>CM062926.1:3272500-4472500 GCA_031878705.1 Tapirus indicus
TGCGTGAGTGAACAAGTTGGAAAGGAGAGAAGCCCAAGATGACCTAGATGAGAGAGATGAAGGAAGACCTCCACCAGAATCCCATGTTAGGGGAAGAATGGCCTGTGGACCAACGAGCTTCCACCCATCTTTCCAAAAGCATGTTACATCTTGTAGCGGCGCTGCTTCCTTTGCTGAAAACAGAATGACGTGACCTCTCAATCCAGATTGTGGTCAGAATGGCCAGTGAGGGGTCAGATTGAAGAGCTTTTGCTCTTAAGACTCAGAAGGAAATAGGCCAACCTTTGTTTCCTCTGTTGTTTCTGAGTCTTTTAAGCCAGTGGCCCAGAACTCCACCCAGCAATCAGGTGACCGACAGCAAAGGAAAAGCAGCCATCACCTGTGGCCAAGAGCGTGGCGTCAGATGGATGTACTGTGAATCCGCAGAATTCTCCCCAATTCAAAGAACCTTGGGATCTCAGCCAGCTGGTCCCTATGTCCAGGCCTGGTCTCTAACTGGGTCTGTGGCAGTGGGGATTCCAAGCTTCACAGTCAGTTTTCAAACAAACGGCAGATACAAGGAATGGTGGTACCCAGAAGATAAACAGCACGCCGTGTTTGAAAGGCAGCTTGACTGCTAAGTGGAAGAGAGAGGTGTCGTAATGAGACAGCTTCTCCCGCTTACACTTGAATAGTGCACCTGCCTTCCACGAGTCACCGATTAACTCGGTACGAACATCAGCCAAACCAGGGGTCAGCTCCCCGTGTCAGCTCCCGTGGTGGGCGCCAGGTCTTATCCAAATATGCTCTGTCCTTTCACGGGAGCCAGGTGGCAGCCACGTGGCCTGACTTCTAGACCTAATTCTAAGCCACCACTGGACAAAACAATCCCTGAGAAAGCTTTATAAAATGCCATGCTTGTGCCCAGTCACCAATGATTCTGGTTTAATCAGCTTGGGTGGAAATGGATGTGGGAAATCTTATAAAGCTCCTGGCAATTCTAATCCACAGGCAGGGTTGAGAATGACTGCTCTAGGCCAGTGGGTCTCAACTTTTTGGTCTCAGAATTCTAAAAGTTATTGAGGACTGTAAGTGCTTTGGTTTAGGTGGGTCATTAGAAATCAAAACTAAGAGAATTTTAAAATATTCCCTGAATAATCTATTTTAAAAGAACAGTAAGCCTAATATATACTAACATATCTAGAATGTTTTCACCAAAAAATAACAATATGTTCAAAAAACTTGTGACGAGTGGCATCATTGTACATCTTTGCAAGCATCTTTTGTGATTGGCTTAATAAAAGACAGCTGGATTCCCATATCTGCTTCCACATTCAGTCTGTTGCAATATGTTGTTTTTGATCAAGTCTACGAAGAAAATCAGATCTCACACAGATATGTAGTTGGAAAAGGGAGGTGTCTGTTACTAGCCCTTTCAGAAAATTGTGGATATCTTCCTTTGATACTACACCAAAACGCAGTAACTGGTGGTTTCTTAAAGGTTAGTTGCAATGTGGAATCTGAGACTATATGAACTTTCCTGTTCTGTTACATTAAAATCCACTGGGTTATCTTGTTAGTCGAATGAATCTTTTACTTTTGCATGATTTTGTAACAATAATCATCAGTCACTTGAAAAATATCGGTTCAATGAGATCTGCAGACCTTCCAATGTTGACACGACTCGTTATACAATATTAAAAAAATGACATTCATTAGGACCTCTTTAAGTATTGGAAAGCTGTCAAGCTCACGGTGGCTGATACAAGTTTTTCAAAATTCTCGAAAGCTTGAATTTTATCATTGGCAACAAATGCTATCAGTTATTTTCCTGGAAGTGACAGGATTCATTTGTTCATTTTCCAGAAAATGCCTGCCAAATAGTTTGAATAACCATAGTTTGTCTATCAGTTGTTCTTTCAAGTACGAACGGTGCTCTGTGAAGAAAGCAGCCAGGTGTTTTTCCAGGATGGCACAGGTGCTTTTCCTTGAGGGAGCCGTCGCCTGCAACGTGGGGCAGAATGGCTTTGTGTGCTCCATTTCGTCGCACGGAATATTTTAAATGCCTGTGCTTAAACACTGAGATTTAATAAAATTCATAACTTTCACTGCTTCATCAAGTACATTCCTTTTTTTTTTAAATTCAGAATCTCTTTCATATTACATTTAACACACAAATATTAATTTTATGTATGTATGAAGTACATATGTATATATTTATTTTTAATCGTGGTAAAACACACATAACATAAAATTTACCATCAACCATTTGTAAGTGTGCAGTTCAGTGGCATGAAGTACATTCACGTTGTCGTGTGGCCATCACCACCATCGATCTCCTGAACTCTTTTCATCTTGAAAAACCAAAACTCTGCCCCCATAAACCCTCCCCACTCCCTGCTCCCTCCAGCCCCTGGCAACCACCATTCTTTCTGTCTCTACAAATTGACCATTCTGAGTGCTTCATATAAGTGGAACCACACAGTATTTGCCTTCTTCGTAACGTCTTCAAGTTTCATCCGTGTTGTAGCATGTGTTGGAATCCCCTTCCTTGTGAAGGCTGAATCATACTCCACTGAACCTGCAGGCCACCTGAAGTGCTTTCTTGAGTGAGGGCGGCCTTTGCTCTTTCTGCGCAAGCGCAAGAGCACAGGGCGCCGGGTACAGATGCTGCTTCCTCCTTCATGCTAAGGCGCCAGCAGTGTCACCCGCCGTAGGCGCAAACGGAAAAGGCAAATAACGTCATGGTGTTATTGTGAAGATCGTTTTGGCCTCTCAGACCCCTGAGAGGCTCTCGGCAAGTTTATAGCTTGGGCTTTATCCTGAAATGTCTGTGTGTGCTTCCTGATTTTAACGTGTGTGTTGTAGACCTTCCAGATGATACGGTAAAGTAGAAAGTCTTCAAAGGAAGGAAAGAGAGAATTAAAAATGAAACAGGTTATAGTCCCACAGCCCAGAGACAACCAGCAACAGCATATATGCTGGTGTATTTTCCTCTAACGTTTGCCTACAACGGCCATGTTCCTGAGCTATTCTGTCTTTAGGATGCTAGAAAGCAGGGCATGGGCTAAAGACACTTTGCTGGACAGGTATTTTCTGTGTGTGTGTGTGTGTGTGTGTGTGTGTGAGGAAGATTAGCCCTGAGCGAACATCTGTTGCCAATCCTCCTCTTTTTGCTGAGGAAGACTGGCCCTGAGCTAACATCCGTGCCCATCTTCCTCTACTTTATATGTGGATCGCTGCCACAGCATGGCTTGATGAGTGGTGCTTAGGTCTGCACCCGGGATCCAAACCGGCAAGCCCTGGGCCCGCAAAGTGGAGTGTGCAAACTTAACCATTAGGTCACTGGGCCAGCCCTGGACAGGTACTTTGATTCTTTCCACAAGCTCCATAAAAACAGGAGACAGTTAAATTCAGGACGAAACCAGCATTTTGACATGGGAATTGAATGAATTCTGTAGAAATATAGCGAATCTTTGTCTTTTCATTGTTTGCTCCTTGCTGTCTTGGTATGGGGAGTGTGAAACCCCTGACTCCTTATCTTCCAAGTCCGTGGTTTTAAAATGTGGGTCATGCTGGTCTCATACTGGCTGGGGAAGGAGTACCCGAGTAATCTCTACTCAATGCCTAGCAAGCAGTTGGGATCGAGTGGGGCTCACCACGGGTTAGCTGTCTTTAAATGAATACTAATGTAAATAACAGTAATTATAATATTATTATCCACTTTATCTCATCCCTCTATCATTATCTTAAAGTGGTGTAAGAGGCTTACTCAACCATCCCCGCTTGTCAGATGGGGAAGTGGAGATGCACAACGTGGATAACCTCCCAGAGCTGCAGTTTGGACCTGGGAAGGACTCAGAGGCAGGACCCAGAGCTGCCAGCTCTGCCTGGAAACAGCCCTGAAATGGGTCCCTGCACATCTTTCTCTAGCGTTGTCACATCCCTGCCACACTTGTTCTGCTCTCTACTTAACAGTTCTTTAATATGACTCACTTTTTTAAAAAACAGTTTTTAAAAGGAAAGTTACATGACTAGCATAAAAGTAAAATGTGTTACTTGCCACAGAGAGATGGTAACAACGACATTAAATACGTAGCCATTTAAATAAAGGATATTCTCCTCCATATCACTTAAAATCACCCTGTGACCGCCCAGGAGCATGTGCACCCGCTTTGGGCTCCTGGTTCCAGGGGCCCGTGAGGCTCTGAGGAGCTGTAAGTCGATGCTGGGAACATCTGCAACCGTGGCGACAGCTGAGGGCTTTTACCAATCGGATACACAACTCCGGGATGTGACGTCATTTGTGTTCCAGCGGTCTAAATCCCACTCCATCCGAGCCTTCAAGACACACACAAATATTTACAGGTGTCGATGCAGGGCGTAGCAGGGATCCGTACCAGGGTGGGTGAGGCACACAGAATGGGATTAACCAAGATGATCTCAAACTGGAAACTATTCCACAGAACTCAGAACCGAGATGGAGGGGTGAGAGTGAGCATGTAGCTCAGACGCCAGGAGTAGGGCTCTTGGTAATCTGTGCAATGGAAGTCTGAGCGGTCTCCCCCGTGCTTGTTGGGAAGATGGCCCTCACTGGCTGGGCCCCAGAGCTGAGTGTGGATCCCCTGTCCCATAAGCTGTTGCTCAACAGGAACTACACTTTCTTCTGAGCACCTGAGGGCCAGCAGGGCCCCACTGCCACTCGCACATAATGGCTGGTCCATAAATGCTACAGGAATTGAATTCAGCATTAGAGGCCATGCTGCCTTAAGGTGGAGAGCAGCCCTGGGGCCCCCAGCTGTGCAGGAAAGAAATGGGGACTCATCTCTTTGAGGAGTTCATTGTTGGTGGGGCAGGAGGACCGATTTCTACAGGAATAAACCAAGAGAGTGACAAAGGAGGGTTAACCTATGTCACCCACCACACCTGCTCCAACAGCTTTACAAAGGGACACTTAATTCTCTCAAAACAGTAAGCAGATGTTGGCCTCTTAATAAAACACCAATCTTTAAAACACATCATTCTGGCCAAATGCCATGGCCTTCCCTAATAAACATGGAAGGCTGTGTGGCCGGCTGGATTAATTAATACCCACAGGTTCCTGACCTTTTCCTGGGCATGTGGACAATCAGTCCCCCCAAGACAGATGACCCCCTCTCTCGCCTTCTTCCATGATGTATGTGTGTCCTTCTCATGCAAGAGACGTGGGACAAGGATCCAGTCCCCAACCGGGCCTGCTTTCCGTTCCAGAATAAAATGAACATAAAAATAAAAATACAGCCCGCCCTTCCTTGACCTCCCCCATTGCACAACGAGAACCTTATAAGGAAATCATCATTTGCATCCTACAGCTGAGGAAATCTTGCCGTCTTCTGCTAAGAGTGACGCTTCGTTTTCTTTTTCTAAAGCAATAACTCCTACCCACCCCTGCCCGGAGAAATAGCTAGTGTGGTCTCTTTCTCTTACTTGGTTGGGGAAAAGCATCACCTGAGCCAGGGTCTTGGCTAGAGAGGCGGCCCGTCCGTGCCTCTGTGCATACATTAGGAGCAGGCAATGCCTCCAGGTGGGGCGTTTGGAGAGGCCTCTAGTACGGGCAAGCAGGAGAATCCTCAGACTGGGAAGGAGCAACTCCTGGATCTCTCTGGGTCCTGCATAGTCTACTCCCAGCCCCAGAGCTACTTCCACGTGCACCGGCCCTTTACCAACAGCAGGCCCAGCCTTACCGTCTTCTAACGCACACTGGAGTATGAATGGCCATCCCAAGCCTGATGGAGGGTAGGACAGGGAGTGCACACGGGTGGAAGTAGGCACCTCACTTTACTATATTAGATTGCATCCGCGTTCCGATATCACAGCCCGAGGCCACCAAAGGAAAAAAATAATCATTTGTACCATTCAGAAACATAATAGGAAATGAAACTTGAGAATACATGAAATCAGCTACAGAAACTATAAAAACATACATCCTGGAACTATTTGACCTGGGGCGGCATAAACATTGAGATTGTATGTAGTCTGGTAGAAAATAAAAATGGAAAAACACATGAGCGTAGTATAGTGGGCAACCCCTCACCTCTCCGCTCCGGGCCAGCACAGGGAAGGTCAAAGTGCAGGCACTCGAGCCGGGGTTCAAATCCCAATACTATCGCCTACCAGCTACCTGGTCTTGGTCAACCAAGTTCAGCTTTTCTGCCTTAGTTTCCTCACCTGTAAAGTGAGTATAATAACAGCATCTACCTCATAAGCTGCTGGGAGGATTCCTGGAGCTAAGATTTAAGTAGAACCAAACTTCAGCTATTCATATTACCGCACCTCAGACTACTGTGGAATAAACTCTTCAGAAATGAGAACAAAACTTTCAAAAGAAACGTCTGCCTTCACGGGGTGGAAGGAGTCCCACTTCCAACTACCACCTCCCTGCCCAGCACCCCTCCCCTAGTCCGCCTGCTCACCCGGGGCGCCTCCACTAGGCCCTCTCTGGGAGGTGGATGAAGGGATGGGTAGGAACTGGGAGGACGAGGCACCTCCGCCTTCCAACCTGAGGGCCCAGACTAATCGCCCGACACTCAGAGCACAACTTCCTCATCTGCTCCCTGGAAGGCAGTAACAGGTGTATAAAAACACGTGGTTCTGCAAACCTGACATTCTAAACCTTCTGCCTCTGGGGTCACAATCAGGACACCTGGAGTGGGGCCAAGGAATGTATTCTTTTAAAACGAAAGTCTCCCCAGGTGATTCTGATAATCTTCCTGACTCAGGACACCCGGTCTAGCACACCATGACCCTGAGGAATAACGTGATGGCCACGAAGATGACCACTGCCACTACCCTCTCGTGCCTGCCAGCTCCTCCCGCACTCGGTCTGGCCTGTCCACCACACAGCTACCCACACCCGTGGACTCCCACTCCTCCACATGGAGACTTCTGGGAGCCAGGTTCTCATACCCCGTCTTAGGTTTTACAAGTGCCCAGGGCACAAACAACCACACAGAGATAGCACCATCGCATTCAGTGAACCCTGGAGGAAGGAGGGCCACGCTTCTTGTTCAAAAAATAAATAAGACCTTCAAGTAAAACAGCTTAAGCTGTGTGCTATATTTGTTTATTCCTCCTACATGTGAGCGTTACTTTTTTCTTTTTCAAAAGCATTATTGAAATATTCTATCAAATATGTGGATTTGTCAAAAGCTAATTGGCAGAGAGTTCCTGGGTGAGGGTGAGAAAATTCCAGAGCTGCTGAGAAGCAGGGTATAAGAGACCACATGTCGAATGGGTCCATTAAAGTGCAAGAAGAGGCAAGGCTGACCCATGGAGTATGAGAGTCAGGAGAGGGGTCACCCTAGGGGGGTGCTGGCTGGGGAGGCGGGTCGAGGGTTCCTGGCGTCCTCGTTCTTCATCTGGGCACTAGTTACGCAGGTGTGTTCTATTTGTTGAGCTGGGCCCTGATAATCGGTGCACATTCAGTGTGAATATCACACTTCAAAATAAGTATCTGGAAAGAGGGGTTACAGCTTCCTGTAGGCAGAAGTAGTACTGGAATCCAGAGATGCCCACTGGCATTTGCACATTTGTACCAGATCCAAATCCCTAAAAAAGAAAATTTATTAGATACCCAGTGTTTTTTCCCTTGGTTTTCACAGGATGAAGTCACTGTGCCTCCCTGAAGTATGCACAGGTAAGTTTCAAAACAAAGGAGGCACGAGTGGAAGTCAGCGGTCCACATTCCATGTCACCCAAACTACCTATCTCAACTGTAAATTACGTCATTGTGGGTGTGATTGTTTGGTTAATATCCTTCTGTGAGCTCCAGTGAAGCTGGGACTGAGTCTGGTATGCACAAAACATGGACATAGTAGGTATTCTAGAAAGATCTAAAGCAAGAACCCACGAATAAGTACATATTAGTCCTAATGGCACTTGCAGGTTCTACCCCACCTTGTGCTCTTCCCTCTCCCTCCACTCTTCCTGGCTCTCTCTCTCTTTCTTTCTCTCTCTCCACACACACACACACACACACACACACACATTGACCAAGGGGACCCCACCAGCCTCAGGCCACATACGTTTCTCGAAGAGGCACTAAGGGATTCTGTGCCTCCTGCTCTCCGGAGGTCCAGGCAGTAAGAACCACTGGTGAGTGTCTCAGACAGGGAAGGAACCAGCTCCTTGCAGACAATGCTCCAAGCTATTGCCCAAGATCTCCCGATCAGGTGGCCATGGCCTTGTGAGCGTCCCTGAAGCCCAGGGGACCTCCCATCCCCCTGCGGGAAGGAGCCCCAGTGGCTCAGATTTCCTGCTTCACAAATCCAGTTTTGCCTCCCATCTGCGTATATCTACAGCTCTAGATTTCACCATCAGGCTGGCAATTTCTCCACATCTCCTCTGAAACTTACAGGGGCTGAGCTTAGCAAAGCGAATGGCGGGGTCGCCCCTCACATTCACATGAGGGGGAATCTGGATGTCCCCACATCTGTCCTTTGCACTGGAACTCCTGCCTCACCCTCATCACCCCACAGCTGCCTTGGTGCCTGTTCCCACAGATGTGGCTTCCACTCCCTTCTCCACTCCCTCCTGCAAGGGGAGCAGTCTCCATGAGTGGAGAGAGAGCCAAGGAGGCAGGGCATCAGCACAACTCCTGGAAACTCTGAGGCCAGCAGCAGTCCCTGCCCCAGCAGGCAGACCCCTCTGCTTCCTCTTCCCTTTGCAATTTGCCTGTTGCTCCCCGGTCTCCAGGACCCCTCTCAGCAACACTGTGATTGGGTGCTCCGCCGAGGGACGGCCAAGTTTATATGCTGTCAGGCACTTTATTTCCCTCATAACTCTGCCTCCCAAGCCCTCCTGTGCATGTGTTTAATTTTTACAATCAAGAAGACAAATGGGGAGAGTGACAGCCCAGACACCCTGGAGGGGTGGGCCCCGGCCCTGCCTTGGCGGAACCTGGGCATGAATTCCATCAGTGACCTGAGGTTGTATTTTATGCATAACACCCCAGTGGTTTTTAAATCTCCTTAAACTTTTGATGACAGAGATAAAGGAGAAGGAGGAGCCTGTGTAAATATGGAGCCACTATTTGGCAGAGCTGCCGGGACCTCCATGGGGGGGAGTCAAGGCTACCCTACATTGTCACTTAGGTTTTGTCCCCAGCTCTCTTGCCCCTCACCTCCCATGCCCACACACCCCTCCAGTTCCCACACAGTGGGCAGGACAGTGGGAGTACCCAACCCTCCCATGCCTTTCTCTTTCCAAAACACACCCTATGATGACAGCGATGACAATGATGATGACAAGAAGAAAGGACAAATAAAAAGAAAATATTAAATGAGAATAAATGCATCTTTTAAAAAATGCTGTTTTTTATTGATCATAATTCACAATCTAATAAAAACAATGCTTTTGCTATACAAATACAGCTCTAAGCTGAGTCCCCTAGGTGCCACTTCCACCAGGATGGCAGCTCAAAGCCCCTCCTATAAGGCAATCCTGCAGCCCTACACCAGAGCAATTGTCGAAAACTGCAAATCCTCACACATCTCACATCCTCACAGTCTCCCCATCACCCACAGCCTGTACTCTCTCACATGGTCCCTGCCTATCTACCCACCTTGTAATAAAACAATAACAGCAATAACAGTAATGGCAGCCAATACTCAGTGACTGATTGCTTTGTGCTGCATATCATATTAAGAATTATCCCATTTTCTCCCCTATCGGCCCGAAAAGGTAGGTACTTTTCTTACACTCATTCCACAGAGGCACAGAGGAGGAACCTGCTGGTCAGTCCTGTCCTCCAGGAAGCCATCCTGAAGGACTTACCTAGAGGCTAGGCTGAGAGAGCTACTGAATGGACCGACCCATCCAGTAGGGGTGGAGCAACCTACACACAGCATTCTAGACACATCTCTTATCCTAGGAGGGAAGCTGTAGTCTGGGGTTTGTTAGTCCAACTCCGTTATTGAGTCACCTTGAAGACAGACACACCATCTGATTCATTGTTGCATCCCTGGGATCCAAATATGACACGTGGGAGGCACCCAGCAAGAGCTTTTGGAGGGAACCATGTTGAACGTAAGCCACCAGGCCTCCATTAGTTCACATGGGCTCTGGGATATCTCTCCCGGCCCTGTGATCTGCTGGGCCGGACCCCATAATCAGGGAGAGGGGTCCAGGACAACGATAGTCTTCTGTCTTCTCCCTCCTCACTCCTAAATGAGGTCTTGTTCATACATGCAGTCACGATGCTTCTACCACAAGACATCACTTGGGGACAAGTTGCATTCATTGGATTCCCCTTAAATCCCTTTGGTTCAGGAATAAGTTTTAAAATTGAGTCTGCAAAGATATAGCCTCACTTGGGCTCACAGTTTTAACTGCTGTCCCAAGTGATAAGCATTTTATTCCAATATGAGGAGAGGAGGCAGGAGGGCCCTGCAATACCTATGAGCATCCCTGGACTCCACTGAAGCAAAGGGACCCAGAGCTGAAGTTGGACTGATAATAATCAATACCATCCAACCTAATTCACTTCATTTGCCTTGTATTGAATATGATCTTAATATACTAGGAGACATCAGCTTCTATTAGAGCCTAGGAAATCATCTTTGAAAAAGGCAAAATGGTATCAAATGCATAATTTGAGAAACTTGTTTTCACCATCTTTCCACTTCATTTAGCATTTTGAGGAATTGAGGCCATACCTTGCAGCTATCAAACTGAATCAACCACCTTGAGACCTGAGAGATAACTGGAGCTCTAATTTCAGGCTGCTTTTATTCTTGGAAGATGGCCTTTTAAGTTGGAACAGAGGGATTAGTGTAAAATCCCATCCACTACTCATAAACCATCATACTACTAATATTCACTAATGTGCTAGTGAACATGGTCACCACTCACCACATGTGGCTACTGAACACTTGGAATGTGACTGATCTGAATTGCAACGTAAAGTAAGTACACGTGGAATTCAAAGACAATTCAAAAAATATAACATGTCTCAATAATTTTCATATTGACTAGACGTTGAAATGACAGCATTTTATATATGTGAGAGTAAATAAAATGGATGATGAGAATTAATTTCATCTGCTTTTTTAATTTGTTTGTTGTAGCTCCTAGAAAATTTAAAATTACCTACGTGACTCACATTGTATTTCTGTTAAACAATGCTGGTCTACACAGTTAGATATTATGGAGCAATTGGATAATGTTTGCCAAGAGTTCTTCAATGACCCGCGGAAATATATGGAATGACATTTTAAGTGAAGAAAGGCAATAAAAAAGTGTTTATATAGGATAATTAAAACCGTGTAAAATATACATATATGTGTACATACGTGTAGACAGGAAATTGACAGAAAGGGAAGTCAGCGTGAATAGTCATCTCAGAGCGTTGGGGTTAGAGTGTGAGTATAGTAGTCTCCTTTATACATTTCTAAATGTTCCTCAAAGAGCTTTTTATTATGTTTATTATCAAAGAACAGTAAATGCTACTAAAAAGGAAATTATTCCCTGTAATAATTAGTATTGTTATATGTAGCTATGCATCTTGCCTGGAATTTGCTAGAGTAAATAATTTACAAGCACATTTAGTCCTTATTTAGCCCTCAGTGGCATCTCATGATGAAATACACCATTTCCAATGAAGAACTCATTCTCATGAGAGTCCATTCTTTAGTTGTGTAACAAAATATTTCCTTCAAATTAGTGTTCTACTCAGCAACAGGAGATGATCTGGTAAAAGAATTTGGCGGTCACTATTGCAATGTTACACTGGAAAGGGAAAGTTCATTATCAAAGTTTGCACATTCAGAATTCATTTCTAGTTGCTTGTAGCTTAAATAAAAGAGGAGGAAAAAGATCCCTGGGAAAATAACTCCTGAGTCCCCAACAGCTAGTCCTTTGTGTGGGCAACATTTGAAGAAACAAGGATTCTCTATACTAGAAAAGCATTAATGACAGAATGGCTCTGACTTGATCCTTTGCCAATTTATTTGGCTCTCTCAAGGAGTCCTGTTGCAATGATGTCCATCTGGAAACCCTGAACTCCTCCTGGGTCACAAAGGTCCACCAATCCATCCACTCATCCACCTATCTGTCTGCTCATCCACCTGTCCATCCACTCACTCACCCATCCATCCAGTCATCCACCCATCCATCCATCCACCCACCCATCCACCCATCTATCCACTCACCCATCCACCCACCCATCCATCCATTCATCCATCCACCCATCCATCCACCCATCCACTCATCTATCCATTCATCCACCCATCCCACCACTCACCCACCCATCCATCCACCCATCCACCTATCTGTCTGCTCATCCATCTGTCCGTCCACCCACTCACACATCCACCCACCCATCCATTCATCCATCCATCCATCCATCCACTCATCTATCCACTCATCCACTCATCCCACCACTCATCCACCCATCCATCCACCCATCCATCCACCCATCCACCTATCTGTCTGCTCATCCATCTGTCCGTCCACCCACTCACACATCCACCCACCCACCCACCCATCCATCCGTCCATCCATCCGTCTGTCCATTCATCCATCTGCCCATTATACTTTTATGAAGAGCTGGCTTTGGCTAAGAATCATTTTAGGTCCTGGGGATATGGTAGTGAACAAAACAGACAAAACCTCATTCTCAGGGAGCCTATATTCTAGTGGGAAAAGTCACACAGTAAACAAGTTAAAATGCCATCATGATGATTTAGAAAGTGACCAATGCTTTAAGAAAAAAAAAATAATAAGCAATGAGAAAGAAAACAAGTGGGGTGGGGCTACTTTATTTAAAGAACCTCTTTTAAGAGTAAGATTTGAGCTGATGGTTGACTGCAGGAAGGTGACAGTTATGGTTAAACCTGGGAAGAGTATTTCAGGCACAGAGAGGAGCAAGTGCGAATGTCCTGAGGCCAGCCATTTTGAGGAACAGGAAGGAGTCCAGTGTGGCTGCAGTGGGCAATAGATAAGACCAGAGAAGCGGGCAGGGTCACTTCACATAGGTCCTGTAGGCAATAAAGAATTTGGATTTTATTCTAATTTCAATGGAAAGGCATTGGAGGGGTTTAAGCAGGGGCACTTATATGATTGGATTTCCATATTTAAACATCACTCTGGCTACTTTGCAGATAATGAACTCTAAAGGGGCAGGGAAACCTTTTGGGGGCTCCTGCAGTCATCCAGGCAAGAGACAAGGGCAACCTGGGTGGCTCGTTACTCCAGAACATTTTTCTGGGTTCCACTCCGAACACACAGGATCAAGTGTGACTGGTCTGAAAACAACAGTTTTGGTTCATTGCCCCAACCCTTCTAACATGGTGTGGGAAGAGCACCGTGGAATGTTAGATCATCTGCCCAAATCTTTAAAATATTTAAATGCCCCAAATCAAATCTAAGCCAAAGGCCCCTTTGATGTTCCCAGGGGTTCAATCTCACTTGTTTCCCTGCTTTTCATTTACCTCGACTGGTTCCAGCTGGATGTGGAAACAGACGTGTCAACACAGTCCCTGCCCATGACGGCTTCCCAGCGACCAGGAAACAGGTCGTCAATTGCAATCGCCCCAGAAAACCTGATTCTGTCAGACGCTTTCCAAACCCCAAACCCCACAGGGCTGGGCCATATCTGGGAGGAGGCTCCTGCTGGCAGTAACAAACCGAGAGCCACAAGCATGGGCTGACTATGGCCACTGCAGAGGTGGTGAGGTTCCAATTCCCCGAGGTCCTGGGGCACGCCCTGCACTGTTAGGCCATCGCTGGGTAAGCCCGACCTTCCAGGAATCTGCCCAAGCTAGCTACTTTACGATTACCTTTCTGATTTTATCAACCGCTGTTGCTTTTCTGGCTCCCACCCAGACCCATCTGGGTAGTAACACGGACCCAGTGATCCTGGCACCTGGAAGCATTTATCTTAAAAGAGCCAATTCCCTCTTGATGTCAATTATCAGTTCAGCTTCCAGCCAACAGGCCAGATATTCTCTCCCACGGCCCAGACCCACAGGATGTGCCTGCAGGGTGTGTGAAGTGTCCCTCTGTGGGCCGCCGCACTGGGGGCATCCACAGACCTGCCCATGCCCCCGGCCCTGTGGGGGAAATGGGCCCACGCCAACACATCTAGACCACTTGTAAGCGGACATGAGCTTGTACACACACACACACACACACAGTGCTCTGCCAGAAGTTAGCTGATGGAATGTGGCCTCTGAAAGGCTGAGGCAGAGGAACTGACTGACTACTAAGCAGCTGCTATGTGCTCAGCTCAGCTCTGGGCTGTATGAATCGAGGCGACGAGAGGAGGCGACAGCGTGGTCCTCAGCTGGGAAGAGGTCCATGCAGAGTTGGGGAGGCAGCCAGAGCACGGAAGACAGAGAGCATAGGTGATGGAGACAAAGTGGACAGAAGGTGCAGCCACAGAATTCACCCTGCACTCTGGCCCCTGACCTTGCACAGACGCCTTCCCCTCTCTGGGCTTCGCTTTTCCCATTCTTTCGATGGAAGAGCTTCCTAGCTACAATGGAATTCCATCGCACACAAAGGGAGGGTCCAGACTTGGCACATGGTCGATCATGTTGAGTCAAAATTGCTCCTGAAAACTGTGAAAGTGTCACGTACCTTTGTATGTGTATATGGAGAGGACAGACGGAGATTATGTATGTAAAATATGAACGCACTGTACTATTTCAATTATTTTTTGCCAAGCATGTATACTTTAACTCATAAATATACACGCATTGACGAAATATGACAGTATAGCATTGCTACAAGTTGGTCAGGCTCAAACCCTCCAACCCAGTTTGAGAGAGATCGAACTGAAAATTTCCAGCAGAAACGTATTTCCTTGCGGCAACTTCAGAAGCAACGGACAGGCATGAAAGTGCCCTACCCACGGTAGGAAAAGCACAAAATGCCACACAGAGAGCCCCAGAACCCCCACCCCCGGGTTCTTGGCACACACAGTGGAAGAGAGAAGCCTGTCTGAGGATGCAATCGTCTTTGCTCTAGTAATCCACTCTGCCAGCCTCCAAGAACTTTGCAGAGTGGTGTCTTCACCTCACTTCCTTCCTCCTACCATAGCGCCAGAGGTTGGGCATCCTTCTGTGGTACAGGTCATGTTTCCTCAGAACCCCGCCCCCGACTCCCTGGCACTTCCATAGGGCAAGTGGGCTCTGAGGGCCCCTTCCCCTCAAACCGGATCCTGACACTCAACACGTCTAGGCAGCTCCTATCCTGCCCAGGTTTCCCCCAAGTTCCCTTCAGCTAAGCCTCCCAGCCCTGCTCCTTACAGCTGTGCACTCTCTTCCCTCTGTACCTCAGGGCACTGGGGCCTGAAGGGCATTTCTAGAGCCCTGTGGAAGAAGCAATTCCAGGTCAAAGCCCTGACCCAAGTCTAGAGAAGGTCCCTAGATGGCCCAGCAGATGCAGTCAAGCCCCAGTCCCTTCTTCAGCACAGACACATTAGGCGTCCCTACAAGCAGGGCCTCCCCTCCTGGAGGAAGTCTCAAGACAAGCATCCCCTGCCTGAGGTGGGCGACACCCTTTCCAGGGACAGCCCTCCGGTGGACCTTGGCTTCGCTCCCGTGCTCTGGCAGGCCAGGGTGGGTGGAGGGGGCCGCCTCCCCAGCCTCCCTGGCCCTCCCCTCGGAGTAGGCGCTTGGAACCCCGGCCTCCCTCTGTGATGCGCTGCCTGCTCTGCCAAGGTTGTAAAAGCATCTGGGCACAGGTGCGGGCGCTGCCAGCCTCCGGGGCCGATAAGCGGAAACTCGGCAGAGGAAAATGAGGACTCGCAACGACAATGCCATTATGTTTTCCCAGAACATGCAGTGCTCCCAAATAAATGTGTCTCCGACATTATCACACCACAATATTCATACGCCTCATTACTGGTTTTAATTTTGCCCGTTGCTTATTTACTGTCTCCTTCCCCACTTTATTGCCAGGGTGGAAGAGCTACTCATCCATGCCCGGAACGGAAGGTCCCCAAAGTGGGATCTCTCCAGAAGTTTCTGGCCCCACTCAGCCCCCGCAGGACAGGCTCAGGCCCAAACCCATACAAGCGCAAAAGGTTCTTCCATGCGGCTCTTTCTCCGGCCTCCCCGCCATGCCTGCAAACTGCTTTTCTGCTTCTGGAATGGGCCCCTTCTCCTTTCTATGGCCAAAACCTGCGGGGCCACCTCATGGGGCCGACAGGCGGACCGATGATGGCGCACCATGACCGCCGATGCAGGATCAGGACAGTGACACCCACAGCTGCCCCTTCCCTTAGAGGAGCTGCTGCCAACACACCCTGGGTGGGCGCGCGCAGCCTGGGCTCTGCTGTGAGGACGCCCAGCCCCTACTCCCCCGCCGGCGCTCCTCGGAGCCCAGCAAACCCGGGCAGCAGTGCCCTCTCCGAACCGCTTGGGGAGCTGCGTGTGGCATTTCATACCAGGAAACACCTCCAAAAGAGCAAAATCCACATCTCCCTTGAATGAAGGAGAATAGGCAAAATGGCTTAATTAATACACTTTTTTTAAATGTTGGAATTAATGCTTTTTATTTAAATTTGGCACACGTATAGTATAAGGATCAAAACTTATCAACACATCTCTGCTGGTCAGAGACAAACCTTCAACCTTTGGTTGCTTTTTTAAAATCTTTTAAACCTGTACTTAAAAAAAAAAAAAAACAGTTCAGAGCATAATCATGTCCTAGAATCTCTTTTATTAAATCACTTTCCCAAAAGTGTAACATCGCCTTGCATTCCCTGTAACCAGTGATGGAAAACAAAGTCACAATAATGTAATTAATCACCTGTCTCAATCCCTCCACTCCATCCTCAGAAAATAACCCATGCTAACAGCATGTGCTATTCCTTCCATTACTGTATCTTTGTCCATAAGACGTAATGGACATTGGAGAGAGAGAGAAGAAAGTATGACAGAAAGAGAGAAGGACAGGGAGAGAGAGGAAGGGAGGGAGCAAGGGAGGAAACAAGAAGGGCAGGAAGGAAAGAAGAAAGGAGGTAGGGAGGGAGGGAGGAAGGAAGGAATTGATTTAACAAAAATTTTTTAAAAAGAAAGAAGAAAAGTTAAAAAGAAAACAAAAGAAAGATTTAATAAAAATAGGTTTTTACGCTCATACATATATCACACATTTTCTCTTTTCCGTCACTTGTTTTCCTCTCAGTGAGTTATCATGGGTATCCCTTTGGGAAGACGGCTACATCTCTCTCTCTCTCTCTCTCTCAACTTCCTGTCTCTCATATCTGACACACAATGTACTCAGTCATGCCTCTATTAATGGACATTCAGAGGATTTCTTCTCCCTTCTTCCTTTCAAAAGAATGCTTTCACTTCTATAAAGTAGAGCCATAAGATGGAATTGCTGGGTCAACGGCTATGCATATTTTAATTTTAACAGATACTCTAAGATTACTTTCCCAAAGGGCTGAAGCAGGTCACATTCCTACCAGCAGTGTGAGGACCTAGACCCCTGTGTCTCTGCCAGCATGTAATGTTGTCCCTCGCACATTTTTGTCAGCCTGATGAGTGAAACAGTGTTTCATTTCCATCTTAATTTTTATTCTCCAATTCTCAGAGGTTGACTATGTCCTCATAAGTTTATTGACCATTTGAATTTCCTTGTCTCTGAATTGCCTATTGATAGCTTTGCAATGTTTTTAGTTGGGTCATATCTATTTTTTTTTCAATTTGCTGATACTCAGTAATAAATAAGAATGAATTTCCATTCTTATTTGGGAAGGCTATGTTAACCCCTGGATTGTAGGAGTCATCTTCTGATTTTCTTGTAAGATGTATTTGTTTTATTTGTGCCTCTTATATGGTTGAAATTTATTTTTTGCCTATGGTTATAGAATAAAGTCTTTTTTAAGGTTTTATTTTGTATAGGTAACCAGTTTTTCCAGCATAATTTCAATGGTCCATTTCTTCACACTGAATGAAACACTATCTTTGTCAAATATAAACTTCACATAGACAGGGATCAAATTCTGGATTTTCAATTAATTTCCATGGATCTATTTTTCTATTCATAGGACAATATTGTGTTGAATTTGATTATAATGCCTTTTGAGAAGATTCTGGTAAGTCATGAGGTAAGTCCTCACTCACTTTTTTTTTCATATTTTTGGAACAAGTTTTAGACGTATTCTATATGAATTCAAGGATTATTTTAACCTTTTGGAATGCCAGTTGGAATTGCATTAAATGTATAGATTAATTTTAGAAGAATTGACATGTATGATAATATATCTTTTCATCCAAGATCATGGTATACTTTTCTAAGTATTTGGTTTTAACTCTTTTTATTACAATTTTAAATTTGTGTCATATGTGTTCTGTGCTTTTCCTGCTAAATTTACTCTTTAGTGTTCTGTTGTATTATAAATGGAATGGTTTTTACATAATTCTATTCCATGTGCTTAGTACTAAGTAAAGTAGCTATTTATTTTTACATATTTAGCTTATATATAGTTACCTTACTATATTGTCTCATTACTTTTAGTAGGCTTTTATTTTTTCCTGAAATATTGTGAATTTTCTAGGTGTCAGCAAAAACACAAATTTGTGTGTATATTCCAATGTCTGTAGCAATTATTTTAGCCTCCTGTTTTGTATTTTCCAGAACTGCCTTATCCAATATGGTAGCCCCTAGCCACATCTGGCTATTTGAGTTTAAATTCAGTAAAATTAAAAATTCAGTCCCTCATTCACATTAGCCACATTTCAGTCACTCAGTAGTCACATGTGGTTAGCAGCTATCATATGGGATGGTGCAGAACATAGAATATTTGCATTGTTGCAGAAATTTCTATTGGGCAGCACTATGATAGAGCATTCAAGAAAAATGTGTAGTAATAATAGTTACAGTGGAGACTTCTATATAATTCTTGCTTTTAATTGAGTTTTTTTTTTGTTTTTCTACCTCAAGTGTTTTAATACTAGTCAAGGAAATGCAGCTTAGATTAATGGTGAGATTTCATATCCTAAAATAAAAAAGACCTAGTATTAATTAATATTGGTCTGGAGGAGGAAAAGGGATACTCATATGTTGCTGGTGAAAATGTGAAATGTTACAATCTTTTGGGAAGGCAATCTGGCAACATTTAAATATATATATATATCATTCAACACTGTAATTACCCTTCTGTAAAATGACAGCACAGAATTGAAAGGACCAATGCGGAAGGACAGACAGATGTAAAGGGAGTTTAGTGCAGCATTGTTTGCACTGGCCAGAACCTGAGAATAGAGGAAATGCTTGCCAGCCACAATGGTGGAAGAAAGCGGGGTGTGGCTTTGCCGTGGAATAGCCTGCAGCCATCTAAGAGGAGGAATTGGAACCATATTCAGTGACTTGGAGGAACAGCTGTGAGGTATTGTTGAGCAGGAAAAAAACAAAATGCAGAAAAGTGTGTAAGATATGCCATTATGGTAGATCAAACAATGCAAAGTGCTCTAAAGAGTACGTGTCTATGAACAGACACATGGATATAAATAGGATTGTAGAGATCTATGTATAGGCGTGTGTAAACTTATATGAGTATGGAGAAACATGTAGCTTGTTAACATGGGTTACCTGGCAGAGCAGACATGGGGTGAGGGGTGGGGAGAGGATGAGAGAGGGACGGGCATATGTGATATTATTATTTATGCAAAATATTTATGCATAAGTGTGTATGAGTAAAGATAAATCTATAAATGAAAACAAAAGATGATTCCAAGCATTGATAATGGTCATTTCCAGGTTCTGAGGCTTCAGATGACTCCTATTTTTTCCTTTGTAATTTTATACATTGTTGTATTCTGTACAGAGCGCAAGTAAGGCAAGTTAAAAAAAAAAACCTCTTTTGTTGTGGAATGCTCCCCCCAAATGCTCAGGTAACGCCTGGCACATCAATATGTGCAGAAAAGCAAATGAACAAAAAGGTTGAGAAGCATCACATTTTTGCCATCATTCCTTGAAGTTCATCTACATTCCAGGTTTGGGAAATATTTACTTTATTTCCTGACATTTAAAATGATTTACAAGTCATCATGTTATTTCATCCCGTTACTTTGGGCAGAGAGGTTTCTTTTAATCTTTTTCTTAAAAATTTAAGCCCACTTCTTTTCTTTCTCAGATGCATAAAAGAATCTCCTCATCATTTAATGTATAATTTAAAAAATATATTAATTTTTGAAAATTAAGAATAATAGGACTTAGCCCTACTTTATTTTTGAACTACATTCTCTTCCCTGAGAAGTTCTGGTAAAGATTACTCCTGTCTTCAAATTATGCTCGTCACCCACAACAAAATGAATACCCACACTTGTGCACGTGCACGCGCGCGCGCGCACACACACACACACACACACAAGATCCAGGATGAAAATCACTCTTCAATGGTGTGGAGTAAAGCGGTTTCCCCTCACTGGTTTCTTTTTCTCTGCTTCCTCTGGCATTATCAGCAATTTATTTTTCCAGATAAATTTTAAAGTCATTTTGTCGTTTCATTCTCTCTCCCCAAAAAAGATCTGTTAGGATTTTGTTTAGGATTGCATAAGGCGACTACATTAATTTGGAAAGAATTAGCATCTTTGAAATGTTCTGTCTTTCCTATCTGGAAATATTAAGTTTGCATTTTTTCTCAAAAAATCTTACAAGCTTTCTTTATATATTTCTTTTAAGACTCCTCTTTAAAATTCAAGTTTATTGGGTGTACTTTATAGACAGCAAAATTCGCCTTCAATTTTTAGGTGAACATTGCTGCAGCTTTTGACAAATGTATGTAGTTGAATAACCACCATTCACAATCAAGGTAAAGAATATTTACATCACTGCAGAAAATGCCCTTTTCCCCTGTAGTCAGCCTCTCCTGGCTGTCCCCTCTGCTTTTTGTTTCCCCCCTAGAATGTCACGTGTATGGACTCATACAGTGTGAAGTGTTTCATCTCATTTAATGTGATCTTAAGATTCATCTATATTGTTCTGTGTATCAGTTCATTTATTCAATTTTATTAATTGACACAATTTGTCCATTCCCCTGTTGATAGACATTTCTGTTGTTTCCAGTTTTGGTTACTACAAATAAAAGTTCTATCAACATTTGTGTATAAGTTTTTGTGTGAACACTTCTCTCCATTGCAACTGAAAATGTTAGGTATATATTTAATATGCTGGTAAAATATAATCAGTAAAATATGCTGGGTTTATTATGCTGGGCATATGTTTAATTTTATAAGAAACTACCTGTTTTCCAAAGAGATTGTACCTTTTGCATTCCCATCAGCAATGTGTGAGTTCCAGTTACTCCCCATTCTCTCCAACGTTTGGTACTTGTAGTCTTCTTAATTTGAGCCCTTCCAATATAGGTGAGGTGATATGACATTGTGGTTTTTAATTTGAATCTGTCGACTAATGACGTTCAGCTTTTTCCCCCTGCTTATTAGCTATTCATCTATCTTCTTTGAGAAGTATCTGTTCAAATCCTTTGCCTGTTTTTCTGTTGGGCTGTTTGTCTTCTTATCATTGAGCTATAGGAGCTCTTTATATATTCTAGCAAGTCCTTTATTGTGTATTGGGAATAGTTTCTCCCTGTCTGTGACTTGCTTTATCAGTTTTTAAATTGTGTGTTTTGAAGAGAAGTTTTTAATTTTGAAGAAGTCCATTTTGTCAATATTTTCTTTTGATTTGTATTTTTTGTATCCAATAATTCTTTGCCTAGACCAAGGTCACAATAATTTTTGCCTGTGTTTTTTTTTCCTAGAAGTTTGTTTTGTGTTGTTTTATCTCTTACATTTAGGGACACAGTCCATTTCAAGTTAATTTAAGGGTTGTGATTTTTTTCCCGTATGGATATCCAATTGTTTTATTACCATTTGTTGAGACACTATCCTTTCTCCATAAATCACTTTGGTCCCTTTGTCAAGAATCAATTGACTATATATGTATGGGCCTATATCTGACACTCTACTTTGTTTCATTGATCTATATATCTATTCCTATGCCAATATCACACTGTCACAGTTACTTTTGCTTTATATTAAGCCTCGAAATCAGGTGTTGTGAGACTTCCAAACATGTTCTTCATAAAATTGTTTTGGCTATTGTATGCCCTTTGCTTTTGAAAGTAATCTTTAGAATCACCCTGTCCATTTCTATTGATTAAAAAAGCATTCTGGGATTTTAATGGAAACTGTATTGAATCTGTAGCTCAGTTGGGGAGAACTGACATCATAGTAATAATGAATCCATGAAGATAGTATATCTCTCTTTTTTGTTAGATCTTCTTTAATTTTTTGCAGCAACGTTTTGTAGTTTTCTGTCTATTGGTCTTGCACATATTTTGTTAAATTTATCTTTATGCATATTTGATGTTATTAACACAACTATAGATCATATTTTTAAATTTCAGTGTCCAATTATTTGTTGCTAATATAAAAATACAATTGATATTTTGTGTATTCCTATTGCATCCTGTGACCTTGTTAACTCCCTTAGTAGTTCTAGTAGCTTCTTTGTGGATTCTTTAGACTTTTCAATGTAGAAAATTACATCATCTACAAATAAAGACAGTTTTAGTTCTTCATTATCAATATGTCTATCAAGAGAAACTACACTACCAAAATTTTGTAGAAGGTTTTGTTAAAGCCAGAATAAATGATCAATTTAGGTGAATTATGACCTGGGCTTGGGGACTGACTTATTCAAAACAGCAGTGTCCTCTCCATTTCCTCTCTCTTCCCCTTTAGATAAAATTAAAGTCTGTGTCTATTAAGAATAAAATCAATGATCAGATGAAGAAACTGGGTATGGGAAATTATCTGGTGAGTTCAAACTGCGTAGACATGTTAGAATATTCACACTAAAATATATGTATATAAAAAAATCTTCTTCATTTATTTGCATATATGCTTAATCAGAGTCCTGCTTCTGGTGTACCTTGCTAGGTCATCTTTGAGACTGATGCAGGTAATTCTTGTTCTATGCCTTTGCTCATAGTAGGCCTCAAAAAACACTTCCGTGTGGGATACATATATCTCATTAGGACTCTTCCTATCACAGAAAACTTACCCGCCTGGCGTGAAGAGACAGACTAATAAAACTTGGTGATCTGTTACATTTGCTCAGATAACTGATAAGTTATCTATGCAGGGCTGCACCTTTAGGCCTGGCTGGATCCAGGAAACCGTCTTTCTCTGACTCTCGGCTTTCTTCACAAGCAGCCTCTTTCCGCATTGCTGCAAGATGGCCTTCAGCAGCTCCGAGCTTGTCTTCCGTGAGCTCAGCAACCCCATGGACAGACAGCTTAGCTTCTTTACTGGTTGCAACAGAAGTCCTGGCCTTGAGTCTCATTGGCCCAGTGGTCATCATGTGCTAATCCCTGAACCCCGACCTGTGGCTTTGGGCCAGGGAGGTAGGGTTTGCTTCACCCAAACCACAAGGGTAAAAAGGGTCATTAACAAAACAAGGGGACATAAATAGTGCTGTCCATCACCACAGTGTGGCAATATTTCTGTCGTGACCAATCTTCAGCCTCCTCATGTGGTCCTATGCTCCAGGCAGGGACAGAGCTGTGTCTTGACATCACCATCACTGGGTACACCACCTACCTCCTTTCTTTCATGTCTGATTTACAGTTTGCAAAGCAGCTTTAATGAAATTTGCAACCTCTCCTCTTCCATTTAATGGTTTGAATTCACGAGCTAATGCTCCAGATGCAGCTTCTTCATCTGACCCACTGTTTTTATTCTCAATAGATACAGATTTTAAATTTCTCTAAGGGGAAGAGGGGAGGAGTGGAGAGGACACTGCTTTCCGAGTCAGTCCCCAAGCCCAGGTCATAACTGACGTCAGAAGTTGATCATGCCCCTTCGGTGCTCTTTCCTGTCAAACAGGACTACTGCTGCTTCTCTGAGCTGTCCTGTGTTCAGCTTCCCCCCCCTTTGGGATTTCATACAGTTTCCTGGGGGCAAATGCCCTTCCCTCCCTTTCTGTCTGTTAAATTCCCACTCAGCATTCAAGCCCAGCTCAGGACACATCTCCTACATTAAGCCTTTGCGATTCTGCTCTCCCCAGCTTGGAAATAACCCCTCTCTCTCCAGGGCCCTCGGTTGCAGCACCTTTGCTCTTACTCTTACTAGAATTGGGGTCTGGGATCTATCTCTCTTACCGAGCCATAAGTGGTCCCTATCCTCCTCCATGGTCCCACTGGTCCCCACCAAGAGGTAGAAAACAACCCAAATATCCATCAGCGGATGAATGGATAAACAAAATGTGGCATATGTACGAGATGGAATTTTATGCAGC
Organism: Tapirus indicus; assembly: GCA_031878705.1. Classification (NCBI taxonomy): domain Eukaryota; kingdom Metazoa; phylum Chordata; class Mammalia; order Perissodactyla; family Tapiridae; genus Tapirus; species Tapirus indicus. Next base: position 3,296,777 of record CM062926.1, read on the forward strand.
CTTCACAAGGAAGAAAATTTCGACTCATGCTACAACCTGGGTGAACCTTTAGGACTTATGCTAAGTGAAATAGGCCAGTCACAAAGGACAAAGATTATGTGATTCTACTTATGTGAGGTACCTAGAGTAGTCAGATTCACAGAGACAGAAAGAGATTGAAAGGGGCTGGGGGAGGGGGAAGTGGGGAGTCGTCGGTTAATGGGTGTGGAGTTTCAGTTTGGGATGATGAAAAAGTTCTGGAGGTGGACGGCCGTGATGCTTGCACAACTATGTGAGTGTACCTAATGCCACTGAACTGCACGCTTAGAAGTGGTTAAAATGGTAAATTTTGTGTTATGTGTATTCTACCACAAAAAAAAAAAAAAACATACAACTAGGCATGGCAGCTTGTCTTTGAGGGAGAGAGCAGAGTTGCTGGTACCAAGTCTTGCTGTAAGACCTGCTGTGTCTCTTACCAGCTGTGTCCTCAAATGACCAGCCTCAAGCTCCTCCTCTGCAAAGCGGGTCATACAGTGACCATCCCCAGGGGCCCTTGTAAGGACGATATGAGATAATGCACGCAAAGCCTGTAGAGCATTGCCTGGCCACAGTGAGCACTGGACCAGTACTGGTTAGGTAATTATGTGAATTATGATCTCCTTCCCTCCACCCAACCAAGGGCCTTCTTCACCAAGCCTACTCATCCCCAAGGCCTGGCCCATCACCCCCTCACACAGTGTCCTATGACTGCTGGTACACACCTTCTTCCAAACGCTGCCAGCCAAAATATGTCCAAGATACAATCAAAGTGTTACATCCGTCCTCATTCCACCAATGAGATGGGCAAAGTGACAATAGCCAATTACTAGAAATTTCTGCCATCAGAGGCAAAATTTCATTCCTAATTTGAAAGTTTCCTAATTTAAAAGCCCTACCAAAGTCCTCAGCACGTGAACAGTCAAGGCGATTTAAATCAAAAACCATACACAAATGTCTACGGCATCTTAAAAGAATGGGCAGAACACTAACTTTCAAAAGAATCTCAGGTGTAGATAGTGACAGTTTTATTATTATTGTTATTATTAATCATTGTATTATTAATTGGTAATAACCAGTATTTTCAATACCAATGATATCATGTCAATACTATGATTACCAATGCCATAGAATTATTAGTATTTTATTTATATATGATGGTGATTATATTCATAATAAACACATAAAAATTTCCTTGTTAACCTAATAGCAATAACTAAAGAATTAAAAATATAAATGTCCAGGAAAAGTTTTAAAAAGAATGATATAGAATCTAGTTGAAGAAAATTGAAAAAATAGTGATACAGATTAAAAAAATATCTTTTGATTAGAGAGAGCTACAAATATAGCTGGACAAGGAGACTGAATGTCTAAATTCTCTTTAAATTAAACTAGTGTTCAATGTACTCCAAGCCAAAGTGTGGAAAGGATTTTTTGGGGGGATAAGAACAAAATGTTTTTAAAGTATACCTGGAAGAAATTAGATGGGCAAGCAACAGTTAAAAAATTAAAACCAAAAAATAATTGGAGGAAGGGGAACTAGTTCTGCCAGATAAAAATGCATTACAAAGCAAAAATCATTACATTGATTTGATACTAGCATAAAAATATGTAAATCTAAAAAGCAGACTAGAGAGATTCAAAACAGTTTTGTTAGAAGATCTTAACATTTGAGGACAATTCCCCAAATGATGCTGGAGTAGATGGAAACCTATATAGGAGAAATAAGCAGATTTTATCCTTGCAATATATCCCAGATAAGTAAAAGGATTGAAAAATTAAATGTTGAGTAAGAATAAAACTATGACAAACTAGAGGAAAACCCCAGTACGTAGTGAAATAATCTCTTGGCTGGGAGATGACTAAGCTTAACACTATGGAAGAAATCACAGTGGACCAATGGATTTGGCCATATAGGATTGAAATATTTCATCTATCAATGAGGCCACAAGAGAACTCACAACTGGGAAAATATTTTCTACACATATAACAAAGTGTTTTTATTCTACATATATAAAGAACTCATATACATAAATTAAAAAATATCAAGATCCCAAGAGAAAAAAAATACAAAGACCACATAGAGATAGATAAATCATGAGAGTAAAGATAAATGGCTAACGAGTCATTATAATAAAATTATCAAGCTCATGAGTAAATTGCAGGGATAATAATTAAAACAATAACATGGTACCATTTTATACCATCAAATGTATAGATTTTTCACAACTTCAATTCCAAGCACCAGCAAGGGGATGATAGACAGAACATGGAGGTGGTGGAAGAGTATATCACCACATCTGTTAAGAAGACACTTTAACAACATGTATCAACAGTGTGTAAAATCTTCGTATTTTCAATTTAATAAATTTACTTTTAAAAATAAAATTCTTAATTTTAAAATGTACTAAATTGCCTCATAGAAATAACATAAAATATGGCCAGAGGTTCCTACATTACTCATGACATCATAGAAGGAGAGAGACAGACAGAGAGACATCTGAATGTCCAAAAATATGTAAGGAATGGTTCCTCGATACCTTCACGCTTCACACCCTGGCATATTATGCAGTCATCCCAACTGTTTACAAGGAGGGTTGAAAATATGGGAGATTGTGTGTGACATAACGTAAACAGGTTGAGAAAAATATTTACAACAAACACCTGGCAGATAAGGATTTAATATGCATAATATGCAAAGAGTATATTTTTATATTTTTACTAAAATAAATAAATAAAATATTACTATTTATTTTTTACTAAAAAAGTAAAAGGAGTTAGTTTAACCCTAAACAAATATAAAACATTTGTTTGGCAAAATATGTCAACATACAAATGATATAGCTAGAAAGTAATATTTATAATCATGTTCATTTCTATACCACACAAAAAATCCATGAAGACTAATTAGAAAAAGATAAAAAAGCCAATTTTTAAAAAATAAGAAGGACTGATGAAGAGAAAATTTACAAAAGATATAACTCAGATAGTAACAACATGAGAACAGAGGCACAAGTCACCCCTGGATGAAGACCCCTGTGTTACTTTGTCTCTCCTCCATTTCCGGTGCCCATCTATGGTTTCTCAGAACACGGGGAAATCACCACCACCACCACAACAACAAAAAATCCTGAGAAAAATATGATAGGTTTCACTTCATACAAATAAAATCTGTATCTCAAAAATGAAAAGCAAGAGAAAAGGCAGGACACTTGTCGCTACTACATCCTTTGGAGTAGACACCCCTGTCCCACCAGGTGATCCTAATCCTGCAGACCGGGTAAGGAGGGCTAACACCATCTGACACCACAGACCAGAGCCAATTCCCCCAAATCTACCATTGACCCTGTGGCCAGAGAGCCTTGGAAATTCAGGCTTCAAAGAATCCAACTTTCTCAGCTCCTGCTTGAATCCCTTCCCTCAGCATCCACTGCAGGTGACTGTCCAGCCTACACTTGACAATCAGCCTCGATTAACAGGGAGCTTACTCTACCCAAAGAAGCTAACTTCTTCCCCTGGAGCTGGAAGGAAGTCCTTCTCAATCTGAACCCCCAATTGCTTCCCTCTAAGTTCTGCACAATTGGGGATGCTTCATTCTGTTGGAATCTCTGAACAAGTCTGACCAGCAGGGAAACTGCCTTTGTCCTTCACCTTGGGCAGAGGGCAGCAATAAGTTCCAGCAACATGCGGAGACCTCACGGGATCCTCAGGGGCGCATCTCTGCATCCCGCTCACTCTCAGCAGTGGCTACTGGCCTTCACTCACCTGAAACCTGGTAGAAAAATCAGCTTCTCAGCTCCAACCCAGATCCACTTCATCAGAATCCCTAGGATGTTGCCCAGGCATCAGTATTTCCAAATACTCCTGTGTGATTCTGATCATCACCTGGCTCAGAGGAGCTCAAACCCAGGCATCTTCAGAAAGTTACCAACACACTTTGATTGGGATTGGAAATGCCACCCTGCCCTCCTCTGACCATAGCAAAAAACTAAGGTCTCTCATGGTCCTTCCTAGTTGATAAAGTAAGTTCTCCATAACTGAATTTGAGCCTCGCAATAGCTCATTAAGTGATGCATTTTACTATGAAGACAGTGCGTCACTGGCTATAATGGGGGTGATATTTTCAGGACACTGTGTGTGCAGAAAAGCAACTTTATTTGTCTATAATTCTACTTAATTCTACCTTGAGCCTAAATTCTGAATCAATAGTCAGTTGAGATTCAAACTCAGCCCATTCAGGATTCCTCCTCGCTCTTTCTTCCTGGGGATCAGGGCAGAGGGAGACAGGGCAGTTTCTGGACCTCGGTCAGCCTTTGTCCATGCACATTTGCTGAGGTTGTGCATGATTTAGTTCTGTTCTTTGCTGATGTCCCAGTCCACTCAAACATCCGTGGAGATGTCTATATATCTCACCTGGTGCCCGACCCCATGTCCATGATGCTGTCGTATTTTGTAGCATCCACTTACTCATTGGATCGTGAGACCCCCACAGGTAGGCCAGTTCACCCCTGTCTGTCATCTCAGCCCTTCTTGGGGCTCTAGAAAGGTGACAGCTCCCCACACCTTGAGGGAGTGGCAGAAGCTTAGAGGCTGCCCCTCTTCTGAAATCACCTTGCTACCAGGCCCATTGGCCTGGGGTCAACCTGTGCCCAGGTGTAGACCACTCTGGGCTTTCCACGTTACAGACCTGCATGGGAAGCAAGGTCCAGGGGTCCTCTGCTCTCAGGTCCTCAAGTCTCCCTGGAGGTTCCGTCACCTGTTCAGCCCAAAATAAAGGGGATGGACACCCTATCCTTCCCACACAGCTCTCTCCTGCAGCCCAGAGAGAGTGCTCACCTCCTCTCCTTTGTGATGAGAATAGAGGATTGGCCCAGCAAGTAATCTTCTGCACTTATTTTTAGGCCAAAACATTGTCCCTTGGAAGCTCAAAAGCTAAGAACATAACTCTGTGTTTGCCTTTGAATTCCTGCTGTCGGTGTGTTTGTGGAGGGTGGGGGATGGAAGAGATTGCTGGGACTAATGGTTAATTTAGAAAAAAAATAGTTAAGTCTTGGAGATACCATCCCACAACAGTGAAATTATGAGTTTCTAAGGTCTCAGGGTGAGCAAGTGGCAGAATTTGGACCAGAACTTAGTGCCTCTCACGGGAGCTAGGAGTGTACGGGCTGGGTGACATCTTTAGCAGATTCTGCCTTTGTTTCCACCTTCCCCTGGCAAGCCCCCCAGGGTTAAGCATCGCTGACTCCCTCTGTGTCATCAAAGCACCAAAGAGAGCAAGGAGATTTCTCCTTCCCAGGTGAATGTTCTGGGTGAGTCTAGGGAAGAGAAACCTCCCTCCAACTATGGGTTCTGCTCTCCCTGTCAGCTCAAGCATGCTGTACAGGACGAGGGGCCCCAGTCAAGTGGAAGTCAAGCCAGCTCCACCATGCAGGGAGTGGGGCTTGCCATCAGTCACCTCTCACCTCCCCATCCAGGGGGACTGATGCCTCACAATACTGTGCACTGGGCCAGGTGAGAGTGAGTGAAAGCCCTGCTCAGATGGGCGATTAATTCTGTACTGGTGGTACTTGCTCCCGGCTCTCCCACTCACCCACTCTCCTGTGCCATCATCAACTGACCGCGTCCTGACCTTACACATCACTGGGTGTAATTGCCAGGGGCTTATTAATTGTTATCGTTAACGCCTTGTGTGCACACATGGGAGTGCCTTTCGCCCCGACTCACTCATCACAATAAAGGTGGCAACCAAAAGCCTGGCATTCAGGGCTTGGCAATGACTTCTGGAGCTGGCTTGTCAAAGGGCTGAGGCCACCTTCCATGCTGTGGTTGTCTGCACCAATGGTGTCTGGCACTGCAGCAGGCCTGGGGTGCCCACTCTGCTGCGAGAGTCCCCGTGCAGAGGCAGATGGACTGTCCTAAGGGCCTCCAGTGCAGGAGAGTCTGGGCTTTCTAAAGAGTTCCACCTTTGCAGCCCAGAAGCTCCTTCCTACACACAACCGGCCCAGAGCCCGACACACGGCAACGGAGACTCTTCAACCACTGCCTCCTGGAACGTGAATATTTAAAGCTGGGGCTCCCCAGGGGTTATCTAGTCCAAATCCTTATTCTTCTAGATGGAGAAATTAAGACTCAGAGAAGGCTCTGAACCAGCTCAAGGTCACCAAACCAATTAGTGATGTGGTGACGTCCAAACAGCTTCCCTCTCTTTGTGAATGCTTAACTAGAATTTGACAGTCCCCCAGAAGTAGTCACTACACTTAAATTTTCAAGACAATAATGACATTTATTGAGTGCTTACTGTGGGCTCAGGCTGTTTTATTTTGTTGTATTTTTTTTTATTCCATTTTCAAAAGTGTCCCTTGGGTATCATCTAGCTGTTTTTGTTGTTTTTAAATGCATGCAGTTGTCAGATGCTATTTTAGGCACTTTACTTCTTTTTGAACTCAGTTAATCCTCTTGACAATGACAATTCTATAAGTTGTGAATGATTCTCATTTCACACTATTTATACCATTTTCTTTCATCAAGGCACTGAGGCACGGAAATGATAAATAACTTGCCCAAGGTCATTGCACGCTATTTCCAAGTTTGCATCCATAGAATTAAATGCAGGTGGTCTGGCTGCAGAGTCTGCACTCTTAACCACTTATATTGTCATAAAAATACTGTATTTATTTAACAAATAATTGTATGTGTGTATGGATTGTCTACTGTATGGGTGCTGATCTAGGTGTTGGGAATACAGTGGCAACAAGATAGATAAGATCTCAGCCCTCGTGAAATTTACATTCTGGAAAGGAAGATTGAAAATAAATAAGTGGATAAAAATAAATAAGATAATTTCAAAGAGTAAATACTATCTTAAAGGAGATAGAGCAAGGTGGTGTGACGGTAACTAAGGGAAATTCCTTGAGATGGAGTGGTTAGGAAAGACTTTGTTGAAGAGATGACAAGGAGACAGCCCCATGAAGAGTCACAAAAAGAATCTTCCAGAAAGAGGAACAGCAAATGCAAAGATCCTGAGGTGGTAATAAGCTTGGCATGTATGATGACCAAGACCAATAGACAGAAAAGTCAATGAATGGGTCGGTGGATGGATAACAGACATGAACCGGCATCAACTCGGAGTCTGAGAACAACTTCGTCCTCCTTTTCCTCCTCCTTATAATCCAAACGTTGTCACCATCCCAGAAAATGAAAAACAAAGGGAATTATCTAAATATCTATAGCCAAAAGAAACCACTTTCAGTAAAGAAAGGTGCGATCATAATCTTACCTAATAATCGTCTGTGCTTGGGTTGTGGATGTAGCTCTAATGTTCACATCTTCAAGTCAGTGGCCAAGCACCACCACAATCTCATAACTCACATCGTCCATACCCTATGAAGACCTGTTTTCAGCAGTTTATGCTAACAGGGCAGGGTTCAGAATGGGAGAGACAGCACCACAGCAAGAAAAGGGATTTGTGAGCTGTGGGTTCAGGAAGATCTTGCCCATGAGTGCAGAGTATGGTGCTCTTAGAAATCTGATGAGGAATGTTTTGAACAAATGAATGACTAAATGATCAGATTTATTAGTCCTCCTAATTAAGAGATGTCTAAGGAATACAGGAAGCAAATGTTTCCCTTTTGTTTCTCGTAGACATACTTGTATATCAATCCAGATTTCTCATGATTCTTTAAAACCCTTGATGTGAGTTTGAAGGCTCATAACTTATTACATGCTCAGAAGTCAACCTGGCAGTTTTTTGTTTCAAAGAGCCAATAAATTTCTCCCCCTGCCCTACACTTGGGAATTAAACAACACACTTCTAGATATTCCACAGGTCAAAGAGGAAGTCTCAATGGAAATTAAAAATATATAAAATTGAATAAAAGTAAAAATATAATATATCAAAATATGTGGTGTGCAGCTATAGCAGTGCTGAGAGAGAAATTCATAGCAGTAAATACTTACATTAGGAAAAAGGAAAAGTCTCATATCATTAACCTAAGTTTCTACAAGAAAATAGAAAAGGAAGAGCAAGGTAAACACAAACAAGCAAAAGACAGGAAATGATAAAGATCAGAGTAGAAATCAGTGAAACTGAAAACAGTAGAGAAAATCAACAAAATAAAAAGCTGACTCTTAAAAAAAATTGTTTTTAATAATAGACCTCCATCAAGACTGACCAAGATAAAATGAGGGAAGATACAACTGATCAATATCAGGAAAGAAGTGGGATATTACACAGATGTTGTAGCCATTAAAAGAATAAGAATGGAATACTATGAATAAGTTTACACTCATAAATTCAGCAACTTAGAAGTGGACTAATTCTTTAAAAACCACAAACTACCAAAACCAAGATGAAATAGAGAACACAATTAGTCCTATAACTATTAAACAGATTGAATTTGTCATTACAAATCTTCTAAAAAAGAAATGGTTAGTTTCATTGAAAAATTCTACCAAATATTTTAAGAAGAATTAACAAAATTTTACACTGTCTTTTCCAGAAAATAGAAGAGGAGAAAGCACTTCCAAACTCATTTTGTGAGGCTTGTATCACCTTGATACTAAACCACACAAATACAGTACAAAATAAGACAATTACAGACCAATAGATCTTGTGAATTTAAGCACAAAAGTCTTCAACAAAATATTAGCAAATCAACCCAGCATTAAAAAAGAAAGAATTAGGGGCTGGCCTGGTGGCATAGTAGTTAGGTTCATGTGCTTCAGTTCCATGGCCCAGGGTTCATGGGCCCGGATCCCAGGTACAGACCTAAACACCACTCATCAAGTCATGCTGTGGTGGTGTCCATATACAAAATAGAGGACGATTGACACAGATGTTAGCTCAGGGCCAATCTTCCTCACCAAAAAAAAAAAAAGACAGAAAGAATTAGATGACATGAGCAAGTTGGGTTGATTTCTGATATGCAACCTTGGTTCAACATTCAAAAATCAATGTAATCTACCACATCAACATGCTAAAGAGAAAATCACATGATCATATCAATTGCTGCAGATAAGGCATTTGACAAAATTCAATAGCCATTCATAATAAAAATCTCAGCAAAGTAGAAATAGAAAGATACTTCCTCATTCTCGTAAGGAGCATCCGCAAAACCTACAGCTGACAGCATGTTTGTGGCGAAAGACAGAGTGCTTTACCTATAAGACAGAGAATGAAGGCAGGAATGTCCACTCTCACCACTCATCCAATTTAGTACTGGACATTCTAGCCCCTGCAATAAGGCAAGAAAAAGCATACAGACTGGAGAGGAAGAAATATGAAAATGATGTATCGTCTACATAGAAAATGCCAAGGAATCTAAAAACAAAACAAAACTAACAAACAACTAGAGCTAATAAGTGAAATCTGCAAGGATACAGACTGGAAGATCACACAAAAATCAGTTGCATTCCGGGCCAGCCGGGTGGCGTAGCAGTTAAGTTTGCACGCTTCACTTTGGTGGTTCGCAGGTTCGGATCCCAGGTGCAGACAGATGCACCACTTGTCAAACCATGCTGTGGCAGCGTCCCACATAAAGTAGAGGAAGATAGGCAGGGATGTTAGCCCAGGGCTAAGCTTCCTCAGGAAAAAGAGGATAATTGGCAATGGATGTGAGCTCAGGGTTAATCTTCCTCACACACACAAAAAAAATCAGTTGCATTCCCACACACTAAAGCAAATGTGTGCAAACCAAAATAAAAGTATAATGTCATTTACATTTGTTCCAAAGGAAACACTTAGATGTAAACTTAAAAAACATATACAAGGGGCCGGCCCAGTGGCGCAGCGGTTGAGTTCGCGCTTGGCAGACCGGGGTTCACTGGTTCAGATCCCGGCGCCCGCCGCCGCACTGCTGGTCAGCCATGCCGTGGCGGTGTCCCATATAAAGTAGAGGAAGATGGGCACGATGTTAGCCCAGGGTCAGTCTTCCTCAGCAAAAAGGGGAGGATTGGCAACGGATGTTAGCTCAGGGCTGGTCTTCCTCACACACACAAGAAAACAAATATATACAAGATACGAAAACTACAAAATGCTGATGAAAAACTCCAAAGATCTAAATACATGGGGAGGCATGCCACGTTCATGGGCTGGACTAAATGAAGCAAAGATGTCAAGTTCCCCCATATTGACTAAAAAAAAAGCACATATGGGCAAAAGATTGGAATATACATTTCACCAAAGGAGACATATAAATGGCATATAAGCATATAAAAATGCTCCATATCATTAATCATCAGAGAAATGCAAATAAAAACCACAATGAGAAGACATTACATACCTATAAAAATGGCTAAAATTAAAAAGAATGACAATACCAAGTGCTGACAAGGAGTGGAATAATGGGGACTCTCATAAACTGCTGGTGGGAATATAAAATGGTCTGATCATTTTGGAAATAATTTAGCATTTCTTCTAAATTTAAACATGCTCATTTAAGCAATCCCATTCCTTAGTATTCACATATATCTAGCAACAAAAACCTTATGTGAGCATTTATAGCAACTTTATTCATAATATCATAACTGGAAATAATACACTTGTTCACCTACTGGTGAGTGGGTAAATTATGATGCTTGCATACAACAGAATGCTACTCAGTGGTAAAAAAGAATGAAATACTGATACACAAGAAACAGATGAATTTCAAATGCATTATAATAGGCATTTTAAGTGAAAAAAGCTAGACACAAATGACTGTGCATTGTGATTCATTTTATGTAAAATTTTAGAAAATGCAAAATTCTAGCAACAGAAAACCAAACAGTGGTTGCTGGGAAAAAGGTTGCCTTTAAAAAGCACAAGGGAACGTTTAGGGGGTGATGGAAATATTCTATATCATGACCAAGGGGGTAAATGTATACATGACTGTATACATCTAACAAAACTCATTGAAGTAGGCTCTTACTTTGGTGAATTATAAAGGTAAATTATAACTCACTAAAGCTGATATATAATTTACAGTTCACACAAAATGAAGACAAAGAACTTTTTAAAAATCTGTACACATTGACACCAACTCGGACCTAGAGAGAATGGTGCACAAAACAAGCAAATTTGATAATGGGCAAGGAGAAAGTTCTGGAATCACACTGCCCTCCTTGGGCCAAAGCAAGGTGAAAAGTGTGACCCAGCACAAGTGTTCAACAAATATTTCTTTAGTGAGTGAACAGGATGGCAGAGGTTTGAGTAAGAGCAGAAACGGCCTCTGGCTGCTGCCAGCTGGGAGCTGCCGGACGCTCCAGGCCACATGTTCTCCTATTGAACACAGACAATTTCAACCAACACGGACATCAGAGAAGGTCACTCTGACCACGATGGAGTGAGACAAAAACAAGACACTCTGTGATCATGTTTGAGCAGGACCAAAACAAAAGCACAACACAAACCACGTGAAGACCGAGCATTTCCCTCTCCCTTCAAGCTGGAGTGAGTGATGTTTCTTTGCTGATTTTTAGCCCCACTCCATTTCTCCTGCCTCCTCCATGGAGAAGACTAAGAGAGAGCCTCTCATGGAAGTGTCCCCACTTCGTGATAGCACCCAATTGCAAGCAACCCTTGATGCCCTCTTAAACTGCAATCTCCAGCATCAGTCCTAGCAGCAGTTCAAATCCTGTAAGAAGCCCCTCCTACTGAGAACCCTCTTACAGAGCCTCCCCTAGCTCCCGTGGTGTGCAGGCTCCTTTGGTGTGGCCACAGTTGTGCTCCTGGTGGTTGCTGTGAGTGTCTGGAAGCACTGAAGCCTACCCGGGCCTCCTCGGAGTCCTGGGTGCTTGCATTTGTCCTCAGCCCATAACACTCATGTGAAAAGTGCCCAGGTGCTGGCAGTACCCACTCACCCACCAATGCAAATCTCAGCTCATTAGAGTTGCAGTGGCTCAGCAACAAAGCCAGGGTCATCCCAGGGGCCGCTACACCCTTTCCCATTAGGTTACAGCCTGGTTGGCACCAGCACCAGCATTCATGGGCGAATAAGCAGCCAGGCACAAACACTGGTCACCCATCCTCCTCTTAACGGGGAGGGGGCACATGGCAGCACATCAAAGAACAGGAGTGTCTCTTGCTGTCCTTGAGTTTAAGAAGTTTCTATGAACATCGGGACAGTGCATCCCCGTGGAGAAGATGCCCAGTTAGGTGTCCAAAACATCAAGGGTCTTCCCCAGCATCAACCTCACATCTTACATATTTTACATCCCTCGGGAGTAAACTTCTGACTCTCAAGTGGCCCCCGACGCCTGCATGTGGTGAGGATCAGATGAAGGATTGGCCATACTAGCCCTTGACAGAACAAGTAAGTACCAAAGGCTGAAATATTCTTCACGTTGGCAGATGCTTCCAGATTCAAACCCCTCAAAAGTACACTCAGGTATTTTAGAAATTAATCCTAAGTAAATAACCATGGATATATTGAAATGTTTAGCTACTATGATATTTTAACTGCACAAAAATAGAATAAAAAAGATGTAAATATGGTAACAAACTCAACATTCAATATGGAGAGTCTATTGATTCATTCCGATAATTAAATATGGTGCAAACATTAAAAATGACATATTAGAACAATATTTGACAGAGGAAGATGTTCAAGATATAGTTTTCAATAAAAACTATCAGAATGTAAAATAATATAATCCTGTTTTGTAAAAATAATGCATATAACACATGTGCATCTAATAAATGGCTGGAAAGTTATCCTAGTGGAGAGGGGTGGGAAATGATCATTTTCATTTTCTTCCTTTTTCCGTCTTCTTAAACACTTCTACCATGAGCTCATATCTTTTCTAATGATAACAATGAATGCTTAGAGTTTTGTTTTTGTGATTTGCCTGTCTTAAGAGAGCCCACATTACACCATGCGTTTGGGTGGAGTTTCGGGAATCAGACGTCCAGATGTCGAGAAGCAGGTCTTTCCACGTTGAGGGCTCCAACAGATCCAAATGGCTCGTGTAGTTCAAGCAAAATTCTGCGACTCACTGAGATTAAAGACTCTCCCCTTGAGGGAAAATTGGAGTGGAGAGTTGGGGAAGACTTTCCTAAGAAAGCAATATGCCATACCACCATTTTTTCTGATTCCTGCATCTCTATGTCACCTAAACAAAGCAACACTAACCAAAAAAATCACAGAATCCTAGAAGCTCGAAGTTGCTGAGGCCCAGCAAGAGTGATGTGACATGGCCACTCTTTAGTGATGGAGCCCAGTCCTCCTTCCTCTCACCCCAAGCCCTTCCCCGTGGGCCATGCTGACTCCCTCATGATGTGCACTACCTGTGATTTAACCAAAGGAGAATGGTTCCTATCAGAAGAACAAATACAGTGGATATGGGAGGTGGGGGGTAGAGGTAGTTCCCCCCAAACCTCAAGACGAAAAAGTCTAAACCACTGTCCTTCAGATGTAGTCATGGCGCTCAGAATAAGCCAGCCCTGAGTGAAAGCCCCAGAGACGGTCCTTCTCAAAGCGGATGGCGTCCTTCACCAGCGATAATGGCCCTCCTGGGGCATCGTGTCCACAGCCTGCTTGGGCTGTAGGGATGGTTTAGTTTTGTCTTGTTTTAGTATCCTGACTTCACTTCATTTCACTTTTCCTTCTTTCCAGTGGTAAGGATGGTGGGGACAGTCTCTCATCAGCCCCTGCAGTGACAGTAACACTGTGGGAGATGTAGGCCTAGCTTACTACCTGTGACCATAAACTAGGACCTTGGCAGAACCATCCACTGAGATGAAATTTAACTTCAGACCCTAATATATCTGCGAAGGAGAAGGAGACATGGAGATCAGCCATCTTGACCCCCACCCAGACACCCCTGAGGCACCCGTGTGAAGTTCTGTGAGCCGAGTTTGACTAACCAGCGCCCAAGGAGAATGTTCATGTAGCAGGGCAGGCAGGCTCCACTCATCACTACTGCACTACAGCCGGGGTTCCCAGGAGCCAGGCTGCCTGAATCACTTGAAGGACTCGCAGAATCTAAATCTCCAGACGCCAGGCCCTGGACTGTAGTTTGGGAAGTGTACCAGGTAATTCTGTTGTATGGCCCTGGGCAGAAGCAGCTCCAGTTGTGAAAAGGTTCATGCCTGAGATGCCTTTAACCCCAATCCACTTAGTGACGTTTTCCTGACATGACCTGGTGCTGGAGCTGCTGGATAAAGGTAACCACCTGCATTCCGTGTTGTGGAAATTCATAGGCAGGGACTCTGCCAGGGTGAGAGGGCTCTCCGGGGCCTCCAAAGACATGCATGAAGACTCTTGGAGAGACTGGGAGTCTGCCTGCAGGAGGCCCATGCCACCCCCATGCTTACCCCATGATCCTCCAGCACACAGCAGGCTCTTTGCTCAGCAAGCCTGTCTCTAAACACGACAGAGTTTTCAGAAAATGCACATTTTCTTAGAAGGTGACTTACAGACATACCAACTGTGTTCCTTTTTTTCCCCAATTGCAAATAGATGTTTCCAAAACGGAAGCCCTGGGTGCTCACTCTTATCAGCATGTTTGTTGGTTACTAGCTGTCGATATCCCGTATAAATGCCCACCCGTCCTGCCTGCAGGGAGGATTTGCCTTATGTGAGAACTTGGAGGTTAGAACAGCAAGTGTCATTTCAGACACAAATAATTCCTATTAGGACAGTTTGGGGGTTTTTTGTTTTTGTTTTTGTTTTTTTTTTGTAAATAGATCAATCTCTTATTTAAAGTCTTTTTTGCCAATATAAAACCTACATCCTCTCCTCCACTACCACTCTTTTAGGTTTGGCTAATTAGCTCATAGAAAAGTTCCAAGCAAAAACTAAGTTTTCAATCAACTGCCAGTGGCTACACAGGACCCGATCTCACAAGGAACCGTGGCTCTTTAAAACGTACACATGTTGGGGCCAGCCCCGTGGCATAGTGGTTAAGACCAGTGCACTCCACTTGGGTGGCCCAGGTTCACCGGTTCAGATCCCGGAGGTGGACCTACACTACTCATCAGCCATGATGAGGCAGCATCCCACATACAAACTAGAGGAAGACTGGCACAGATGTTAGCTCAGGCCACTCTTCCTCATCAAAAACAAACAAACAAACAAAAACCAAAACAGACAAATGTTGGCTATGCCTGGAGCAACAACGTCAATCTTCTCTGCCTGTTGGAACCATCTGGAAGTCCCATCCATAGAGGCACGGACTTCAATGTTCTGACATGAAAGCAGGCATGAGGAGTTTTTAAAGATACATGTTTTCTTATTTGCCATCAGGACTGAGGACACTGGTCTAGAGACAGGGAACAAGACAAGAAGCATGAACTAAGCAAAACTTGATTGAGGATTCCCGGTGCCGAATTCCTAAAATCTTATGCTCTGTGGCAAGTACTATTATCAGAGAAAAGATGAGGCCATTTTGAAAACCATCAGTGCACGCTCTTCCTTAGGAAGGAGCTGAACTCTAGATGTCCTATTTTATTCAAGCAAGACTGCAGTGTTCACCACAACCTGCCGCGGCAGAGAGTAAATCTGTAAGCTACAAGGGAGGATCAGCGACAGGGAGAGATATGGGCACAAAGATTGTGCATTAAAGAAATCTCCAGCAATTCCAGGATATTGACAAAGGTACATGCTGATAGCCAAAGAGCATGTAAGGATTTTAATACCACATTTCCAGTTATGACTAGAGAAGCATAATTAGGTACTAAATTACAATGTTAATATTCATTTGAACAAATAAGTACTTGTAGTTGTAGAGTCAGGGCCCGGGGAGGGCAGAAAGGGGTAGATTAAATGGACATGAGAGTTTCTTTGAACCAGTTTCCTCCTGGGTTTGGTGAGGCCGGCTCTCAGCGAAGTCTTTAGAGGTCAAGATGTGGACTTGGAATGGTGTCATTTCTTCTTTTGTAACTACACTCAACGGATTCAGAATTAAGCAGTAAACATACAAGTAAATACAAATTATAGCTCGTAATACATGCTAGAAAAAAATCGGGGAAAGAGCCCAGGAGAAGGCTGCGGTGAGGAAGGCCGTTGAAGACGGCCAGTGGACCGAGGGGGAGGAAGTCCTGAGGTCCACCGTAAAATTTTTCTAGCAAAAATACCAGAAAAGGGTCTTGCTGGGGTCTCCTATTATCGTGGACTTATCTATTTACACCACCATTTCGTCCAAAAAGAGTCTGAGGTGGGCTTACCTGTTATCTGCAAGAAAATTAAAGTCATTTCCTAAAGGGGCAATAGCAAATTGAAGTAATGAGGAGGAGGGGAGAGGGAGGGAAGTTAAGAGGAAAGAGAGAGAAAGGGAGAAAGAGAAGCAAGCGCGCACGCGCACGCACGCACACACACACACACACACACACACACACACACACACACAGCTGCATATCTGAATTCCTTTCTGAAGTCTAAACCTTAAATAGAGCACAATTCTCCTATTGCCCATTTCCCCGGGAATTGGTTGTCTTCCTGCACAATTTCTTTGGGCTCCATACAAAAGGTAAGATTCCAGATTGGGCAATACTAATTAGCTGGGGCAATCTCCAGTTTGTAACAAAAGCAAATCTATCACCAGCTGTGGGAAAAAGAAAAAACAGTCCTCAGCTCCCCCAAACCCCAAAACACATAAGCTCAGCACTTTAACTGGCTGGGGTAAGGGCCATTATTTTCATTAATGGAGCTCATTTTTATTTTATTGGGCTTTTTTACTATCAGATTAAAAGCATGTTTTTATTGTAGTTTTTTCTAATGCAATCTTGGCTGATGTGCTCAGAATGAATGGAATAGTTATTGTTTTAATTATTTTTTCATTTTGTGTTTTTATTTCGTTTGTTCCTTTTATTTACTACTTTTAAGTTTGCCATAATAACAGGGATGCAGGGTGCTCGGAGGCCTCCAGTCAGCACCCCCGCGGTGGTTTGCTTCTGCTAAAGGTTGAGGAACAGGAAAAGCGCGAGCACAGTGATGCTTTGGAACCCAGGGGCCGCCCAGCCCCACAGCACAGCCCTAGTGATGAGGGCACACGGGGCAGAGCCAAGGGCGTGGGCCCCTCAGGGCAGACAGGAGCAACACCAGGTGGCTCCCAGGCCACTTCTGCTCCTGCTCCTGCTCGGAGCCGCCCTGGCTCACTAGGTAAAGAAAAGGCTGGGAGGCGTCTCGAGGTAGATAAGCCACAGGGCGTGGTACTGGCCCACAGCCACGCTTCCCTGACGGCCAGTTCCATACGGATGCCTGTAAAACCTCACAGATGTGACACGCAGGGACAGTTAGCCAGACTTGGACACCCGTTCCCTGCCCATGAAGGGGGAAGGAGGACCACAAAGGTTGCCCAGCAAGTCCAGACATCTCGGCTTCACCGTGGGCTTGGGCAGAGCAGGATTTCTAGATGCCTCATTTAGCGCTAGAAATTGAGATGTGAGCTTGCTGTCCTGGGACAAACTGAAAAAATTCTGGACACATAAGTGCCCATAACTGCCTGCTAAAGGCCACATGGGGCGCCACTTGTGGGCCTGTTCTCCACTGTGACTGAAGAAAGCATCCATCTTCTGCATAGAGGCCCCGGTCAGTGCTTGGGTTTGCCATGGCCCCTTACTCTCCCTGTAGCTCCACACCTCACTCCCTTTACTGATTCCCCTCGCCTGCATGACCCCCGTTTGCAGGAGTGGTCCCCAAAGTATGATCTAGGTCCCCAAAGTGTTTGGTCTCTACTACCCTGCTCAAAGGGCTTCCCATTGCACTCGAAATAAAATCTCAACTCCTTGCAGACCCCTGAGGCCACTGGGATGGGGGCCTTCCTGCCCTCTAGACCCCTCTGCCCATCTCTGCCCCATCATCCCACTTCTGCCACACCAGCGCCCCTGCAAGGAGCCCAGGTCACCCTCTGTCTGGAGGCTCCCCCCGCAGCCCTTCATGACTCTGTCCTGTAGAGCATTCTCAGAGAGGCCCCCCTGCTCATCCTCTGCCTTCTCCATTGCTCCCTGGGCCCTCACCCACCCTCATTTTCATCGTGGCACCTGTCATTCCTGACCTCACCTGCTGTGGAGCCAGGATTCAGATGAGACTGTGCCACTTATTGGCTCTGTGACCTTCAGCAGGCCACCTGTCCCTCTGTGTCCCACTCTCCTCATCTGAAATGAGAGATGATAGTACTGCCCGGTGTCGTGGGGGTGAGGATTAAATGAGGTCACCTGTGAAGAAAGGGCTTAGAATGGTGCTTGGCAGAGAGAAAGCACCAAGTGTTGACCATGACCATTGTGATGATTACATTTATATAATATTTAGTTACATAACTTGTGTAATAAACATTTAATATGTAATATGATTAGTCTTAGTCTGTGATTCCTGGATAACCAATGCAGAAGTCTGCCCACAGCTCAACCTGGGCACTGAACCACACGGTCCCAACTCGCCACCCAAGTGACACACAATTATGCCGAGTGCTGAATATTTCGTTATCTGCCACAGACTCTTTACAGGTAAGGGATATCCAGCAAAAGTAACCAGGCAAAGTCTGCCCACCTGATACCAAGAACCCCCTGACTGACTGGCCCCAAATAGTTCCAGCATTCTGGTGGAAATGTAGTTTGATTTGCTGTGGAATTCACAAGTGCACTGAGGAAGCACAGTCACCAGTCCACAGAGCTGGAGACTTCATGCCTGTGTTCAGGATGCCACAGCCCTGGCACTTGCGTGTGACTCATGATAAATGGACTTCTTTTGTTTACATAACTTAAATTTGAGCGTTCTCTCCAAGGTAGGAGAGCTCCTTCCAAATTGTCTTTATGAAAAAAAAAAATAGTTCTTCAGATGCAGTGTTCACTTCCCTGGAGGGAACAGCATCTTTTGTTAAGTGGAATTTCTTTCCAGAAATCACTGCTTGGATTTTGTTAAACTGTGCTCAATATTCTGTTTCAGTCCTTATTTAAAATGCCTGTTTAGAAAGAATATGTTTTGTGAAATGAGACATGTGTGAATCAAAGGACGCAATAAATTGAGTTAGTGATTCAACATTGATTAAGAAGTGAACTTTGTGGGGTTTTAAAGCATCACATACCTTCCCTTTGTTAAGAAACAAAATACAGTGGTCTCAGCAGTAGCCTGTTGGTTTGGGGAAGGCTGGAAGGAGAGAGCTGAGTTCTGGGTTCACCGTCACTCCAGAAATTCCTGATTCATCCATTGGAAGGCAAGTGGCAGCAAACAAGTCCTTGGCCAGGCACTTCTGGGCAGTCACATGTCTAGTGTTTTCTCAGCTTGTCCCTGGACAGTGAGCATTTACTGACCACCTCCATATGCCCAGAACTGTTCCCTGTGCTGGGGAGACACCAGTGAAGAGAGAGCCCTAGGTGTGCTCCGACAATTACTCCTCGACCACCTGCCAAGTGCCCAGGGCTGCTGTGCTGGCGCCAGGGGATACAGCACTGTCCCTCACTGTGCTTGTTCTCAGGTGGAGGGACAGGGAGTAAAAACATAAATGATGCAAGGTCAGGAGTGACAGGTGCCACGATGAAAATAAAGGTGAGGGCCCGGGGAATAGTGGAAGAAGACAGAAGGTGAGCAGGGGGGCCTCTCTGAGAATCCCCTACAGGACAGAGTGAAGGGGCGTGAGGGGAGCCTCCAGGCAGAGGGTGGCCTGGGCTCCTTGCAGGGGGCGCTGGTGTGGCTGGAATGGATGCGTGGAACAGAGGTGGGCAGATGAGCCTGAGAGCAGGAAGGTTCCACTTCCAGTGTCTTAGGGGTCTGCAAGGAGTGGAGATATTATTTTGAATGTGATGGAAAGTCCTTTGAGGAAGGTAGTAACATGATCTGTAGATCTTTGCTAGATTTTAATTCACAGGCCAAACAGGTTGGGGACCTAGAGCACACTTTGGGGACCACTCCTGCAAATGGGGGTCATGCAGGCGAGGGGAATCAGTAAAGGGAGTGAGGTGTGAAGCCCCAAAGAGAGCAAGAGACCATGGCAAACCCAAGCACAGGCTTGGGCCACTAAGCTCTGGCTGCTTATGGCCAGATCTCCCAAGTTTTCAAGGGAAGCCTCAAATCCCAATTTAAATTCGTGAGCTTAAAAAGGATGATGCACACAGACCAAACATACCTGTCAGCCACAACCAAACCCCAGGCACCATTTGGTCCCCCCGAACCGCTTTCTTCTTCTCTGATGCTGTTCAATGGTATATGTCTTGTCTTCCCAACTAAGCTGTGCAGTCCTAAGAACAAGGACCATATCTTATGTAACTTTAATCTCCTTTCAGGTAACACCGGTGCTTCTTGGGAATATGCGATGCTACATGGAGGAAAATTGTTTTCCCAAATGCCCAGGATCCAAATTCCAGATTTCGTGCTCTTGGCATCGTGGCTCATCTGGAATCTTACCTTCAATTTCTCACTCACCTTCTATGCAGAACTGTCAATTTCAAGCTGAAGAAGCAAAGCTTGGTTGCTCAGTGGGCTCAGGGCTGTGCTCAGATCTGGGGGAGGGAGCTACAGATTCAGTTCAGGGGGAGGTTTGTCCCTGTCAGCTATATGCTCAGACATCTAGCTCTGAAGACCCCACAGTGACTGACTATGCAGGCAGCCCCATGGACTGGAATCCTCATTCTCCTCACACGTCTTCTTCACCCTTAGGGTCTTCTCACTCTCCGCCCCTTGCCTTGTCCCAATTTGAAGGACTACTACAAGACTATACTGGCTCAGGTGTGCACACTCAGAACATGAGAATGTGTGCATGCACACCCAGAACATCAGAACATGTGTGGACACACGCAGAATGTGAGAACATGTGTGGACACACTTAGAACATCAGAACAAACCTGGCTATTGCACTCATCATACTTCAAAGATGTGCATTGTTGGAAAGAATTCAAAGATTGTTGGTTTCACTTTCTTCCATCCCACAAAAGAGAGGAATAGGGAGAGTGAGCAAGGGGGAGGAGCTGAGTCGCTTTGAGATAACTAAGAATGTACTGTCACTCCAATCAGGGATGGCCTGTCACAATCAGGGATGGCTTGTCATTGGGAAATGGGGCCAGGAAGGGGAGCATAGTTGTCCATTGCCTCCACAGGCTGTGAACACCTCAAATGAGAGGTCTCCATCAAGGGACACGGTAGAGAGGGACAACTTCAGACAGCATCTACCTGGGAATGATGAAATTGTCTTGGAGGCTGGTTCTCATTCCTCTGTACCACTCTCTCCCTCACTATTTCTTTATTCTGGTTGAATCTGTCCATTCTGGCCCATGAGGAGAAAAGCAGGAGATAAAGACAGAGCATATTGAGTATCGTCTGTTCTGAGCTGGTATCTCAGGCCCTGCCAGGCTACAAAGCACACACCCAGGGTCACACAGGGCACCTATGAAAGAGGGCGTCTCTCCCAAACACTCCCCCACGTGCACACACACACACACACACACACACACACAGAAGAGCCTCTGGCACAAACTATTGCCTCGTTCACACAGGAAGTCCTGGATTTAATGACTGGGCTTATCTTGTGCGACACTCCCAAGGCTCCATTTTTCATTAAGCAATTTTTAAAGAGTTTTATGACCCCATGAACAATAATTTTTTTTAGCGAAAGCAGACTGAATTGTAAGTGGCGGTAATTACACCAAACTAATTGTAGGCAAAATTAGTAAGAGGTCAGATCCGTTTGGTCGCACAAGAAAATATATGCTTGGATCACACCTTAAGTGATCTCTAGGAAAATAATTCGTCATGGAAAAAAGGAATCTTCCTAAATTAACAGTGGGTCTCTCCTACAATATTTGCAGGAGTAAGATTTCCTCTGGTTTTGGTTTTTGTTGGATACCTAGTGTGTGTGTGTGTGTGTGTGTGTGTGTGTGTGCGCGTGCACACATGCACATGCCTGCATACACGCACGCACACATACATCCTGGAGCTGGGGAGTGGAGGGGGATGACACGACACTTGGTGCATCCTAGTCCCTTGAGAGCTCACACTTTGTCCAGCTCAATCGTCCTCTCCCAGACGGGATCAGCTCACTTTAGAAATGTCTCCCAGGGGCCGGCCTGGTGGTGCAGCGGTTAAGTTCGCATGTTCAGCTTCGGCTGGCCAGGATTCGCCGGTTCAGATCCTGGGCGTGGACCTACTCACTGCTCATCAAGCCATGCTGAGGTGGCATCCCATATAGAAGAGATACAACTCTACGACTGTGATACACAACTATTCACTGGGGCTTTGGGGAGAAAAAAGAAAAAGAGGAAGATTGGCAACAGATGTTAGCCCAGGGTCAATCTTCCTAAAAAAAAAATGTCTCCCAGCAATAACGTGATTGGCTAGCATGGTGGTGTCTTCCTCTGAAGGGCCATTTCAGCCTGGAGGATGAACATTTGATGATACCAATACAGATGCCATGAAAGTGGACTGATGTTGCCACAGATGTCGGACTCATGATGACCAAATGCCTTGTGGACTGAAGTTCACAAAAGTGGAATCATGTCTTTTACAGCTGTTGAGTCCCAAGGTCACTACCCATGGCTAAATCTTGTATAGTCGAATTACCCTTGAGATCCATTGATAAGGACCAAGTTAGAAGGTGACCTTCATCTCTCAATTTTCAATTTTTGGCACAGAGTCCTGCTTCTATAGGAGACTACCAGCTGAAGTACCTGGTTGGTGATTATGGGCCATATTGCACAAAAATCACAGTTCTTTAAACCCAATAATCCATTCAGAGTGGTGCAAGGGCTTACCAAGTGACATATGGACCTGAGACCTAGGTAAGCAAAGATCAGACTCACACCAAAGCCCACTCCTCCAGAGCACAAGCCCTCTGACTGGAGGAAAGGTCACCACACTATTCAAACTATTCAGACACCTTTCTTCTCATTTGTTGAGTACTTGAAATTGCATGACTTAAACATGTATATCATGGACTCCCCTGTTAACACCACTGGAGTAGAAGTGTCTCCAGCCCAAATTTGCATGAAGACATACCAATGAATTTCATAGTAAGAAAATAGGGGGTCAAGTGACTGGGAATATGCATTGGGAAAAACATGGATTACTGCCTGCCAACCAGGAGGGTCCAGAGCAGCCATCTCACTCTCACGTAGGAGTGCTTTACAAAATACACCAGGAAATATTAGATATGTGAATCACCAATACAGTGAAGATTAGGTTTCTGTCACGTATGCATATGCAGCACATGCTGGCGTCCCTCCAACTTGCAGAGAATGCTTGGTGGATTGAAATAGCCATAGCTTTCGCACGTGCGTCCGGTGATGCTGGGTACCCACGTGGTAAGAAAAGAGGCCCAGCAGAGGCTCTTCTGGGCCATCTCCTCCCTTCATCACGTGGGTCCTTGGTAATGGTTATCTAGCCTGTCACAGAATGTGTACAGTAACAAGAAGCTCACTGATTCTCAGACTGTCACATCTTGGGTGGCTCTGACCACTAGAAATTTCATCACCAGGCCTGGAAACCAGAAGTCCTCTAGGGGTAAGAAGCATTTTTTGGTTTTGGGTTTGGCTCTTCTCATAAGGGGTATTATCTGGGTATGCATTAACCATTTAGGCCCGCTGCAATGGCAGATCTTCCTTACTAGCCAACCCCCCCCCCCCGCCTCCAAGCTAACAAGTCATCATCTGAGCATCTACACTCAATCAAGAGAGCATGGGTCCCTCTAACAGTCCCACAAACCAAGGCTGGTGGGGGGAAGTCTTTCTCATTGGGAGCCCTGGGGCAAATTCGAAGTAATCTTGTGGAAATAGAGACACTAGTCTGTGTCGGGACATCAATAGGACCGAGGCCCAGGGGAGTCTATTCCAACGCAGGGAGGTCCCTGTGGACTGTTTCCCATGACAGAGATCGTGAGTCATCCCCTTTAGCTTAGCTCGCAAGATCCTTCATGGCCTGGCCCTGCTGACTGCACATAGTTTCATCTCGCACCACGCTCTAGCCATTTGAGACCACCTCTGTGCCTTTGACTTAAACACGACATTCCTTCTGGAACTCCCCGCCCTGCTACTTCTCCACCAACCTAAATGATAATCCCTCTCATCCTGCAAAATCACTCGGCCATCACGGTCCGAGGGGGGGAAGGGATGTCTCACCTCTCTCATGGGGTGCGTGTCCCTGCTCTGTCCCTCATAGGAGGCAGAGCTTTCATCCTTACACTGTATTATAATCATCTACTACATGGCTGCCCCACATTCACCAGGCCTTGAGTCCCTCGTCCCCAGGAAGTGTGTGTCTGTGAACACATTGTCCAGCCTCATGCCTGGCAGGGCAGACAGTCAATAAATGTTAAATGAGTGAATGGGTCACTCGACCTCCGAGTCACTCTTCAGTGCCCACATTTGGCTGTCCTTGGTCAGTTTTCTCTTCAAAGATAAGCAGCACTTAGAGGAAGGCACCACCTAGCATATCCACTTCTAGACAATTCCACACCAGGTTGAAAGCATGGTTTTGACTACCATTCTGGGCCCAAAAAGCAGAACAACAGCCAAGATTCGACATCAATGAGGAAGAGGAGGAGGAGAAAAGAAGGAAGGATGAAGGATGAGGGATAGGAGCAGCCAGTTGGACACTCAAAGAAACTGACCCTCACACCTGTCTCAACCAACTACCTGGGCTTCCATGAAAGTCAGGGATGCCTGCAGACTCCTGGCCCCGAAGGAGAAACACTCCCGGAGCAAGTTTTCATGGGCTCTGGCTGAGAAAGGTTCCCAGGAAGAAAGTCCAGCGCCAGAAGTTCAAGTTTTGGAAGAGACAATATGGCTGCAACAACTCAGATCCATTCCGAAATCTTTCAGCAGTGGCTTCAGCCAAGTAGCTACAAGAAGGGCCCTCAGAGATACAAAATCTAAGAAAAATAGTCCTGGCATCTAATTACAACAGTGCAGTTTGCTGCTTTTATCTGTAATTGGACTGTATAGTCTTTCATTCTAATTTACTTTACATCTAAACTGTGATAATCAAGACAAGCAGAACAGAATGGTCTCTCACTGGCTATGCTACTGACACCCGTTAATGCCTAATTATAACAACTAAATTAAAGATGTGACTGTAAAGAGGTGGAATATCAGTTTGAAGCATTTAATTCTGTGGAAAGAAGTAGAGATTTTAAATCCTAAGTGAGAAAATCAATATTATGCCTGATTATATTGGTATCGCTAAACAGATTAATGAAATTAAGTATTTTGTTATGTTCCTTTTCTTTTTTCCAATGTTACCCTGACGCAATGATGGTGTGTAATGAAGGATTGCTGCAGAGGAGGAAGTCTAAATTGAGAGCCAATTTATACACCGAAACTGGGAGATAGCTAATCTCGTTTATAGAGCAAAGGTTTTCTTTTGATAGGGTTAGATTTTTAGATAGGCATCATGGGTCTGGACTTTTGCAGTCTCATAGAACAAAAATAAATTCAACTCAAAGCTAAGGGAAGGTGCTGCCTTTCCCTTTCTCCTGGGAAGATGCATCAACAGGGACCATCTTGACGATGCCAGCATTCACGAACACTACAGTTTGGGACAAGCAGCCCTGAAGCTTGGTACACCAGTGGCCTCCCAGTCTATGCCAGGCTGAAAATGGCCACCCGTAAAAACACAGAAAACATCCATTCATCGGCCTGCTGGGCAGGTGAATGGAGGGTTTACAGGTCCCCAGAGCCATTCAGTTGGTTGGAAGCTGGAGGAGAAGCCATGAGAAGAAACCACTGTTCAGGTTTAACAACAAAGCTTGGAAATAGAAGGACCAAGGTTTGCAAAGGGAAGATGTGCTATTCCTGGGATGGGTGAGGCAGCGCACACACGTCCCTGACCAGGTCAAGCAGCATGCCCACCCAGCCTGCCCAGTGAAACTCTAGATTTTTATGCATTTATTTGTTTGCTTATTTGTTTACTTTTTTTGCAATTGCCCATCCTGATTTCTAAGTCTTTTAACTCCAAGTCAACGTAGGACTCAAAAAACTAAAAATTGGCAAATGCTGACTGTGAGTCATCATGTGGCTCATCCGCGTCGTATCACAGAGATGCACAAATGCAGATCTTTGAAGAGTCCAAAGGCCATGCAAGAGACACTGACCATTTTGAGGAATCTCTAGAAATCTTCTGGAATTGGCTTTACTGACAAGTGAGTTACTACGAGTGAACAACTGGAAAGGTGTGGTGTTCCAGGCGTCTTCTGGGGCAGGGACACAAAAATGAAGCAGGCTGGCCCTGCACCTGGACCTTCCGTTTATGGGTGACTGGGCCACGCGGGGCTGCGAGGCTTAGCAGGCAGAGGGAACACAGAGCCAGGGTCCCAACCAAGGAAGAAAACACAGTCTCGGTGAACTTATCCAGAACTTCCAGATCCTAAAAGCAAGAAAGAAGACATGTTAATTCCAACTTACATTTAAATCATCATTTGGGGCGAAGAGAATTTTACTTTTAAATTTACATGTATTATCATCTTTTCAGGTTCCTGGGGCCTTCACCAATCTCTTAAGCACAAGCACAACATGAAAGGAGGGATGATGGTGCCCTGGAGGCAGTGGTCATCACAGGCCAGGGAGAGGTCACCCGCCCCCTCAGAGAAGGACAGTATAGCTCCTTATCCTGCAGGGCCAGACACAGCTGTAATTGTCCTGGTGCTGTTGGCACTCAGAAACCAAGCGCCATACCCTCCCACCAGGCCCGTCTCTCAGCTGCAGAAACAAAGCCAAATAAAAACTGCTGGTCCCACTGCGACAGATGTGGCGCCTCTGCACCATCTTGTCTGTTTTTAAGGGATTTTTTTTTTATTGCAAACAGACAGATGTAGCTTGTCCCTTCCATCTTGTTTATGATGCTGCAGGAGCACCTGTGGAAGAATAAGTCCCTGCAGAAATCCTTGACTTCCGTTCAGATGGCTTGAGACTAACCAGCCGGCTCAGCAACACTGTCTGAAAATCATTCTGGTTTCTTCTGCACACGTCCGCTCTAGGCCTGGAGAAACTGGAAGGATCTAGGCGCCTCAGCATGTGCGGCTCAGCCTTCAGGCCTGTGGACTGACTCTTGGTTCAGTCCAATTCCTCATTGCACAGGCTGCTTCCACTACCTGGTCTTGTGTCCACTTGTCATAGGACCCCCGGCACTGAGTGTGGGGTCCTGAACAGCCATAAGGCTATAAGGCCTCCAACCATCTCCATGGCGATTCTCCTGGTTTCAGATGAAGTAGCCCATTACCTGGTGCAGAAAACTGACATAGAAGCCACCAGAGTGAATGCTGCGTCTTAGGGCAGAGAGAAGAGGAGATGCTCACAAGGAGAGCCCAGACTGGGGGTATTCCCTGCTCAGAGCCTGACTCCGGGCACCTTCTTAGAATTCTGCAGCCCCGCACACACCATTGAAGACCATTTGCATAATACTTGATTTCATTAGCATGCATGATGGAAGAGCAATGACACAACTTGTGACTTTGTGTGACAACTACCTCTTTTTCTTAACCTGAAGTTTTCAAGCCGCAGCTTTTGCTGTGTAATGAACCGCCCCCCACAACTTAGTATCTTCAAAACAACCATCTTTCATTTAGCTCATGCTTCTGGGGTTGTCTGGGTCGTTCTTCTGGTTCAGGCTGGCTCAGCTCGCCAAGGCTAGGCTCGCTCATGCATCTGTGATCAGCCGGTGAGCGGGCTGGTGGCTGGAGGGTCTAAGATGGCTTTGGTCACATGGCCGGCAGCTGGCAGGCTGTTGGCCAGGGTGATGAGGGTGACTGGGCCACATGGCTCTCATCCTGCAGCAGCCTAGCCCTGGCTTCTTCACAGGGTGGTCACAGCAAGAGAGCGAGGCCCAGCGTGTTTTCAGGCATCTGCCTGCAACACGTTTTCCACTGTCCCAGTGGCTAAAGCAGGTCCCACAGCCAAGAGCTGAGTCAGTGTGGGAGGGCACCACCCAGAAGCTGGGATGCTGGGAGGGGAGGAATTTGTGGCCATTTCTGCATCCACCACAATTGTTTTTTCGTCGTTGTTTTTTCATTTTTCTAGCCTTTATAATAAAATGATTCAATCATTTATTTAAAATTTTTAATGTTTATAAATGATTCACAAGTTCAGCTTTGATTCCTTCTTTAATACACAAATATTTAGAAAAGCATTTTGAAATTGTAATTAGACTGAACATTTTGCCTAAAATTTTCTTTTTCTACTTGTACTACATTTTGGTCTGATAATTTGGCTTGAATGACTTTCATTCTTTAGGTTTTTTAAAGCCATATGTTGTGTTTAATTCTTAATATCACACAGATATTTGAAAAGTGTATATTTTTGTTTGATGCAAATATATAGATACAAATATATGTAGATTTAGATTTAGATATAGAATCAACTTTGTCAGAAGTGTTTTAAAATTTTCTCTACTGTTATTTGCCTTAATTTCTGAGAGGAGAACCCCATGTTATTATCATGGGTTTTTACTTGATAAATGTGCTGTGGTGTGCAAGCAATTAAGAATTAACTAATTATACAAGAATTATGTAATTCTTATATATTCCTGGTGCAGTGAATTTTTTATCAGTGTGAAACAACTCACTTTACCCTACTTAATGTTGGTTGCATAGAATTTCCTGTCATACTGGCATGGGCCAAGAATTGATAGAGCCATAATAGTGCAAGTGTTGGTCAACTAGCTCATTTATATGGTGAGTAGAATTATAAATTATTGTGCTCTTTCTAGAGCAAAATTTCTTAATATGTTTAAAATTATAAAAATGCTCATTGTATTTTAAAATTGAAATTTGTCTTGAGATAATTGTAGATTCCCATTCGGCTAAAAGAAGTAATGCAGAGAGATCCCAGTTACCCTTTCCCTAGTTTCCACCAGTGGTAACGTCGTGCAAAATGACAGCACAATATCGCAACCAAGATTATGACACTGACACAGTCCACTGATGTCATTCAGATGTCCCCAGTTTTACTCGTGCTCACTTGTGTGTGTGTGTGCATTTAGTTCTATACAATTTAATCAGACGTATAAGTTCACATATTTCCTACTACAGTCAAGATGCAAAACAGTTCCATCACCACAACAACCCTTCGTATTGCCCTTTTACCATCATACCCTCCTCCCTCCCTCTCCTCATCCTTTGTCCCTAACTCCTGCATTTATAACATTTTGTCATTTGAAAAATGTTATATAAAAAAATCACATGGTATATAACATTTGGAGATCAGATTTTTTCCACTCAGGATAATTCCCTGGAGATCCATCCAAGTTATTGCACGTATCAATAGTTCTCTCATTTTTATTGCTGAGTAATATTCCACATATATATGTACCACAGTTTAACCACCCACTCACTGAAGGATATCTGGGCTGTTTCTCATTTGAGGCTATTGGGGATAAAGCCACTGCAAACATTCACATACAGATGCTTATGTGAAGATAGTTCTCATTTCTCTGGGATAAATGTCAAAGAATTCAATTTTTGGGTCATGTGGCGATTTCATGTTTAGTTTTACAAGAAACTGCCAAACTGTTTTCAAGAGTAGCTATGTCATTTCACATTCCTATCAACAATGTATTACTGATCCAGCTTCTCTTCATCCTTGCCAGCATTTGGTAAGGTCACTGTTTTTTTTCTTTCACCATTCTAATCTGTGTATAATTATATTTCATTATGGTTTTAATTTTCATTTCTCTGATGGCTCATAATGTTGAATATCTTTTCACGTGCTTATTTGCCATCTGCATATCATCTTCATCGAAAAGTCTGGTTGTGTCTTTTGCCTATTTTCCAATTTGATTTGTTTTTGTTTTTTGATGTTGAGTTTTGAGTGTTCTTTATGTATCTATATGCTAGTCCTTTGTTGCATATGTGTCTTGCAAATATTTCCTCCCAGTGTGTTGCTTGTGTTTTATCTTTTTCACCTGGACCTTCACAGAGTAAAAGTTTTTAATTTTGATGAGTCTAATTTATCAATGGTGTCAAATCTAAGAAATATTTGCCTAACCCTAGATGCCAAAGTAGGTTTTTTTCTATTTTTCCTAAAGGTTTTACATTTTTATGTTTTAAATTTAAGTCCATAATCCATTTTGAGTTAATTTTTGTATAAGGTGTGAGGTTTAGATTGAGTTTCATTTTCTTGCCTATGGATGTCCCCATCACTCCAGCACCATTCATTGAAAAGGCTGTCCTTTCTCCACTGAATTATTTTGAATACTTTGTAAAAAATATGGAACACTCCACGAATTTGAATGTCATCCTTGTGCAGGGACCATGTTAATCTTCTCTGTATCATTTCAAAATTTTATTATATGCGCTATCAAAGTGAGTACTGCCCACAGCTTTTGACTCATCAGTTCTACTTACAGAAACTTATTTCTGAAGATGAAGTTATATGTCCCAGGCTTTTTAGTGCAGCACTATTTATAATAGAAAATTAAGGGGTGGGGGAAGGGTGTCCAAAAATAGTAGGAAAAATGTGTTAGTTATCTATTGCTGTGTAACAAATTACCCCAAAACTTAAAACAACAACATGAGTTATGTCACAATTTCTGTGACATCTGTCTGTGGCTTATTTGGGTGTCCTAAATGAGAGTCTCTCATAAGACTGCTCTCAGGTAGTAGCTGAGACTGAGGTTTTCTCTTGAAAGCTCAACTGGGGAAGGATCTGGGTCCAACTCACTCACGTGGTTGTTGGCAGGGTTCAGCTCCTTGCAGGATCTTGGGCAGAGGGGCTCAGTTCCTCTTTGGTTGTTGATAACAGCCTACCCTCAGTTTACTGCCATGTGGGCCTCCCCACATGCAGCCTGCTTCATCATAATGAGCAACAGAGAGAGTGTAAGAAAGTGCTAGAAGTCTCTTGTAACCTGATCAGAGAGGTGACTTCCCATTAATTCTGCTGTATTCTATTCATTAGAAACTAATTGATAGGTCCAGCCCACACTCAAGGGAAGGGATTACATAAGAGTGTGAATACCAGGAGGCAGAGATATTTGGGGTCTATATCAGAGGCTGCCTACCACAGTAAGTAAATTATTACACATTCACACAATTCAATACTATGCTTTCATTCAATTTTCTATAGTAATTAAATGGGATATGGTGTTGCTGTCATGGGTAACGAAAAGAGCCTCAGTGACTTGTGACTCAATGTCAAGTGTCCAAAATATATGGAAGTGGAGCCCCAGAAGAAGATGAGAAAAATATTAGACAGGAAAAAACATTTGAAGGAATAATTGCTGACAATTTTTCAAATTAAGTCAAAAATATATAACTGCAGATCCAGGAAGCTCAATGACGTTCCAGTAGGACAAAATGAAAGAAAGTCACACCAATGAACATTATATTGCAATTGCTAGAAATCTATAATCAAGAAAGAAATCTTGAAATGAAAAAGACTCTTACTAATAGAGAAACAAACATAAGAATGACAGTTTACTTCACATGAGAAATATTGCAAACCAGAAGACAATGCAATGATACCTTTAAAATGCTGGAAAAAATTGTCAACCTAGAATTACATATCCAATTAAAATACTCTTCAAAATTGAAAATAAAATAAAGACTTTTTTCAGATAAACAAAACTAAGAGAATCATCAGCAGTTGATCTGTTACAGAAGTAATGTTTAAGGGATTTCTTCAGGCTTAAGGAAACTGATACGAGATGGAAACCAAAGCCTAGATGAAGAGGCCTAGAAATGGAAAATATGTCAGTTAAACATAAAATACATTTTCCTCATTTATTAATTTCCTTATACAACATTTGGTTGTTGGAAGAAAGAAAATAATACTGTATTGTGAAGTTTTGATGTATGTAGAAGTAAAATGCATGACAACAATAGCAGAAAGGATGGAAGGGTGATTACTGGAAGCACACTAACTACTAAAACCAACAAAGAGGTTTAGACATAAAAAATAGAGGATAAAAATGAAATACCAAAAATTCTCAATTAGCCCAAGAGTCGAAAAAAAGGAACAATAAGAAAATAGAAAATAAATATGATGGTAGACTGAAACCCAACAATATCAATCATAATACTAAATGTTATTAATGTTAGACTAAAAAATTAAGACTAAAGTATATGCGGTCTACAAGAAGTGCTCTTTAAATATAAAGACACAGATAAGTTAAAAGTAAAAGGATAAAAAAGATATGTAAAAATAAGAATGAGATGCAGCTATATTAAATTATACAAAAGAGATTTCAAGATAAAAAATATTCCTAAAGATAAATATTTCATAGTGACAAAGGGTCAATTCATCAAGAAAACATCCTGAATGAATGTGCACATAACAACACATCTTCAAAATACATGAAGCAAAAATAGGAAAACTAATGGGAGAAACAGACAAATTTAGAATTGTAACTGAAGACTTACCTCTCTCCTGTAGTTGATAGAACAAATAGACAAAAAAAAAAACTTTAAGAAAAAGGGATATTTAAATGTTCAATATTTGAAAACCAATATCTGAATATTAAGAAAGGGAATATTTGAATATTCAATATTTGAATACTAATATTTGAATATTACCCACCTGCATAAAACACTGTAGTCAAGAGAAAATGCATATTCATTTCAAGTGCACATGGAAAATTCACCAAAATAGACCATCTGTTGAGAGATTAAAGAAGACTCAATAAATATTATACATTGAAATTATACAGAGTATTTTCTCTGACTAACAGAATTAAATTAGAAATTAGCAAATATAAAATATATTTTTTAAAAGTCCACAGTGTTTGGAAATTTAACAGAATCTTCTAAATATGCCATGGATCAAAGAAGAAATCACACTGTAAATTATAAAGTAATTTAAATAAAATAATAATGAAAACACAGCATTTTAAAATTTATGGGATACTTCTAGGGCAGCACTTGAGGTAATTTTTTAGCTTTAATTCCTTATATATTAGAAAATCAGAAAGCTTTAAAATTAAAGATCTATTCAACTGAAAAGTCTAGAAAAAGGACAAATTAAACCCAAAGTAAAGAGAAGTAAGGAAATAATAAAAATATTGAAGAAAATCAGTAAAATAGATTTTTTTGAAACAATAAATTAAACTGCTAATCTCCTAGCAAGACTGATTAAGTAAAAAACATCACAAATTACCAATATCAGAAATGAAAGAGGAAGCATTACTACAGATCCTACAGACATTAAATGGATAATGCAGGGATATTATGCCAATAAATTGACAACTTGGACGAAATGGAAAAATTATTTGAAACACACAGTTATACAAGCACATCCAAGAAAAGTAGAAAGTATGATTAGTCCTATATCTGTTAAAGAAATTACATTCATCATAAAAAAACCTTTCCACAAAGAAAGCTCTATAACCAGATGGCTTCACTGGTAGGTTCTCTCAAATAATAATAGAATAGATAATATCGACCTTTCACAAACTCTTTCAAAAAGTAGAGAAGGAAGGAACATTTCCCATATTATTTTATAATCCTCTACCAAAATAAGACAAGGATATTATAAGAAAGGAACAGTACAGACCAAAATCCCACATTAACATAGATGATAAAATCCTTTACAAAGTATTCAAAAATTTAATCCAGCAATACATAAAAAATACAATACATCTCAAAAGAGTGAGATTATACCCAAAAAGCAGAGTTGATTTAACATTTGAAAACCAATTGTTATCCACCACATTAAAAAATAAACCAGAAATATCATATGATCTTTCTAATAGATCCAGAGCAAAATCCTTTGATAAAATTTAACACCACCCATTTTCAGCAAAATAGAAATAATAAGAAACTTCCTCAATCTGATAACTAACTTCTGTAGAAAACTTACAGCTAAAAACATACTTAATGGTGAACAACTCATAGATTTCCAACCAAGATCAGGAAGAAGGCAGAAATGTCTGCTCTCAGTGTCCTAGAAGTCCTAACCAATTCAATAAGGCAAAGGAAAAAGAAAAAGGCATAGCAACTGGAAGGGGGTAGTAAAACTATCCAAATTCACAGATAACATTAT
Organism: Tapirus indicus; assembly: GCA_031878705.1. Taxonomy (NCBI): domain Eukaryota; kingdom Metazoa; phylum Chordata; class Mammalia; order Perissodactyla; family Tapiridae; genus Tapirus; species Tapirus indicus. The sequence continues at coordinate 3,330,657 of CM062926.1, forward strand.
TATATATGGAAAAACTCATGAGGCAATTACAAAAAAAAACACTACTACTTGAACTAATAATAGTAATGTCACAATATACAAGATAAATATACAAAATACAATTGTATTTCTACCTATTAGAAATAAAAAAATTGGATTACACAATTTAAAAATAGCACTCAGAAAATATAAAATACTCAGAGATAAATTTAGCAAGAGATGTGCAAGAAATTTACCCTAAAAACTACATATAATCACTGAGAGAAAATCTTAAATATATGAATAAATAAAGAGCTATACATACATTTTGGACTGAAAATCTCAATACTTCCGAGATGTCAATTCTTCCCAAACAGATCTTTTCATTCGATTCCATGCCAAACTAAATCCAAGAATCCAAACTGAAAAGCTGATTCTAAAAATTATATAAAAATACATCTAGTAGAGACAAGCAATTTTGAGAAAGAAAAACAAAAGCTTTCAAGACTTGTTTCAAAGTAATAGTAAAAGAGATACTGTGCTTTTGGTATAAGGAAAGATGAAAACATCAATGTATCAGAATAAAAGAATCTAGAATTAGATTACATCTATAGAGTCAAAGGATGTTTGATAAATGGACCAAAGAAATTCAATAGGGAAATAATAGTGTTTTCAGCAAGAAATTTTGAAACATCTCAATATCTGTATGGAAAAAAATGATCTTTAACTCCTATCTTACACCATAGACCATAATTAACACAATGTGAGCTGTAGACCTAACCCTAAAAGCTAAAACTATAAACCTGCTAGAAGAAAAGACAGGAGAATATCTTCATGACCTCAGGGCAGGCACAGATTTCTTAGCAAGAATCCAAAAACACTAGACATAAAAGAAAAAAATAAATTTAACTCCATCAAAATTAAAAACCTCTCCTCATCAAAAGATATTGATAAATAAATGAAAAACCAAGCCAAGACTAGGAGAAATATGGCAAATGACTTGTATTTAGAAAATATAAAGAAGTACTATAATGCAATAAGAAGAAGACACCCCAATACTATTGGGCAAAAGACTTGAAGATATACTTCACGAAGAAAAATATACGAGTGGCCCGTATGCACATACCAAAGTGTTCAATATCAATAATTATCAGATACTTGCGCACTAAAACCCTATGAGACACCACTTAAAACTCTAGAATGGTTAAAGTTAAAACAACCACATCAAATGTTGCTGAGGTGGTGGAGCATCTGGAACTCTCATACACTGATGGTGGTAAAGTGCTACGGCTACTTCAGAAACTAGTTTGGCAGTTTCTTATAAAATTACACATATACCTTCCCCGTGACCCAGAATTCCATTCCCTGGTATTTATCTAAGAGACACAAAAATATGTATCCACAAAATGACTTGCACAACAATGTTAATAGCAAAAAAAAAAAAAAAAAAAGAAAGAAAGAAATAACCCAAATATCCATCAACAATAGAATAGATAAATAAATTGTGGTACTTTCATACAATAGTGTACTACTCAGTGATGAAAGAATAAACTATTAATACATGCAAAAACCTGGATGAATCTCTAAAGCATTATTCTGAGCAAAAGAATGCATACTGTATGATTCCACTGACATGAAACAAGTAAAACCAATCTGTCGTGATAGAAATCAGAATTGTGGTCATCTCTGGAGAGAGGCAGCAAGAATTTACCGGGAAGGGCCACGAAGAAACTTTCTGGAGTGTGTAAATGCTCTATATTATGATATGGATGTGGATGTTCACAATTTTCAAAACTGATCAAACTTCGTATTTAAGGATCTGTTCATTTCATGGTCTGTTAATGATACATCAAGAAAATTTTTAAATCTAAACTGATAATCCTATCTCTTTTTGGCAAACTCCTGCTCATTAGCTGCAGTCACCAAAATGAACCCCCCCCCCCAAGACCCCACAATCTCGTTTTGCAGCTATTAACCTGCCAAGAGAATGAAATGGCAAACTCCAGTCTGGCATAGTTCCACGTGCATTTTTTCTCCAACCACATTTCCCTGTACCTGCAACATTGCACCATCTAAAGAGAACAGATAAGAAAACCAGATGGAGTCTCATCCAAATTTATTACTGAACTAGTTCCCAGCTGAATGGCAGTATCATCTCTTTCATAGGAAGACAGATACAATAGTTTAATTAACTCTTTCTTAATAGTTTAAAGACTTCACTGATTTGACAGTTTATTAAGTTTTCACTAAATTTTGATATGTTTTGTCTGTAAGTTCTGGCTGGTTCATACACTTCAAATAGCAAATGCTAAAACTGTTCAATATATTTGGTCAGCAGAAGTCCCTCCGATCTTCTCCTCAATTGAGTCCAATCAAAACCTTCTCTGGAGTCTCAAATTCCATGGCCCCTTGGCAGAGATTCTCTCAGCAGAGAGTTATAAACGTCTCAAGAAAAACTCACCACCTTCAGGTGTGTGGTTTCACGGTTCTCTCCCTGACTATGAAAACAAATGGAAAATTCTTCAGTGAAAGGGAGTGGAAAGTCATATTTGGGTTTGGGTCAGTAACATCAAGGTTTGGGTCTCTTCAAAACAAGTTCTTCAACCATGCTAATCAATAATTTGAAAAGACTGGACAAGTCTGTTTCTAAATTGTTAAGCAAGCAAAGTACAATGCAACCAATGATGTTCTGCTTGTGTTGGAATTTCAGTGAAATGTCATCCCTTATTCTCAAAAGACAAACATGTAGGTAGCACACATCAATGTATCTTATTAGACCCAGAAGTTCCACTACCCTAAAACTCTAGTATTAGTTGAATTCAAATTATTAACCTCATGTTAAAGCCAATATGAAGAGATGGTGATCAGAAGATATCATTATATTCTCTCAGGGAAGCCCATCTGTTAGCCCCCATCAGTTCTTGCCACTTTGAAATGAATTGGGGTCCAAAGCGTAGGAGTTGCCAAAGGAGAAAACTCCAAAAGACTGACAAACACACTCCTAACTGTCCCCTTCCCAAAATCACCCCAGAACCAGCTGCCTGTCTGATTGGTTGGGGAGATTACGTCCCATTAGATATGCAATATCATGGTGTGACGGGATCCAGGAGATCTAGTTACCTGCCCCAACTCAACCACTGTGTCACCGTGCAAGTCCATCACTCATTCTCCCTCATTCTCCTTGTCTGACAATCCAGGGTTGGTGAGTCTAAGAATTATAGGATCACTTTTTGTAAAGATTCCTAAATATATAAACCAACCAAAGGAGCCCACCTGAACGTCCCCCCATCAAATTTCAAACTTCCCTGCATCTGTTTCCATCTTCCTTCCTTTCCTCCTGTTACAGTGAGCAGCTTTCCTCACACCTAAGGCCAATTGCTCCACCTGTGCTTGGAATCCCAGCCGCTCCTATCTTCTAGGACAATGGTTCTTAACCATGGCTGCACACTTGAATCATCTGGAGAGCTTTTATTTAAAACAGAAATGTCCCAGTCTCACCCCAGAAGGGAGCTGTCGGGGGGGATAGGGATAGTGGTTGGGGCACCAGCAATTTTTCAAAGGCTACCAGGCAATTGGGATGCACAACCAGAATTGAGAAACTCTGATCTAGAAAAGACTGTGCAATCCACTATTACCTCTATGGGTGCTGGTTCCTTCCTATTAAGTGTTTAGAGTCAATTAATACTCCCACCACAAAAATCCCTCCCTCAACCACCCCCCTCAGCTATCTATCTCCCAACTCTGTCCTCATGATATATGACACTTTCTACTGGTTGAATTTGACTTGCCAAAAAAAGTTTAAAAACCTGTGCTTCTCTGTTCATGAGGAATATTAGACTGTAATTTTCTTACACTGTCTTTGTCTCATTTTTAGTATTGGGGTTATTCTGGTCTTATAGAATGAGTTGGGAAGTATTCTCTCCTCTTCCATTTCCTACAAAAGTTTGTGTAGAATGGTATTATTTCTTCCTTAAATGCTTGGTAGAGCTGGAAGGCTGAGAGTTTTCTTGGTGGGAAAGTTGTTAACTAAAAATTCATTTTTTTCTAATAGATATAGGGATAATCGAGTTATCATATTCTTCTTGAGTAATCTTTGGTGATTTGTGTCTTTTGAGAAATTTTTCTATTTCATTTAAGTTGACTAATTTATTTTCATAAAGTTATTTATAATAGTCCCTTATTTTTCTCTTGATAGCTATAGAAATTGTACCTTCATTCCTGATATTGGTAATTATTGCCTTCACTTTTTTTTCCACTTCAGCATATCTAGAGATTTACTGATTTTATTCAACTTCTCAAAGAAAGTGGTTTTGGTTTTATTTAGTTTTTTGTATTTTTTTCTGTTTTCTAGCTCACTGATTTCCATTCTGATTGATATTATTTTATTTCTTCTGCTTACTTTCGGTTTCATTTCCTCTTCTTTTTCTGGTTTCTTAGGTTGGAAGCTGAGGTCATTGATTTGAGATCTTTCTTCTCTTCTAATATAGATGTTTAGTGCTATAAATTTCCCTCTAAATGCTGCCTTAATCAGCATTAACAAACATTAATATGCTGTGTTTTCATTCAAAACACTCTCAAATTTCAATTTTCATTTTTATTTATATGTTTCTTTTGTGAGGAAGACTAGCCCTGAGCTAACATCCGTTGCCAATCGTTCTACTTTTGCTGAGGAAGACTGGCCCTGGGCTAACATCCGAGCCCATCTTCCTCTACTTTATATGGGACGCCACTACAGCATGGCTTGACAGGTGGTGTGTTGGTCCACACCCAGGATCTGAACCTGTGAACTCCGCCCTGCCGATGCGGAGGGAGTGAACTTAACCGCTACACCACTGGGCTGGCCCAAATTTTTATTTATTTTTTGACAAACAGGTTATTTAGAAATGTGTCTTTTATTTTCTGAATATTTGGAGATTTTCCACATATTTGTCTTATTGATTTCTAATTTACTTCTATTGTGGTTAGAGAACATATATTCTATATGATCTGAATCCTTTCGCATTTATTGCGTTCATTTCTGTGGTCCAAAATATATTCTATCTTGGTAAAGTCCCATGTACACTTAAAAAAAGTGTATTCCTCTTTTGTTGGATGGAATGTTCTATAAGTGTCAATCAGGTAAGGTTGATTGATAGTGTTGTTCAAATCTTCTACATCCTCAATGATTCTCACTCAACTTTTTTATCAATTAATGAGAGAAGGGTGTTGAAATCTCTGATTATAATTGTGGATTTGTCCATTTTGGCTTACAGTTCCCCTTCCCTTCACTGTGGCCTGGATCTCTTTCCAGGCAGTGAGCTGTGGTTATCATAGGGCTCATCTCATTTGTTTTCCATCTCTTAGGAATCTGTGTTTTTTATTCCCTAATATCCAAAGTCACTTTTTCATACACATTTTGTCCTTTTATTCAGGTAGGAAAATGTGTCCAGTCCCTGTTACTCCATCTTGGCTAGAACCTGAATTCTAGGCAGACATTTTTTTTACGTACTTCTTTTCTCACCTCCATAAAACCCCATAAATTCATCTCCAAAATCTCTTGGATCTACTCATTTCTCTTCATTTTTATTGTCTTCTCTTTAGTTCAATCATCAACTCCTCCTGCTGATTTTCTAGAGTAGGTTTTCCTCTATCCACTTTAACTGAACCACTTCCCAGTCTATTCATTGCAGAGCACCTGAGAAACCTTTATAAAAGCACAACCAGATCACGCCACTTCTTTTTACTTTAAAATTTTGTAACTCTTCATTCAAAGACACCATAAAAGAGTGAGGAGATAAGCCACAGACTGAGAGAAGATATCTGCAACATATCTAATCAACAAATAATTATATCCAGAATATTTAAAGGATTTTTAAAATTCAAAAATAAAAAAAACATTAACCCAACAGAAAAAACATAAACCAGCCATTCACAAAAATGACCCATAAAAAAATGAAAAGATGTTCTACCTCTTATTAACAGGAAAATGCAATTTGAAGCTATCATGACAAACCAATTCTCTCCCCATAAATAGGAAAGTATTGGAAAGTCTGACAATATCAAGTGTTGGCAGCATATAGAACAATAGGAATCATGATATACTACTAGAGAGCATAAAAATTGATACACCCACTCTGGAAAATAATCAGATTTGAAAATTTGCATACCCTGTAACCCAAAAATTTTACTCCTAGGCTTTTAGCCAAGAAAATCTTTTACATATATATATATATATATATATATATATATATATATATATATATATATATATAAGATCTAAATGTAAGAATATTCACAGCAGTATTGCTTATAACAGCAAAAAAATTTATGGGCTTATCAAAGGAGAATAGCTATTCATGCAATGGAATACTATGCAGCAGTGAAAATGAATGAGTTACAGAAACTGAGATCATTATAGACAAATCTAATAAACATGATATAGAGGAGATGCAAGTTACAGAAAATTTCAGACAGTGTGATATCAATTTTATAAAGCCTAGAAGTAAGCAAAATATTGTATTTGCTTAGAGACACATGCTTATTATCGTAGTTTCAACAAAAGGGAATGTGAGATAAGGACTTAAGTGCAGATGGTTTATTGGGAGCTGATCCTGGCAAACACTAGTACCGGAGAGGGGAGCTGAGAGGGAAGGGAAGGCAGCCAATGAGAGGTGCCACCATCATGGGTAATTAGAGCTTCATCCTACAGAGAACACTATGCCCCAGGCTATCTCATCAGAGGGATGAGTGGACCCGAGTACTTATACACCAACTCCTGTCCATCTCTGTTTGAGGGCTGCTGGGAGGAGGCACTAATTCCCTGGCACTTCTAGCCTGCCACGATGGGGACAAAGTAGATTCTGATGTCCAGAGAAAAACAGGTCCTATTTTGTGAGAAAAATGTGTCCGATGTTCTCAGTCAAAACGAAAAATGCTATTGCCGAAAACTCGGAGTTGATCCCAAGACTGCACTGAGATGGGAAGGGCAGGCGTCTGGGCAGAGCTCTGCAGTGGCTGCCGTCTGTAACGGGCCAAGAGTTTAAACCCAAGTAGGGGGATGAGAACGCCGCATCACGTATAGTGGTTACTTACCAGAGAGAAGAGGGTTTAACTGAGGACAGAGACACAAACGTACTGGTCCTTTGATTTCTTAAGCCAGGTGGTGGGTACCTTCAGGAAATAGCAGGCACACTGGAGTGGGTAAACTGAGGAACTGTCTACAAAGGTGCGGTCAGGGTGCTGGGAGACCACAGGGGTCCTCGGGACTTTTCCCACTGGCTGAGCTAAAGAGACAAGGAGAGGGGACGGTTACAGGAACCTGGGGCCGGAAGAACCTGGATGAAGGGAGGGAGCCAGGGCATAAGCCCCGCCCTCTCTCCTGGCTTCCTCCAGGCTCCTGCTGGGGCTCCCATGGCCAAACCCAACAGGAAGCAAGAGAGGACTCAGCCCTCCGGGCAAGGTCAGGTGGAGAAGGGTGGAGAGTTGACCTGAAGGCAAAGAGATGTCGAGCACAGTTGGCGTGGGTTGTATTTTTTTCATACTTTTGAATGCCTTCAGTACTGCTGAACACATTCTTGAAATATATCTTTCACGTGTTAAACTGCCTTGTGCATAAACACCACAACCTAGGATGGCCACCTGGTCTGCATCCCGCCCCATTTTCAGTCTCAGCTGGTGCAGGCTCCCTTGCTCTCTCTCTCTCGTCACCGCTCAGCTCCTCTGTGGTCCTGTGCATCATCCATCCTCTCCCGTCTCAGGGTTTCCATGCCTGCTGCTCCTTTGGCATGAAAGACTTTTCTCACCCCGTCATTGCTCAGCCCACCCTTCTTTAAACCTCAGGCTCCCGTTTAAATGTCTCACTCCAAAGAAGGCTCCCCTGTTCCGCCAGACCACTGAAGTCCATCTGGTGGATACATCCTGTGTGAGTCTCCTTGCTTAATTACACGTTCATAGCTTATTTATGAAATCGCCAGCACCAGCTCCATACACCAATGGCCGTGAAGTCCTTGGGTTCTGGGGAAACACAGACAAAGTAAGAAACCCGATTTTATTCATCACACAGCATCTGCCACCCCAGTGCAGACACAAAGTTCAAGCCTCAGTCAGAGAGGGAAAATGGCACAGGTTTTGGAAACCCTGGTATTAAAATATCTTGTCCTGGCTTCTTGCCTCATGCAACACAGCAATGCTTATTCAGCCCCAGGGCCTTAGCTCCTTCTAGACTCCATGCCTAGCACCACTGCCTCAGAAAGGCAGCATGGAGCTCGGAAGGTCTCGGGTTCCCAAAGCAAAGCCCCGTCTCTGGGAGCCTGGTTCCCATCAGAAAGCGGAGCGGCCTGGCTCTGGGTGTCCACAAGAAATGAGCTGGGGTACAGACTAAACAGAACAAATTGTGAAACTAGAGTGTGAACGTCCAGTCTTCTGTGCTCTTCTGCCTGGTGGAGGTGACGTGTGAGAACGCAGAGACAAAAGTTCGCCATCCTTACCTGCAATTCTGTTTGAATATTATGCATCATTGTGGCTCATATTAAGTCTCTGATATCAGGTCAGCCCTCTGCAATTTTAACCAATGGACATATTTCAGGAATTCAGAGCCTGCCTTTCCCCATGAGGGTACCAGATCTACGTCCATATCCCTAGAGCCTAGCACAGTGCCTGATCCACAGCTGGCAATTGATTATTTACTGAAATACAGAGTCTGCAATCGGGCACCTGCCCACAGTGTCCACTCTGAATGGAGAACAGCGTCCGGGCACAGAAGTGAGACCAGCCTCAGCAACAAAGCACATCCTGTGAAAGGCGAATGAGGACCGGGGACAGGACAACAGCTTCAGCGGAATGAACCAGTGGGCGGGGGGGTAGGGTGAAGTGGGGGGAGCATGCCAGAGGCCACACAGGGAGCCAGAGCCTGGAGCCCCCAACCCTGGCATCTCTGGAGCCAAATTCACTTTGGGACCGTGGAGACGGAGGGGCCCAGGGCTGAGGGATGCCGTCTCAGGGTCTCAGGCCACAGGTCCTCCCACCATCAGGAACACAACATGACAGGCATCAGGACATTGACACACGGGGTCCAGGGACTGCCACAGGAAGGAACATGGCTTAAAAAATGGTGATTCTCTTTAAAAGTTATAAATCAATACACATCCCTTGTATGAATTTAGACGATGCAGAAAGGGGAACAAAGAAAATGATAATGACCCAAAATACCACTACCTAAAGACAACTACTGCTCACACTTTGAGTTTTCCTTCTACATTTCTTTTTCTTAAGAGTGTGACATGTGTGTGTGTACGTGTGCGTGTGGTTGGGTGTGAGTGTGCTGTAAATAGTGTGTGTGCACATTGTGTGTTGTGTGAGTTGTATGTCATGTGTCACTGTGCTGTATGTTAGTTTTGTAGATGTTACGTGGCTGTGTGTTCTGTGAGCAACAAGATTAAGTGCACGTGTGTGTGATGGCGGGTGTGTTGTGCGTATCATGTGTGGTGTGTGCTATTTGTGTCATGTGTGCTGTGTGTTGTGTCTATCGCATGTACTGTGGGTTTGTGTCATGTGTTTATATGTCATCTGTGTTGTGTATCGTTTTGTATTTGTGCATTGTCTGTGTTGCATGTGAGTGCGTGGGAGGTGGGTGTGCGTTGTCCATGCCATGCTATGTTGGGTGTGTATACTGTGTGTGTGAGCGACTCCGTGTGTGGCGGGAGCCTCTGTGGCAGCAGAGCAGGTGGATGGGAATGGCATCGTAGCCATTTCAGAGTTATCCCATCTTTATGGCAAATGATATGGAGTTCCAGGTCCCAGATCGGTATATACTTTCCCTTAGAACTAAATTTAACACGCCAAAGGAAGCTTATTTACATAAAAATATCAAGTGAATAATTCTTTAGGAGGAAGTTTGGGAAACACTGTGCTAGAGGAATTTCGAAACCTTCTTTCTCCATGATTCAACTTTACAAATTCTGAGCATTTCTTCAAACTTAGGATCTGTGACAGGAAATCTCTGCAAATATTGACAAATAGAAAAGAGAACTAACTAACAGAATTAGAGCAGCCAAGCGTTCCCGCCCTCTCGCGAGCCGTCCAGGACTGGACGGCCCTCCCTCCTCCGGGCAGGCAGGACTCGCGGGCGTCACGGCGGCAGGTGCTGGCCCCACCACGCTGCTGAGAGGCCCACACTCGCTGGAAAGACCAGCGTTCCAAGGATGGAGCACCCATCTGTCTCCCCCCTTGTTTTGGTCTTTTCGGGCTCCCTCTACCCTCGCATGCAGAATGCAGACCTGGTTCAGGGCTGCGGGAAAGAACCACCCGGAGCCTTGACCCCGGTGTGAACCCGAGGTGCCCTGTGACTGAGCATCCACTGACCATCAGGCTGGGCTACGACACGCAATGGCCTCCTGGACCCTCCTTTGACTTCTGTGACTGTCACTGTCAAGACCCCAGAGCAAACGTTTTTATATCGTGTCTGGCAGTTTACACACTGCTTTTATTCACACTCACGGATTCCCCTGAACAAATCTTTGCAGGAGATATCATTTTGCTAAACCAGGGGCCATGTGTGTGTCTCAGGAGAACTAAGGCGGTGGAGGACTCCAGAGGACTTCGGGTGTCTGGAGAGTCGGGTCAGCTAGGTTCCCCCTTGAGTTTCTGATGCTTTAATAACCAGGTAATGCCCTTCCCTAGCGTCACACGGCTTTTAAGGGACAGAGCTGGCCTTTAACCCAGGTACTCTGTTCCCAACAGCCTACAACTTCTGCCCTGCCGAGATGGCCCAGAGTGGGTGTGGCCTCCAGGTATTACCCCTGCCCCCTCTGTCCCCGTCTGCCACCCACCCCTGCATCCACCAGAGTCCCCAAGCTCCATGGAAACACCTTCTCCCAAGTGCTCCCTCTGGAGAGCTCCGTGCCGGCCACACCTTTCCAGGCGAACAGCAATTTCTCTCTGAGACAGGCAGGGGACATAATGAATGAACAAGACCTTAAGGAAAAAAAGAGAACAAACCATATTTTTCTTTCTTTCAAGATAAAAATAATACGCCTGCATGTCGGAATCTCCCGTGACAGAGCTAATGTCCGGGAGCAAAATGAGAAAAAAGCAACCTCCTCTTGCTAATGTGAGCATAACAACGGGCCCCTCTGATGACCACATAGCCACAAAAATCCCTCCTGCGTGGAGCCAGGCCGATGAGACCTATGAGAGTTCTAGAGGAAATTCTTCCTTTTGCTTCATTTTATCCCTCTTCATTAAGTATGGCCGGAAAATATCTGTAAAAATTAACCTAAAGCTTAACGGCTTATGTAAGAATGCCTTAATAAAAATATGTTGCCGAGGTTATTGAACTGTACAATTAAACCCCTCCCACTCGATACTTTTCAGTCTAATTTCTGTCTAAAGCTTATTCAGCAAACCCAAATGCCAATGCTCTCCTTCAATTTCCACTTCTTTGAACCTGCTAATTTACGAATAAGAAAGGATTTATTTGTGTTATTAGCTACATGTAATCTCTTGTTCAAGAAGTAGTTTTAAATACTGAAATCCTGAGATGCTCTGAGATCCACCAACTATCTGAAGAATGACTTTGATTTTTTTTCCCACAAGCTGTGTTTGATTTACATCAATTAGGGCCTCCACATAAGGTATCATATAACAGGAAGGCTAATAACCCAGAAATAACCTCATTAAAAGAGACAGCAGATCGGTCTAAACAGAATGAACTCTAAGCAGAAAAATTAGTGACCTGGAAAGAAGCAAGAAGAGGTAATGGCAGTACCAAGAGAAAATACATTCCCGTTAGCAAGTCAAAGGAGAAATCGCCAGCGATAAAGTAAAAATACAATAGAAGCAGAATCAGAACACTTTTTAATGTTTTTAATCTGTTCACATCCTGGAACCTACTATTTATATTCCCCCAGTCAAAAACAGTCTCTGAAATTAGACATGTATTTCTCGTAGCCTCAAACACGAGAGGGACTCCAAACCCAGCCTGCTCATGCGTTGGATGTACTGATGGCATCTCCACAGCCCAGCGGGTTCTGGGGCTCTGCATTTCCCCACCACCATGAACTGTTTCACAGGTTGGTGAGCCCCTCTTGACCATTACCCACCCGATCCCAGCTCACATGAGGTCTTTTTATCACACTGTCCTCTGTTCTGTGGCACAAACCACCAGGGAAACAAAGTCCCCCTCTGCCTCTGCATATCGATTCCAAGGATACCCACACTCTGGGAATTTTATTAATACAAAGTTTGCAGAGAAAATGACTGTTTCTGTGAAGCCTCATACACGTGGTTTGGCTAGTTAAACATAAAAAAAGAAAAGAAAGAAAGTGGTTGCGTCAGAGGTAGACCATTTCCAACTGCAGGAAGAAGTGTAAGGAGAAATATACATGTGCTGCACTTGAACCCCTGGTGCCTGGAGAGTCTGGCTCGCCATGGGAGGTCCCGCAAGCTACATTCAAGGGGTGCCCTGTTCTTGAGCTAATAGGGTAATGCTTAAATAAAGAAACGTAACTAAACTTTGAGGTGATATGTGTTTTTACATATCACATTAAGACTGGAGTTGTAATTAAGTCAGTGAGAACATCCTAATTATCTCTTACTCAAATTTTCTGTAGGCTACTCCTGGGCAGATAAAGCCACCAGACAGAAATCTCTTCTCCAGGGACTCTTGGTTTGGAGCAATTCCTCAGCAGCAGGAGACACAGGACCCTAAGTCCTTGCTCAACCCAAGAAGAGAAAGAGGAAGGCCGCCATGAAAAGCAAGAGTCAGAGGCTTGGGAGACCCAGGGCAGAGGGCTGAGGCCCACACTGGGGCCACATCAAGGGCTTCAGGGCCTCGGGACCAAGCAAGAGCTTCCCTTGGCCATTAAGTTTGTGTCATTCATCTCCTGCCCCACCCTGCTCCTGCACATGGGTCATCAGAATTCAAAGTACTGGGCTCCCAGGCAGAACACTTGATCTTGGGTTGAGGCGTGAAGAGGAGATGAAGAAAGGATGACAGTAGATGACTCTCTGAGGAAGTCTGAGAGGACATCTAGTCTTCCTGCTCCTGTCTGTCCCCCGTGAAATCACACATGCAGATGAGCATGTGCCTGTGGGACACATGGCCTGGACCTCTAGCTCAACCACTGCTCCTGGCTTTGAGCCTGCACTCCCCTTCTTTCCCAAATGAACCTCTAATCTGGTCTCTCTTCATCTCCCCACACAAGCCCAGCTCATCCCTGCCTTCACGCTTTTGTCCTCATGTCCTTTCCTGGCCCACCGTCTCCACCCCGAGCCCTCCTTTCGCTCCTCCCATCCTCATGGACACAGCGCTCAAGCACCAGCTCCTTTCCTTTCCTGATGGTTTAGGCCAACAGTACTGTCTGTCACTTCCAGCATCACCTCCTGGCCTAACTCCAGGATCATGTGATCCCTTCATTTTTGTTTGGTTTTGTTCCTTAACTATTCTAGAATAATGACTAAACCAATGCTGCTTCTCTAGGACAGGGACCACAGACTCAGGGTCTTACATGGGCCAGGCAGGGAGTTCACTGTGGAGGATGGGTGAGGACACTGGCCAACGCAAAGGTAAAAGGGGGCAGCTGTGGCCATGTGGTTAGGTTGGACCAATGCTTCCAAGAGTTCTCTTTTACCAAAAAAGCCAGAAATTAGGATTTTGGGGTGAAATCTCCTAGGGTTGGCAACCAGGTCAATCACAGTTTTAAGCATGAGTTGGCCAACAGAGTCTTTTGGCAGCCAACCCAGCCATTGGCCTGTAGGCTGTATGCTCCCTCCCTTGAGCTGTGGCCCAGGGTGGGAAGATGTCACAGGCTGGAGAGAAGCTGGGGCCATCTTGCTCCTTATCTCCCAGGAAGAGACAAGCCTTCCTCCTCTTGCTCCCACCCGCTGCAGGTGAGGCCATCTTGGCTTTCCTCACAGCATCATTAAGGCAAAGGAAACAACCATAAAGTGTTTCATTCGACTCCGTGAGGATTGCCAGAAGAGCTAAGAGCTTCTTAAGCAGATTCCTTCCAAGCCATTTGGGCCCCTTCTATAAATAAAGCTTTAGACAACTTCGGAAAAGCATATTTATTTATCTGATAGATCATAACGGCTCCTTCGGTGCCTTGGGCCCTGCGGTGTGATCTTCAAGCACTTAGCTCCCTTTCACCTAGTTAGGCCTCTTTCTGGGCAGCAAAAGCGGAATTTAACCCCTTGGACGAGCCGGTGCCTGACGTGATGCGCTCCCCCTCACGGTGGGCCTCGCTCCGATCCGAGCCATTAACACAGAGGCGGCAGGAGATGCCAAGGGGAAATTATTAATAAGCAGTGGCTGGATGACTCCAAGCCAGCAAAAACATTTCTAAAGTGGCTAACGGCTAAAGGAAAGGGGCGGGAAGAAGGGAGGAGGAAATTGTTGTTTTTCTCAAAACAGCAGGGAAAAAAAGAAAAAGGAAAAGAAAAGAGGAACAAAGAGATGGAGATACCCGATTATGAAGGAAAGAATTCTCTCCCTCTTGGGTTTCACCTGGCTCGATTTCGTGCCAGGCATCACATGCTTTGCTTGGTCTAAATTGTGAGGAGGAAGGCTTTCTTAGCCCTAGCACTGTTGATATCGGGGGCTGGAAAATTCTTTGTTGTCGGAGGCTGTCCTGTGTATTGTGGGATGCTTTGCAGTAGCCCTGGCCTCTACCCACTAGATGCCAGCAGCAGCCCCCTCTCCTGGTGGGACTACCAAAGTGCCTACAGACATTGACAAATGTCTCCTGGGGAGCAGGATCACCCCTGGTTGAGAACTAGATTAGACATGGAGATGAACTTGAGAATCAGTGCAGAAAAAATAGTGGAGATCAAGAGCCTTGGAGATAGCCGACCTGGATTCAAGTCCCAGCCCCATCACTTTCAGGGTGACCTTGGTCAAATTCCTTCACATCTGGGTCTCAATTTTTTCATCTAAAAAATGGGATGATACTCACCATGTCAACCACATAGGGTTTTGTGAGAGTTAAACTATTACTAATGTAATGTCCTTAGCACAAAGTTTACCACACAATAAGTAATCAAACATCACCTACTATTATTGTAATTATTATTATCAGCATATGCAAAGTGATCTCTGTCACAACCTAATCCACATCTCAACCCCTCTAACCAGTCCTCCTCCAGTCACAAGAAGGCTTTGCTATGTGGAGACTGATTAGTAATAACCCCTCCCCACCAAATTGAAAGATACTCCAGCAAGGCCTGCTTCAGACTCTTAAACTACTCGTACTCAACATGGTTGGATGTAGGCAACTGGAATTAACTCTTAAACAGGAAAGGAACGTTCTAGAATGTTGTGGGGCAGCTCTAGATTCCAGAACTTAAAAAAAAAGATTGTGGAGCCAGGCTCAGTGAAGGGCAAAACCAGGGCAAATCTGGGGGCTTAACAGGGACTAATCCAAGCTCCTGTCTGAGCATGGCCTCTGGAAATAATTGGTGCCAATCATTTTTTTTTTTTCTATTCTTGCATCACCCTGCTAAGATTCAAAGCCCCAGGAGAGAAAGTGATTGGGTAGGCTGGGGCCATGTGTTTACCCCTGGCCTGAGTGGGATAACAGAGCACTTTGGTGGACAAGCCTACTCAGGTTGTATACAATGGGCAACAGGTAAGGGGCCTTTTCTAAGAGGAAATTGGAGTATCATTACCACCAAAAAAGTCACAGAACACTGAGGGCTAAGTAGGCAAAAGCAACAAATGCTCACCACACTCTGTGCCCCAGAATGCACCCATCTCCTCATTGCTGGGGCAGTAGCTGTGTGATCCTTTAGCACAGAAAGCGGAAATAGTCCATCTGATCAGGATTCCCTCTACACTTCATCATGATTTCCCACATAATACCCTGTCCTTTAGACTCATCTGACATCCCAACAAAAGGAGAAGGCTGTAGTTAGAGAAGGCTTTCCTTTCCTCCTGGCTGAGAAGCCTGGGGCACTGTGCTCTCTCTCCCGCACACTGCTTAGCATCATTGCATCCTCCATTCTCTGAGACCTCTGCCCCCAGGACCCCTCCTGTCCCCACTTCCTCACTTTGCCCCAGAAAAACAAAGTCTGGCCTCTCCATCCAGCCTTCTCCCACACCCACTCCATCCCCACATACATTTGACCCTCACCTCCAAATATGAAGATGAGCTTGATGAAGCCATACCTGGAAATAACTCCCTGGAGCTAATTAGTCCAAAGTCTCCTTTATGAAATAAACCCATGCAGATGCGCAGGAATGAACATGGCCTCCGTGGGGCTGAAGCGAAACGTCGAGCCAACTGAGAGTGAGGGCTGGCAGGTTGGGAGTTATTGATTTGTCAGCTCGTGAAAGACAACCTGAGAGGCATCCTCTCTGCTGAGGCTACCATTTATCCCGGAAGGTGCTCTTGGCACCAAAGCATGGCATGAAAGCTTCCCTTCGATGGCAGGATAAGGGAAATGTGAGACACGCAGAGAGAGTAACTTGGCACCCAGGGTTTATTAATATTTTAAATGTGGAAGGCACGCATTCCAGGGCTTACTCATTGCTTGCTGGGGAAGATTCCAGGTAAACAAATTCACAACATCATTAAAAACAAAAGCCTCACCTTTGCATCTTGCTCCCTCATCAGATAACGATGATGAGCTAATTATTCAGATATAAGTAGTGTCTTTCCGACAAAAGGATGAAAGGGCTTAACTGTGTATCTGTGGTTTCCCCATCATAACATCCTGTGGACAAAACTTAAATCATAATTTTATTAATGACACATGGAGGATTGGATCAATTTTTCCATAGACTCAGAACTTGGCAGTGAAGAGATCAGACTGAAAAGTTAAAGAAAAGAAAAAAGTAAACTTGGGACCCTGTAATACTCAGATGGATCTGAAAGAGAAATAAAAATAAAATAAAAAATAATCAGAGGCCATTCTGTGGGCTGATTGCAGTTCCAGGATTCTCTGTGATTTGTTCAGAGGAAGCTGGTCCCTTGCACGTGCCCCTTCCAGGATGGCTTGTCCTGCTCGTCCCCAGCACTTCAGTCAATCCAGGTGACAAGAACAAGAGTTGTGTAAGGCTGTGGCTTCCAGTGCCACCAGTGACTTGAGTCTCATGCTGAATACTGAAGATATCAGTCATGATAACCAGAAGGAAAAAAAAAATTCATCAAAACTTCAATAATTTTAGCCAAAAGGAGTGAAAACTCAGACATACAATCAGTCAGTCTAAGAATCAGTTTGCCTTGCCTTTTTTCTTGACTGACGCTCTTTTTGTGTGTGTGTGTGTGTGTGTGTGTGTGTGTGTGGGGACGACCAGCCCTGAGCTAACATCCGTCGCCAATCCTCCCCTTTTTGCTGAGGAAGACTGGCCCTGGGCTAACATCGTGCCCATCTTCCTCCACTTTATATGGGACGCCGCCACGGCATGGCTGACAGGCAGTGCGTCGGCGGGCGCCCGGGATCCGAACCAGCGAACCCCGGGCTGCCAAGCGCGGACTAAACCGCTGCGCCACCGGGCGGCCCCCTTGACTGATGCTCTTGATCTGACTTTAGCAGAACCATTTAAGATCTTGAGGGCCTTCAAAGACCATCTACCGCCAGACTGTCGGCTGAAAGGAGGTGCCTCGTTAAGGATAATATGTTAAAGAGAACATCCGACACTGTATTTCATAATTAGATGTTGCATTTCATACACACATTCCAAATGCACTTTATGGTTTGGTCTGGACTTTAGTCTCAGGGTCACTGAGCCTCCAGGTGTTTCTCTCCCCAGATCTGTCTCTGAGGACAGCCCTACCCATCGGAGAGCCTGGGTCGTGGAGGCCTCTTCTGGACAGACCTCTCTCTCCAACACCTTCCTCCCTTGTTTTCCCCTTTGAAGTCTGTTGCTTCCCCTGATATGGCCTCCACACTCGGAACAGATATCTATCATGGCTCTCTTGTCCACTCTGGGTGGACACCTGCTTCCCCCACCAGGCTGCGAGCTCCTATGTGCTGGAGCACGAGGTCTTCATCTCCAGCCAGCACCCGGCCCAGGACAGCTGCATTCTGGGAACACTGGTATGTGAGTGAATCAAGCTGCCCAGTGGGATCAATGCGCAGGCCAGGGGCAGAGCCCACATCGGGGAGACGAGGCCTAGGAGAACAGTTACCAGCCATTTTCAGGTGTTATCCCAGGTGGGCCAGCCAATGGGGGCTGTGTGAGAAGGCCAGGAGACTCCAGCCTGGGCAGCTGGGAGGGGAACTCCACAGGCAGGTCTGGGCCAGCTCATAGGTACTATGGTGGTTTTGCCTTGAATGCAGGGCCAGACCTAACTGTGAGGCCTGATTCTCCCTGATCGTATCTTGACATCCAAGAGGGGAGATCCACCCTATCTCAGCATGTGACATGGTAGCTGTGAGTTCCCTGGGAGTCTCTCCAACTAGCTCAGACACTATCACACCGCAGGGTCCTCTTCATTTGGACCTGGGTGCACAGAGGAGAGAAAAATCAGCTCCAATCCGAGGGAACAAATAGCAATCAGGGAAGACTGCACGAAGGAGGGGCAGAGTTTGTCTGCACAGGTTCCCATGGCACAGGTGCCCATGTCCACGATGTTTGCACACCTCTACAGAGTGTGCGCCCACCACACCAGCAGACAGTGACCCTCTCCACTGCAATGCACCTCCTTTGTCACCTGTGTCTGACACTTACCACGTGCACCATAACAAGAAGAAGTGGCAAATAGCTGCTTGAAAACCAAATCTAGCCCGAGTTTGTATTCTCTCTGGAGAAGCCAGTACTTTTAGGAATTACATTTGACTGCCTTTTTATGAAGCATCCCTCCCAAGTTCCCCAGAATCCTACATGCCCTACAGTGGTGTTGCTGGTCCACTTTATTCCTGTAGAGAAACTCAGTGGGCCTGGTAGGCATCGCGTTTGCTACTCATGGAGTGAGTGAATGAAAGCACAGGATTCCGAAATGAAAGGTAGGCTTCTGATATGAAGAAATGGATATAAAGGCAGTGCAGATGGCAGGAAAGCAGACTGAAAGGATCAATATGGGGGGCTCTCTGGTATGTTTGGGAATGGGGAGAAGTCAGCCACGGCTGCCATAACAGAAAGAATGTGCGCAAGCGGGGAGGTGAGAGTCTGATTATAAATAGAGGCAGGGTGGGACCGGCTCTCTGGGGCCAGGACAGCAGAAACCTGACCTTGGCCCAGTGTTTCCCAAAACTATCATTCTCACTCCATCTTGGCAATTTTTGTTGTATCTGCATACCATCTGTTCTAAAATTTACTTTTTAAAAAATTTGCCTAACTAAAAAAAAAAAAAAAAATTCATCATCATCCTAAGCAATGAGCTCTATCAAATTTATGACTTTCATGTGCTGGTTATGTTTCCTCTGATATACATTAAAATAAAAATATTACCAAACATGTCTGTCTGTTCCCACCTTCAAGTATTGAACCCACTGATCCAAGGATCCAGGTTCCACATTGGGAATCACTCCTCAGTCTTTCTTTTGTCAAAAAGCAAGACCATGACAAAGCCGTTCACTTGAATGAAGCCACTTTTTTGGGCAAACAAATCAACATTGATGAATCAGGTGTCTTTTCTCAGCTCTCCAAGTTTGAGACTTAGAATCCATTTTGACTTTTCATGTCTCAGTACCACTTAGTCCAAAATAGTCCAACATTGTGTTCATTCTTCAAATCCATTCTCCCATCTCGCCTCAACTTTTTCCAACCTCTCTCCACTGACCTGGACACCGTGAGTGGGGTGGGCCAACATCACCTGAAGCAACAACTGAGCGCGTTCTGAGTAGCCCACGGAGCCAGACTGCTGGGGTCACGAGCCACCCCACCACTTACCACCCATGTGATTGCAAGCACGTCGCTTAGCTTCTCTGTGCCCTATTTTCATTATCTGTAAAATGGGGATAACAATACTATCCATCTGATAGAGTCGTTGGGCTGAGTAAATGAGTTAATGCATGTAAACAGTGCCTGGAACATAAAAATCCTCAATATGTGTGAGTTATCATTATAGTTATTATTTATGATCAGATTCCACTAAATAGATCTCCTTCCAAACACCCCATTCTTCAGAGGTCTCAAGTTCGATCCCCAGCCTCCTTCTCTTTCACCCAGCTCTGCTATCTCTTCCTGGAAGGAGGCCATTGGTTCCACCCTCTCTTTTCCACCATACTGCCGCTCTTGGACCAATCTCTACTCACTTCATTCCCAGCTCACAGCACCGGCCTCCAGCAACCTGCATCTCCCAGACTCACCTTCATCCATCCGGCCTGGCCCAGATCACCTGTCTGCTCCTGAAATACTGGAAAAACCAACATTTCCCTATTTCCTGGCCACTCAAGAACAAGCTTTCTGACAGACTTCCAACCCTCACCATAGATGGCCTCACACAGTCCGGTCACCCATATCTCCTAATGTCTCCATATCCACTGTCCTCCTGGGTCAGATCTCCCCACCACTCCCCAAGTGACTATGCTCAGACCTTCTCTTCTCTGTACATTTCCCAATGCTCTCTCCCATTACCACCCTAGAGGCCCAACTCCTCAAGGGAGCTGTCCCTGATCACTGCCTTCACAGTTATATGACTAAGTGCCCCTCTTCAAGTAGCACATCTGACTCCTATTGCTGCCCTTAGGTCCCAGGGAGTCGGCCGGAGAACCTGGGCTCATTTACCCATCATGCCCTGTTGTTGGAAGTTGTGGGAAAATGAGCCAGCTAAGCCAATCACCGTCTTTGGGAGCCCACAGTGATTGGTCCAAATGAGTCAAGTGAGCCAATCAGAATCCTTCTGGAGGCCACAGTGATTGGTCTAAGTGACCACCGGAGCCAATCAGTCATTCCTGAGGAATTTCTAATTGAAGCTGGTGGGGAAAGTTTTCTTCCACTGGGGAGGCAAGCTCAGAGCTACCTGGGGAGAGGTGTCAGCCTTGTGGGGAGGCTGCCACTCCGGGAAGCAAGTCAGAGAGGTCAAGACAGAAAGTTCTGAGAATATTGAGTCTCTCGTTCCAGATGCCCCCGCCCTCTACATGGTTTAACACGAAAACAACTTCAGAATTCTGCCAATAAATAACCACCCTGCCTTTTTTTTAAAGCTGCCCAGAGTCGGTTTATATTTTTGGAAAGTAGAGAAAGTTTATAGACTGTGCTCCACGTTCCAATCTTGATTAAGTGTGCATATGTTTTGCTTTTAATTGTTCACATACATGCGTCACCTCTATCCATAAGGGGGAAGATCATGTCTTGTGCTTCCCTCCCTTCTCTCTCAGCACTTAAAACAATCGTGGGCACAAAGTAGATACTTACTAAATGCTTAGGCCCATAGAGTAGGTTACAATGGGCTTGTGGGTCCAGTGGCAAACAGGAAAATTCTAGATTATCTAGAGCTAGCCTAGTCAGTAATGTGCAAAAATTGTGGTTTTCTCAGTAAAGGTTGCTTAAAACAAAAGCCCATTTATCTGCCTGCAGAAGACATTTAATCAATTTACATGAGGGATTTCAAAATTAGTCAGACTGTAATGAACTATGAAATACTGATTAATGCATTTTCGCAATATTTGATTAGAAACTTAACATGTATGCTAGCACGTTTTTACCATTACAGCGTTTGTATGTTAATATTTTGTTTCTTAGAATTGCCACAATAGGTATTCTGAAATTCAGAACCAAAATACATTTCTGGTTAACAATATGTAAACAATCTTTTACCAGAAAGTGCTTCTTGATGCTCAAGAGGTATTTCACTCTTTCTGGGTAGAGGGAAGTCACCCATGAGATCGATTCAGTATGGAGCTGGTTATTAGCTATTAAATTATTTGGGAGTTCTCTAGAAACCACTAGCCCATCTCCCACCCTAGCCCTCCCCTAACAACCAGGCATTCTCTGAAAAAGGAAACAATCCCAATTTTACAAAGGCAGAAGGAGTCATCATTTTCAAATTCTTTTGGCCAGAATTTGAATTTCGCACCACCGGCCAAAACGTTTATTAGTTTCCTCCCCAGGCCAAGGGAATTAGCAGACTATTAATCAGAAATATTCAGAAATGCCCTTGAACTTATAGAGGCCACAATTTTAATCTTCTGAGGATGCCTCCCAAAACTTTTGTGTCTGTGTATTCCATAGAGAAGGCAGGTGAGTCTCCTTTATGTAACTGGAATGCCCTTTCTCCTGGCAAGATCAGCCAACCCAAAACATCGGGTGAAGCTGGGAGTCAAGAAAGGGAAAACACACTGAACTGCAAGAATCCAATCAATGGAAGTATGATCTTCCTAGTTTGGGTTACTTAAAACAAATCCCACTTGCACACATGCAGAAGGCATCTAAAGGGGTGGATTGACACCCACACAAACAAAAGTGTTAAAAATTAGCTACCCAAGAATTTGAAGATGGATTTCCGCAGTAGGTTTCTAAATGCACAAACACGCTGAGGACGGCCCCAGCCATGAGATGATCTGACAAATGCTGGCTTTGAAAGGTACACCAGTGGAGATCCCATCGCCAGAAAGCATGGTAACTCCAAAACAGAAATATACAAATGCATTCACATGGAGAAGAGGAAGAAGTCACATGTGTGAGCGTGCACGTGAGTGCCCCTAGTGAAAGAAACATACTTCATGATTATCACAAGTGCAGGCAATTATCTCGCATTTAGATTTTAAGCCTCCCTCAGAATTGTAAAAATCGTTATTTTGCAGGATCGCCATTATTCTGATTCATTAGCAAGGCAGACTTATTAGGATCTTAAAATAACCGGGATGCCGGACATGTAAAAACATGTTTCTTGCTGTCATGACAACTAAATAACAACAATAATGCTCACATCCGAATGACTACAGGGAACAAAGTTATTGTGGCTGAATATAGATAAGTTAATTATGGAATCATCAAAAGAACAACTCTGTCAATGCAAAGATGATTCTAAAATAATCAATAACGACAATCTTGTTTGGTAATTGGCTATTTGTTTCCAATATGGGATCTACATTTGGTCTGCGTGGAAATGCAGCAGGCTCTTCAGCCAGGAGAAGAAAAAAAAGGAAAATCTTTCAGTTTAGGGTTGGTGGTTGTCAGTAGCAACAAATAATGGAAAATTGCCATCTGGCTTCTTTTTTTAAATGAGATTTGAATAATCAATTTAATAATGGATAGAGCACTTGCTTACAGAAATAATCCATTGTCATCACTGGGGAAAAAAAAAACTTTGTCACAGCAGACAAAGCTCTGCGGTATGACTGTAAGGTAAAGCAAATAAACATCTATGTACATGCCACAATTTTTACTTTCACTGCTGACTTTACAAAACAAGAGGATAACTCTTCCTTCTATATGCTTAGCTTTTCACATTCAGTGTTTGATAATCAGGACAAAATCTACAGAGCAGTTGGCTTGCTATAGGCATTCAACTCTACCGATGGTTCGTGGAGAAGGAGACACACAAATGGCAGATTTTTTTAACACATTTTTTTCCCCATCATCATGTGACAGATAGTGGGAGAGGCCTGATTTCAGCAGAACAGAGGAAATCGGAATGCATCTGGCTATGGTGTGCGTGTGTGTGTTTCCTCTACACAGCTGTACCAGAAGAAAAGACTATTTAAAAAAAGAGAAAAGAGAGACACCAAGGTTCAGGGTGACTCATTCATTTACATGATAAAAATGAAAATAACAAGGAAAGGTATTCCTACCCCACCCAAAGCAGGAATGGTGACACCAGAATATGGGACTTGTGTCATGTCATTATACTCTTTTTTTAAAAATGTAATATGCATGCACACTGTCTCATTGGCCTCAAAAGATCCTTGAATCTTTTGCTAAAAAATTCACCATGTGGTTTGAAGGAGAAATAAGGGATGGATTCCAGGCCCTGCCTCTTTTTGGAAAGCAGCATTCAGGCTCCAAACAGCAGCTGCTGACCTATCTGACTAGAAGGTGGGGGCTTCTCATCCACTCCATTGTTTGAAAACTTGAGGGTATGAAGTAGCATTGCCCTGCTGAGACCCTGTCTTGGGCTGTTCTTTCCCCAGAACTCCTGATCCACTCAGGAAAGTTCTCTTTCATCCTGCACTGATTTGTCTCCTTGGCCTTTGTCATTCTGTAGCTCCTCCCCTGAGGTTCAGATTGTTTGCCTCTTCTCTAACTAAAGTCTCATTACTGCTCACCTCTGCCCCTCTCCCAGACCAATCTACTTCTTAGTCACTCCCCCGGGACCTCCAATGACTCGTCCCCTCCCTAGGTTAGGGGTCCCATTAACTCCCTTTGTTCATCAGGGAAGTTAAACCTGGTTTCCTCTCATCCCAGAGGCCCCCTCTGGGACCCAACCTTGCACCAGGGTGAGTGGTGCTTCCTTGACCCTAAGGCACCCCCATCCCATTTCTGCCTCAAGTCCAGCCGTGGCCACAGAGCCTTTTGTAAAGTCTCAAATCTGACTCAAGTCCTCTGCATATCTGTGCTGTACACCTCCTTCCAGCAGGGTCAGTCCCCTAGCCAGAGCCCAAGAGACCACACACATTTTCCCTGTGCTTCCCAAGACCCCCACCCTACCTCCTGGAAAGAACAGAGACAGCAGTCTTAATGCCTTTATCTTCCCGAATTATCTGAGCCATCACCTGTCGCCTATACTCTGTATAGTTCAACCATCTCTGCCTGGATTCCGCTATAACGTGGAAGACGGGAAAATTCCAAACACATTTTTATGTCGTCCTCGTCAGTAACAGATTCAGTCCAAGCAGAAGCTCCCATCCTAAAGAAAGAGGTGTTTTCCACCTTCCCAGTCGAAATCTCTTCCCTCCACTTGATTCCCTCTCTCACTCCTTCTCCAGATCTCCAAATGTCACTCACCCCCGCAGCCTCCATCTCCTTCCTCACACCGGCTCCTTCTCCTGTCTCCTGGCATGCCCACATTACCCCTGTCTTGAAAAGTCATAAAAATTTCCCTCAACTCAGCATCCTAGGTGTTCAATGGGCCATCTCAGGTCAGGGGTCCAAGAGAGACACCTGCGTTCGCATGCCTCCCAGAGCCTGAGAGTTCAGAGGGCAGGTGTCTTAGTCAGCTAGGCTGCTGTAACAAAATACACAGACTGTGGGGCTTACACAACAGACATTTATTTTCTTGCAGTTCTGGAGGCTGGAACTCCAAGTTCAAGGTATGGGCAGGTTTGATTTCTCCTGAGGCCTCTCTCCTCGGTTTGCAGGTGGTGGTCTTCTCCTTTTGTCCTCGCATGGTCTTTCCTCCCTCTGTGAGCATGCTTCCCTGTTGTCAGTTTGTGTGTCCAAATTTCCCCTTCTTGTAAGGACACCAGTCATATTGGATTAGGGCCCACTGTAATGGCCTCTTTTTAACTTAACTACCTCTGTAAAGGCCCTTTCTCCAAATACAGCCACATTCTGAGGTTCTGGGGGTTAGGACCTCAACATATGAATTTGGGGAGGACACAACTCAGCCCATACCCACAGGTGAGATGGTCCAAAAGGTGCACACCCAGTGAAGAAAGGAGAGCGGCAGGTGACGCTCCTGGGGAGCCCAGGCAGACCGGGAAAGAAAGATAAGGAGATTGGGTCCCAGAGGCCAAGATTGGAGGGGTTCAAGCAGTAGAGGCTGGTCTCCAGGGACCAGTGCTATGGGACAAGCAGATGAGCAAGAGCAGAGAAGAAATCCTGAGACCCAGCAATCAGGCTGTCCGGTGCCTTTGCAAAATGGAGTCAGCAGTGCCAGGCACAGAAGCTGGATTACCACGGTCTCAGCAGCTAACAGGAGACAGGAGAGCAGAGGCTGAGGGCACATTGAAGAGTCCTGTGAGAAGCCGAATGATCACAAAGAAAGAGGCCGAAGGAGAGGGCCAGGTTGAGGATACTAAGAGTTGGGGTGAGGGAGGACAATTCTTGTAGAAGAAACAAAATAAAAAGCCAAACTAATATTGTTTATTCAATTTGTATACTCTATGTCTGAAAGCCAAAAACATTAGTACGGAGAAAAGCAATTGGAAGTTCAAACAAGGTTCATTATAATGATCACTATTATAACTTTTATTATGCATTTGTTTATCAGAGATCCGATGAACATGTCAAAGTTATCATTTCATGAAAGTACCATCCCTGCCTGGATTTCAGCTGTGACACAGAAGACGGCAATGCCCCAAACACATTTTTATGTCCTCATCACCACTAGCAGATTCAGTTCAAGCCACAGCTCCTATTTAACTATGTAACTTAGCAGGACAATGGAAATACAAGCAGGTCCCTGCACTTTAAGTGTGCTCCTGGCTCTTCCCAAATTCATTGTGGTATCTCTGTGCCACTTTCCCTGTCCCATGAGCAAGTGGTGCTGCCGTATCATTGACATTCTTGGTGGGCACCCAGGGAGTTGTTAATCCTGGTGGCCACATTGCATATGGATTCAGGCTTGTAACATGTGAACTGGCTTGCTAGGTGTTTGAACCAGAATATCAATTGCTAACGGGTCTAAGATATTAGATACTCTTCCGTTAGAGGATAACTCCCACAAGTGTAAAAGATTTGGCCATTGCATATGCGGACAATGTTTTTGTGCTCTATTCACAGCAGGCAAGAAAGCCCTTATTAAAAGAGGAGGCTTTTATGAATGTTGTAGATCCTTTCTAGACTTAGGAGAGGGGTCCTCTCTGCCAAGGGCCTTCAGCTTGTTGAAGCTGCTTGTACATTGGTGGACCCATCAACCCCGCAGTAATGAACAGGTTGATAGGGCTTTGCTCGAGCTAAGGTCCGGGCATGGCTCAGATTTGGTGGTTTTACATGGGGGCGTTGTCAACTTTCAAGCCTTGGCTCCCTCCACCTCTTTTGGAAATCTAAAACCTGCTCTACACGGAGCCAGTGAGGCATTCCCTAAGGATGGGGTGATGACCAGCACCTCTCCTCAAAAAGACATTATGCAGAATTGTGTGGGAAATAAAGGCAAAAGGTGCTGCAATTTGGCAAGGAGAGGGTGACTGACTCAAGATGGGGTGATAAAGATCAATTGCCATGGCTTGGAGTTATGACACCAACAAAGTTACAATGACATTAGCACAAAGAGAGAGACACAAATCCATTACAAAGATACAATCAAATATTCAAAAAAGCCTGGCATGCTCATTACTTATTCATGCTAATACAAGTATATTAAGAAATCTAAACAGTGTTAGCGTTCAATCACTCACAAACCAAATGAGCTTTTGCATTTATCAGACCCCAGTCATCAGGGCCCAGTATAGCTGTACAAAGGTGGTAATGTGACATAACTGGAGATATTTATATCAGCCTACATGGACTGAGAGATACACCAGGATTTATTAAACTGAGTAATGCCGTCACATGCAGCAGAGCAATAAAAGAAATAACTGTGCAGAAGTCATTTCCCCAGACAATAAGGTTTACCTTTGCAATCCCTTAAAGATGTTGTATCCGTTTTCAAAGGGTCGCTGGCAGCATTTCTGACCTTAATAAACTATTTACAGATTAATTTTTCAACAAAGAATGGGGTGCCCAACAGTAGGTTCCAGCCTTGAGAGCCAGCAATAGCCACTCAGCCTTTCCTTTCCTGACGACTCTGAGCGCAGCCAAGTAGATTCCGTCTTCTCGGGGACTGCTGTCTTTTATTAAGTGACATGACCTCAATTGCCAATAAAGAGAAGTCCATCCAGGACACTGAGGGGCAACCCCAGTAGTGCTCAGGCACATGGGTTCAGGGAAGCCCGAGAGGACATTTAATAAGATACATGAGGTTTACAGTGGGGAACACAGCATGAAACACAACCGAATATTCTTGAAAATGGATCAAGCTCCAGCATGAGCTCTTCATCGCAAGTTTTGCTTTCCTCTACCTTCTAGAAGATTTCTGCCACCCTGGCTTCAAGATAATCCTCTTTCCCTCCATCTCCTCTGCCTGCTTTGGTGGTTCCTCTTCCCAGGTCCTTAATATGGGTGTCACCTACATTTCTACTCTTGCCTCCATCTCTTCACTCTCCCTGGCTGACCTCGTCCACGCCCATGCTTCCAGGACACTTACACTCCGGTAATTACAAAATGACATCTCTACCCCAAACCTCTCTCTGAAATCTCAGAGCTTCCTACCCTTTTGCTCACCATGCAGCCAGGCACCCGGCAGCCTTCAGTCTCTTTTGATTCTTCGTCACCTAACAGACAAGTAGTCACCTGTGAAGCATCTCCGTCTCCTCCATCTGTCCCTCCAGGAAATGCCCTAGTGCAGGTCCTCAGCCTCTTTCTCACCCATTGCTACAATCCCATCCCATCTCTCCTGCCCCCAGAGTGATCTTTCTGAAATATATCTTGGATCTTGTCACTATCCCTGCCAAAATGGCTGTGAATGGCCTACAGAGTAAAGTTCACACATTTCCCAGTGTGCACAGTGGCCGTCATGCTCTAAGTAAGCATGTGCCCTTGCTGACATTTAGGTGTTCGCATGCAGTCTATATTATGACTGCACTATAAGACACACAATCCCCCCCATGTGGTCCATGCACTTTCATTCTTCTTGCTTGCTCATGAATACAATGCCTGGACAGCCTTCTTTCTCCCTCCTTCGGGGCCCAGCTCAAAACCATCTCCTGGGGGAATAGCCCGAGTGAGCCGTTCCTCCTCCTGTACTCCTCAGGCCCTGTGCCTTCTTCCCAGTGACTCCCAGGGAGAGGTTTACATAACTCCTGCCTGGTTTAACAACAAGCTGCTAAAAGCCCAGCATTGTCAGTGCCTCCCTCATTCCTACAGTCCAGGCCTGGCCTGATTCTTGGCCCACAGCAGATGCTACTCTACTCATTGCAAAAATATCTCCTTCTCCCCTGCTTATGGTCAGTGTGCAATGGCCAGAATTGAGATCCAAGTCTAACAAGGTCTTGCTTGGTGCCAGGCAGAAAGGAGAACTCTTTCCCAATAATCCATATCATAATCAATTCTGGTCATCTCAGGATCTATATCATACTGTGCTAGTCACTCCAAAAGACACAGGAAAGCGATGCTCTGCTGCTGCATCTGGCAGGTCAGAGTCGACTGGACAAGATTGATATGATATGAAATCATAAGAAATGATTTCAAGGGACATAAAAATCAGCATGTACCAGCGTGGTCCAGTTGAAGGCCACCTGCTGGAGCAAAGGTTTGGGAGCTGTGGGTCAGAATGCTGGTTCCACCGTACCAGTTGTGTGTCTTGATCTCTGGCTTCAGTGCCCTCACCTGAACACATCTTCCAGACAAGGACACCAGCACTGACACCACAGGTGTTGTTAGAAGGTAAGTCCCATGTGGGCTAGGACCTTGTCTGTCCCACTCACTGGTGTATCTCCAATGCCTGGCACTTAGTGGGCATTCAGCAAATATTTAGGAAGGAAGGAATCAGTGAATGAGATAACAGAGAACACTATAATATGAAAATAAGGAAATTTTTAGGGAGAGATGAATCCTTAATGTGAACCTTAAAACAGATTTGGAATATAATGTGAGTTTTGTATTTTTGCTTCCATGCTTAAAGAAAAATATTCCAACCCCTTTTCCATGTTGGTATGCTAGCTACAGTCTACAGTAACTCAAACTTTTCCCCTCCATCTCTTTATCCTGTACAGGGAACTTTCCTTTTGAATTCCCAAGGGGACAGCTTGCGCTTTTATCTATTAAAAGTCATCAGCGGCCACATTTCTTTCCCTAATACACTCACCAAGCTGCTTCTACACCCCACATCCCTCTCTAAAGAAATGCACTCCTCTGCCCTGTGAGAGCAAGCTCTGAAGGCCCCGAGTCCAGGCTAATGTCAGCTAACTCAGACAAGTGGAGATGAAGGGAAGAATGGATTATAGACTATTGTCAATTAGAATAGAAAGCCACAAACTAGAAACCAACAGAATGGTGTCTATTTGAGCTCTTTCTGGGGCTATGATTTTCAACAAGCTCATTCACCAAATATTTAATGAATGTCAGTGAATGATACAAAAATGGCCACTGTTCAAGGAGCTTATAATATTTGTAAGCAAAGAGTATCATTCAAGCATTCCACTTAGATAAAAAAAAAATATGTCTCTGTAAAGCCTAGTTCAAACGTAACCTCCTTACCTCTTCTTCATACCTCATGCAAAAGGAAACTTTAAGACAACCCAGGCTGAATTTTGTCAAGTTATGAATCAAAGGACAGGATTAATGTGGTTTCCCATTATCAATACTCCAGCAAAGGCCCTACAATGAATTCCCCACTGATATGAGAAGCTCTGTTCAACAAGGCGCTAGTATTATTTCTCTTTCAGGCCCTACCTATCTTTACTGGCATCATTAAGCCTTTGAAAAATCATATGTTGTTTCCTAATATCTTGAATTTCATCAAGTAACTCCACATTAACAGTTTGAGCATTTTCCCAACTATCAAAGTTAAAGTGAAAACTTTTTTTTCAAACTAGGATCACTCTTTTGTTTTATTTGTGTTTTTTAAACTTAGTACTTCTTTGAGAGAAAGAGGTAGAAAGCTTATTTAAAGAAATAGTGGCTGTGAACTTCCCAAACCTGGGGAGAGATTTGGACATCCAAGTTCATGAGGCTAATAACTCACCCCAAAATCTCAAACCAAAAGATCTTCTCCAGACTCATTACAATAAAACAGTCTAACAGCAAACATAAAGAGAGAATTTTAAAGGCAGCAAGAGAAAAAAGATTTCTCTCATGCAAGGGAACCTCAACAAGGTTCTCAGTGGGTTTCTCAGCAGAGACCTTGCAGGCCAGGAGAGAGTGGGGTGACACAGTCTGGTCCTGAAAGAAAGAAACCGCCAGCCGAGAATACCCAGCAAAGTTGTCCTTCAGAAGTGGAGGTGAGACAAAGACTTTCTCTAATGAACATAAACTGAGGGAATTCATCTCACTAGACCTGCCTCACAAGAAATGCTGAAAGGAGTCCTTCAAGCTGAAATAAAAGGACACTAATTGGTAATATGAAAATATACAATACACTGATAAAGGTAAGCATATAGTCAGATTCAGAATACTCTAAACTGTAACATGGTGCTAACTACTTAACACTGGCATAAAGGTCAAGGACAAAAGTATTGAAAACAGCTACAGCTACAACAGTGTGTTAATGGATATACAATATAAAAAGATGTAAATTATGAGATGAAAAGATAGTTCAACATAGACCACATTAATAGAATGAAAGATAAAAATCATATCATCATCTCAGTAGACACAGAAAAAAAATTGACAAACAATATACTTTCATGATAAAAATAGTCAACACACTGGGTATAGAAGGAACATATCTCAACACAAGAAAGGCCATATATGACAAAGCCACAGCCAACATCATACTCAATGGTGAAAGTTTGAAAGCTTTTTCCCTAAGATGAGGAATAAGACAAGGGTGCCCACTCTCACCACTCCTATTCAATATAGTACTAGAAATCCTAGCCAGAGCAATCAGGCAAGAAAAAAGAAAAAGACATCCAAATTGGAAAGAAAAAATTAGAATTGTTTTTGTTTGCAGATGATATGATCTTATATAGAGAAAATCTTAAAGACTCCACCAAAATAGCTGTTGGAACTAATGAAAAAATTCTGTAAAGCTGCAGGATACAAGATCAACATACAGAAATCAGTTGCATTTTTATACACTAACAACAAAACACCGGAAAGGAAATAAAGAAAACAATTCCATTCACAATAACACCAAAAACAATAAAATATTTAGGAATAAATTTAATCACAATGGCGAAAGATCTCTACACTGGAACTACAAGTTTTTGATGAAAAAAATTGAAGACACAAACTATAGGAAATATATCCCTGTTCCGTTCATGGATCAGAAGAATTAATATTGTTAAAATGTCCATACTACCCAAAGTCATCTACAGATTCAATGCAATCCCTATCGAAATTCTAATGGTATTTTTCACAGAAATACAGAAACTAATCCTAAAATTTGTATGGAACCACAAAAGAGTCCAAATAGCCAAAGCAATCCTGAGAAAGAAGAATAAAATTGGAGGCATCACACATCCAGATTTCAAACTATACTACAAAGCTACAGTAGTTAAAGAAGTATGGTTGTAGCATGAAAATAGACACAGACCAATGGAACAGAATAATTGAAAGCCCAGAAATAAGCCCATGCATGTCAATCAATATTTGACATGGAAGCCAAGAATACTCAATGGGGAAAGGATATTGTCTTCGGTAAATGGCGTTGGGAAAATTGGATAACCACATGCAGAAGAATGCACTTGGACCCTTATCTTACACCATGATAAACATAAGAACTGAAACTACAAAACTCCTAGAAGAAAACACAGGGGAAAAGCTCCTTCTTGGCAACGATTTTTTTGGATATAACACCCAAAGCACAAGCAACAAAAGCAAAACTTAGTAAGTGAGACTACATCAAACTAAAAAGCTTCTGTACAGCAAAAGAAATGATCAACAAAATGAAAAGGCAACCTGTGGAATGGGAGAAAATATTTGCAAATCATCTGATATCGGGTTAATATCCAAAATATGCAAAGAATTCATACAACTCAACAGCAAAAAAAAAAATCTGATTTAAAAATGGGCAGAGGAACTGAATAGACATTTTTTCAAAGAAGACATAGACATGCCAACAGGTACATGAAAAGGTACTCTACTAATCATCAGGGAAATGCAAATCAAAACCACAGTGAGATCCCACCTCAAACTTGTTAGAATGGCTATCATCAAAAAGACAGGAAATAACAAGTGTTGGCAAGGATGTGGCGAAAAATTCCCGCCTGTGCACTGTTGGTGGGAATGTAAATGTAAATTCTCTTCCATATGAAAAACAAAGGTTTCCAGAAAAAATTAAAAATAGAGCTACCATATAATCCAGCAATCCCACTTCTGGATGTATATATATATATATATACACCCAAAGGAAATGAAAACAGGATCTTGATGAGATACCTGCATCCCCATGTTCATTGCAGCGTTATTTACAACAGCCAAGATATAACAACCTAAATGTTAGTCAACTGATGAATGCATAAAGAAGATGTGGTAATCTAATCTGTGATCTAATGTACAGCATGGTGATAATAGCTAATAATACTGTATTATATACTCGAGAGTTGCTAAGAGAGTAAATCTTATATGCCCTCACTACAAAAAAGATATTGTAATTATGTGAAATGATGGAGGTATTAGCGAATGCTACGGTGATAACCATTTTGCAATATATAAGTGTATCGCATCAACAAGTTGTACATCTTAAACTTACACAGTGTTATATGTCAATTATATCTCAATAAAGCTGGAAAAATAAACAAACATCACTTCTTTTTAGTATTTTTTTCAAAGTTTTAGATGCATGTACTAGTTTGACTCATCCATAATTGCTGACATTTTGATCATTTTTGACCTACAAATAACTCAAGTTTATATGGTTCAACTCACTAGCTTAAAGATTATAATCATTTTAAACACAATAGATCTGCCATAGAGAGTGGCAGTCCCTGCCCACACACCCTCTCCCCTTTCCCCTCCACAGAGACAACCACTGTCACCTCTTTTAGCCGATTATTCTGGTATTTACTTCCATGTCTCTAAATAAGGGGTCTGTGTCTCTGCTTCTTGATGTTTTTCTGTTAGGCATTATCAATGAACTTTTAACTCTGGAAGATGAGAATTGAATTCTTTCTTCCCCCAGTCCCACTGCACACATACCCTCTTTCCATTCCCTCCCCTTCCAATAATGTATCATAATGTTGATTAGTTCAATATCTGGTTATGCTATTATGACCGTGTAAATGCTATTCACAACTGAACTATGTATAAATGATCATTACATTTCCTTTCTTGAAAAACCTTTTCTTTGCTTGGAAGTAATAGTATTATTTTGTGTAGGTATTTGTTTCCTTAGTTTTCCATAAAGTTTTCACTAATTCAACCCCAAGTTTTTCCCCGATTGTCTAAATCATTTCTCAAGAAGTTCAAATGCATCACAAATCCTGTTTCCTAAAGAAATCTCTACCCATGCCTGGTGGACAGCTGTCATCGTGGGATGGCCTTCACCTCGCTCCTGTGTTGGATCTCCTGCTTCCTGTATCCATGTCTTTCTCTTTCTTGGTTTACTTCCTCATTTTGGTGGAGCACATCTTCCTGTAGCTTTCTGACAAGCAGGAAGTAAATTATTTGAGACCTTGTATGTTTGAAAAGGTCTTTATTCTGTCTTCATACTTGATTGATAGTTTGGCTGGGTAGAGAATTCCAGGATGGACGTCATTTTCCTTCAAAACTTTGAAGGCATTGCCCCATTGCCTCCTAGTTTCCAGTGTTGGTGAGAAGACTGAAGTGCTTTCTCTCTCTCCTTGTACATTTTGTTTGCTGTTCTCATCATTCATAAATTTCACAGCTACACGCCTAGTGTGGACCTATGTCTATCCACTGAACTGGGCTTTCCATCTGGAAACCATTATACTGCAGTCATGAGAAATTTTCCTGAATTATTTCCTCAAAATCTCCTCACCTCCATTTTCTCTATTCTCCCTTTCTGGAACTCCTATTATCCAGACGTAGATGCTTCCTACAGCAGTCCTCAAATATTTTTTATCCTATATCCCCTGTTTTCCACCTCTTAGTCTTTTTGTCCTACTGTCTAGATGATCCAAATATCTCAAGCATATCTTCTAGCTGGATGGGGTGGGAAGGAATCAGGGGATCTGATGGCATTTTAAACAGACTCGGCCAATTCCTGAGCCCCTGGGGGTATCCCATGGTATAAATCTGTGGACTCCCTTGGTTTCCCTACTGACTTAGGAACTGGTATTCTCAACTCCACCAAGGACCTCACTGCTCACCCATTTGTTTCCACCTTCCAAAATTCTATTGCTGCAATTTCATATCCTATTTCTCCTGTCCTTGTGCCTTTAAAAATACCCTTTCCTGTCTTTTCATTAGGGTTGCAGGAGGAAGACCAAAACCCACTTTATATCATTTACAGAAAGTTATCTATAATCCATATGCTGCAAACATATTCTTCCTGTCTGACACTTGCTTTTTGCCTCTGTATTTGTGTCCCCCTAGACAGAGTTTTCGTTTGATTTTGACACAGACAAATCTGTCAATCCTCCTGTCTCCCAAGTTTGAAGTCTTGTAAGAGAAGCCCTCAGGATCAAGTTTTCTAGTCACTACTCTTTTAGAGGTTCAAGGCATCCTCTGGCCAACACTTGTTCTTAATAAAGAAAGCTAGAACTCTGAAAGTTGTACCACCCCTTCCGTGAGAACCCTCATTCCACCAGGTGGGGACCCCCTGGTAATGAATTCTTTGGATTTAAATTGATCTGCGTGCTTCCCCCTCCCCAACTGGAAATGCACTTCCCTGGGCAGCATGCCATTGAGTCCTCACCAAGAGAGCACCTGTCCCCAAATCACTACATGCTCCTACCCCTTGCAGCAAAATCCCCTGTGCACCCCGTCCCCCAAGTGTGCTTGATTAGCCATGCTACTCAAGGCCTGTTCCCACCAGGCGCAGCTCTGGAGAGGAGCGAAGCCGGCTCCAGACACTCAGACAGGGCTTGGCTTGATGCCATTTGTAAGCAGTGACTGATAAATCCAGAGCTTCAGATCAGATAAAACTTTGATAAATGGTTTCTTAGTGCACTGGTAGCAATACCTACTCCTGTCTACTCTGAGCCACCTGCTGCAATCAGCTTCGTTTTGTTTAATCAACAGCACAGGCAACAATGCTTGAAAGCTATCACGCCAGTGAGAGATGGCAGAGATAGTCCCCTGCTGAAGGGGACCGGGAGACAGAAAAGTACAAAAACTCACAGCTCTGCTCAGAAGCCCCAGTGCCCTGCTAACACAGCTCCTCAGCCTCCGTCTTGGGTATGTGAACAGGAACAAAGGTGACATCGTGTGATGGGCCATGGGGGGGGTCCCTGGGCCCCTGCACGAATGCCCAGTATCACCAGAGCCGTCCCTCAGCTGGGCACGCCTCACCTGGCTTTGGCCCACCTGTCCCTGGAGCAAGTGGCACAGCAGCCCTGGCTACTCCTTGGCAAGAGGCAAAGCCCGCCCATTTCCCTCGCGTTGGTGAAGGCACAACTCTGCCTTCATGTCGCTCACGGCATCAGGCCCATTCTTCACCTGCACGCCCCCCCCCCCCATGAATCAGAATCACCCAAATAAAGGACTTGTGTTGGCCTAGCAGAGAGGCAAGCAATTTGTGCCTATTCACAAGGGAAAAACAACTGGAAAAGCCAAAAAGGGTTTTGTGAAATGCAGGTGCACAGCTGACTTCTGCTCAGGCCCCCACCATCCAGGGCTGCTCCCCACACGCAGCACCCCACTAACAACTTCAGACCCCTCTCTCGCCCCCACAGACTAGGAATCGTATCCATCAGCCCTTGTCACTTTCCACGGGAATGAAGGAAAGGACACGGTTTTCCCGGGAGGGAGGCTGTGCGCAGAGATGAGGCCCGTAGAGTTGCTCAATCTCCTGTTCCCGATCCCCGGCAGAAGCGAACATGTACAGACCCGGCACAACTCTGGCCCTGTCGTTGGGCTTGGAAATTCTCTGAATCTATCGCTTCCTCTATGAAAGGGAGAGAGAGTGGCACAGGCCTGAAAGACAGCAAAATCTGATTTCAAAGCCCAGCTCTGCCATTGACTTGCTGTGCAACTCTGGGCAAGTTAATACACTTCTCTGAGCTTGATTCCTTATCTAAAAAATGGAGATTGACATCTCAAGGTGTATTCATCTAGTCATTAGTCATTCAGGAAATACTTATTTACTCTTACTGAGCTCCGGGCAGTGTTCTAGGTGCTGGCGATGGTGGTGAACAAATGTATGAACTATGTGGGGTGTAGCTCAGCATAGAGGCGCTAAGCAATAATGATGTTGTTACTTTTACTATTGCTAATGAATTTGTCATGTAAATCAACTGGAATTAAAGTATGTTCGTGGCTTTTATAAGTATAAAGCTCTCTGCAGACAATAACTAATATTATGTCTTCTCTGGGTCAAACTCTAGAAGGCCAATTGGTTACCCTCAGCCTCTTTCAGTGTTCCAAGACAGCTGCCACCTGTTCTTGCTACATCTCCTGCCTAATGCCACACAGCCGTCTTAGAATCCATGCCCCGAACAGGCAGGGGGACGTTGACCTTTCTCCCCTCCAAGTCCCAAGGCACCTCTTTTGCCTTTCATTTCTCTACCCACTTCAGCTTTTAGCATAAATTTCAGGATTTAAAGTTGTATATATTTGTATGTGTATGTATACGTGTAGACAGGTGATGATAGATAAATAGGTAGGTAGATATATAGCTTGATAGATAGGTAGATAGATAGATAATGGATAAATAGATGATTGATAGATATAGGGATAGATATAGATAGATGATAGATAGATAGATAGATAGATAGATAGACGATAGATAGATAACTGATAGATAGATTGTTAGAAATAGATAAAGAGAGAGTGAGATGGGTCCATGATTGCCTACCTATAGTAAAGACTCTTTAAAGAAAGCCCTGGGTGGTTGGGTGCTCTACAAAACTAAACAGAACCAATCCTGCCCCCAAAAGAGGCTGCAGAGGGGAGGATAAAGGGGGCAGAGGAGGGTCAGTTGGTCCCGCTGGTTTTAGCCCCAGCAGGCCATCAAGCTACACTGGTTAAACCCAGAGTAGGAAGGGCCATGGCAAAGTCAAGGCTGGTCCAGGGTAACTGTGAATGGCTCAGGGTCAAGCTACTTAAGTGGTCAGTCTTGTTTTGGAGAGAAGCACGTTGCTTATGGGCCTTTATCCATGAATGACAAATGTCTGGGAGGCACACATGGGAGAGAGAGAATGAGTCTGTGTTCCTGCAGAAGGTCAGGGGTCAGTCCATACCAGGCCCCAGGGCAACACCAAAGCTCACCACTCTGGGCTCCTGCTGCAACTGCCAGCAAAGCACTACGGAGCGTCCTCCTGCCCCAGCACCATGGTCTGGGCCCCTCCAGCACCCTTCCAGTGCCCAAAAAGCGAGCCAGCAACAGACACATCTGGAGACTTCCAGGGCCTGCCACCTCCCTTGAAGGTGGCAGAGGAAGCCAAACCCTCGCCCCACCCCCAATCACAAAGGTAAAATCAGGATGGAAACCCAAAGACCCACTTTTGTACTTCATTTCCATTGATTAAAAAAATATGTAAATGCAAAGATGTTGACACGATTAAGCCATTATGGTCTATTGTGCAATTATTTCTTTGATAGTTCATGACGGCTCAATTGGAGGCATAATGGACTATTATGCAATGACATCTTTGCTGAGTTTTTTTGCTTGTTTTCCTCTTTTCCTTAATTTTCTTTCCTTCATCTTTCTTCTTTAAAAAAAAAAGAGAATTTTTCATTTGCAGATCATTGACTTTTTAATGTCAGATTATTTACTCAATAGTCAATAACGATGCCTTTGGATTCATTATGGGCTATCGTGTAAATAGCTAATTGCATTAATTACAGCCTTTTTACAAATGTTTAGTTTGCAGCTCATCACACCCATGGACTGTATAATTGTTGCTAGCAGGGCTGACGGGCAGGCACAAGCCCTGGGTGTCTGCCTGTGACAGGGAGACGTCTGTTGCTTTTGTGCCAACCTGACCAAGTTGTAACCATTAACCACATCTGTACGTGTGTGTGCATGTGCACGTGTGCCCATGTGTGTGTGTACGTGTGTGTGTAGAGGGGAGCTATGGGTGTGTGCATTTGTCGATGATCTCACTTCATATTTATAAAGATAAGTAATTATTCCTATGCACCTGAAAATTTTGCTTTGAAAAACATAATGCTAATTTATAAAGGAAGGAAAAGTCCATGGCTTGGAAAAACCAGCATGTTAAGGCACAGTGTGTTCCAGGAGGCCTTTTCCTTTTGTAGATTGTAGCCAGTGATCTCGAGAACTCAGACCTGGGGTGTGTACAGAACAAATCTCCCAGGGACTGGAGGCAGAGTTATGAGATTCATTGTCTCCTTGTAAATAGGGTTTTGTGTTTGTGAACTGAAACGCCTGTGGGTACAGAGTCTTTTTGGAAGCCATCTTAATAGCTTCCCAGTGCCGTATTTTGCATGTACATTTGAGGTAAACTGAGGCATGAGATGGGCAAGGGCTGCCCTGAGTCAGCAGGGATTCACTCGTGGCTCCTAGGATCAAAGTGACGCTTCCCTGCTCTTGACTTTAGCTTCTCTCTAAACTCCCTCACCCATGAGTTTTTTGAGCCCCAGACCCCTGCAACCCCTTCATTGTTCCAACTGGTTCTCATTTTTCCTTCTCCTACTCTTCCCTGGGACCACCTCACACCCTTCACTCTTGGGCCAGCCAGTCCCCAGCCAAGGTGTGAGCCAACAAGAATTGCTTTGCATGTCAGGTGTTCAGCAGTACATTCAGAACTGGAAAGAAAGAAAGTCTTGGTCACTCTTTACAGATAACTCATGACACCTACCAGCAATCAGATTTAGTTGGTATCTTGACTGAGTCGACACAGAAGCGGTGCTCTGCCCCAAACCAGAAAGGCCGTCCTCTACAACTAAAGCTAGCCCCACTGTCCACTGGGGACCAGACTCACGGCAAATTAACCACTAGCACAATGTCCATCCAGTCATCACCTCTGTCCATCACAGAACCTACAAAACAACCAGGACCAGGCTTCATGAGCCACTGAATCCAAAGAGAGCATTCGTCAATCAAGCAAAGCCCAGCTCACACTCATTTTAACGTATACCTTCCAAAATCTTGCTCAACTGGACATCACTAAAAGGAATTCAAAATTAAATAGACTTCCCAAACATACCACAGAAAAAGGATTACCTTTCTCTGCATTTTTTTAAAGAAACTGGCATTGGGGATTTCTACAAAAAGTCAACTTCCAGGTTAGGTACTAAAAACCCATGGTGACCCCTTCCAGTTCCCCCTCCTTCTGTGTCTATGTCCATTTGTCTTAGACAATAGGATCCCAACTGTGAACAGGAACTTGATCCACAGACGCAATCCACATCCTTATGTGGATTCTGCTGTGCACAAGCGCAGGAAAATAAATGCAGATATTAAAAAGTATTTTCAAAATTTAAAATCCAAAATAGAAAAGTTTGGGAGGTTATCCTACAAATAATGAGAAAATGTAATTGCTCAGAGACCCTAGTCTTCAAGCACTCCAGGAGAAAACCTTTTTCAGGGATGCAGGAAAAATGCCCCGGATATTCTCTAACGGGAGCATGTGGCACCTGCGTGGCCAGTGTGGAAGCGGTCCCTTCCACTGATTCAGTGGTGACAAAGTGCTGAAGGTCCACCAGCCTTTGAAGTTCCAGCTCCTAGGACTTGAGTTTAGCCTCTTGCTATCTACATATTCCCCCACCTCCAGAATGTTCTCCTCTTTTCTCTGATAAGTTTCAAGTATTAATGGTCAGTGATAATTCTAAAATACTTTTACTGGCAAAAGAAAATTAATAAGCTCAGTCTAGGAGACAAAAAAGAAAATATACAAGGGACTAATTTAGATGAGATTATGACGTCTATCATTCAACTAAAAAAAGAATCTGAAACCATAACATAATAAAGTGCATTACACACTATATGGTCCTCTTTTTCTAACATAAGGGATAAATGACACGTCTCACCTACCTAGAAACTTTCGGTGCTCAAATCTGTTCGGATGGTTCCACTAAAATTTGGAGATTTGGAGAAAAGAGGAGGAGGGCTTGCCAACTGGAAAAGTTCATTGCACTCTGAGTCTTTGTTGCAAGTGTCAGAAACCAATATCAAGATAGTTTAAGTTAAAATGTGTGGATTTATCAAGAACATCCTCTGGGTGTCTCATGTAACCAAGTACAGGAATGTTCTGGGTCTCGGGAGCCCTGGGAAGCAGAGCATTCAGGACTCTCCCCTTCTCGTCACTACTGCCTCTGCTCACTGCTTCCTGCTCCCTCTCTCTGCCACGGTGGGCACCATGGCTGCCAAACACCCCCACGTTTCCACTGCCGGAGAGAAACAAACTTGTCTCTCTATGTCCCAAACCCCAAAAATTCCAATTGTCAAGTACCCACCACTGGACCTATCAATAGTATGGTCATTAGAATCATAGCTGATCACCGGGACCATAGGCATGTAGGAAAGGGGAAGGATGGAGTGGATTCTAAACAAAGAGGGAGAAAGAGTGGGATAAGCAGAGAAAACAAAGAGTATTCTCTCCATGCGGGCAGGACGTCCGCTGAGAGTAATCGTGAACATCTCTCAGTACCCACGACTGGGTAGAGCAGGTGAGCAACAATAGAGAGAGCCTAAACCAGGGTTGCATACAATCAGCAAGCATTTGCCAAGCCCTTGCAACCTGGACCAGCAGGAGAGAGAGGTAAGACACGGCCCTGACCTCACGGAGCTTGGAGTCTCAGGGTAGAGAGAGAGATTCACACCGAGCTCTGCTAGAGACGGGATGGATTTAATTGGCAAGCTTTCTGGTGTCAATCGGTGGTAACAGACAAGTAATTGAGCCTGGTCGGGAGGGTGGGGAGATAGCAGATGGTGTGAAAAGGGATTTGCACAGGCAGCTCTCAGAGCAGGTCTGTGGCAGAGTCAAAGGGAAGGGGTAGGGGGTAGTTCCTGCCTACAGATCACCTGGACTTTATGGGACAGGGAATGAGTCCACCTCCCAAGGCTGAGGTCACATGTACCCTAAAACCCCTGATGGAAGGCACTGTCCTTGTGCGAATCTTCCAGCGAGCGTATGTAATGCTATTTCCCCTGAGACCTAGGAGAATTCCCTGTATAACTTTCCAGGGAGCTGGTTCAGTCTGGGCCTGGAATTTCGGGAGATACAGAGAAGCAGACGTTCTTGTCCGAAGGCGTGGCTGGGGACTCCTGAGGTTTCAGACCATCACCTCTGCGATCACAGATTGGCCCTGGGTGCAAATCACCTGCTCAACATGGGGAAATGGAAATGGCTGCTTTGTGAAAATCATCCTTCTCATTGCACACACCTGCCAGGTGTGCTGGGAGACAGACATGGACCTCACCTGAGGAAAACCCCAAATTAATTAATCAGTGGCAAGTGGGGGAGGTACTCATATTATGAAGAACAATTCACGCCATAAATATTCATTTCAGAGTTCTCTTTAATATCAAATCCCGTGAAGCTTTTTAACTAAGAACCAATTACCAAAAGTTTGTTTCTCATACAAAGTTTCAGGAATATGCAAAACACACCATACAATTAGCGTATTTAGAACTCTAGGAAAATTGAAGCTGGAAGTGACCATAGCCCGGTGATTTTCAAACCGAAGTGTGCAGAAACAGCACCTGCGACACTTGTCAGAAAGACCCCACGTCCCTTCCCCACATGTGCCAATTCCACAGGCCCGGGGCAGACCCGATGAGCACGACTCACTCTTTGAGAAGCACCATGCCCGCTGCTTAGGAGGGAAGCCCTGGGAGCTTCCACGTCTTCCAGTGTCACGTGCAGGCTGGGCAGAGCCAGAACTAGAACCCAGGGCTCTGACGCCCAAACCCTGCCTCCAGCTCCGCGACCGTTTTTCTATAATGCCTAGATGATTAATAGCTTCAACAACCCGAATATTTTATTTCTAATTCTGATAAGCAGCAATTATTTCCCAGAGGGTGGGGCAAATAGAATATAAGGTGGAAGATAAGGATGTTTTCTAAATTGGAAGAGAAGCCTCCAGCCCCACATTAATCTACATAACTTTACTCCAAAGACAATTGCAGTTACATTTTTTTTTCCTTCGCTTTGAAACAGTAGACTGAAAGCAAATGTTACAGAAGAAAATCAAATGAAAGCCCAGTCATCCTCCAAAAAGAATACCAAGTAAACTTTTAATGCAGATGATCCTGGAACAATTTAATAGCTAAGTGAT
This sequence comes from Tapirus indicus, assembly GCA_031878705.1. Lineage (NCBI taxonomy): Eukaryota > Metazoa > Chordata > Mammalia > Perissodactyla > Tapiridae > Tapirus > Tapirus indicus. Next base: position 3,373,429 of record CM062926.1, read on the forward strand.
CCATGATTTTTCTTAACATAGATCCTCATTAAGAGAGAGAGAGAGAGAGAGAGAAGAAAGAGGCTAAGAAATATCTTTGGATTCAATGCCATTTCTTTTTCTTTTACTTAATTTTCCAGGTATCTCAGCATGATCTGAATAAATTATGCTGACAATACCATAATATAAATGATAAATCATCAACACAGTTTTAGTGATATATTGCATGAAATGTAAATAATAACCAGGACTGCTAATTGGCTGGCTTCTCAGGAACAAAGCAGGAGCCGCGTGACTCCACCAGTCTGGCTCAGTCATTAAGCATTTCTGCGGGTAAGCTGTTTCTGCTGGTCTGGACAGGAAAGCACGGCCTCGCAGACAAACCTTTGTGTGGAAGTTCTTTTGGCCCGAGAGCGAGATTGTGGTGAATCGTGGGCGATGTCGGTTTCTCCCTGGGGAGTGCCAGCGGGCTGGGACCCCACCCTGCTTCCCTGAGAAACCGTGTTCCCCTAGAAGAAATAACAAGACTTCAACAAGGAAAACCTCTCCACGTCAGTTAAGTTGCTGAATCTTTCCAAAAAACTCCTCTGACTCATTTTGATTTTTTTTTTTTGCTTTGATAACGATGTGATTACAACTTCACTTGACCAGAAACATAAGCTGTTTCTATGTGCTTCTTATTTTGAAAATACCTTGTTAGCATTCATCATATGTTTATAGAGCTTAAAAATATATTTTGTTTCATTTTCCCAAACAAATCCTGCTGCTTTCTGACAGGGTTGAGAGTCTTATCTGCAGTGTTCCCACTGTGTCAAACAATGTCTTGCGGAAAAAATAACCGGGGGTACGGTGGGCACATTCATTCATTCAATTGAGGATGCTGGACATGGGTCTAGGTCCTAGTAAGACTGGGAGTGAAGGACCAAGTTTCCACTCCCAGGGTCTTACATTCTACGGGGGCGGGCAGAAAGCTAAGAAAGATAAGCAAATTGACTTGAGATCATGTTGTGTGAAACAATGCAGGACAAGGGGATAGAGAGTGATAGGTGTGCAGGGTGCTGAGAGTAAGGCTCCATGAGGAGGTGACATTTGAGTTGGACCTGGGAAACCAGAAAGAGCCAGCATGCAAAGATCTAGGGAGGGGTGTTCCAGGCAGAGGGAATGGCATGTACAAAGGCCCTGAGGCTGGAGCAGCCCGTCGAGTGTGAAGGAAGGGAATAAGAGTAGATGAGAGGAGACTAGGGAGCAGCAGGTAGAGAACTGGTTCCTCTGTGTAGGCAGGATTCTACCCTGTGGACCATCTGGTGGAAAGAGGTGTTTCCTTCTGCCATACACCTTCTGTTTCCCTGCACAAGCCTCCACCCCCAAGCTCCCACTTCATATGACCCCTTCCACCAGCAGGGCTGTGACTGAGCCACCACCGATGCAGCTACCACACCCTGTGTCCTGGCAGCTGGTGCTTGGGATTGAAGTTTGTTCCTTCCTCAAACCTGCCGGCTTCCTAAGAGTTAGGGCCACTCTGCTTGGAGCTTGACCAGCCCACGGCAAATGTGATCCAGCTCCAGGTGGGTCCTGGATACCACCACCAGGGACTGAGCCTGGGCACTGTCAGTGTTCTCTGTCACTTTGAGATCCAGGCACCAAGAAGCCCAGCCCAGACAGCCCCCCAAAATCAGGGGCTGATGTGTTGTCCCCAACCGCACACACGCCCTGGCCTGCTGACCCGTGTCCATCTTAATCCTGGCACCTCCCCATCTCTAGGGATATGAGAACGTACAAGTGAGGTCCCTGACCCCAGAAAGTGGGACCATCAGTGCATTCTCTGGAGAGTTCCCTTCAGTGGCTCACAGTGGAGGGCAACGGTCCTGAAGGAAAGCTCTCAAGAGTAAGGAACTGCCCATAAATATTCCTCCTTCCGATAGGCCGGAAGCCCTGGTTCCTTCCAAGGGTTAACTTAGACACTAGCCTGCACCCCATGGACCCAACCAGCTGCCGGACAATGGCAGATTTTACTGTCAAAATCTATCATGACAGGGACTGTAGCCAAGCAGAAGTGCTGCAGGATTTAGCAACTATCTTCTAGCTGCTGTCATTTCTAGTCCCCCACCGCACCATCATCAAAACCATTTATGAAGCACTTCATCTGCATAGAGCTCCAATTTAGGCCTGGGACAGAGTGAGTTAAGCAGACAAAATGTCCCCATTGCAGAGGTGAGGGTTCATCAGGGACAGACAGTAATAAAGCAGATGAGCTAGTTAAAGCAGGCATTAAGCCAAAAGGCAAAGTTACAGAGTATTTGCATTAAATGCAAGCAGAGGGGTCAGAAGATTCTAGTAGGACCAAGAAGTGGAGAAAGAGGGCCTTATGTAAGTTGAGAACAATTCTTCCATTTGGATCCCAAAGCCTTCCTTATCCAATGGAGAGGCATATCCCTTGGATGAAAAGACAAAACATTATCATTCTTTTATTTAATTTTGATATTAAAAATGTAGACGAAGGAGCCAATAATATACAAGGGGAAAGGACAGTCTCTTCAATAAATGGTGCTGGGAAAACTGGACAGCCACGTGCAAAAGAATGAAACTAGAACACTGTCTTACACCAAGCATGAAAATTAACCAAAATGGATTAAAGACTTGAATGTAAGATCTGAAACCATAAATTCCGAGAAGAAACCACAGGCAGTAAGCTCCTTGACATCAGTCTTGGAGATAAATTTTTTTTGGATCTGACACCAAAAGCAAAGGCAACAAAAAGAAAAATAAACAAGTAGGATTAATCAAACTAAAAAGTTTCTGCACAGCAAAGGAAATCATCAGCAAAATAAAAAGGCAACTTGCCGAATGGGAGAAAGTATTTGCAAATCATACATCTGATAAAATGTTAACATCCAAAATATATAAAGAACTTGTACAACTCAATACCAAAAAAACAAACAATCCCATTGAAAATGGGCAGAAGATCTGAATAGACATTTTTACGAAGAACATTTACAGACGGCCAACAAGTACGTGAAAAGATGCTCAACATCACTAATCATCGGAGAAATGCAAATCAAAACCACAATGAGATATTACCTCACACCTGTTAGAATGGCTATTATTAAAAAGATAAGAAATAACAAGTGTTGGTGAGGATAGGGAGAAAAGGGAACCCTTGTGCACTCTTGGAGGGAATGTAAATTGATGCAGCCTCTATGGAAAACAGTATGGTAGTTCCTTAAAAAATTAAAAATAGAACTATTATATATGCAGCAATTCCACTTCTAGGTATTTATGCAAAGAAAAGGAAAATACTAATTCAAAATATGTATACACCTCCATGTTCACTGCAACATTATTCACAATAGCTAAGATATGAAAACAAATAAAGTGTCCATCAATAGATGAATGGATAAAGAACAGACAGCATTATTAAAATGGAATATTATTCAGCCTTAAAAAATAAAATCTTTCCATTTGCAGCAATATGGATGGACATTGAGGGCATTATGCTAAGTGAAATAAGACAGAGAAAGATAAATACCATATGATCCCACCTATATGTGGAATCTTGAAGAAGAAAAAAAAAGGAAGCTCATAACACAAAGAACAGATTGGTGGTTGCCAGAGGTGGAAGGTGGGGCTGGGCAAAATGGCTGAAAGGGTCAAAGGGTATAAACTTCCAGTTATAAAATAAATAAGTCCTGAGGATGTAATGTACAGCATGTTGACTATAGTCAATAATACTGTACTACATATTTGAAAGTTGCTAAGAGGATAAATCTTAAAAGTTCTCATAGCAAGAAAAAATTTTTTGTAACTCTGTATGATGATGGTTGTTGACTAGACTTATTGTGGTGATCATTTTCCAATATATAGAAATATCAAATCATCATGTTATACACCTGAAACTAATATAATGTTCTGTGTCAATTATACCTCAAAAAAAATGTAGACCAGATTTCCAGGTCAGGAACAAGATGCATAGCCTCACATTTCCCTGCCTTTGCCCTCTAAATACAGCTAGGTGCCATGGAAACGATTCAACAGACAGTGATAAAAGGACTCTAAAAGCTGAAAAGAGGAAGGCAGAATGGCCAAGAAATTCAGAACTTGATTGACAACACCATGAGTTCCCCCAGCTTTTCTTTCTATCTTCCATATACTCCCAGACTAGGTTTCAGAGAAGTCTGCAACCTGCAACTGCCTATGGGCTCACGCGCACGAGCGCACAAGTACACACACACACACACACACACACACACACACGAAGCCAAAAGACTGGGAATGGGGAAGCCCAACAAAGTCCTAGTGGGAAATCTTAACTCTGCTTCACAACTCTGGCCCCAAAGAACAGTCTGATCTGTAGGCAGCAGTGGCAGAAGAAAGTCTAGCTGTCCCAACCCTTGCTTTATGACCAGAGTCCTGAAGGATGGTCTGATCTGTCCTGAATGTCAGCGGCAAGGCTCCAGGATATTCCAGACCCTACTCCACAACCAGGCATCAATGGACAGTCCAATCTGCAAGCAGCAGCAGCCTCCAACAGGGGAATAAGGAGACCCAAGACCACTAGCTTCTGCCTCTCCTCTCAGAAGGTCACCAGTGACAGCAGGCATCCTAAGGAAGCAGCTTCTGTCCCCACAGATTACACCAGCAGAGACTGATTGGGAGACCCAGCAGTTCCAGAAGAATAAAGCAGACCATGGGGCCGCCCGGTGGCGCAGCGGTTTAGTCCGCGCTTGGCAGCCCGGGGTTCCCGAGTTCGGATCCCGGGCGCCCGCCAACGCACTGCCTGTCAGCCACGCCGTGGCGGCGTCCCATATAAAGTGGAGGAAGATGGGCACGGATGTTAGCCCAGGGCCAGTCTTCCTCAGCAAAAAGGGGAGGATTGGCAACAGATGTTAGCTCAGGGCTGGTCTTCCCCACAAAAAAAAAAAAAAAAGAATAAAGCAGACCAGAGCAGTGTTGCAAGGGCTCAGAAAACTAAAACATAATTGGAACTGAGGCCCACAAAAGTAGGCCAGAAACTGCACACTAACCCAAACAGGTGCTAAAATACAAGATTTAAATAGGATCAAGAGTGATCTGACATAAGTATCAAAGTGTATAGGATGCAGTCTAAATCCACTCCTCATAACAAGAACAAGGAAGACTATAATTTGAATGAAAGAAGACAATCAACTTGGTATTGAAGCCAATACTAAGATGAATCAGATGTTGAATTTATTTGAAAAGGATTTTAGAGTAACTATCATAAAAATGCTTCAACAATCAATTACAAATTCTCATGAAACAAATGAAAAAATAGAAAATAATAGCAAAGAAATAGAAGTTATAAAAAAGTACAAATGGAAATTATAAAAATGAAAACTACCATAACAAAAAGATAAATCCACTGATGGGTTCAATAGTAAATTGGAGATGACAGGATAGAAGCAATGAACTTGAAGACAAATCAATAGAATTTACTCAATTGGATCCACAAAGAGGAAAAATTAACAGAGCCTCAGGGAACTGTGGGACAATAACAAAAGACCTAACATTCACATTGTCAGATTTTCAGAAGGAAAAGAAAGAAATAGAGGAACTGGAAAAGTATTCAACAAAATAATAGCTGAAAACTTTCCAAATTTGGTGAAAAACATAAACCTGCAGATTCTTGAAGCTAAGTAAATCCCAAATAGGGAGAAATCCAAAGAATCTGGACCAAGACATATAATAATTGAACTATATTAATTATACTGAAAACTAAAGGCAATAAAAATAACCTTAAAAGGAGGCAGAGAGAAGGGATGCATTACCCATAAAGAAACACCAATTTGAATGGCAGTGATTTTCTCATCTGAAACTATGGAGGTTGGAAGAAAGTGGCGCAATATTCTTCAAGAACTGGAAAAAAAAGAACTGTCAATCTTGAATTCTATATCTGGCAAAACTATCCTTCATAAGTGAAAAAAGAAATAAAAACATCTTTGGACAAATTAAAACTAAGAGAATTTGTTGTTAGCATACTTACCCTTTGAGAATGGCTAAAGGAAATTCTCCAAACGAACAAAAAGATAACAGAAGAAGGCTGGGACCTTCAGAAAGGAAAGAAAAATAATGGTATAGGTTAAAATAGCAGTAAACATAATTGATTACCTTTCACCTCATAGGTTTCTTTATGGTTGAAGCAAAAGTTCTAATACCATCTGATGTAGCACTCAATGTACGTGGAGGAATTACTTTAAACAAGTATATTTAAGAAGTGGGGAGAGCAGAGAGACTTAAAGGTAAGTAAGGTCATTACACTTCATTTGAAGTGGTAAAGCATTAGGTACACAGTAAGATTTAGAATAATCACTAACAAAACTATGCAAAATGATATACTCAAAAACATTATAAATAAATAAAAACGTAACTCTAAAAATGTTCAGTTAACCTATAGGAAGGCAAGAAAAGAGAAACAAAGGGAAAAAATAGAAAATAATGGTAGGCTCAAATCTTAATATATCAATAATTACTTTAAAGGTAAATGGTCGAAATACAACAGCTTAAAGATAGGTATTAGCAGAGTAAATAAGAAATACAACCCAACTATATGCTGTCTACAAGCAACTCACTTCAAACATAACAACTGGGTATGCTGAAAGTAAAAGAAAGGAAAAAAACATATATTATGGAAACATTAATCAAAAAAAGAAAATGTGGCTACACTAATATCAGATAAAGTAGGCTTCAGAGCAAATAAAATTATTTAGGACAAAGAGGGACATTTCATAATAATAAATGAATCAATTAACAAGAAGATCTAGCAATCCTAAATGTGCATGTACCAAATAACAAAGCATCAAAATACATGAAACAATAAATGGCACAGCTGAAAGAAAAAAATGATAAATCCACAATTATAGTTGGGACTTCAACATCCCACTATTGGAAATTGATAGAAATACTAGACAGAAAATCTGCAAGGATATAGAAGAACTGATCAACCAACAGGATCTAACTGACATTTATAGAACATTTACCCCTTTCAAGCACCCTTGAATAATTCACCAAGGTAAACCATATCCTGAGTCATAAAACAAACCTCAACAAATTAAAAAAAATTGAAACCATGAAGACCATGTTCTCTAACCATAATGAAATCGAACTAGAAATCGGTAACAGAAAGACAACAACAGAAAAACTCCAAATGCTTGGAAATTAAACAACACGCTTCTAAATAATCCATGAGCCAAAGAGGAAGTTTCATTGTAAACAAAAATACACAGAATATAATAAAAATAAAAGCAGACAACATCAAAATTTGTGGGAAGAAGCTGAAATAGTGCTGAGAAAGATATTTATATTAGTAAATGCTTACATTAGAAAAGAAAAAAATCTCAAATCAATAATCTAAGTTCCTACTTCAAGAAACCAGAAAAAGAAGAGCAAAATAAACATAAAGCAAGCAGAATGAAGAAAATAAGAAAGTAAAAGCAGAAATCAATGAAAGGGAAACAAAATGAAGGAAATTAATGAAACAAAAAGCTGGTTCTTTGAAAAGAATCAATAAAATTAATAAACCTCAAGCCAGACTAACCAAGAAAAGGGAGATAGAAGTGAAATAGGGCTCATCACTACCGATCCCACGGACATTAAAGGGATAGTTAAGAAATACCATGAACCACTCTGTGCCCATAAATTTGATAACTTAGATGAAATCGACCAATTCCTTCAAAGACACAAATTACCAAAACTCACATACTGAGAAATGGATACTATGAATAGGACGATACATAACAAAGAAATTGAATCAATAATTAACAACCTTCAAAAAAAAAAAAAAAAGAAAGCATCAGGCCCAGATGCATTTATTGGTGAATTTTACCAAACATTTAAGATAGAAATTATACCTATTTTCTATAATCCCTTCTGGAAAATAGAAGAAGAAAGAAGACTTCCTGCATCATTCTATGAGACCAGTATAGCATCTGACAAAACCCAACACTTAGTCACTTCCTCCATATGATAAGGAACGTCCACAAAAAAGCAATAGCTAACGTCATACTTAATGGTGAGAAACTGGATGCTTTCCCCTTGATTGGCAAAAAAAAAAGGAAATGCCTTCTCATCACTGTTATTAGACATTGTACTGCTAGTCCAATGTAGTGCAATAAGAAATGAAAAGGAAATAACACGTATAAGATTGAGAAGGAAGAAGTAAAACTGTCTTTGTTCACAGATGATGTGACTATCTATGCAGAAAATCCCCCAAAATGGACCAAAAAACCTCCTGGAACTAATAAGTGAGTATAGAAGTTCAAAAAATACAAAGTTAATATACAAAAGTCAATTGCTTTCCTATATACCAGTAATAAACAATTGGAATTTGAATTTTTTAAATGCCATTTACAATTGCACCCAAAAGATGAAATACTTAGGTGTAAATTAAGTAAAATATGTATAGAATCTATATGCAGAAAACTATAAAATTAATTAAAGAAATTAAAGAAGATCTAAATAAATGGGAGGATATGCCATATTCACAGATCAGAAGACTCAATATTGTTAAAATATCTGTTCTTCACAACTTGAATCAATGTAATCCCAATCAAAATCGCAGGAAGCTATTTTGTAGATATTGACAAACCAATTCTAACATTTGTATAGAAAGGCAAAATACCTACAATAGCCAACACAGTACTGGGCAATAACAAAGTTGGCAGACTCAAACTACCTGATTTCAAAACTTATTGTGAAGCTACAGAAATCAAGACAGCATGGTAGTGGTGAAAGAATAGATACATAGATCAACGAATAGATTAGAGGGCCCAGAAATAAACCCACACAGATATAGCCAACTGATCTTTGACCAAAACAGCAAAAGGAATTCAATGGATTAAAAAAATACTCTTTCCAACAAGTGGTGCTGAATTAATTGGATGCCCATATCCAAAAAAAAAAAAAATGAATCTAAACACAGACCTTACACTTTTTTTCAAAATTGATTATAGACCAAAATAAAAAATGAAAAACTATAAAACTTCTAGAAGAAACAATAGGAGAAAATCTAGGCTGCCTTGGGTTTGGCAATGAGTGTTTAAATACAACACAATGCATGATCCAAAAATGAAAAAAAATTGATGTTAGGCTTAATTCAAATTAAAAACTCCTGCTTTGTGAAAGACACTGTTAAGAGAATAAAAAGATGAGCCATAGACTGGGAGGAAATATGTGCAAAACACATATCTGAAAAAGGAACTGTATCCAAAATATACAAAGAACTCTTTAGACTCAACAAGAAGAAAACAAACAGCTCAGTTTAAAAATGGGCAAAAGATCTGAACAGATGACTCACAAAAGAAGATGTACAGATGGCAAATAAGCATACGAAATGATGCTCAACATCAATTATCATTAGGGAATTGAATATTAAAACAAGATACCAGTTCATACCTATTAAAATATTTTTTAAAAAACACAAAAAACAAAAACCTGACAACACCAAAAGCTGATGAGGATGCAGAGCAACAGAAACTCGCATTCATTGCTGGTGGGGATGCAAAATAGTACAGCCACTTGGGAAGACAGTTTGGCAGTTTTATACAAAACAAAACATGGTCTTATCATGCAATCCGGCAATTGTACTCCTAGGTATCTACCCAACTGATCTGAAAACATACATCCATACAAAAACCTGCGCATGAATGTTTATAGTGGCTTTATTCATAATCACCAAAAACTCGAAGGAACCAAGATGTCCTTCAATAGATGAGTGGATAAACAAACTAGTGCATCCATACAGTGGAATACTGATACAAGTAGATTGAATAAACAAATAAATGGGGAAAAAGACAAATCTCTCATGCAGAGGAATTCCAAATAATTTATGTAGATACTAGACCATCGAGGAAAGGCAGAATAACTCCCCTTTCCTGAAACATACACAGTGCACAGTGACTTCCTCCTGATGAGTATGGTACGCAAAGGGGGAAAACAAGGAACTTTATAGGGGAGAAACCTGGGACGCTACCTCAACCAGGTGATGACCATCAATATCAACGGTGAACGTGTTGATAGTATGTACCCTTGACATGATGTGATGAAAATTGTACTTTACCCGAAAACTCAGTCTAGTCATGATAAAATCCATCCAGTCTAATCATGATAGAAACATAAGACAAATTCCAATAGAGGGTGTTAAAAATGATTAAAGACAATTTAGGTGATACAAACAAACTTTTAACACTTCAGGAAGCAGGCATTCTCCATCCCCAAGGGTCTGAAGAACTGCAAGATAGGACAGAAAGCAGGAAGTTTTTCTAGGATAAGGAATAAAGAATAAGGAAGAGAAAGATAGAAAATGAATAAGGGACAAGGACATAAGTATAGATACCAGAGTTGACTTGGCATTTGGAGATTGGCTGACTGGAAGGATTTTCTGCTTTTCTGGTCAAGGAGAGAATTTACAGGGACACAAAGGTCATCTAAGTTTTGTTTGCTGACTGGGCACTCCAGGCGGGAATGGCTCCATCTTCGGCCTAGAAAGTTATTTCAACAAGGGGCATTCTACAATATACTTGACAAGGATTCCTGCAAACCGTCAAGGTCATCAAAAACTAGAAAAGTCTGAGAAACTATTATATCCAAGAGGAGCCTAAGGAGACGCGATTACTAAACATAATTTGGTATCTTGGATGGAACGCTGGAAAAGAAAAGGACATTAGGATGTGGGAACTCTCTGTCCTATCTGCTCAATTTTCCTGTAAATCTAAAATTGTTCTAAAAAGTAAATTCTATTTTTAAAAAGTTAGTCGTTTCATGTCAGTGTAGCGTCCCAAACCTTCCAATACCTTTCCTCTGGCCTTAGAACCAAATCTAAACCACCTTGCAGATCCCATCTCGTTGCCTTCGTGAAACTTCGCTCACCACTTTCCAGCCACACTGATCCACTAATAACCTGCTCCCACTCTCCATGCAGGAACTTTGCATATGTGAGCCCCTCGGCCCCCCACACTCCCCAACAGCCTCCCGTTTCTTTTGTCCACTATTATATTCCCCAGTTCTCTAATAGTACCGGGACCATAGTGCCTGCTCACTGGTTGGATGAATCAATAGATGGATGGATTAATGAACATGGCAGTCCCAATATCAGACCAATGATAACTGAGTTTAATAACCTGGCAGAAGCTAATGTCCTTGCCATTGTCTACTGATGTGTTCTGAAGACTCAACAGGACCAACCAGTGTTTCATTTTATTGTTGAGATATTAGTATGATTTTTAGAAATTGTCTTACAAGCAAAAATATCCACGTGATCTACAAGTACTACTCACCTCTGTTTACATACCTCTAGTCCTTAGACCTTATCCTGACCTCCAGGGACTTAATTTCATGGTCTGATCACTTCAGCCCAAAGCTAAACAATTTACATAAACAACCAGTTATACTATCTGAATGACGCCCGTTAGACCTCTTGATAGAATTTCTAGTATCAGTGGGAACATGTTTATTTTCTACACAGCATCACCTGGAATTAAAAGGAAGAAGTTTCAGAGCTGAATACAACTACACAGAAAATAAAGTTTACAATAATTCGAAGGTTACAGCTTGACCTCCAGGTGCTTGCAGTCAGATACAGAGACATGAATAGGGAGGAACATCCAGCTGATTGAATAAAACCACTGTACAGACAACGGTAAGCACGTCTCAGGTATACAAGCCAACACAAAACCCAATGTTCACTACCTGTGGTAATCTAACGTTCCTTAAAATTTCATGATCTCTTCTGCAGCAAACATCAGTTTTCAAAATTATTTTCTAAAGGACCTTAGACATTTGTGTTATAGCCTACACAAAGGTGCATCTGAGGGACACAATTAAGAAACTACTGCCCCAATTACTGAATTTTGGAAGTCTAACTAGCAAGGAGTATTTTCTTTTGAATGATTGCAGGAAAGGTAATTTTGTATGCAAAAGAAAAGATCTGGGGAAAATAATGAAAATGTGAGCCACCGTTCCTATGCACACATTAAATGGAAACTCAGTTGGTTTCTTGACATCAAACTCAAAAGAACACTTTGCACAATGATGGTCTAGTCTAAAATTTTGAATGCTGATTCCCTTTGTACTTCAACCCCCACTCCTGTATGCCAAAACATCTGACATTACATCAGCATCAGCCTGAAATAAGTCTAACTCTGGAGGAGACAAACAGGCACAGAAAACACGGGTGAACATCTTACATTTACAATTATTTTACATGTTAATCTCAAGCCCTTTATTGTCTCTGGTACATGGGGAACCACCTTAGATATCCAAAAGGATTTTCTGGTATAAAGTTGCAAAATGAATTGGAAACCAAGGCCTATGTAACCTTTGTTTAAATGCCTGTGTCCTGTGTGTATTATTATGCCAATGTGTCCACAACAAAGGGAGACTTCTTCGTACAGAGAACTTCTTGACTCCAAGGCAGGTATGACTAGTTATAAATAAATAAAATCTGTGCTTCATTATCATCTTTTACGCTAAGAGACCAAGGATCATTACAAAGTTGATCTTTTAATCCCAAAGTAGAACCATGTGGCCAAAGTGGTGCACATCACTTAGAACATCGGTGCTGTGGGAAGAATGGAGGCCTTCCTTGGCATCACTGTGGATTCAGGATCATGTCCATCAATGGATATATTTCAGAGTGAGACTAACGGCCAGTCCCCCTGAAAGAGCTGTGGTTGCCAAACTTTACATCATCAGCAACCTCTTAATTATTTTTTCAATGAATCCCATGCTTTGAAACACTGTGTCTATGACACAAAGCATTATAATCAAAGACATGTGGTTGCCAGTCAGATCTGCAGGTCGTCCTGAGATGATCATCATTAGCAGAACTGATACACTTCAAGACAAGAACTATTCACTTGATGGTTCCTTTATCCTTCAGATACCTCTTAAGAAAATTCATTATTTTCCATTAAAGATGTTTAAATACTCAAAATCCAACTCAAAAGTTGGAAAATACTCTTCTTATTTTTAAAGATACCTATGGATTTGGGGATTCCAGTTTGGAAAATACTGGCTTAGAGGACTTGTTTCAGGCAAGGAAGTAAGAACTGAAGATGCATTTCAGAAGGGCTCAACTGTTGCAGGGAATATTGATTGACAATGATTGATTCTGGGATATAATAGTGTACAGTTACTAGTCATCAAGAAAAAGGACATTTATGGTAGTTGGTTGCAAAGGGATGGATGAAATTGTCCCCAAATATTACTAAAGTATCATTCAACCCCAGAAGACAATAGAGCACTATTTATAAAATTCTGAAAGAAAAAAATGAAGTAAAATTTGCTTTTTAAGGAATCACAAACAGGCCGTTTAGTCATAACAAATCAGTATATTTGAGCAAACTTTGGTAAGAGTTTCAGGAGATAATCTAGCTACAATAATGGACAAGAGAAGAAGCTGCCCAAATGGCTGCCAACTCTATTTTCTTGTAGTTTTAAATTATCGACAATTCAGTCTCGGGTGGATAGTGGACACAGATCCTGCTTATAAAGATGAATGGGATTGATTTAGTGACCTTTCCTCACATGGGTCCAGCTTCTGAGAGTTTACAGCAAGATATCACACCCATTGTTTCAACTGAGAAGAAATTATAGTCCAAAGTGCACTATGGAGTTTCAAGAAGATGTCCCCTTTTGACTCTGATGTAGTAGCTTATAGCACACCAATTCCCCCACTGAACTAGAAAATCCAGATAAACTACAAAATTAAATATCTGTTGAAAGAATCAAAGAGCTACTGAAGCAGTTAGGATTCTGGGGTCATGATCTTGGAAAGAAGAGAGGGCCATAAAAGTGAGCCCAACATTCAACCTACTGAATTTCCCCTTGGAGCATTTACTGGTGCTAGGCTACAAAAGACCTGAGAAGCCAGATCTTAATTCATTCTTAGTGTCACAGGGATGAAGAGACCAAAATTGGAATCTAGCACCGCCACTGTAGCTACACACAGGGGCCAAGTTTGCAGAGTGTGGGGAGTCACAGGGACACGTGCCTGGCATCTGCACCAGTTTTCTCCTTTAGATGTTTGCTGACTCCAAAGCTTTGTGGGCTAGATTCCCTAAATCCAAGCAGAAAGTGGGAGAAAATCTGAGGGGAGGTTTTGATAATCTTACCATGCTAGAAATACAAAAATTGAAGTTCAAAACTGATCAATGAGGCAGGGCACTGGTAAATATCCAAGTTTTCAGTTGGGACACCTGGAGTACAAAACAAAAGTAGAATCAACCTTACAAAGACTGAATCCCAGACAGCTATCAGTTCAGTTCTGGACTGGATCGAAGTGATACACTTATACTCTGACCACCTTCCAGAGAATAGGATGAATGCCTTCCAGAAGAATATAATCATCCAAAGTTTCTACAATATTTCAGAAAGTATGTCACTTATACAATAAAAGAGTATCAGGCACAGAAAAAAACAAGACCAAGCAGGAGAAAAAAGCATTCAGATAGAAACACCCCCATAGGTTTAGGATTATCAGACATTGGTTTTAAAATAACTATGATTAGCATGTTCAGAAAAATAGAAAAGATGAAGTTCTTCCAAGAGAACTAAATATATTTTTTAAAATGTAATGTAAATTCTAGATCTGAAAAAATAAAATAACTGATATTAGAACTCAACAGAAGTATTAAGTAGCAAATTAAACACAACTAGAGAGAACAAGTGAGCTGGAAGATAGACCAATAGGCAATATGCAAAAAGAAGCACATAGAGAAAAACATGTGGAAAATACAGAAGGAAATGTAAGGGACATGTGGAGCTAGTGAAAAGGTTTAACACACATGCAGTTGAAGACAATGAAGGGAGAAGATAGGGAAATGGTTAAGAGCAATATTTGAAGATATAATGGCCAAGGATAATTTGAGAAAATAACTTGCCAAAATGACAACAAAAACTGATAAAAAGATATCCAGGCAGGATTCAAGAAGTTCAACTCTAGCCATGACAAATACAAAGAAAGTTACACTTCAGCGCATCAGAGTCCGGTTGCCAGTAACAAAGAAAAAGAAAAGTCTTAAAAGTATCCAGAGAATAAAAGAAATATTACCTTAAAAGGAGCAATAGTAGGAATTCCAAATAACTCTGTAGAGAAATGGAGGCCAGGAGAAAATAGAAAGCTATATTTAAATGTCATAAAGGAAATAATTATTGACCTAGAATTATATAATCACTGAAAATATCTTTCAAAAGTGAAGGTAGCTTCCACTTATGACCAGGATGGAGTAATAAGAACCAAATTTACTCTCCCGCCTTAAAAAAATTTTTTAACTGGAAAAATTGTATGAAACTATGGATTTCAGACACTGGACTATAAACAGCTCAAGACAGTAATCCCAAAGGGAAGAAAAACAAATGAGGCGACCTCTACAATATCTTGCGGTTTCTTCCTGGAGAGTTTCCAGACTACAGTTCAAGGAAAGGGAATCCAAACAGAGCCCAGTGAGCTTGCTGAGTTAAGAAGACAACATTTGAAATTTAAGAAAGCCAAGGAAGCCAGAATTCACAGGGCAGAATACAGGGGGAGATATTTCTGCACAGAGAGAGCTCTTGAGATCTGGAGGGGGTTCCCCTCATTTTTTCAAGTCAGGACTGATCCTCACATTTGTGAGGAAATTATCCAAAGCCAGGAGAAAACTACCAGAAAGGGGCAGGTGTAAAAATTGTCAAAAGTCACATATATTTAAAAACAATCCACATCACACAGTCAGAGTGGAGAAGCTTCATAAGACACAGGACAAGGGTTGAGTGCTCAGAAGATTGTTACCTCCATATTGGGGCAATTGTAGTTCCAGACTAAAGGCTGCTCCTGCCCTGTCTAACCAAGTGTAAGGCAAGGATATTAAAACAGCTATTATAAATATATCCCGTATGTTCAATAAGGTAAAAGAGTGGACAAGTATGGTAAGGAGAGACATGAAAGATATTTTATTAAAGACCCAAATTGAACATCTAGAGATGAAAAACACAGTATGTGAGATGAAAACAGCATATTAGACTGAAGAAGAAAAATAAGTGCACTATACAAAATGAAACACAGAAAAATAAAAATATTTTCAAAATGAACATTGAGATGTGGGAAAACTTTAATATAGGAGTCCCAGAAGGAGGGAAGGCAGAGAGATATTTGAATACATAGTGACTGAAACTTTTCAAAATTTCGTGAAAACTGTGAACTCACAGATCAAATAAGTTCAACAAAACCCGAGCACAAGAAGCAAGGGGAGAACTACAGTATAATCAAGTTGCTTAAAACCATTGATAAAGAAACAATCTTAAAACCAGCCAGAGAACAGAAGATACATTATTCACAGAAAAATAAATAGAATGATAGCAGAGTTACACTCAAAAATCATGCAAAAAATAAAATGCAGAACATAGCCATTTAAAAAAAATAAACAAAAATACAAGCCAGAAGACAGTGGAACATCTTTGAAGAACTGAAAAATAAAATCTCATCTACAGTTCTATACCAAGCAAAACTATTTTTGAAAAATGAAGGTAAAATAAAGGCCTTTCAGACACACAAAAGCTGAAAGAATTCATCACCAGAAGACTAGCACTATAAGAAAAATTAAAGGAAATCCTTCAGGAAGAAGTAAAATGATGCCAAATAGAAATCTGAATCAACACAAAGGAATGAAGAAGGGAATGGTAAATAGGTGGGTAAAAATAAAATACATTTGTTTTTACTTTGTAAACTCTTTAAAGTATAATTGACTGGTTAAAGCAAAACAATAACAATATATTGTGGTATCTATAACATACATAGGAGTAAAATGTATTATGACAATAGCAAAAAGGCCAAGAGAGGGAGAAATGGAAGAAAGTAGTTGTAAGGTTCTTTACCATATGAGAAGGGGTATAATATCACAGAAGCAGACTGTTATAAATGACAGATATATAGTAAAACTATATAGTATATGCTAAAGCTATATACTAAACCCTAATGCAGCCACTAAAATAACACAAAATATTTATAGCTAGTATGCCAACAAAGGAGATGAAATGGAATCATAATATATATTCAGTTACTCTAAATGAAGGCAGAAAAAGAGAGGAAAGGTGAGAAAGAACAGATGAGACTAATAGAAAACAAATTATCAAGATGGTAAATTTAAACATGACTATATTAATAATTACATTAATCATAAATGACCTAACCACCCCAATTAGAAGGCAGAGATGTCAGAGTAGATTTAAAAAATAAAACAATATCCAACTACATTCTGTCTCAAAAAACTCTACTCTAAAATTTAAGACACAAGTTAGTTAAAAGTTAAACAACAGTCAAGGGAAATTAGAAAATATTTTGAACTGAATGAAAATGAACATACAGCATACTGACATTTGTGGGGTACAACTAAAGCAGTGCTTAGAGGAAAATTTATAGCATTAAATGTTTGTAAGGAAAAGAAGAAATGTCTGAAATTAATAACCTAAGCTTCCACTCTAAGACACTAGAAAAAAGAGGAACAAATTAAACCCAAGGGAAACAGAAGGAAAGAAATAATAAGTACAGAAATCAGTGAAACTGAAAACAGGACAATAATGGAGAAAATTAATGGAAACAAACCTGGTTCTTTGTAAAGATCAATAAAACCAATAAAGCTCCCTCCAGATGTACTAAGAAAAAGAGAGAGAGGAAACAAATCACCTATATCAAGAATGAGAGGGGACATCACTACAGACCCTGTAGAAATTAAAAAGATAAATAAAGAGTAATCTGAGAATCACTGATAACTGAATCCACAGAGAGCTTGTCAATAATTTAGATTCCTAGGCCCAACCCCAACCATAGTGAATCAGAATCTCAGAGTCAATATGTGGGGGAGGGAATGCTAGGGTTTTGTCTTTTTGCAAACAACTCAGATGACTGACACAAAGTGGAGCCCAAGGTACACTGCCTTAGAGTAGGGTTAGCTAGTCTCCAAGCTCCATGACTGGGCCAAAAAAAAAAAAAAAAAAAAAAGGAAGCTGTGCTCTATATCTGTACCATGAAAAACACTTGCCGGGCACTTTGTAAAGGGGCAGCTGACGTGAGGAACAAAGACATACCCACAAATTCAAGATTTCCTGTTTTTTCTTTATGTGGCACATATGTTGATGGCTAAGGTCAAATAGGTGGCACTCCCCCGGCCATGTGCATATCCCAAAGAAGTAAAAGACTAAAATTACCTGCAAAAGACACATTCTAGTAGTAACTGTCCACAGAATATTTTTGAGTTCTGCTTGATTTCTAGGTTTCTACCTGTAACACCAAACTTTTTTCCTCTTACCTAGAAAATAATTGAAAGCAAGAAGTTAGAACAATATTACGAGAGGGCTAAATATAAATCTGCTTAATATCTTTTAAGTAAATCACTCACAAACCTCCTTGACTCTCATTAGTGACCAATGCTTCTCAAAATTCAGAAAACAATGACACACTAGCTGATCACCTTACTGTGGCTGTAAGCTCACAGCAGCCAGAGACTGGCCTATCTGATGTGCACAGGAGGATACTGTCTGTCATAACCAGCTCCTCAAACTCCAGCGCTTCCCACTGGCCCCGGCAGGCCAGACGACTGGCAGGCTACAGCCTATTACGTGTTGTTTAAATAAAGATTTGCAAGGAAAATAAATTCACAGCAACATTCATTATTGATCATTCTCAAAACTGTCTGGAGAATTCCCCCAGAGGGCTTAAGAAAGAAATTAAACATTGTTTTCCTGAGTTACTTCCTGCTGGTTTTCCACTTCATTGGTTTTGCTCCCATAATTGTGTGTGTTCCTATAGCCACATAATGTTTTAATATCACTGAATTATTTTGTACAACTTCCAGATCATATGTCAACAATTTGAGGGTGAATAACTATACTAATATGTTATAATAATAATAATTGTGATAAGATATCCTTAGTGTCTCCTTTTTACCAACATCTCTTAACTCTTTAATTCCTTTTAATCTGACCTAAACCCACTCCATCAAAATCTTCAAACAACCAACTTGAAGTTTATTTCTCACTTCTCATTGCACTTGAACACCGCTGACCTCTCATCTTTTCTGAAGCTCTTTCCCCTTTTGCTGTCCTTACTGCTGCTCTCTTCTGGTTCTTTTCCTATTTCTCTGACCTCATAGGCCCTTGTCACCATTTTCATGAGTTCTGAAAGTTGGACATTTCTCAAAGTTCTAGTCAGAGTTTTCCTATCTCATTCCAAATACTCTCCCAAGCCTCTCACCTCCTCTCATGGTTTAAAATGCCATCATCAATCTACTGATCTAGAATTTAGATCTTTGATGCAGGATTTAAGGTATGTTATGTCCCTATATCCCAGTTTACTTTTCTAGTGTTATCTCCCACTACTGTCTCACATACCTTATGTCCCAAACCAACTACTCTACTCTAGGTTCAGCCAACATTCCAGATGCTTTCTTATACCCATAGCTTTGACTTTCTAGTCCTTCTGCCTAAAGTGCTTCAACAGATCATATCCAGCTATATAGTAAAAATAGCAAGTGGTCCATTATCAAGTCTGTTTTATTCAAGGAAAGTAAGGATGGTTCAACATTAGGAAATATAATATTAACATAATTTAGGATATCAAATATGACTAAGGAAACATATAATATTACCCATAGTTGAGGAAAAGATATTTAATAAAATTCAATAGTCATTTCTGATTTTTTAAAATGCATAGAATACTAAAAATAAAATGTTAACTCCTTTACATGATTAAAAAAATCTATTTCAAACCAGTCATCACCCATTATACCTAGGAATAAAATATTCAGATCATCGCTTTAAAGGGAAAATCTTTACAAGGATGCCCGTTATCACCACTATTATTAACATTTTTCTGAAAGTTCTATCCAAAGCAATAAGATAAGAAAAAGATATACAAAAGAGAAATTTAGGAAAGGAGAAGGAAAAAGGGTCATTATTTACATAATTGTCTACCTAAAAAAAAAACTGTCTATAAACCTATTAGAACTAATAACAGAGTTTAGTGAGGTGGCCAAATAAGAAACATTAAAAATTAATCACTTTCCTGAAGTAAAGCAATGATCAGTTAGAAAATATAACCAATAAAATACCCAAAATGACCAGGATCAGTTAGAGCAAAAAGTTCCAGACAAAAACAGACAGACATATATACTATATATATATATATATATATATATATATATATATATATATATGCACACACACATATATACACATGTATATAATCTCCCGTACACTAAGATATAAAGATAGTCATACCATAATTATTTCTCTGCTTACTTGTTTAAATCTTTACGGTGACATTTTTAACTTAAAAATGCAATAAATAGTCAAGAAGATTCACAAATAGTTTTACAATAAGGTAGTCCATTCTGATAAGAATAATCATTAAGTAGTTAATTAAATTTAACTGCTTTAAGTTGGATGTCAGATTAAAAATAAATAAATTATATATTTTACAGTGGTGAATTTATGATATATTCATTATATCTCAACAAAAATTTTTAAATTAAAGAAAAATGTAAGGCCTCTAAAGAGGTAACTACTCACCCTCACATGGGATTATGCTTACCCATATATGGGCTTTGAATGTATCTGTGCAGAAACACTGACATACGCACACATAGTTATACATATATGAACCAAAACAACGCAGCTTCCAAACTTACTACGGAAAGTTGTGAGATGGTCAACTTCCATGCGACTCCCTAATGTCCCTGCTGGAATTCCAGACCACGTTACAACTTCTCACGCAATGTTGCCACACATGTCCACGTGCCATGTTCATTGGAATGGGAAGTGCCTATAAGTACTACTAATTTTTATTCCTGGTAGCGCACTATTTATGCCTCTTGTCCTATTTTGCAGACAAGGAAACAAAGGCTCTGGGAAGGTAAGGGATGTTCCCAAGTTCATAACAGTGGCATCCAGACCTGGAACTTGAACCCAGGTCTCTAGACTGCAGGCCAGGAGGGACAGCCCCAGGGCCTGGAGCGGGACCTCCTGCTCTTCTCCCCACTGTCAGGCCAGCCTGGCAAGTCTCCCTCCTACTCCATGGCCCCAGAATCTGGCCCCCTCACCTCCCAGGAGTAACAGTTAGCAGAGTGGCAGGAAGGACACACATTCCACACCTTCCAGCAGTGTTTGCCAAAGATGTGCCAATGATGAGAACTAACTGAGGGACATCCAGTCTCCTCCAAAGGCCCACTGAACTGGAACCTCAGAGTAAGACGGGGAACCTCGATTTTGAAGACTCTCGCAGGCGCTCTGATGAGGTTTGAGAAACACTGCACTGCTTCATTCGATCCTCACACCCACACTGTTGCATTATCTCCACAGAATCCAAGACTTTACAGTCTCACGGAAAGCTGTGCAACAGAGAAATTTAGCAAAGTAATTTTGAACATGAATTCAGTGTCCAATGATTATGTGTAGGGAGTGTGAGGACCCGAGACACAGCCTGAGGAGGCCGCTGTGAGTGATGGAAGATCCTCAAGAACAATCGACCTCATTAATACACAAAGACAAGCAAGTGTCAACGGGGTCACATTTTGGGGCATGTCTAATTAACAAAGATTTAAGACAATAACCAGGGTTGGTCAGGGCGTGGGAAACAACCACTCTGAAGGGAGAGAAAATTTCATACAAACTTTCTGCTGTGACTCAGCCATCCCTCCTCCAGGAAGGCATCCTTAGGAATAACCACACATGCGTGCAGATATGAATTTCCAAGCCCATCTAATGCTGTGGTACTTACAGTAGCAGAAAGCTATAAGCAATCCAGGGATCCAACAGCAGAGGATGGGGCGACTAAACCACCGAGTGAATTAACAGAAGAAAACGCTGCATAACTATTTAAGAAAATGTGGATCTGTGTCCATGGACTGGAAACATATACATAACATAAAATTAAGTGAGAAAAGAATGTTGCAAACAACATATGTATGAGCCCTTTTTTGTTTTAAATAATAACCACATATATAATAATATTGTACGTTGGATATATATTTTTTCTCTCTGTCTCTCCTTCTTTTCTCTTTTCTTTCTTTTTCTTTTTTTTGCTTGTGTGTATTTTCTAATGTTTCCAGGATTATTTTTATATTTATATCATAAATATATGTCTATCGCGTGAGCTTCCCAGAAGCTCTGCAGCTCTCGGAAGGGACACGCTGACCGGCAGTCAGGCACGGGTGGAAAGCGAAGACGCAGAGCATCACTCTGAGAGTTGGCCTGGGACGCTCCTGGTCTCCTCTCCAGCTTCCTGCTCACAGAGAGGCGAGGCTGGCTCGGGCCCCGACGGTGACGCCGACGACGGCAACAGGGAGGTGTGCGAAGCGGGCGAGAGCTGTGCCAGCTCTCGCTAATCCTCTGCAGTATGGTTCGCTGCTAATTTGTCATGGCACATATTTGCCTTATGTCTAATTAGCATCAAATTGCAAACTGCTATTTGCTAACAATTTGTTGCATCAATCTGCTTGAAAATCTATAGTTTAGAATTGGATTGCAACTTACCCTGTCTATCAAAATTCTAGTTCACACATACACAAAATAACTTCCCCTTCCCGCCAAAAATGTCGTAATGTTTTCAGTGGCACAAAAGGAGAGCGTTGTGGTTTTCTTCTATTTTTTTTTTTTTTCAAAGGAAGAAGAATAACCATGGGGTGTTTCATCTGGAATGTCCCAGCTTTGATTACCCGTAGCCTGGGAAGACGGCTGGGCTGGTGCTCACACCCAGAGAGAGTGCTGGTCCAGGCCTTTCTTTGAGACTTTTCAAGAAAATCAACACATATAAAGGGACCAGAAGCCCAGTACTCGAGTCCCAGAAATAGGACTCTCAGGTCGGGTTGTGCAAAGAGAAACCAGTCTTCTCAAGCCCACGCCTCCTGCTGAGGGATGCCGCCTCACCCCAGCACTATGCACGCATCTGCCCGTCTAATGCCAGCAGCCACCCAAGGATGCAGGGGTTCACGTTTTCCTTATTTACAAATGGTGAAACTGAGGCTGAGAGAGCAAGTGGCAGAGCAGGAAATAAACACCAACCAGTGACATTTCATGGCCTAGTTGACCCTCTGAATATCAAAAATAGGTAGTAGAAATAATAATGGTAAAAATTATGAAATGAAATATGAAAGAAAAAAATGATGTCATCAAAGGGAAATAATATCTAATAATTGCATCTCACTTGATAGTGTGGCTTTGTGGAGACGAAACATCTAGGCGGTTGTTGGACATAGTTTGACAACGTGGCCCGCGTACACACTGAGGACCCAGGTCTTCAGACTCTCACTGCCTCCTCGCCGCCTCAGAAGCCACCTCTGATGGTCCAACTAGAACGAAGAACTGAGGTGAACTCACTGGCAGGAGGGACAACTCCTGTGGAGTCCAAGTAGAGTCAGAAGTGACGCTGGGGTGGGGCCCTCTTGTTCCCAGTGCGCCGGGTGAAGGGAAGTAGCAACTCCACCTCACAGCCAGGCGTGGCAGTTGGGACCTCCTCAACCCAGGAGGCAGTCGGCTGAAAGTGCTCTGCTGGTTAGAACTCCTTACCACACAAGTGGCTTAGGGGCAAGAGGCTCTCACGGTGTGTTACTCCAATTCTCCTTAGTGTCCTTGAAGAACCACTTTGCTTTGAAAAAAACTCCATCTTAAACAGTATGGAGGTCCTTAAAAAATTAAAAATAGAACCACCATACGATCCAGCAATCCCACTTCTGGGTATATACCCAAAGGAAATGAAAACAGAATATTGGAGAGAGATCTGCACCCCCATGTTCATTGCAGCATTATTCACAATAGCCAAGATATGGGAAAACCTAAGTGTCTGTCAACAGATGACTGGATCAAGAAAATGTGAGATGTATAATCCATACATACACACACACACGCACACACACACACACACAATGGAATATTATTGAACCATGAGAAAGAAGGAAATCCTGTCTTTTACAACAACTTGGATGAATCTTCAAGGCATTATGCTAAGTGAAATAAGTCAGACAGAGAAAGACAAATACTGCATGATCTCACTTATATGTGGAATCTATAAAAGCTTCACTCAGAGAAACAGAGAGTAGAGTGGTGCTAACCAGGGGCTGGGGCTGGGGAAATCAGGAGATGTTGGTCAAAGGGTACAAACTTCCAGTTATAAGATAAACAAGCTCTGGGGATCTAATGTACAGCATTGATCATTATAGCTAAGATACTGTATTATATACTTGAAAGTTGCTAAGAGAGTAGATCACAAATGTTCTCATCACAAAAAAGAAATGATTATTATGTGACAGGATGGAGGTGTTAGCTAATGCTGTTGTGGTGATCATTTTGCAACATATAAATGTATCAAGTTAATACATTTATACCTGAAACTTACACAATGTTATATATCAACTATACCTCAATAAAGACAGAAAAAAGCCTCTATGCTGATATTTTAAATTATTATTATTATTATAAATAGTCAAAGGCTCTACTTTTGTGGCTTCTCCTTGGAATTCCATGGGGTAGGGACAAAAGATTATCTAAAAGGATCTTCAAAGAAGGAGCTAGAGAAATCACAAGGATCCCTGGAAAACTGACAAAACAGTTCTCTCTTCACACGCATGAACACAGTCGAGAATAATTTGTTTGATGTGCAAGACGGACGTTCCCTCAACAAATGCTCACCTTCCAGGTGCCGTGACCTGTGATGGTGCTGGGACAGGAGAGGAGCAAGGTGACCCAAGCTACGGCAGAGCAAAAGGATGCTGAGGCACAAGGAAAGTGGCTTCACAAGGCAATGAGGTAAGTTCTTGGTCAGGACAAACTGGTGAGCGTACACGAGTCTGCGTCAGACAAACAGAAGGCTTCCCGTGGAAAAGACGCCTGAGCGGAGACAGGAAGAACAGGGGCAGGGGTGCGAGGACGCTTCCAGGCAGAAGGAGGAGCAGATGCAAAGATGCAGAGATGAGTATGTACCTGGAATCTTCCAGGGAACTGGAGCATCTCTGAGCAGCGGAGGCCAGCCTCTAGACCATGGCAAGGCCAAGGGCGAGCCCAGAGTTCCTGGGCTCCCTTCTGCCCTTTGAAGAGGCCCTTTCCAGAAAGCAGAGCCTTAAGATGCCTGCAGAGGAAGTCTTTTTCCACTCTTCCTTGAGAATAAATCTGTAGCCATTTCTTCGTTGAGCTCATTGAAGGAGCTGGGCAAAGGGAAGGAAGATTCTGAGTTCATTCACTCAGAAACAGGAAGCAAGAGAAGAAGCTTCCTTCACATGTGCTCTCGGAATGACTCTTTCACTTAATAAGACATTAAACCAGTGTTTGCCAGGACTGAAATAGAAATGATGCTACCAGCTACTGTATGGATTCACTTTTTTCTATATTTGGACAGCAAGGAGCCCTGTCACTGCATAGATCTGCAACCGACACATGTGCACGGGGAAGAAAACCAAAAGGAGTCCAGGAAAAACAAGCAATCCTCTAACAATTACCTATGGGAGGAAAAAAGATGTCCACACTAAAGAACTATGCTTGGGGATTGTGTTCAAGTCCACTCAAATAAGCCTTCAACATCCCCCACTACATACAAACACACAAGTTCAGGATCTAGAAGAACAGGCAGGGAACTTGGGGTCATTGCAGCCACGGAGGGCAGTCAGACCAAGAGCTGTCCAGAGGCCAGAGACAACGATCTCCCAGGATGCAGGGCCCACCTTCACTCAGTCTGCCATGGAAAGGTCTGAACCATAAGCCCTTCCTTGCAGGCATAGCAAAGGAGAGGCACCAGCCATCCACCAAGTCCAAGATGTGGCCCCACTGGCAAGGATGGCATCCAGGAAGGCAGAGCTGTTACGTCCTTCAGTCGAAGCCTAAATAATCTCAGATGTCCAAAAAGAGCCCTCCTCAGAAGCCGGGGTTACAAGTCTATCCATCCCTTCCTGGCCCATAGAATCCACTGTAGTGCCCCCACCATCCACCGACCCCACTTCCTGGGTGGGGTGGACACACTTCCTGTACCTCTGCATTCTGCTTCCGGATAAGCAAAACCCCAAGGTTGGAACAACAATAGGTGTGTGCATGCCACATATTGTCCTTAGAAGATTTGCAGCATTAATGGAAGGGACAAGCTCAAACGTGGACACGAAGTGATACCCCCCAGGTGAACCTGTGGGGGCCAGTGCAGGATCTCTGCACCCCACAGCACACCCCGCAGCGAGGCCATCTTTGCATCTCCCTCCTACCCACGCAGCACACTGATCTTTAACCTTTTCAGCAGCTCAGAGACATCTCTCAGAGACATCTCTGGGACTTCCACACAGCTCCTGCCAAAATGTCGGGCCACTAACTATAAACTTTATTTGGATGTCTTGCTTTTCGGGAATAATTACTCTGTACCTAAAATGTTAGCCTATTTACTGCTTGTGCAAAAAGAGGACAATAAAATCAACGTTGCACAATTCCCCAAAGTCCATCAAAGTCTTTTACAATGTTAATGGATCGGTGGGTCTAAGAGGTGTGAGCTCACACTGGCCTGAGTGGATGCCCAGCTCCAGCAAGAGAATGTTCTTTCTCTTATCAGCCTGCTAACCCCTGTCTGCCAAATTCATTCACTCTAAAAAGTTGGATCAGTCCCTGGAGTGAGGGAATCGGTGGGCAGGGGGGAGGAGTGGGGAGAGCAGATTGATAGGTACACGAAATCACAAACCCTGTGAGCTGGCAGGCACTTATAGGGACTGACAGGTCCAACCCCATCATCTAGAGACAAGGACGCATGTCCAGAGAAGGGGAGGGATCCACCCAGGGCCCCACAGCTAATAAGTTGCAAGGCCAGACTCAGAACTCTATCCTCTGGTTCCTGGTCTAAGATTGTGTCCGTCACTCTGCTCTGGGAGTTGAATTGGTCTTTTTCCTCTTGCGGCATTCCCTTTTAGGACACAGACATGTCTAGAGCAAAGTGACACCTTCAGCCAGGAGGACAGGCTATACTGTGTCTCCTAGTCCTGTGGCTGACCAAGATGACAGCAAGGATTCCATGTTCAGAGAAGTTTGGGGGAGGGCTCCATAAAAATTTCCGTTCTGTGCAGTCACGGTGTATGCTGGCAACTTAAAGTTTCTGAAAGGTCTTGCAATAAGCAGAGTGTTGACGTTGCTGACCCAGCATTTCTAGAATGTCTAGGAACAGGGCGTTTTGGTGGGGGAAGAGGTGCAGAGTGTTGGTTGGAGAATCCACTCTGGCAAACACAGCCTTTAACACATTCACCAGGACCACACCGCGATGTTGACGGCTGGAGGGGCAGGAACAGGATGGGCAAGGCTCACTGGAACAGAGCCGGGTGAGAGCAGGCAACAGGAGGAAAGTGGTGCAAAGAGACTGACTGTGTTGTGCGGGCCACCACTGAGCCAGGGCAGCTGGGGTGTCTTCTTATCCCAGCATGTGTGAGGGGCGTGGGGGGGCTGGAGGGAAGCCGGGAGAAAGGACACAGAGTCCAGAGAGATGCAAAAAATAGCTGTGGCAGAACAGCCCCCAGACTGTCCAGTCTAAGACCACTTCTGACCAACAGAGCATCAAGGGACAATGGAAGGCAGAGGATGGGATACAAAAAGCCATTTGGAAAGGGCAAGCCCCACCCTTGTTCTGGTGCTCTGGCCAGTCTGAGCCAGCCCTTCAGGGCCAGCTCTGGGGCATCTCTGTAAATGCAAAGGCCTGAACTGCCCCTGGCATGACCACAGAGGTCACAGGGGCTACGTGGGAAGGCCATTCTGCAGCAGGCTCTGCAGAGCAAACGGAATGTCCCCTCTCTGTGTACGAAATGCATCCAGAGGCCAAGCCCTTGCGAAGATGGACATGCCTGGTGTCTTGCAGAGATGGCATCATGCTTCCAGTCTGTTTTCCACCCCAATCATTTGTTGCCTCTTGTGGCTGCATCGAGAGAACAAGCTGATGACTTTCAGAAAGAGCCTCTTTACCAGGCCATGTCCCTGACATTCTCCTTACCCCACCCCGAGACCTTTCCGCCCCTTGAAGTCCACCCGTGACTTTTCTGTCACTCACATTGGTTGTGGGGTTTTCCTGCAGCCTTTCCCATAAGCTCAGCAGGACACTCCCTGGAGAAATGTAATTCTTCATCTAAGAAATAACTGTTGAATCCTACCTTTTGTTTTCTGCCCCTCCAGAAATGTATATGGATGCGAATGCCCCCCAAATCTGTGGGTTTTAACAGTTTTTGGAGGGAACACTTCACACAGCTGGCCGAAATCTGTCACGATGCCTGTTCCCTAGATCCCCTTTTTTTTTACTTAGGAAAGCTCAATTGAATCCAGAAGGCGTAATTCCGTGTTAGAGGACTCATTTTTCCTTTCCTCTGGTGGGCTACATTTGTTTAGGTGCTCACTGACCCTGCACTTGATTGATTGCCCCCTGCTGCTTCTCCCAGTTCACCAGTGGGGCCATCACACTCCCTGGACCTGTTAGGGTCCTCCAGTCCCATGGCCATGGGGGGACGTGCTGCACCTTTGGGCCAACATGCCAACATCTCCCATTTGAATTTCTTCACAGCTTCCAGGTAAGGATGAGCCGATCCCAGGTACCTGTTGTAGACTCCTCTATGAACACGGCCCCCAACAACCTGCACACTCAGCCACACTGGAACGAATCTCTCCAACCTGCCCTCCTCACATGGTAATCGGATGAGGGAGGCTCTTTCAGAAAAGCAAAGAGAGAGTCTACAAGAAGGAAGAGGTGGAAGACTCGAGTAAGATGGTAAGAATTGAGTCCAAGATGGTAGGAACGAGAGACGAGATAGAAAAGTAGAAAAGAGAAGGAGGGAAATACATATTGAGAGAGAGAGAAGCTTTCCATTGCTCCTGCGGTGGGTCCCAGACCTGGGCATCCATCACCAGGTGCACCACGGAGCCACTCTGCCCCCTCACCTATGACCAGCGGCGATGTTTTCTCAGCGATTCCGCAGGAGTCAAAAACCCAACAAAGCGCATCGCGGGCGCTGTAAAGGGAGCATGCTGCTCGTGTCTGTGACCACTGTATGCAAAGCTTGGCATTAGTCACAGCCAGGCCGGCTGTGACAGGCCTGAAGTGAGGGAGATTAATGCGAGGCTGGGGCACTTTATTATTGTCATTCTGTTCTTTCAGACTCTGCCTCTGACTTTCAATTTTGCTCCAGAATTAATTGTCTGCTCCCTGCAGTATGACTGATGGAGAAGGATACGCGTAGCCCGGGCACCTGGTTCTGGCCTTGACAGTCGGAGGCCCCGTGCGGGATGTATTGTGTGCAGTCAGAGCAAGGGACAGACGGGCATCTCTCAAAGAATCGGCCACGCCACACCTGCCTTCAATCAGCTGAGAACCGAGATCATCCTTCGCTAAGAACCATCTCTTCTCATAGACTCCCAAGAACATGCCAGGCTCCTATTAAGGACTCTCCCCGGAACCCAGAGCTGAGTCGGTTGGTGGAGTCCTACCTAGCCCTTCAGCTCTCTGATTTCCTTCCTTTCTCTGGTTCTGGGCAGTAAATTAGGAGAGCAGCCTGCGAGGTCCCAGCCCTCCCAGATGTAAGCATTTTTGTGAACATGTTATACAGCCGCTCTGACAACAGGAAATGTAAGGCGGGTGCCATTTTCTACTTGGAGTTGAATATTTACCTCCCTCCTTCTCATTATCCACCTCTGCCTCATCTTCCCCCGTCACAAAAAAAAAAAAAAACTCATTATATATTTTTAAAAAATTAAACTCAAAATCCCCACTTAATATCAAAACCTGAAAGAAATCTCCAACAAAATAGCAATGCTCTCTGCCTTGGAGTTGAGTCCAAGAAATGGTTGTTGAATGGATAAATGAAGCATGCAAGGATAAATGGATGGATGAATGAATAAGTGGGATTCCTAAAAAGAGTGAAACATAGGCATATTTTGTTTTTATAAATAAATAAACGTCCTTCCTTGTCATTTTTCAAGCCAAGTTCAGAGGCTATCTATCCATTGTTCTAGACCTCAGCCAGCCTCACTCCTATTGCAGATGTATTCGTGAAAACTTGTGTATAATTCTTTTTTTGTAAAGGGAATCCCACTCCAGATGTTGAACAACTTTTGGGGGAGGAAAGAAAGTCTTTGTGGAAGATATTTACAACGTTGACTTCCATGCTCTGGCCCCGGGTGTGTGTAGTTCGGACTGATTTTCAACATGAGCTGTAGATGTTCCAGTTTCAATGCGTGAGATACACAGGTTTTCCTAGTCCTCCCGAAACAAAGTTTCATTAGAGGAACATCTCCCATCTCCAAGGCAACTCTGCCTCTAAACCGGATAAGATTGACAGCTGAGATGAGGAAGAACCAACCAATGACGGGAAGGGCAAGTGTTGATGAGCCAAGAACTGTTTCAGAGGCTGGTTTTCCGTAGAACTTTCAGGAGTTCCTTCTAAATATGCTGCCTGACTGTAACCCGCAATAAATTATTACAGCTTTAACTCATCTGGTACTTTCATACGATTACGGTATTATGTTAAAGGGTACAGAAATATATAATGTGCTCAACTGTCTCCACAGTTGACACCAGAGGGAAAATTACCACCACTCAGTGAAGAATATCCAACCTCATTACATTAATGATTTATCACAATGGGAAAATGTGAAAAGTAACTAGTTGCTTTTATGAAAAGAGGCAGCTTTTCCCACTGGCAACTCCTGCAGGCTCTCGCAGAAGAAGCATTGAGGAGGGGCTCCAGACGGCCACACTCTCCCGCCCCCTTCCAGAGCTCCATGTGCAACCTTAAGGAGAAGGTGTGCAGGCAAACGATGGAATATCCTTCAAACTTGACATTAAGTATTCAAATGTTACTTAAGCAAAGTGTGAGCAATTAAATTAATCAATCTTCCCAGCCATGTACAGAACAGATGTTCAATAAATCCTCTTTGCTTACAGTGACGGGGGAGCGTCCACTTTTAACTGTCCTTCAGCGATGACACTGTTCAGGCGTCCTCTGCCGGCCTCCTGGGCCACTGTCAGGCCCTTCTGCTGTGCTTTCCTTTATTATAAATAACAACAACCCACCTGGACTACCTGGGAGCCTCAAGTTTAATGATCCTTCCCACGCAAGGCTCTGCTCTCTCCTGATCCCGGGTAATGGGGCTGATGGGACTGGCGAGAGAGTGACGGCTGGCAGTGACGGATGACTCCCGGCCACTTGTGCTGCTGACAAGCGGTGAATATAGGCCAGTGTTGCAGAAAGGTCAGGATAGAAGTGTTTGCTTGACTTTCAAAGTTTCTTCAGAAAAACAAGCAAACAAGCCAAAACCATCCAGACTTCCAACAAGGGTGCAAACCCCAGGTTTGCTCCGGGAGGACTGGCTCGTTCTCAGTACCAGAAAAAGGAGCAGCGTCTATCGGAAGTCGTGGGTTAGATGAGGATAGAAAGCCAGATACTATGAGCAGGAGCTGTGTTTTCTTTACATGAACAGGTCCCAGGGAGTGACATCCCCCCTGGGCTGTGGGGGACATTGAGGGAGCAGCTCAGTAAGCAATTCTCTCCCTAACCCCCAGATGATCACATTGTCTCTGTGTCTCCCTGTCACATCGCCCAGACCCTGAAGTAGCCCTCTTGGCCTCCAGTTCGCTGCAGAGGGAGCTGACCTCCAATCTAACAAATAATTAAATCCGCAAATGTGCCAGCTTGCCATTCATAGCAAGGCTTGACCTGTCCACCGTGGCTTCTCTGACTAAATCTGTTGCCCTGCAGGGGAGGGTGGGGGATCACAAAGCATGGAAAGGTGCTCGCTCAGCCCCAGTCCCACAGTGCCACCCCCCAGACCAGGACATTCCCCAGCCTGAAGCCTTTGACCACCACCCACTGGAACCCACAAGGCCACTGACATTCAGAAGTGGCGGGTACAATTCCTGCCCTACAGATATATAACATCAACCTTTTGAAGGCTGCCTTTCCATATATGGACTTTATCCACACTTTAATGAGGCTTTAAAATCTCCAAGATTAAGCTGGTATTTTATGTAGAACTGCCTGCTTTTTACGATATCCTGACATGTTGTACAACATTTGGCGACTGTATTGATCCTTATAAATTCAGCATCTATATATATTCATGAAAAGTACCTTTTCTCCCCATTCGGGCCACAAGATGATCCAGACACACATTTCCCTGAGTGGAGACAGTAAAACCGCAATTGTCATGGTTTTGAGCGTACACAATGTTTCAGTGTTTTCAAATTAAACCCCTTTTACCATCTGCTTGCAAACTCCTCAGCGAGGAAATGACAGTGCCTTTGCAGGTATCTGCTGGTCTAAGTGCCCCGTTTCTCCTTCAGGTGAGCCTGTGATAAATCCTGAGGGGCTCAGCCAGGGTTTCCTCCCGCCTGGGACATTATACATCTTCATGCCCTCCTGTTTGCCCGAACACAGAGACCAACCTCCCATGTTTCTTTGTGCCATTTCATGCTTTTAATCTGAAACAAATGATTGCAGGGGGGAGAAAAAAGCATTATCACCTTGGCGAAGCATCAGGAGTATAAAAAAAAAAGAAGAAGAAGAAGAAGAAAGGGACTATGGGCAAATTCATCTTCGGCTGCTACAATCAATCTCTCACCTAAAGAAATACACAATAACTAGGCGGGAAAGAGCCAAGATTTATGACTCAGAAACAGCTACACTGACCAGCATATACCTAGTCTTCTTGGCTCCCTCCCTACCAGAATGGCTCTCTCTA
This sequence comes from Tapirus indicus, assembly GCA_031878705.1. Taxonomy (NCBI): domain Eukaryota; kingdom Metazoa; phylum Chordata; class Mammalia; order Perissodactyla; family Tapiridae; genus Tapirus; species Tapirus indicus. The sequence goes on from CM062926.1 coordinate 3,406,111, forward strand.
ACAGCTACAATGATAAACTGTCTCTCCCTACTGTTTTACAAGTACATTAGCTTTATTTAATGAGATCTCAGAGTAATTTAACAGATGTATATAGGACATAAGACTAGGAAAACTCTTGCTACTTGGGTACTTTTGCCAAAGTATTCTAGGACAGCTAATCTGAGGAGTAGCTTTATATTCTTTGAAAAAGTATTATTCAAATTTTTGGAAGGCTTTTAAAAATGATTTTAATAGAAATATTATATTATAATCAACCAGGAGAGACCCACTTTCACATTCACTTGCATTCAGCCCATCAAAAGCCAGGATAAATGGGCTTTCTGAAATCACGGGGACTCACATATTGAATTGTCAGGAAGAATGTCACTGTCAGAAATTAATAAATCTGTAAAAAGTCTTCCATTCACCCACCTCCCAGAGGAGTAAGAAGATACCTGGGGATGAGGGAAGGGAGAGAGGGTAGGCAAAGGGAGGGAGAGGAAGGCTTTCTGAGAGAGAGGTGAGGCTCCCCTTCCTCCACCAATGTCACACTCTCCTGGGGAGGTGGGCGGAGCGAGGCTGAGGGTAGCGTCCTTGCTACCCTCCCTGCCTGGACCGCTCTCTCCTGGTCAGCTGCTTCCCCCGTCCCTGACACTCCTTCCCGTTCCGTTCTCTGTTAGCTGAAATGGAGAAATGACAATGGTATTAACTTTTTAAAAATTGCTTTAATAAACCTCCAATTAATAAGTGAGAAGAGGAAGCCACGGGAAATTACCGGGTTGTGCTTAAAATAAAATTAAAGGAGGAGGGGGACTTCTTTTCTCTTCATTTCTCCAAAAGCACGGGATGGTGCTCTCACACTCCACATTGCGATTTTCTGAATCAAACCCTCCTGAGACAAAATCTATACTGCGTGGCACCACACACTCATCTGCGATACAATTCACTCAGTTTCAGAGTGGAATCTTATCCCAGGGTGGGTAAATGATTGCAATAAAACACATTGAAAAAGCAAACAGAACAACAAAAAAAGCAACTCAAAATTCCACCCAGTGGTGACACCAGTTCTAGTGGTGTTTGTGACATTTTTTTAAATTAAAAAGTGGTCTACTAAACAACTGGTTGCTTTTTGTTGAACCATTTATTTGTTTTTTAAATTATTTGCAACAGCCTCCAACTGATGTTCACAATTCTGCAAAAGTGTTCCGATGTCTCTCCCCTCTGAGGCTGGTGCAGCCTCTCGTAGATGGAGTCCATCGCAGAGCACTTTTATATGACGTCACTTTGGAAACACATGTGACAGCAGGTAAGTGTGGATTGAAGCATGTGCTACATGTGTGTTAGCTCAAGTAAACATATCTAATGGCATTCTACAAAATATGCAGTATTTTATATAGTGCTCATGGCTCCTTATGAATAATTTAGGAAACCCAATGCAGTCTTCTTAAAATATAACTTTCACAGTGAGCATAAAAATTCAGTCAAATGAAAGGTTATGAAATTAGTGGTGACCATATGAATTGCGTCAGGAAATCACAACGCACCAGCTCACTTTGGGGGTGAGGGACTCTGCAAGGACGGGGAAGAGGGAGAGACGGAGGGATGAGTGAAGGGGCAGGGCACACCAGTCGGGGCAAGAACAAATCTGTTGCATAAAATTTCATTTCTTGAGAGCTATACATCAAGTTGGATTTGTTTAATGAGGTTGGCACCAGAAAGATGTATAGAGCATGTCAGACACCCAGTACCAATGCGTAGTGGGGGAAAGATAACATCTCAGACTCTGACCACTCACTTAGTCTTCCAGCCGGCTTCTCTATCTGTTGGTTCTTTGGGGAATTATAAATGAGAGGGCAGAAGGAACAAGGAGCCAAATAATGAAAAACACACAAAAAAAGAAAAATTATAACGTTAGAGAGCAAAGTAGACCCAGATTTACTGACCTCCCAACTACATAATCAAGAGAAAGTTATCACGGAAGAAACTTTTACTAAGCGGTCTGATCTTAAATAACAAGGAGTCCTGTGAAATTTACAGCACTTTTAAGATATGCAAATTGAATGCAAGGTATAGACATAAGGGTAATTAATTGTAAATCTAAGAATAATGTTTCTTTGTCAGGCTGTCTCCATGTTGCGGAATACATTCTAATATGCCTTAACTTGGAATATTTTTTAAAGGCTGGTCTAATTATAAGATGCTCAGAATTTCAAAATACTAGTTATTCTTATCATTTAATTTAGCTGCTGTAACATTTAATAACAGAATTTACTGATTGCATGGAAATATTTTAATCTTTCAAGGTTAAAGCACTTGTTTCCAAGTCCAGACAGCCAGGATCGGTGCGTAGAGAGGGAGACCGCCTTCCACAGGTCCTGACGAGGGGCTGGGTGTGGAGGGATCCAAGCAGTCAGCCAGGTTCTTTGTTGCCTCTCTCCATCATTTGGCACATGCTTCTGGCTCTTGCAGGGATTTCCCTGTGATGTTGGGAACAATGTGACTGATTTGCATGCTTAATGTTCAGGCCTCTCCTTTTACCTGCTGATGAAAACCTCTCACATCTTGTTAATGAGAGTGGTGGGCAGATTCTGTATATAATAGATTCTTAGAAACTCCCAAGTGCGAGGACAGGGAGGGAAGTTTCCAGATGGAGGGAATCTGACACTTGGCTCTCACAAGAAAGCTCTTCATCAGATGCTCTTGGAGACAGCTGGGAAGGAGGCAGGGGAGGGGCTTTAGCAAAGCAAAGGAGGAGTGAGGGTCAGAGGGAAAGCAGCTCGGTCCTCTGTCCACTCTCGTGTCCACCTCAGAAAAGTGACCATTGAAAGGATGGGGCATTGGTTGCCTCTTTCTCTGAGGAAACAAATGAACTCTCTGGAATCCTATCTCATGTTCCTCAGAAAGCACTTGGCCCAGAGTGGACCACACAACTGCAGAAGGTCTGGGTGGTGGGCACGTGGGGGTGGGACTGGGTCAAGGAGAGTACTGTGAAAGGTAAAAGCCCACTCTTGGGCTAAGGACATGAGCACAGGGGACCCAGGGAGCATGCTTTCTGAGCCCTCAGCACTTGGCTGGGTGCATCTCTTGCTGCCACGACAATGCTCGCTTCTGCCTCTCCTCCTGCTTCTCCAGCTGCTCTTCGCTGCTGCCTGCACCGGCTCCTTATCTGTTCAACCTCTAACAAAATGCTGATGCTCCTCAGAGCTCTGTCCAGGGCCCCTTTCTCCTTCCTTCTCCACACCAGCACCCTGAGATTTCACCCAATCCCACAACACTGAATGCCAGCTCTGTGCTGGGGCCTCCTAAATTGCAATCTCCAGCCCAGTCCTCCCAGACATACACAGCTGACAGCGTCAACGTCTACTCTTGATGACCAAGGGGCATTTCTAACCTACTGCATCCCAAATGGAGCTCCTCTGCCTAGAACGCTCTGCCCCCCCTAGACAATTCCCAGGCCTTGAGTCACAGCTCAGATGTCAGTTTTCTCCCATCACCCTATCTCATGGAGGGTGCTCCTTCGATTCTCTCTCCCATATTCTCTTACTTACTTACTTCAGAGAAATGCACACAATTTAGATTCATTTCAGCCAGTTGTTTATTTATGTTGCCTGTATGATCCACCAAGAGAAGCTGGGGTGGATGGGGGGCAGGACAGGGGACCTCTTTGCCACGCCCACTGCTCAGCCTGCTGACTCTGGCCTTTTGTTGCCAGAAGAGGGTTCTCAGTAGAGAGTTGGTGAACAAAGTGATTTGGGAACCAGCTCAGAAAGCAGGCGTGGTCAGTGCCTCCTCCCGGGGCCTCACAATGGCCCTGCAGCACATCCCACGTGGCTGTGCAGACAGAGTATCGGCATATTATGTTCATCTCTGGACGCTTCAGCGGAGAAACAAGCTGGAGCAGAGAAGGACTATGAGAACATCAAGGACTCTGGAAAGTAAGCCATCCAAGGCTTGGGTTAAGGGACTAAAAATATTGAGCCTGGAGGGGAAAGACGACTGAATGGTATTACGGCAATTATTTGAAAGAGAATCTGGAGGGAGAAGGTATTAAAATGCTCTGTAGAGCTGCAGAGAGCACACTTAGGGCTTGGAAGAGGGGAGGCAGTGCAGGATGGTGGAAGGAGCTGGGCCCCACAGCAAAACAGCCAAGGACTCCATCCCGGCTCCATCACTTGCTACCTGTGGCATCCTGGGAAATTCCTCCATTTTGCTATGACTCAGCTCAATCCCCTGTGGAAAGACTTTCGTGAAATGTTTGCAAAGCACTAGGCTTCAACTGTTAAAGAGAGAGGTTTAGGAAAATAAACATCCCCAAAGCCTCACATTTGTGGGAAATAGTGAGGTTCCATTGAGATTAATTGCAGAATAGCTCAACTATTAATTCCTCAGCAGCTCGTGCTGTAACTCTAGTCTCTTGCAGAGCTGAACCATTCCCTGCCCTGTTCCCTCAAATACACCAGAGATTCACCAGGGGCTATCTTCCCTGTCCCGCTGTTGGCCTTGCTCTCTTTGAGTCCGCTCAGCCCCAGGCCCCAAGTCCACTAAATGGAAGTCACCCTAGACGTTCATCCCAGTTACCGAAGCTCTCGGTATTCATGCTCTAGCTCTTGAAGGCCAGGAATTAAAGTTTCCCTCCCCCAAAAAACACCATTAAGAAAATGAAAAGACAAGACAAAACCTTGGGAAAATATGTATGGTGCACATATGTGACTAAAGACTTGATTCTATTATAGCTAAAGAATTCCTACAGATCAGTAATAAAAAAACCAAACAGCCAAGGTACAAAATGGGCGAAAATCTCGAATGGGTACTTCAGAAAAAAAGATACAGGAATAAATAATATGCACAGGAAAAGATGTTCAACATCAGCGAAACGCAAATTAGAGTCACAGTGAGACACCATTTCATAGCTAGTGTCATGGCAGAAATGGAAAAGACTGACAGCCCCAAGTGAAGACGAGGAAGTAGAAGAACTAGAAGTTCCATACAGTGCTGGTGGGGACGTAAAATGGAACAGCCACTTCGGAAAACTACTAGAAAGGTCAACAAACACTTACAATTTGACCCAGAAAATTCCACTCCTAGCTACTTATCAAAAAAAATTTTTGTTGTTTACAAAAAGCCTTGTTCACAAGTGCTCGTAGCCCGTGTTATTCCCATCGTAGCCAAAAACTGGAAACAATCCAGTGTGCACTACCCGAGGAATGAATAAACATGTTGCTTTATAGGGATACAATGAGCTACTACTCGGAAATAAAAATGAAAAAAAAAAAAATACCGATGTATGCAACGACATGGGAGAATCTCAAAAATCTTAAGTTAGGCCAGCCACAAGGGATGCACACCGAGTGATTCCCTTCATGTGAAGTGCAGGCAGAAGTGAGTTATGACGGCAGGAATCAGATCAGCGGCTGCCTCAGCAAGGAGTGCAGAGATTGACACAGAGCGGAGCTGGCGGAACTTTCTAGGGCAGCAGAAACGGTCTAGATCTGGAAGGGAGGTTGGCTACATGAATGTAGATACTAGTTGAGACTCATCAAATTGTACACTTAAAATCTGTGCCTTTTATGGTATGTAAATGTATTTTAATAAAGTTGATTGTTAAAGAAAAAAATTAATTATCCCTCCACTCTCTAGATGATACTCAGTTGGGGAAGGGGTGTCCCACGGCGGGCTTGGCCCACAGTGTTAAGAGCTCAATGAAATATCTCTTTAAGGCCAAGCATGTGGCCCCTTTCTCCCCTGGGTACACCCCGGCCACCAAGCAGGCAGATCTGCTTCAGTCCTGTCTGCTGTTCAAGCTCCAAGAAAATTGGTTAATGCAAATAGAGAGCAGGGAGGGGAGGACCCCGTAGTTGGCCCCCAAAGGCAGCAACCTGGGTCGACTGTGAATTGATGTCCCCTCCCTCAGTGGTGATCCCTCCACTCCTTCTGCCCTGTGGGGAAGGAGAGGCACCTGTTACCCTTTCATCTCATCTGGGGAGCCTAGACATCTCAGCACATCCCTAAAAACGTGCCTTCAGAGTGAAGCAACAGTTTCATTTGCTACCACAAGGGATGACTTAGAGGAACCACAAGGAGCAAGAGGCACTGCACCCCCACAGTACTGTCTGGGGCCCTGACACTTTCCTGCATGGCAGCAGCAGAGACCACAGAGGCTAAACGCACTGGTTTGGAGGTCAGGCACATCCGGGTGCTAGTGCTGGCTCCACCCCCTTAGTAGCTGTGTGATCTTGAGCAAGTTTCTTAACCTCTCTGTGCCTCAGTTACCTCATCTCCATAATGGGCAGACTCCAAGTGCCTACCTCTGAAGGCTGCTGTTAGGGGGAAATGATACAGTGGAAGTAAAGAGCCTAGAACTTTATTAACTTTACAAGTGTCTGCTACAACTAAAAAAAGTCAGCCATTATTAATATTCCATGGAAATGAGGATAGAGAAGGCAGAGATTCAGAGGGACAGGGAGAGTAAGAGAGAGAGAATAAATTAGAGAAAAAGACCAAGGTGAGGGTGAAATGAAGGTATGAGCGGAAGAGGTAGAAACAGAAGAAGAATGAACCCAATTTACACTTTTCTGCCTAAAGCTTGCCCAAGCGTTCCCCACAGCCCGCTGAGCATAATTTGGACTTGGTTATTTAAAGGGCTCTGGGATAATACAGTGAGAAGACAGGTCTGCTTTGTAACTCACACAATTTATCACACGGGGAAGAGCCACTAATCTTTTTAGGAAACAAGGTATTCACAGTTATTTAAGGCTAATATTTATGCATCACCACACATTGTGAGCACAGCCCAATCTCGGTCCTCACTCGCCCCAGATCTGGGAAGGTCTTTAGCGGTAACGTTCCATATTTTAAGCCCCTTATAGAAGTTTCGCCCAGCAGTCTGAACCGGCCCTGTTATTAACTGCATCCACACACCAGATACATATATGCACACCGCTAATTAAAAGAGCAGATTTTCCTGAGGTGGGTGAACGCCAAGCCAAGCTGGGTGGAAACAGCCTTGCTTGAATTTCTCACGCGCCAAAGCTGCAGCGTTACAGTGCAGAGCGTAATCAATTATTCAAACTCAGAACCTTCAGGACATGCATAAATATAGTCCTGGCACAGGCCAGCTGGCCCACTTCAAAAATCTACACTTTACAAGGTGCTGAGAACAAAAGTGTGGGTGCAGCAGCATGGGGGACTCCCAGCAGGAACTAGAAAGATCCCTGGCCCCTGCCCATCGCACAAAAGACCCGATCTTATCCACATTTGGCCAGCATATGACTGTGCAACTCCATGTAAAAGTAATGCAAAAAAAATTGGTGCAATTTCAAATAAAAGCAATAAATCTGTTCACCTCTTCTATACTAATTTCACTACTCACCTTAATTTTACCAATCATAGTAAGCACCTCTAACATCTATAAAAATGATCTCTCTCTCTCTCTCTCTCTCTCTATATATATATATACTATGTAAAAACTCATTTCATGTGCCTTCATCACCAGCCTACTTCCCACAACAATATTCACTTAGTCAGGCCAAGAAATAATTGTTTGACACTGAATAACTGTTCAAACCCTAAAACTATCACTCAGCTTTAGACTAGACTGCTTCTCAATAATATTTATACCAATGGCACTTTTCATTAGATGGTCAATTATAGAATTCTCAATATGATGTATACATTCAGATCCCAACATTAACAGATTTTTCAAATACTTACTTATATTCCCTATTACTGTAATAATCTCAGTCACTGCCAACAACCTCTTCCAGCTTTTCATTGGATGAGAAGGAGTAGGAATTATGTCATTTCTACTCATCGGGTGATGACACGGCCGCCCTCCCAGCAATTCTACATAACCGCATCAAAGATATGGGACTTATTACATCAACAGCATGATTCCTATTTAATCTAAACTCATGAGACTTTCAACAAATTTTTATACTCAACTTCAATCATATAACCAACTTTAATCTTCCACGAATTGGACTTCTTTTAGCCAAAAGTGGCAAATCCGCCCGGGTACATTTTTCGTGCATTCATCCTCCCACCCCTGCCAAGGCCCCTTGGAAGATCCCTTTCCTTGTCTCTCTCCGCCTTCTCCTTCCTACCCCTCTCCCCTAAGGGACTCAGTGTCATCCTGCCCCAGCCCTAGCTGGGTTATGCCACTGCTTCTTGACACTCCGTTCACATATCTTGGGGCTCATTTATGTCCCTGCCATTATAACCTGGGCTACTCGTCTTTCTTAACCCTGGGTCCTGGGGATGGAACCTCTTCTGGACATTGAAACTTCTTTCTGATCCATATCCATCTCCTCTCACTGAGTAACCTCAGTGTAGTGTTATCCGCACAGACCTCCTCTCCACCAGGGGTGAGAATAAGATGGACAGAAAGAAGAGGGCTGCTGGGGTTGCAGTGGAACAAAGAAGGTCAAGCAAGCAGAGAAACCTACCTGCCATGTGGACCCGAGACCAGGATTTCCACGGAAAGACAAACCTGGAATGCGTGCACTCTTGCCAGCTTCTGGGAAGAAGTTATTTCTTTACGGCTAGGGATGTTAGGACAAGGTGAGCTGCCAACGCTTTGTAGGTGGGGTTAGAGATGCCCATGGCTCTCCATGCTCCAGTGCTCAGAGGGCCTCTCCTCTAACTGACACTGAAATAACTGTTCAAACCCTAAAACTATCACTCCAGCCCTCCCTCCTCCTCCATCACACACCCCTGCATATCCACCACCTAGTTTTCTGATCACTTGTTCAATGGTTTATGCCTAGAAGCACGGGGAGGACCAGGGCTTCCTCAGAGTCACCCCCACAGCTTGTGCCACACGGGAAGGAGGTTTGAAGGAGTTTGCTAATGAATTCCAGCAGAAGCAGTGTGGAGGCTGTGCTATTTTTCCCAAGCCTAGGTGGATATTAGAATCACCTGTGGAAGTCTGAACAAAACAAACAAAACCACAAGACGCCTGAACGCCACCTCGAATGTTCAGAATTGCCATCTGCTGCAGGTGGGGTTCCTTGGCAAACAGAAAGACTCCATGACGGAGTTTAGCGTGCAGGAGGTGTGTGAGGGACCACCCGGGGGAAGGGGGGAACGGAAGCTGGAGTGGGCAGCAGGAAAAGTCAATATGCAGTGATAGCCACGGCTGACTCCTCACAGACCTCTGAAGCTAGAGTGGCCCTTCAGAGTTTCCCCAGGTTGGCCAGGCCTTTATAACCCTGAATTGATCAGTCACTGGATGTGGGCCACCGTGGGAAGGGACATGACCTTGGATAAGCCCCGCATCTGCAGCTGAGGCAATCCCTTTGGGAAGTCACAGCTGAAGGCTCCCTGCCAACTGCACTCCCAGGAGGCAGGGCAATCTGTTCTCCAGTGAAGGGGGATCTGGGAAGCATGTCACAGTATCCAACGCTCCCCATCTATTGCTGATGTGGTGATGCCTCTTGCCTGCTGGCCTTTGGCACAAGGAGCCCAAAGGGTTCAGGCAGTATTCATGGCTTATTCTTGCTCCGTCTGTTGGCAGGTGTGTTTCCTCTTTGGGAACCAGGGCCTCTAACCCTGCAGAACTCAGAGCTGCGGGGACAGGAAGCACAAATTACCCAAGTTGGTTAATGGGAGTGATAGTAAGCAGGATGTGCCTGCTTCCACCCCTTGGTTCCTAGGTGCAGGGATTTTTTGTCTGTTGAGTAAATATAATTATATACAGGAACAAAGCATCAAATAAGCATCTTCAAGTTGAAGCATAGTTTGCATTCTGGAGAATGGTTGGTGCTCCATCCTCATAAATTATCACCTCTGAGCTGATGCCTTAGCCGTGCCTTTTACAGGCCATTATAACACTCTGTTAATCTAGCAACTTCTGCGTGGTACGGTAGGTGGCATAACCAGTGGATCCCACCATTATGGGGCCAATCCCACACTTCCCTTGTTGTAAAGTGGGTCTCCTAGTCCAGTGTAACCTTAGATGGGATCCTATCCCAGTGGATCAAGCACTCTATAAGCCCTCGGATAGTGGCCGAGGCAGAGGCTGGGTAGGCAGTAAGGGCAAACCCATACTTGGAATGTGAGCCTACTCCTGCCTGAATGAATCTCTGGTCCTTTTAGTGGGCCCAGTGGGATCAACTTGCCAACATGGATCCAGGAGGTCTTCTCAGGGATGGTGCCATGTCACACACTCAGCATTGGTGTCCATTGCTGGCATGTTGGACATTCGATGAGAGCAGTAACTAGATCAGACTTCGTAGGTGGTAGCTCACTCTCTTGAGCCCATGTATGATCACCATCCCTGTCACCATGGCTACTTTGCTCATGTTCCATCATGCCAGCACTGGAGTGGTTGATGACAGAGGGTGGCTAACATCAGTTGGTTGAGTCAGTTTGTCTACGTGATCATTAAGTACCTCCATGTGATGTTGATTAACATGCAACACAAAGATTGTCACACTTTGTGCCCACTCCAATATGCCCATGCACTTGACTCTACCCTGGACTTCCCATTTCCAATTATCCACTCTTGCTACTTTTAGGCCCTGACCAGCCAGCCAAGCCATTCACCATTCAGTTCATGAGACCATATATATTCCAGCCTTGGGCAACATCTCTTTCCAGACAAAGTGAATGACCAGCATTGCCTGAAGCTCTGCCCTTTGGGAAGATATTCCCTCATCACTGTCTTTCAAGGCCATCCCTGAGAGGGACTGTAGTGTGGCTGCCATCTATTTTCAGCCTGTGCCCTCAGGCAGAGCCAACCTTTCTGGGAACCAATCTCAGGCTTTTTTATCCTCCATCAGCTGGTCACAAGGGATCCCTATAGAGCCAGAGGAGCAATGTAAGGGAGAGGATTTGGTACAACAGTGGAGGATGACATGTGGGTTTGGACCACCTGTTCATACAAATTATTGGGGCCCTCCAGTCCTGTTTACACTTGACTCCAGTATGCCATTTCCACCCAATGATGGTTTGTTTCCAGGCATGACTAGCCTTATGAGTTGGTGAGTCTGACAGATGAGCTCATGATGGCAGCTCTGGCCACATGGTTACCTGGCACCCCAGGGTCAGGCGCTTCATTTGTATCTGGGCTCATAGCACAACCAGAAGTTGTTTTTCAAGTGATATATCATTCTCCTCAGCAGATGACGTGGCGTAAACCCAGAACCCTGGAGGACACATGGCATGCTTCCTGAGCACTGGGATATATCTCTGTTACCATCGTGTCTGCAGGATTTTACAGCCTAAATGGCAGGACCACTTGCACCGTAGCCAGGACCTGTTGCAGAGTCCTTTCATTTTTTTTTTTTTTTTTTCTATGCTCAGTTTAAATCTGGCAGCTTTTCATGTCACCTGGTATGTGGGTCAGAGTAGTAACCCCAGGTACAGATTTTGCTGCCTACAGAACCCAAAGAGCTTATGGGACATTGTGGGACCAGGGCTTTTCATGGTGGGAATTGTAAGGTGTAATAATTTCTCTTTACTTTGGATGGAATGTAGTTTGGGTGGACATTCTGTGACCACTGAACCCCTAAAATTTTCACTGACATGGTAGTCTCCCAAATCTTCACAGGGTTTATCTCCCGTCCTCTGGAACATGTATGTCTTATCAAGGCCTCCAACATGCTAGATACATCTTGCTCATTTGGTCCGATGAGCTTGTTCTCAATGTAATGAGTCAATGTGATATTCTGCTGGATGTTCACCTGGGGCAGATTACTTTGGACCACATTATGACAGAGAGTGAGAAAGTTAACACAGCCCCAAGGAAAAAGTATAAATATATATTGTTGTCTGTTCCTTGTGAATACAAACTATGTCTGATCATTTCTGATAGGGATGGAAAAGGAACACATTTGCCAAATCGACGCTTCATACCAAGAATGTGAGGCCATGTTAATCTGCTCCAACAAAGATACTACATCTGGCTTGGCAGCTGAGAGCAGGGTTACTACATGGTTGAGTTTGTGGTAGTCACTGTCATTTTTCAGGATCCATCTGGTTTTTAACAGGGGCTATACTGGTGATTAGATGGAGAGATGACAAAAACCACCACCCCTACAACATCCTTTAGATCTTTGAGAGTGGAACTAATCTTCACCATCTCCTTCCCCCGGAATAATACTATTTTTGGTATCTTGGCAGCAGCTGGGGTGAGGGCCAGTTTCAGAGACTCCCCTTGGTTTTTCCACATCGGTAGCTCCTACTCTAGTCAAAGGGTCCAGCATGGGAGTTTTGCCAACTACCAAGTACACCTATTCTGTCTATTCTGATTATACATCCGGGGATCAGGGAAATAACCACTGGGTGGGTGGTCTTTGACTAGGACTCCATTTATTACCTAGTCCCTTGTACCCCCACTCGTAGAGAAGGGCCATGATGACACTTTAAGCCTCCAAACATCAGTGTCACCACAGACCCTGTGTCCCACGTTCCTTGAAATATGTGGCGATATCCCTTTTCCCAGGAAATAGTGACCCAAGCATATGGCTAAAGTTCTCTTTAGGGAATAACTAGGGGCTCATAATCATGGACACTTGTCATAGTGCTGCTGGGTCCTTTCTCCTTGGTATATGGTCTTTTCTCCAGTGCAAGGTTTCCAGGTCCAAAAAAAAAAAAAAATAGCTCAGGTCCAAAAACTGGGCATAGTATTGTGTCATTTTATTGGGGCTAATTTCCTTCAGTCTCTTGATCAATCATTCTTGATTTCTTTTGAAATCAGGAAAAAATGAGTAGTATTATTGAGTAGTACCCATGTTGGCTGCTCCTAGGGACAGCTCCGTTCTGTTGAACATCTCCATATATATCTCTCTTGGGGCAGGCCAATCTCACTGCCCCACCATCGTGGCTACCCATTAAGATCATTACATCTATTTGGCCTCCAGTGGTTAAGCACAGCCATCTGGCCCCTATTGTTTTGAGGGATCCTATCACCCCCATTGCTATCAATGAGCCTAGCTTTATAATGCCTCTCCAAAAGTCAGCCTTGACCAACAAAGATGTGCCACACTGAACTCTTTGGTGATGCTGGTACCCTTCCCACTAGCACCTTCCTGATGGCCTTGGAAAATCGTGTGCTTTCTGGGTCTTCCTGTGGAACATAATCCCCTGGAGGGGGTCAGTCCTTCATGGTCCGTGCTCTAAGCATGACCACTTCTCTGAACTTTTAAATTCTTTCTGTCACCGCTTTCCATGAAAATTCTGGCATTTCGATCTCACATTTTCCATCGCCTGGGATCTTTGTCATGCCATGTCATGAGAGGCATTTTGGCATGCCTAGGAGAGTGCCCCAATATTGAAGAAACTCTCCCTCATCAAACCCACTAATCTGGCCCCCTTCACCCCCCTCGGAATCTAAGCCTTGTTATGCTCCTCCAGTCCCTGTGGGTACATGCTGCCTAGGTTGTAAGGCTGTCCCTTTCCTCCTTTTATCAGGCCAGCACATTCCAACTGGGTTATTTATGCAAGACTTCACAGGAGTAAGTAGCAAACCCTAGAGTAGAATCCAGTTCACCTGCATCCATGCTCTCTCTAGTGTATCATTGCTGCTCAGAAAGACTGTGCCCCCATTCACTGATTCTATGCACTTGGCATGCCTCTGTTCATTTGGAAGGTATAGTGGTAATGATATTCACATTAAAAATATTGGTTAATTCTTCAACTTTCTGTCTTCCACATAAGCATAAAAAGTGCTCTTGGGTGTCTCTGAAGACATAGATGAACTCACTCAAAAGGTTCTCCAGCCATAGTTCAGAACACTGGCTTTGAAGCATTATTCTGCTCCCACCCACATCTCCAATCAAGCCATACTTACTGTGACAGGGATGCTTGTGTCTCCAAAGAGCCACTCACCAGCAAGGACTTGGGAAGGAGGAAAGAGTCTCACTTCTCAATAGTAACACAACCTTCTCCGGGGAGGACACCAGAAAATGCATGGATTTTCAGCCTGGAGGAAACAGCCCAGGAACTCCCAGTCCTTGGTATGTAACATGTCTCAAAAATTAGTCTGTAGAAGTGTTCTCACTTGTAAAGTGAACAGGAGTCATAGAAATAAGAATGCGCTCATCGTTCATTCACTCCACAAACCTTTACTGAGCACCTACCATAGGCAGACCCCATGCTGAGCACTGGGGAAGCAGGAGCACTATGTGATGGAGCTGGGTAGCATGGTTGTTAGGTCATGTTCCTGAGTCTGAATCCCCACAAGGACTAGCTGAATGGTTTTTGGCAATGTCTGAGCCTTGGTTAATTCATCTGTAAAATGGAGATGCTTACCTCAAGCGGCTCTTGTGAGGAGCCATTAGGTCATAAATACAGAGAAACTTTCTATATAGTAATGCACCTTCTGTGGGCTAAAGCTGGCCACTGAAAGAAAGCCCAGGCTGGGGTTCCAAGTGAATATCTAGAAGGGAAAGTAAGACATTGAACACTGAATTGGAATTATTATTTCCAATTAAGGAAAACACAAGGTAAAAAGTGACCCAGGACCCAAAAAAGGACACATAGAAAAACTCTACCTTTGCCAGCAACAAAGAGGGAGTCTTTATGGTCAAGGAGCTTGGGGGATGGTCAGTATTTGTATATCTAGGAACAGGAAGTGGTGGGGAGGAGGGGCAGGGGCTAGAAAGCTACATTGGGGCTGGTTCACAGACACTATAGAGTTTGGATGTTAGACTGTAGGGAGGTCGTTCCCAAACTTCTGTCATTCATACACTATCCCGTTATCTTCGCCAAATCCATGTGCTCCCTATTATCGTACCCACTCAATAATTTCCTTTCAATTTTTACATTTGACTCACTTTTACTCACAGCCTTATCATAAGCAATAATATCTGTCAATGCACAAGTTTACTATGCTAGGTAATTACCTTTCTAATATACAGGAAAACTTCTTTATATCTATAAAAACTATTCTTCTGCGCCCCACCTAGAAATGTATTGTGTATGACCATGTAAATGGGTCCCATGGGGCAAGGGGGCCACCAGAAAGGGTTTCCAGGGTAGGGATAATATAGTTAGAATGGCCTCCCCTCTAGTAGACCATCTACGATACCAGTTAGGAAGCTATTCAGGTGTCCAGGTGGCCCCCCAAACCTGGGGACAGAGGAGTAGGAACGGAGAGGAGAAGGTGGACTCAGTGGTCAATATGGACGTAGAATAGACACTCCGAGCCAGGTGCTCAGTGGGATGTGTGGGGCCAGGGAGAGGAAGGAGCCCAAGAGGACACCAAGGTTTTTGAAACACAGATGCTAAAACCCCTTGAAATTCAGGAAACTCCCTCAGTTTTCACAGTTAACTGAAAAAGTGAATTTAACATAAATTAACTCAACCCGGGATTAACATAAATTCTGGGCCACTTCTTTGGGAAAACAGAAGTAAATACAGAAGTAAATTAATAGGGTAATTTATATATATAAGTTTAAAAAATATGTGGGGGAAATTGGCTTCTGAGACGCCATGTGTTTTCACTCATCAAAGACCCATTTAAGGACATCACCACATCAGGAAACCATTTGTGAAACACATTAAGATATCACAGACAAATGGGCTAAGAACAAGACAAACAAGTTACAAAAGAGGAGGTCCAACTGGCCAAGGAAATTTGAAGAGATACTAAGACTTACCAAGAAAAATAATGTCAAATAAAGCAACAATGTGTTACTATTTTCAACTATCAAATGAGCAACTTTTATGACTGTGTTAGTCATTAGGGCCTTCACCAGATATTTCCAGCCCTCTGTTCCTTAAGGACACATGAAGGACTGCACTTCCTGGCTTCGTGTGGGTGGAGCCGTGTGACCAGTTTGGGCCAATGAGTTACGAGCAGACGGGATATCTGTCACCTCCGGGCCAGATGACTGAGCTGCCAGTGGGAGACGCCCAGAGTTCTCTTTCCCTCTGCAACAGTGACCAAGCAGCATTCCAGATGGTGACTGCTCAGTCAGTCATCCCATAGTGAGGACACCTGGAGCAGAGCCCAGCTGACACAGGACGGACGAGGAGCACGAGCAAGAAGTAAACTTGGGTGGTCACAAGCCATTAAGAATTGGGGGTTGTTGATACCCCCACCGATGCGTTCAATGGTAATACTCCGTACTGGCAAGAGAAAGACTGAACAGGAGCAGAATGCAAATTCCTCTAACTCATTTAAAGAATGGTTACTCCCTTAGACTCAATAATTCCACTTATGGGAGTATATCCAAAAAGTAAAATCATAATATGGAAAAAGCTTTATGGTCAAAGTATAGACTAATGGCCAATAGCATGGCCTTTGTCAAACTGACATCAGTTTGAATTCTGGCATTGCCCCTTGCCAGCTGTGTAACCTTGGATGATTCATTTAACTGTCTAAACCCTAGTTTCTTGATCTGTAAGGTGGCGGAGTTAATATTTCCTTACCTCAAGGAAGGGCTACCTCAAGGATAAATTAGATACTATATGCACAAACTTTAACAAGAGGTTAAGCATATAATAAACAGCACACACACACAAACACACAATGTCCCTTTGTTGGTTACACTAGTGGAAAATTGGATGCAACCCAATGAGCCACAAAAGGGAATGGTAGAGGATAGCAAACCCACAAAATGGATATTATATAATCACAAGAAAATGATCGTGGAATAATAAACTTTAACTCTAAAAGAATAAGACAAAATTGATTACACCATATAATCACAATTATGGAAAAATCATGAATAGAAAAATCGTGAAAGGAAATATATCAAGATCATCAGTTGTATTTGGAAAGTAAGATTATGGGTGATTTTTTCTATGTTTTTGTTTCCCAGACTTCCTAAAAGGAGGCACATGTGTGGACCCTGAAAGGAGACTTCTCTCGTCTTGAATCCCAGCCCCACACTCCTTAGCTGTGTGACACTGGACAAATTACATAACCTGTCTGGACAGCGTTCCTTGTCTGAAAAATGGAAATCATATGCCTATCTCATGCTGTTGTTCTGAGAATAAATTAGAAGATCCTCATAAAGTTATAAGTATAATGCCTGAAACATAGTAAACAGCCAGTAAATGTTATCTATTTTTATTGCAAATTTCATTGTATATTCATTTTTATAATGTGGGAAAGAATGATATTTTAAAATCTAAGATAAAGCCTGTAATAGCAGAAGGTTGCCTGTTGCCTCTCCAATGTCCCTTTACTTTGGAAGGTCACGGTCCAGGGCACGTACAAGGCAATGGACAAGCTGGCCAGGATCACAGCACAAAGCGGTCACCCCCCGGTTAAGAGAAAAGAGATGGCCCAGATGCCATCCCAAGAAAGGCACTTGGCTTGGAGCTGCCACCTCCCCAAGGTCAGGAGCAACATGTCAGGGAGCACACAGAGCCCCCTCCCTGACAGCTGGCCCTGCAGCAGCTGGCTTGCCCCCATGATGGATGGGAATTACAGCCGTTTTCAAGAGACCAACAGAAGGCGGGCCGTGTCCTGAGAAGCTATAACAACAGTAGTAAAGTTCTAAGGAGACCAGAGGGTCTCCACAACCATACACTTCTCTCAGCCGTGGCTGAGGTAATTATGACAGTGACAGCTGGGCAGCCCGGGGACATGACTGGAATAGGCTAAGGCGTGGGCATATGGTGCTGCTGGTGGGCAAGGCCAGCCCACCCTTGCCTCCCCAGCTGCCCAAGTTCAGCCCCCATCCTCCCTCCTGACTGTCAGTACGAAGTGAAAGAGATCACGGTTGGCCACGGCTGCAGGTGCGGGTGCGGGGAGGGCTGGGCACCCCCCTCCCCCGCCATGGCTTCGTGGTGCCCGGGACCAGACACACAGTAGGAGCGCCACAACCGCCAGCTCAGTCTGAAATGGCGGCAATGTGACCCAGAACTCACGCCACTGGGTATGTTCTGACTCCCAGGCCCTCCACACTAGGCCTTTGCTAACAGAGCCCTCGCTGGTCATCCCTCCAGGGACCTGCTCACTAGCATCCTTCTCTGAAAATGACCCCCAATTACCTGCTTTCAGACCTAATTAGTCAATCACATCTCCTCTCCTATGACTGTCCCTTGAATGCACTTTCATAAGTCTGTCTCCTCTGTAAGCTTCTTGCACAGAGGGGCTGTGTCTTCCTCATTTTAAGTTCCATCATGCATTCATTTGTTCAGTAAATTGAGTACCTACGATAGGCCACGAACCATACTAGGTACCGGCCAAGATGGACACGCCATCCCAGGACTGAGCCAACTAACAGAAAGAGACAGCTCAATGAGAAATTGCAAAGCTAAACCTTGGCGTTTAGGCCACGAGCAAAGTGCCATAACATGAGGCAAGGAGACCCATCAAGTCGTAAGAAATCGAGGAAAGCTTCCTGAAGTAAGTATGGGTAGCTGTTAAAGAAGTTAAAAATGAACTGTCTTGTGGGGAGGGGGAGATGACGGGGGAAGAATTAGAAAGTGGCGGGAGAAACAAGCCTGGCTGAATTGTGAGGGGCTTTGCAGGACTTTTATCTCAGAGGCAACAGGAAGTCACTGAAGGCTTTAAGCCAGAGACAGGAGCCGAGCAGGCTGGAGTCAGGACTCAGGGGCTGGGTGTGCCCAACCTGAGCACAGGGCCTGGCACATCACGGTTGCTCCCTGCTGAACTAAGCTAACGGAGGTAGAAGAAAAATTGGCAGGTGCCTGGGTGGTACCTTCTAGGGTTTTCCCCACCCTATTACCCAAAACGCACGTGTTCTACCCCACAGGCACCTGTCTCGGGAGCCACCTCTCTGGGCAGCCTTTAAAGAGAATCCATTTCCTTCCAATACCTCCGTGCACCTTCCTTGCCCTCTGACAGAGCGACACCTCCGTGCAGAAAGGAACGTGTGGGGCTCCATGCCTCCTATCCTGGAGCGGATCACTGGGATAGCAGGGAAGGTGGGTCTGTAGGAGGGCAGCACAAACTCTGAATCACAATAAAGACCCTGCAGATGTGGGGAGCTGGCCCACATGCCCCCTAGAGACTGTTCTAGCTCTAGTGTGTGCGTCTATATTTAATTCTTTATCTATAGGCTAAGCATGTAGGGTGCTGCCACGCAAGCCCTGGGTTTACTCAGCTCAATGGCTGTGCTCCTGTTGACACAACGCCAATGAGGAGGGAGGCATCAGGCTCCTCCACCATGCAGCATGCCGTGTGTCCCAGGTGGATTAAGCTTCCCGACCCTCTTCAGCACCCGGCACCTGCCTGGCTCCTGCCACTCTACCCATGAGCCGCCTTCCACCACCTCTGTCACTTAAGGACCGCGGCAGGGGGAGCTTACATGGCAAATCCTAAATACTTGCCCCAAATCTCAGCTCTCAAATTCTCAGCAGTCTTCTTCTGAAAACTGAAAAGTAATATTTACCAGTGGGATTTTTATCTTTCTGCTTACAAAATTACTACCTGCTCATTAGAAAATGTTGAAAAATACACACACACACAGAAGAAAATCAAAATCACCCGTGTTCCCTCCATTCAGACGTAAACACTGATCACTTGTAAGTGCACGTGCAGGTTTCTTCTGGGTATATATACACAGGCTTTAACTGTAATATCCATTGTCACCTAATATACTGGGACTGAGTTCATGTCAGTTATTGTTTTCTACGACATCACTGTTGACCACCACATAATTTTCTACCTTGTAGATGTCCTGTACTTCAACCAATCTTCTAAAGTACCCAATTTTATGGCAACTATTATAATAAATACTATAATGGACATCCTTGAAGAAGATTTCCATAGATGTCATTAGAACAAATATATGAATGAGAATAACCTATCAAAAGAAATTTGCTTTTTCATTGGTTATGCATTGCACAATCACACTTTAGAAATGTGTTATTTTATTCTTCCACCAACAAAATAACCCCTACAGCACTATTCCATATGCTGATAGTATTATCATTTGAAGGAAACATCATCATTATTATCTCCTTCATCATCATCTCCATCATCTCCATCATCATCATCATCTTACAAAAAAGTTACTACTTTTGGAAATTTCTATATTTCTGGCACTGAGCTGAATGCATTACATGTATTATTCCTTTTAATGGTAATTCTTTAATTTCTAGTGAGGTTGAATTTTTTTTCTGACATTCATTGGCCACCATTATCCTTCATTATAGAATTTCCTGCTAATTTTCTTTGCCCATTTTCTCTTATATGATTGTCATTTAACTATTGATTTGTAAGCACTCATATAGTAGGATACTATACACTTTAGGATACTAAACACTTTTGTTGCAAAAAATGTTTTCCCCTAGTTTGTGATCTAGCATTTAGTTTTGTTTATGATCATTTTGACACAAAGAATTTTGTCATTTTGTAAGTAGTCAAATCTATCACCCTTTTATTTCATGGATTATGCCTTTATATATACTCTTAGAAAGTACTTGCACACCATAACATTAGACAAATATTTATGTATTTTTCTTAAAATCATTCCATGGTTTCAAATTTCATATTTAAATATTTTAAAAATCTGAAATTTTTTAGTGCATGTTGTGCCGTAAAAATCTTTGTTTTTTCACATGGTCAGCAGATTGACCCACTTTGACTTACTGAATTCTTCACCTTTTCCCCACTGATTTGAAATGCCGCATTTATCTTACACGAAATTCATATTTACATGAGCCTGCTTTGCTCTGTTTGTACAGTTTCACTGACTTAGCTGTCTATTCTTGCAATTACACCAAACTGTTTAAGTATGTACAAAGCTACAGGCACATCATTGCACATTGCTTCCTTGGTAGTGCAAGTCCCTCCTCATCTTTCTATATTTCCAAAATGTTCACGGCAATTCTAAAGTTCCCAATGAATTTTAGAATAATTTTATAAAACACTACCCCCTCCAAAGTCCCACTGGTATTTTGATTTGGATCCCATTAAACTTCTAGATACTATAGAGAGAACTGATAACTTTATATTTCTTTTTTATTTTATTTATTTATTTATTTTTGTGTGAGGAAGACCAGCCCTGAGCTAACATCCATTGCTAATCCTCCTCTTTTTGCTTAGGAAGACCGGCCCTGGGCTAACATCCGTGCCCATCTTCCTCTACTTTATATGGGACGCCGCCACAGCATGGCTTGACAAGCAGTGAGTCTGTCCACACCAATACGAACCGTCCAACCCCGAAGCAGCTGCTGAAGCGGAGTGCACGAACTCACGAACTTAACCACTAAGTCACCAGGCCGGCCCCTCTTTTTTTATTTTAATTCAATAACATGGCACATTTTCCCATTTGCATTCCTTGTTCTTTTTTCATCACATTTCTAAACGTTTTTTGTGAACTTTATCTTAGATAGTTTACATTTCTGTTGCTATTGTGAATGGTATTTATTTTTATTGAGGTCACATTGGTTTATAACATTATATAAATTTCAGGTGTGTATCATTATATTTAGACTTCTGTATAGACTGCATCATGTTCACCACCAAAAGTCTAGTTTCCGTCTGTCGCAGTACACATGTGCCCCTTTACCCCTTTTGCTGTCCCCCACCCTCTTCCCCTCTGGTAACCACCAATCAGTTCTCGGTACCTCTGTGTTTCTTCGTTTACCTTCCACAAAAGAGTGAAGTTATACAGTAATTGTCTTTCTCTGTTTGATTTATTTCACCTAGCATAATATCCTCAAGGTCCGTCCACATTGTCTCAAATGGCAAGATTTCATCTTTTTTATGGCTTATTGATATTCTGTTGTATATATATACACCACATCTTCTTTGTCCATTCATCCACTGGTGGGCACTTAGGTCACTTCCAAGTCTCGGCTATTGTGAATAATGCTGCAATGGTATTTTTTGATATCATTATATCACTGGCATGTAGAATAACTGTAACTTTTTATTTATGTGTTTACTTTGACCAAACTTTATTTCTGAACTCACTTAGCATACTGATTTTTCAGTTTCTTCCCTCGAGTTCTCCAGGTAGGCCATTCTATCACACGTCAACGACAGTAACTGTATCATCTACTTTCAAATAGTCACCTTTCTTATTTTTTATTCTTGTTTTATTCCATTGGCCAGAATTTAGAGAACTGTATTAACTATGGCAGAGACTGTGAGAATCCTTTCTTATTTAAATAGAAATGCCTCTAGTGTTTCATTCTAAAGTGTGGTTCAGCCGTTGTTTTGAAAGTGAGAGAATATTTCTTGATAAAGAAAATTTAATTTCTGTCATACAAATAGGTGTTAGGTTTTGGATTTCATTTCATGAGAATGGCTGTTGAATTTTATTATAAACTGTTTCAATGAGAGATGTGTGTAAATTTTCTCTCTTGATGTATTAATATATTTAAATATATTAATTACCCTTGAATCACTTAATGGAAAAAAACTTACTTGTCAGATAATATTATTCTTTTATTCTCCCACCAGATTTTCTTCATCATGTTTTATTTAATATTTTCATGTTATGTTCAAAAGTGAGTTACTCTTTTTTTTCTAGAACTTTATTGAGATCATAATGGTTTATAACGTGTAATTTGGGGGGTACATTATTGTTTATCAATTTCTGAGTAGACTTCATCGTGGTCACCCCACGTAGTCTAATTATTGCCATCACCATACATATGTGCCCCTTTATCCCTTTCACCCACCCCCCACCCCCCTTCCCTCAGGTAACCACTAATCTGTTCTCTTTATCCATGTGTTTGTTTATCTTCCACATGTGAGTGAAATCATGCAGTATTTGTCTCTCTCTGTCTGGCTTATTTCACTTAACATCACACCCTCAAGGTCCATCCATGTTGTTGCAAATGGGACGATTTTGTCTTTTATTTATGGCTGAGTAGATTTCCATCGTATACATATATACCACATCTTCATCAGTTGATGGGCAGTTGGGTTGCTTCCACATCTTGGCTGTTGTGAATAATGCTGCAGTGAACATAAGGGTGCATAAATCTCTTTGGATCATTGATTTCAAGTTCTTTGGATAAATGCCCAGTGGTGGGATAGCTGGATCATATGGTACCTCTATTTTTAATTTTTTGAGAAATCTCCATACTGTTTTCCATAGTGGCTGTGCCAGTTTGCAGTCCCACCAGCAGTGCATAAGGGTTCGCTTTTCTCCATGTCCTCTCCAACATTTGTTGTGTATTGTCTTGGTAGCTATGGCCATTCTGACCAGTGTAAGGTGATATCTCATTATTGTTTCGATTTGTATTTCCCTAATAATTAGTGATGCTGAACATCGTTTCATGCGTCTGTTGGCCATCTGTATATCTTCTTTGGAAAAATGCCTGCTCATATCCTCTGCCCATTTTTTTTATTGGATTGTTTGTTTTTTTGTTGCTGAGTTGTATGAGTTCTTTATATATTTTGGAGATCAACCCCTTGTCAGATAAGTGATTTGCAAATATTTTCTCCCAGTTGATGGGTTGTCTTCTCATTTTGTTCATGGTTTCCTTTGCTTTGCAGAAGTTTTTAGTCTGATGTAGTCCCATTTGTTTACTTTTTCTTTTGTTTCCCTTGCCCAATCAGGCCTGGTATTTGAAAAGATGCTGTTGAGATCAATGTCAGATAGTGTACTGCCTATATTTTCTACTAGGAGTTTTATAGTTTCAGGCCTTACATTCAAGTCTTTAATCCATTCTGAGTTCATTTTTGTGTATGGTGCCAGATAATGGTCTACTTTCATTCTTTTGCATGTGACTGTCCAGTTTTCCCAACACCATTTATTGAAGAGACTTTCCTTTCTCCATTGTATGTTCCTGGTTCCTTTGTCAAAGATTAGCTGTCCATAGACGTGTGATTTTATTTCTGGGCTTTCAATTCTGCTCCATTGATCTGTGTGTCTGTTTTCGTGCCAGTATCATGCTTTTTTTAAAACTATCTGTTCCCAGCTATGGTATTAGAGTTACCATAGCTTCTTGAAATAAATTGGGTAGTTTTTTTTTCAGCCTTCCACATATGAGTGAAATCATACAGTATTTGTCTTTCTCTGTCTGACTTATTTCGCTTAGAATAATACCCTCAAGCTCCATCCATGTGGTTGCAAATGGCACAATTTCATCTTTTTAACGGTTGGATAGTACTCCATTGTCTATATATACTACATCTTCTTTATTCATTCATCTGTTGGTGGGCACTTGGATTGCTTCCATGTCTTGGCTATCGTAAATAACGCTGCAATGAACATAGGGGTGCATATACCTTTTCTTATTAGTGTTTTCATGTTCTTTGGAAAGATACCCAGAAGTAGGAGAGCTGGATCATACAATATTTTTATTTTCAATTTTTTGAGAAATCTCCATACTGGTTTCCATAGCGGTTGCACCAGTTTGCATTCCCACCGGCAGTGTACAAGGGTTCCCTTTTCTCCACATCCTCTCCCACACTTGTTATTTCTTGATTTTTGATAATAGCCATTCTGACGGGGGTGAGATGATATCTCATTGTGGTTTTGATTTGCATTTCCCTAATAATTAGTCATATTGAACATTTTTCATGTGCCTGTTGGCCATCTGTATATCTTGTTTGGAAAAACAAGATCTGTCTGTTCCGATCTTCTGCCCATGTTTTTGTGTGTGTGAGGAAGATTGGCTCTGAGCTAACATCTGTTGCCAATCCTCCTCTTTTTGCTGAGAAAGATTGGCCCTGAGCGAACATCTATGCCCACCTTCCTCTAGTTTGTATGTGGGATGCCACCACAGCATGGCTTGATGAGCAGTATGTAGGTCCACGCCCAGGATTCGAACCTGCGAACCTGGGCTGCCAAAGAGAAGCATGCGAATTTAACCACTGCGCCACTGAGCCAGCCCCCTCTGCCCATTTTTTAATCAGCTTATTTGTTTTTTGTTGATTGCACGTATTCTTTATGTATTTTGTGAGGGATGGAAGCTAGACTTTTGGTGGTGAACACAATGTAGTGTATACAGAAGTTGAAATATAATGATGTACACCTGAAACTTATATAATGTCATAAACCAATGTTACTTCAATAAAATATAAATGAATAAAATGAACTGGGAAGTGTTTTTAGGGGTTACTTATCCTATAAAACTGTTTATATAGAAAAACACACTTTTGATAAAAGCATCTTGTATTTGCTCTTTGGTTGAAAGTAAACTTTTGATAAATTTTAAACACTAATTATTTTTTTGTACAAGATTCCTACAGTGTTGGGTTGATTTTTATAATAGTTTTTCTTCTCAAAAGACAACCAATTCATATATACATTCTCTAACTTATTTATTGTAAAAATACAATTTTAAAAAGGTTTTGATTACTCTCATTTTTCTCATAATTTGTTTTACATGTTTGAGAGGGAATTTTCTCCTCATTTTCTTGCTAAATATATCAGAAATTTACCTATAGTTTTAAAGAAGCCGAGACTTAGATTTATTTATTAATCCTGCTACTTATTTATTTTTGCTCTCAAAAATAATTTGAGCCAGCCCTGATGGCCTAGTGGTTAAAAGTTCAGCACATTCTGCTTCAGTGGCCTGGGTTCAGTTCCTGGGCACAGAACCACATCACTCGACCATCAGTAGCCATGCTGTGGCAGCAGCTCACACGGAAGAACCAAGAGAACTTAGAACTACACACAACTATGTACTGGGGCTTGCGGAGGGGAAGGAAGAAAAAAAGGAGGAAGATTGGCAACAGATGTTACCTTAGGGCGAATCTTCCCCTGCAAAATAAATAAATAAATAAATATAATTTATTTTACTTTGGTTAATTTAATACTTAAAGAATTAGTAATATAGTAATATTGCCTTGGGGTCAATTTATGTCCTTTATTTTTCTAAGTATATATTTATAGATATACAAATTTTTAACTATATATAATATATATTATATGCGTATATATGCATATATATCATATATGTAAATGTTTTTAAATTAAATATATTAAATACTGATTATATATATTAAATGTTTAATATATATTAAGGCTTTTACCTTTATTATAGTCTTTCTTTTGCTTTGTACTCTAAATTTGCAGTTTCTTTTCTAATATCTTGCATTTAATACTTAGTTCCTTTATATTTACACTTATAGATTTAATAATGAAAGTATACAGACTGAATTTTCCTAAGTTCAGCCTTGATAGCATCCCATGAATTTTACCTCTCAGTGATCTCTGTCATTATTTTATATTCTGCTTACTGTAATTTTGATCCATATTTACAAAAAAAATTTAAACCATCAAAAATTATGTAACCAACAAATTTTCCTATTTTAATTATTTAATTTTATTTTTTCTAAATAAAAGTAAAGACTGTATTTTGTAAGTAAATTTAATATAGAAACGTACATTCAATTAAAATTAGCAGATCACAAAATAATGAGTTTTAACCACATAAAAAATAAAAATTTCCCTATAGCAAATGACACCACAAATTAAGCTTTAAAAATGACAAAATATGAATATATCACAACATATGACAAAGAACTTACTTATAGCAATGAGAAAAAAATAACACAAATTTAGAAAAATAAGCACAGAATATAAACAGACTAGCAGTCAATATTTCTAATCCTCTGCTTTTAAACATTTAATTAACCAATGCAAATAAAAGAAAAGAAGAACTGAAGATGATTCAGTACAACTTGTTTATGCCCTTGGCCCATTTTTGTATTAATGTTGTCCTTTTCTTATTGATTAAAAATATAGCAGTTTTACTAATGCTTTAGAGTATATTGCAAAAATACTTTTTTCATGATTTGTCATTTATTTTTTAATTTAAAGTGCAATTTGCTGTATATTTCTAAAAATTTAGGTGGTCAAATCTATCAGTCTTATACACAGAAAATATTTCTGCACTCCCCCACCACCAAGATTTAGCTCAGTATAGTTTTCATTCAATGATTTTAGCCAAAGAAACCATAAAACTCCAGTGGTTTCTTAAAAATTCTGTCTGTTCATTAACACATGTTAACAATAATATGTGCAGCAAGGAAGGTTTATTTTTATAAGAATCATCACAATTTCTCTGCAATTATTTGGTAAGAATTTTTAAACCAAATTCACAATTTCCACAACATATATTATTAAGCATGTGTCATCAATTTTTACCTTAAAACAATACATAATAGTGTTCATGAGAATTATGTGTCCTTCTGAGTACAAGCATCTTAAAAATCTGTTCACACCTTCTAAAACTTGAATTTTAATTCAGAGCTCTGTGTAGTTCATTCAAGATTTGATCACTGGATTCATTAAGTGCAGTACCCGAGAAATATGAAATTTCCAATTGTACTTAAAATGAAGTATGTGGATAAATAAAATGTGTTAATATATATTAACATCTTTAGGTCTGCTGAAATGACATAGACTATGTCACCCCTGCTACCGTCAATACACCAAGATTTTTACACACTCAGCTCATCTATAAACCTGGATGGCATATTCAATCTCATTGCTCTCACTTTGTGTTTAAGGAAAGAGTACCACACCATTTTGATATTTGTCACTTAATAATATAATTTATAAAATATGTTGATACAATACATTTGCTTCCCTCCCCTCCTACCCACATTTGTCTTTGTTCAAAGTTTTGGTTTTATCCTTCCACTTTTGTTTTTCCAGATAAACTTTAAAATTATTTTGTCGATTTCAAAAAGGAAGGAAGAGGGCCAGCCTGGTGGCGTGGTGGTTAAGTTCATGTGCTCTGCTTGGGCAGCCCAGGGTTCTCAGGTTCGAATCCCAGGCATAGACATACACACCACTCACTGCATCCCACATATAAAGTAGAGGAAGATGGGCACAAATGTTAGCTCAGAGCCGATCTTCCTCACCAAAAAAAAAAAAAAGGAAGTACAGAGGGGAGAGATGGGGAAAGGAAGGAATTGCATCAGTTTTGACTGGCATTGTGTTCATGTTGAAAGTCGTTTAGGGGAGCAGCCGTCCCTGCCCTCCTTACCCAGCATGGCCTCCCGTCATTCATGTTCTTCCCTTGGTTGGTTTTCTCCGTGGTCTCTGTCAATACCTGACATTTATGATACACTTGTTGGTTTCATACGCTATTTATTGCCCGTCTCGCCAACTGGAACATATGCCCCATGAGGGCAGGGACTCTCCCGCTCTTCACTGTATCTTCAGTGTCAGGCAGGAGGTATGTACGCAACAACTATTTCTTTAATCAAAGGCTCAATGCTCATCATTTTTGAGTTGATTCCCTCAGGTTTTTCAGGTACATAATCATATCATCTGCAAACAGTGATGTGTACTTCTTCCTTTCGACTTTGGTTCACCTCATTCTCCCATCCAATTATATTACCTAACAATTCCAGAATTATATTAAATAACAGCAATGATTGAGTATATACTTATTGTGTTAACTGACTTTAATGAATGTTTTCAGGGTCTCACCTGGTGCTGTCTGTCATTTGAGATAGACATGTTTGTTAATCATGTTAAGGAAGGACACTTCTTTATCTCCTTTACTGAGGCAATCCAGAGAAGTGTTTTAAATTTTGTTAAATGTTAAATAATAGCAGTAATAGAAGGCACCCTTGTCTTCCTGCTCATTGTATTGTAAATGTTTTGATTGTTTTGCCATTAAGCTCAATGTCAGCCATTGTTTTTGAAACATATATGTATTTTCATTGTGTTTCGAGAATAGCCTTGATTTCATAGATGTTCCTTGAAGGTTGAAAATAAAGGAGAGTGTCTGGGCCTAAACTATTTGAGGGGGGTTCTTTTTAAAATTATTTTATTGAGGTGACATTGGTTTATAACACTGTGTTCATTTCAGGTGTACGTTATTATGTTTTGGCTTCTATATAGGCTGCATCATGTTTGCCACCAAAAGTCTAGTTTCCATCCATCACCATACCCATGAGCCCCTTTACCTGTTTTGTCCTCTGCCACTCCCTTCCCCTCTGTTAACCCCCAATCTATTCTCCTTATCTGTTTGTTTGTTTATCTTCCACATACAAGTGAAATCATACCGTATTTGTCTTTCTCTGTCTGACTTATTTCGCTTAGCATAATACCCTCAAGGTCCATCCAGGCTGTGGCAAATGGCATGGTTTTGTCTTTTTATGGCTGAGTAGTATTCCATTGTGTATATATACCAAGCATCCATTGATAGGCACTTGGGTTGCTTCCAAATCTTGGCTGTTGTGAATAATGCTGCAATGAACATAGGGGTGCATATACCTTTTCGTATTAGTGTTTTCATGTTCTTTGGAAAAATACCCAGAAGTGGAATAGCTGTATCATATAGTTGTTCTATTTTCAATTTTTTGAGAAATCTCCATACTGGTTTCCATAGTGGCTACACCAGTTTGCATACCCACCAGCAGTGTACAAGGGCTCCCTTTTCTCCACATCCTCTTCCACACTTGTTATTTCTTGTCTTTTTGATAATAGCCATTCTGACTGTGTAAGGTGATATCTCATAGTTTGGGTTTGCATTCCCCTAATAATTAGTGATGTTGAATACCTTTTCATGTGCCTGTTGGCCATCTATATATCTTCTTTAGAATAATATCTGTTCAGAGCCTCTGTCCATTTTTTGATTGGGTTGTTTTTTTTTTTTTTTTCATTGATGAATTGAATGAGTTCTTTATATATTTGGGAAATTAACCCCTTATTAGATATATGATTTCCAAATATTTTCTTCCAGTTGGTGGGTTGTCTTTTTGTTTTGCTGGTGGTTTCCTTTGCCATGCAGAAGCTTTTTAGTCTGATGTAGTCCCATTTGTTTATTTTTTCTTTTGTTTCCCTTGCCCGGTCAGGCATGGTATTTGAAAAGATGCTGTTGAGATCAATGTCAAATAGTGTACTGCCTATATTTTCTACTAGGAGTTCTATAGTTTCAGGCCTTACATTCAAGTCTTTAATTCATTTTGAGTTAATTTTTTGTGTATGGTGCAAGATAATGGTCTACTTTCATTCTTTTGCATGTGGCTGTCCAGTTTTCCCAGCACCATTTATTGAAGAGACTCCTTTCTCCATTGTATGTTCTGGGCTCCTTTGTCAAGGATTAACTGTCCATAGATGTGTGGTTTTGTTTCTGGGCTTTCAAATTCTGTTCCATTGATCTGTGTGTCTGTTTTTGTGCCAGTACCATGCTGTTTTGATTACTATATCTTTGTAGTATAATTGAAATCGGGGAGTGTGATACCTCTAGCTTTGCTCTTTTTTCTCAGGATAGCTTTGGCTATTCAGGGTCTTTTGTTGTTCCATATAAATTTTAGGATACTTTGTTCTATTTCCATGAAAAATGTTATTGGGATTCCGACTGGGATCACATTGAATCTGTAGATTGCTTTAGGTCATATGGAAATTTTAACTATGTTTCTTCTTCCAGTCCATGAGCACAGAACATCTTTCCATTTCTTTATGTCTTCTTCAATTTCTTTCAATAATATCTTATAGTTTTCATTGTACAAGCCTTTCACTTCCTTGGTTAAATTTATTCCTAGGTATTTTATTCTTTTTGTTGTGATTGTAAATGGGATTGTATTCTTGATTTCTCTTTCCACTAGTGCATTGTTAGTGTATAGAAATGCAACTAATTTTTGTATGTTGATTTTGTACCCTGCAAATTTACTGCATTCATTTATTATTTATAATAGTTTTTTTGGTGGATTCTTTAGGGTTTTCTATATAGAGAATCATGTCATCAGCAAATGGTGACAGTTTTACATCTTCCTTTCCAATTTGGATGTCTTTTATTTCTTTTTCTTGCCTAACTGCTCTGGCTAGGGCTTCCAATACTATGTTAAATAAGAGTGGCAAGAGTGGGCATCCTTGTCTCGTCCCTGTTATTGGAGGAATAGCTTTCAGTTTTTCACTGTTGAGTGTGATATTGGCTGTGAGTTTGTCAGAAAGGTCTTTATTATGTTGAGTACTTTCCTTCTATACCTATGTTATTGAGACTTTTCACCATAAGTGAATGTTGGACCTTGTTAAATGCTTTCTCTGCATCTATTGAGATGATCATATAATTTTTATTCATTTTATTAATGTAGTGTATCCCATTGATTGATTTGCAGATATTGAACCATCCCTGCATCCCTGGAATAAATCCCACTTGATCTTGGTGTATGATCCTTTCAATGTATTCCTGTATTTGATTTGTTAGTATTTTGTTGAGAACTTTTGCGTCTATGTTCATCAGTGATATTGGCTTTTAATTTTCCTGTTTTGTGTTGTCCTTGTCTTGTTTTGATATCAGGGTAATATTGGCCTCATAAAATTAGGTAGGAAGCATCCCAACCTCTTCAATTTTTTGGAAGAGTTGAAAAAGGAGAGGTATTAAATCTTTGGATGTTTGGTAGAATTCACCAATGAAGCCATTTGGTCCTGGACTTTTGTTATGGGGGAGGTTTTTATTACTGTTTCAATCTCTTTACTTTTGGTTGGTCTATTGAGAGTCTCTATTTCTTCTTTGAGGAGGTTATATGATTCTAAGAATTTATCCATCTCTTCTAGGTTATTCAATTTGTTGACGTATAGCTTTTCATAGTATTCTCTTATAATCCTGTGTATTTCTGTGGTATCTCTTGTAATTACTCCTCTTTCATTTCTGATTTTATTTATTTGAGCCTTCTCTCTTTTTTTTCTTAGTGAGTCTGGCTAAGGCTTTATCAATTTTGTTTACCTTTTCAAAGAACAATCTCTTAGTTTCATTGATCCTTCTTATTTTTTTGTCTCTATTTCATATATTTCTGCTCTGATTTTTATTGTTTCCTTTCTTCTACTAACTTTGGGCCTTGTTTTTCTTCTTTTTCTAGTTCTTTTAGGTATAGAGTTAGTTTATTTGAGATTTTTCTTGTTTCTTGAGGTAGGCCTGTATTGCTATAGATTTCCCTCTTATTACCACTTTTGCTGCATCCCATGAGTTTTGATATGTTGTGCCTTCATTTTCATTTATCTGCAGGTATTTTTTGATTTCTCCTTTGATTTCCTCCTTGATCCAATAGTTCTTCAGTAGTATGTTGTTTAGTCTCCACATATTTGTGACTTTTCCAGCTTTCTTCTTGTACTGGATTTCTAGTTTCCTACCATTGTGGTTGGAAAAGATGCTTGATATGATTTCCATCATCTTAAATTTATTGATGCTTGTTTTGTTTCCCAACATATGATATATCTTTGAGAATGTTCCATGTGCATTTGAGAAGAATGTGTATCCTGTGACTTTTGGATGGAATGTTCTATATATATCTATTAAATCCATCTGGTCTAGTGTTTCATTTAAGGCCACTGCTTCCTTGTTGACTTTCTGTCTGGATGATCTATCCATTGATGTAAGTGAGATGTTAAAGTCCTCTACTATTATTGTGTGGCTGTCAGTTTCTTCCTTTATGTCTGTTAATAGTTGCTTATATACTTAGGTGCCCCTATGCTAGGTGCATATATATTAATAAGTGTCATGTCTTCTTGGTGGACTGTCCCTTTTATCATTGTATAATGATCTTTGTCTCTTGATATATTTTTTGGCTTGAAGTCTGTTTTGTCTGATATAAGAATGGCTACACCCACTTTCTTTTGCTTGCCATTTGCTTGGAGTATCATATTTCATCCCTTCACTCTGAGCCTATGTTTGTCTTTAGAGCTGAGATGGGTCTCCTGGGGGCAGCATACTGTTGGGTCTTGTTTTTTAATCCATCCAGCCACTCTGTGTCTTTTGATAGGTGAATTCAATCTATTTACATTTAGAGTTATTGTTGATATATGAGAGCTTAACACTGCCATTTACTCTTTTGTTTTCTGGTTGTTTTATATTTCCATTGTTTCTTTTTCCTTGTATTTCTGTCTGCTATTTCAGTTGGTGGTTTTCTGTGATGTTTTTCTCAGTTTTCTCTTTATTTATGATTTGTGGCTCTGCTCTGACTTTTTGCTTTGTGGTTATCAGGAGTTTTGTATAAAAGATCTCATAGATGAGATAGTCCTTTTTCTGCTGACAGCATCTTATCTCCATTAGTCTATGCAGGTTCCATCCTTTTCCTCTTCCACTTCTATGTTTTTGTTGTCACAAATTTTCCTTCTTTGTGTCATGATTTTGTGACCAAAATGAAGTGGTTATAGTTATTTTTAATGCTTTCTTTCCCTTTAGCTTTTATGTTGTAATTAAGTATTTGCTAATCTATTCTTATATAGAGCTTCAATTTTCTGATTCTGTCTGTCTATTTATTGCCTTGCTCAAAGCTTTGTAAATTTTTGCCTTTTTGTTTTTGTTTCAGGTAGGACAGTTCCCTTCAACATTTCTTGTAAGGCAGGTCTAATGATGATGAACTCCCTCAGCTTTTTGTTTGTCTGTGAAAGCCTTTATTTCCCCTTCATATCTGAAGGATAACTTTGCCAGATAGGGTATTCTTGGCTGATAGTTTTTGTCTTTCAATATTTTAAATATATCATTCCACTCTCTCCTGGCCTGTTAGAGTTTCTGCTGAGATATCTGCTGATAGCCTGATGGGGGTTCCTTTATGGGTTATTTTCTTCTCTCTGGCTGCCCTTAATATTCTTTCTTTGTTAATGACTTTTGCAAGTTTTAATATAATGTGCTTTGGAGAAGGTCTTTTTGTGTTTAGATAATTAGATGTTCTATTAGCTTCATGTACTTGTATATCCATCTCCTTCTCGAGGTTTGGGAAATTCTCAGCTATTATTTCTTTGAATAAACTCTCTGCTCCTTTCTCCCTCTCTTCTCCTTCTGGGAAACCTATTATCCTTATGTTGCTTTTTCTAATTGAGTCAAATATTTCTCATAGAATTTCTTCAATTTTTTAAAATCTTAGTTCTCTCTCCTCTTCCACCTGAATCTTTTCTAGATCTCTATATTTGAGCTCACTAATTCTCTCTTCCACATGGACAGCTCTATTTTCAGTGTTTTCTACTTTATTTTTCATCTCATTAACTGTGTTCTTCATCTCCAGAATTTCTGTTTGGTTTTTTTCAGAGCTTCAATCTCTTTGTTGAAGTACTTCTTCTGTTCATTAATTTCATTCCTGAGCTCATTGACTGTCTTTCTGAGATTTCTTATAATTCACTGAGTTTCTTCATGACAGCTATTTTCAGTTCTCTGCCAGTTAGATTATAATCTTTTGTGACTTCAAGTTTGGTTTCTGGAGCGTTGTCATTTTCTTTGTGTTCTGACATGTTACTGTAGGTCTTCATGGTACTTGATGAATTGATCCTCTGCTGGCACGTTTGTGGTAGTAAACAACTTCCTTATCTGGGTGAGGCTTTGGTCACTGTGGTCTGAATTGCTTCTGGTTGTACTTGAGAGCCTGCACTTTCCACCTCCACTGTCCCTGCCAGAGGCATCATCAGTGCCCTCCTTGTGCTGCTCATGTCTCCGGCATCGCTGGTGCGTTGCTGCTTACGATGTTGCTGCAATCTCAGGCATTACCAACTGGGGTCACCAGGCTGCGAGCACTTCTGCTGCTCCCAGGGTCACCTGGGTCCTGTGTTCCCCCACTGCCCTCCACGGGCTCAGGTGCTGCTGCCCCATGCCCCACCTGTGTTGTCTGGGGTGCTGGCAGCACCGGTGCCAGGGGCACTGTGTTCATGGGTGTCAGTGTCACTGCCAGGGGCCAGGGGTCTTGTATGCAGCCCCTGCCGATCATAGACCTGGTGTCAGGGATGCCACCACTGGGGGCTGGGTCACAGGTTCTGCTGTGGTTCCTGAAGCTTCAGATCACAGGTGCCACCCGCCACCACGCGAGCAGGCAGGAGGTAACCCACGAGTGAGTGTCATTGCTGCTCATGCAGCCTCTGGTCGCCGGATGTGCTGGTGCACTTTGATACTTCAGGTCAGGGCATCCCCCTCCCTCCAGCCAGGAAAATCCACGTTTTGGATACTGTTCTCACTGAAGGAAAGACCAATGCCACTGCCGGTGGGAGGAGAGGGGGATGGGTCACTGGCTCCCCTCTGTGCCCTGAATCCTCAGGACATATGTGCCTCCTGCCACCGCTTGGTGGGAGGGAGGCAGGGGCTAAGCCACGAGTGTCATTGCTGTTTGTGCAACCTCTGGTCCCTGACACATGCCAGTTTGCTTTGAAACTTCAAGTCAGGGGCCCCCTCCCTAGCCGGGAAAATTCACATTTTGGATACTGTTCCCACTGCTGGAAATACCAGCACCACAAGGGGAAGGGAGCTGGGTCACTGGCTCTGCTCTTTGCCCTGAGTGTTTAGGACGTGTGTGGCATCTGCCACCCTAGGAGGTGGGCAGGGGCTAAGGCACGAGTGCCGTGTCTACCCCTGTAGCCTCTGTCAGCTGGGCTCGCATTGCTGGTGTGAGGATCTGCGTTATGGACTGCGGCTGCCGGGGGAGGGGGCTGCTCCCCTAGATCCACTGTCTCCTGGAGGTCCAGTCCGTCCACCTTCAGATGTACAGATGCATGGATCTCTCCAGCGTTCTGCCGTGCTGTGCACGGAGTCTTTTGTTGATCAGTGGATGTCTGACTGGTTGTAAATCAGAGGGGAGACACAAAGAGAGCAACCCACTCCGCCATGATTGCTGACGTCACTCTGAGGGCGGTTCTTTACCAGAGTTTTCAATTCACACTACAATTATTTGTCTACTTAGCTTTTCTTTTTTTTATCAAATTAGTCTTCATATTTCCCTAAAAAATTATCCATTTCGTCCATGTCATCAAAGTTTGTATCAGAATTTTACAAAATGGTCTATTCTAAGTGTTTCAATTCTCTGTGTTTGTGGTTCTTTTCATTTCTCCTTGTTAATATTGTACTTTAGTATTTTTTTTCTTATTTAGGCCTTCTAGAAGTCTACCTATTTTATTATATTTTAATCCGGCTCTTAGTTTTATTTTATATCTCAATTGTTTTTCTGGTTTTTAATTCATCAAATTTCAGCTTTGTTATTATTAATGTCATTTTCTAGTTTGCTTGGATTTAATTTGTTGCTTTTTTTTTTTTTTTTTGGTGAGGAAGACCAGCCCTGAGCTAACAACCGTTGCCAATCCTCCTCTTTTTTGCTGAGGAAGAGTGGCCCTGGGCTGTCATCCATGCCAATCTTCCTCTACTTTATATGTGGGACACCTGCCACAGCATGGCTTGATGAGCAGTGCATGGGTCCATGCCCGGGATCTGAACCTGCAAACTCTGGGCCACTGAAGTGGAGTGAGCAAACATAACCACTAGGCCATTGGGCCAGCCCTAATTTGTTGCTTTTTAATCAACTTTTTGAGTTGAATCCTTAATTAATTTTCCTTTTTGTTTGATTTTCAAAAAATAAAGAATATGAATTTTCCTCTCAGTACAGTACTGAGAAGATATTTTGTAATTGCAGTTTTGATGTTATCTTTAGCCTAAGGGTTTTGTTTTGCTTTGTTTTTGAAGAAAAGTATTATTGTTTTAATTTTTCAATGGTTAAGTAGAGGGCATTTTTCTATTGCTATCTGATACTATTCTTAAAATGGTCAAAGAATGTAACTTGTAGTATATCTACTTTTTGAATCTACTGACATTTTGATGGCCTAATTTGTGTTCAATGAGAGGAGAGTGGACTTCCCTGTAGAGGTCAAGGTGTTTGCGTAGGTCTCAAAGTCCAGACTTAATGTTTCTTTGGTTTGCTCGGTGGGTCAAGGGATGACAACTTTGCATTAGGCTCCGTCATTACAATTGTGTGTTCATTTTTCCTTATGCCTTC
This sequence comes from Tapirus indicus, assembly GCA_031878705.1. Lineage (NCBI taxonomy): Eukaryota > Metazoa > Chordata > Mammalia > Perissodactyla > Tapiridae > Tapirus > Tapirus indicus. Next base: position 3,442,631 of record CM062926.1, read on the forward strand.
GCATAATTTAGTACTTTGTAATTTTGTACATAACCATCCATAACTGTTACTCATTTGTTTTGACTTGTGACTTGCATCACTCCGGGACCCCTTACAACCATTTCTTAAATTTTTTTTCATTAAGACTTTATTGTTTTAGCATAGTTTCAGGTTCACAGCAAAATCGAGAGGAAGGTACAGAGAGTTCCCATATACTCCCTGTCCCCACTCATGCATAGACTTCTCTGTCATCGGCATCCCATCAGAGAGGTACATTTGTTACAACCAATGACCCTACCTTGACACATCATCATCACCCAAAGTGCATAGTTTACATTATGGTTCACTCTGCACTGTACATTCTATGGGTTTGGATGAATGTAGAACAACATGTATTCATCATTATGGTATCCTACAGAATATTTTCACTGCCCTAAAAATCCTCTGTGCTCCTCCTATTCATCCTCTCCTCCCAAACTCCTGGCAACCACTGATCTTTTTACTGTCTTCATAGTTTTGCCTTTTCCAGAATGTCATATAGTTGGAATCAACAGTATGTATCACTTTCAGATTGGCTTCTTTCACTTAGTAATATGCATTTAAGTGTCTTCCACATATTTTCATGGCTTCATAGCTATTTCTTTTTAATGTTGAATATATTCTTATCTGAATAGACCACAGTTTATTTATCCATTCAGCTACTGAAGGACATCTTCGTTGCCTCCAAGTTTTGGCAATTATGAGTAAAGCTGCTATAAACACCCATGTGCAGGTTTCTGTGTGAATATAAATCTTTAACTCCTTTGGGTAAATATCAAGGAGTGCTGGATGGTATGGCAGGACTATGCTTAGCTTTGTAAGAAACCACTAAACTGTCTTCCAAAGTGGCTACACCATTTTGTATTCCCACCAGCATTTGATGTTGTCAGAGTTCCAGATTTTGACCAGTCTAATAGGTGTGACCCATTTACTTTTTAAATCTTTATGTAACAACCTTACATAGTGCTATCTATGCCAGGCATCTTACAAATATTGTCGTTTAACCCCTGCAACAACCTAGGGTAGGTATTATTCTCCCCCTATACAGACAAGGAACTGAGGCACAGAGAGATTGTGCCCTAGCCACACAGAGAGTAAATCCAGAAGCACTCTTCAACCTGGGTCCCAGAGTTTCTGTTCTTTTTTAATTACTTTTTATTGAGATATAATTCACATAACATAAAACTTCCCACTTTAAAATACACAATTCAGTGAGTTAGTATATTCACAGTGTTGTGCAGTCATCACCATTATCTAATTCCAGAATATTTCCACTGCCTCAAAAAGAAACCCCAAACCCATGAGTAGTCAGTCCTAACCCCACCCAAACTCCAGCCCCTGGCCCTAATCTACCTCCTGTCTCTATGGATTTGCTTATTCTGGACGTTTCATGTAAATGGAATCATACAATATGTGGCCTTTTGTGTCCAGCTTTTTTCACTTAGCATAATGTTTTTAAGGTTCATCCATATTTTTGCATGTATCAGTACTTCATTCCTTTTAATAGGTGAGTAATATTCCATTGTGTTGATATATCATATTTCATTTATCCATTTGTCAGTTGATGGACATTTAGGTTATTTCCATCGTAGGGCTATTGTGAATAATACTTCTATAAACATTTGTGTACACATTTTTATGTGAACATATGTTTTCAATTCTCTTGGATATACACTTTGGAGTAAAATTGCTAGGTCATATAGTCAGTCTATGTTTAACCTTTTCAGGAATTGACAAACTGTTTTCCACAGTAGCTGCACTATTTTCTATTCCCAATAGCAATATATGAGACAGAATCTCAGTTCTTAAGGGCTGAGCCTTACTACCCGTCAGCATTTAACAGGAATTTAACTCATTCAGATATCATTCTTATTCTCCTCCTCATATTTTTAAATTATATTACTGCTGGGTTTTTGATTGGTTACCTCTAGAAATTTAAATAATATTCTAAAACATTTACTTTTGTTTCATCAATGTTTCATGGCATCTCTTGGGGCCCCACTTTGTAAAGTCAGGATATCATGGCCTACCTCTTCTTTCTTTATCTTCCTCCCCCCACCCCACCCCCACAGACACCTCCACCACCCTCCTCCAGTCAGCTACTTTGTGACTTTTACATTGTCAAAGTAGGTGATATTTAGATTTTCATCCTACAATCAGTCAAGTCTTCCATACTATGTCCTTAGGTTGACTCTAAAACCTGAAAACCTTTCATCAGTATTCTTGCTATATAACTATTCAGTGCTAGCCATGGAATATGCTAGAATTTTATTTCCATCTCAGAACATCAATGTCATAACTCCTGGGCCATTCAGAGAAGAATATCTCTATCATTAAAGTCAAGTAGAGTCTCATTTATTTGCATCAATTGTTTAAAATATTACATACATGACATCCTTGCAAACTTTTTATTTTTGTTGTTTTATTTAAGTTTGGTTTTTCTCCTGGAGTTTATAATTGCATTTTTTTTTCTTTTTTGAGGTAATTTTTGCTTTTGTCATGTCTTATTTTTTGAAAACTCTTGATCATGCTTTCTATTCTATCATATTCTGGTATTTCTCTCCCAGATCCCTCTGCTCTGTCCCCTGTAATAAATCAGTAGCTTACCTGGACTGCTGCACAGCTGTCATCCTGGGAATTCAGATCAGTGCCTTCCTACTGAGAGACACTGTTCCCTAGATCTTGTCTTCCTTTTCTTGATTTAGCCTCTCATGTTCCTGGAGAACATATCCAAACACTTTTTTTAAAGGAGGAGCAGTGCTTAAACATTGTAAGAAAAGAGAACTACAGGCCAATTTTCCTCATGAAGATAGACTCAAAAATACAATAAATGCTTTAGCAAATAGAATCCAGCAATATACGAAAAATGCATAATGTATCATGACCTAGTGGGATTCATCCCAGAAATGCAAAATTGGCTTAACTTTTTAAAATTCAATCAATGTAACTCACAATATTAACGATAATAAAAGAGAAAATCATATGATGATCTCAACATATGCAAACAAATGACAAATTCCAACACCTATTCATGGTTAAAACAAACAACGGTAATAAAAACCTCTCAGCAAATGAGAATATAAGGGAACTCCCTCAACCTCTCTATAGTGAAACACTTAGTAGTGAAACACTGAACATTTTTCTGCTAAGACAAGAAAAAGGCAAAGGTATTGAATACAACCACACTTATTCGTCATTGGTCCTAGCCATTGAAATACAGCAAGAAAAAGAGGGGGGGGAGTCATATGTGTTGGAAAGGAAGAAACTTAATTGTATTTATTTGAAGATGATAATCTATGTAGAGGACTCTAAGGAATCGACAAAAAAGAGCTAGAACTAATATGTAAGTTTAGCAAAGTCACAACATGCAAGTTCAATACATAAAATCAATTAGATTTCCATATTCTTGTTACAAACAATTCAAAATTAAAATTTAAAGACTACCAAATACAATAGCATCAAAAATGTGAAATGTTGAGGCATAAATTTAACATATGTTAATTTAATATGTGCAAGGCCTGTAAACTAAAAACTACAAGATATTACTAAGAGGAGGTAAGAAAAATCTACATATGTGGAGACAGATTCCATGTTTATGACATTCCATGTTATGACAACAATGTTAACTTGTCAGTTCTTTCCAAATCAATCAATAGAGTCAATGCAGTGCTTACCAAAATCCCCACAGAGTTTTTGTAGAAACTGATAAGCCTTTTTTGTTTACATCTGCAAATATGTATTTATTTATATGGAAACGCAAATACCTAGATTAGCTAAAACAATTTTGAAAAAGAACAAAGTTAGATAACTCACATTACCTGATTTCAAGTCTTACATAAAGCTGCAGCAGTGAAGACAGTGTGTTGGTGAAAGGATAAACTTATTGTTTGAGTGAAATCAAAAGATCAGAAATATACCCACACAAATATGGCCAACTGATTTTTGACAGAAGTATGAAGATAACCCAATAGGGAAAGGATAGTCTTTTCAACAAATATGCTGGAAAAATTGAACATCTACATGCGAAAAAAAAAAAAGAATCTTGACCTCCCACCAGACACAAACATTAACCAAATGAATCTAAATGTAACTAATTCTATATGCTTCTAGAAGAAAGCATACTTTTCTAAGAAAGTCATCGTGATCCTAGGTTAGGCAAAGATTTCTTAGGTAAGATACGAAAAGGAAGACGTAGAAAGAAAAAAAATGATAAATTGGATTACATTATAATTAAAAACTTTTGTGCTAAAAAGGACACCATTATGAAAATGAAAAGGCAAAGCACAGACTGGGAGAAAATTTGTGCACAACAGTATCTGAGAAAGGAATTATATCCAGAATATATGAAGAATCCATACAATGCAATGAAAAATAAAAATGAGCAAGATTTGAATGGCTATTCCACAAAAGATATGCAGATGACAAATAAGCAGGTGAAAAGATGCTCAACATCATTAGTCTTTAGGGAAATGCTAATTAAAACCACAGTGAGATACCATTACGCACCTAATAGAATGGCTTAAAAAAATAACCAGTGCTGCCAAGAATGTGAAGCAACTGGAATCCTCATGTATTGCTGATGGGATACAAAATGGCACAGCCACTTTGGAAAACAGTTTGGCAGGTTCTTCTAAAGTTAAGCATACACTTACTACATGATGCAGACATTCCACTCCTAGATATTTACTCAAGAGAAATGAAAACGTTGATTCACACAAAGACTCGTATACAAATGTTCAGAGAAGCTCTATTCTTAATATCCCCAAACTGGAAACAACCCAACTGTCCCTCATCTGGTGAGCAGATAAGCACAACATGCTACATTCATACAATAGAATACTATACAGCAATAAAAAAGAATGAATTACTCACACCCAAAACAATATGGATGAATCCCAAAAGCACTATGCTAAAGGAAGGAAACCACGAAAGATTACATATTGTATGCTTCTATATCTATAAAATTCTGGAAAAGAAAAAGGAGTGGAGGGAAGGAGAGTGACTGGAAAGGGGCAGGAGAGAGCTTTTTGGAGTAACAAAAATGTTCTGTATCATGATCATGCCTATGTCAAACTCACCAATTATAAGATTAAATATGGAAATTTTGATTATATGTAAATGTTACTTCGACAAAGCTAACTTTCTAAATGGGTGACTAGCAGATAAGTTTTCTTAGCCCTTAAACCAACTTCTACTTTCAAGTGATGGTTCAACTGAGTATGGAATTCTAGATCATACCATCTTTTCTCCTCCAAATGTTGAAAACATTGTCTCCTAGAATCCAGTGTTCCTTATGAAAACATGAATAACAGTCTGATTCCTTTTCCTGTGAGGTGACTTTTGCCTCTTTCTTTACTTTTTTATGAAAATGATATTGACAAACACTTACTGAGAGCTTATAGCTTTCCAAGTCCTGTTGTATACACAGCATTCCCAGTGCCTTGGAATTTCTCAGCAATAAATCCAGTTGTGATGTCTTTTTCATTACTGTTCTGAGAACTCAGAGAACTGTTTCAATATAAAGACTACTGTCCTTTGGGGAAGTTTCTTCTGTCGTTTCCTGGCCACGTTGTCTGTCTCAGAGTCCTCTGTTCTCCACTACTAGTACTCCCAATAATGGGGATTACACCTCTTGGGGGTGGATCCTTTATTTCTCTTGTCTCTTATCTTATAATTTCTCCAGACTTTTATTGCTTCTTTTATTTTGGCAATCATGTCTGTAATCTCCAAGACACTTCTTGTGTTCTGAGGGATCCTTTTCCCTAGGCTACTGTTCTTGTTCTTTGAATGTAACATCTTCTTGGATGTCGCTGAACATGCTTTCAGAATATATTTTTTTGTCCTGCTTTTTATCTTGGTCTTTCTCTTTTATCTGCTACACACATGCACTTGCACACACAGCCCTGGTGATCCTCGGTTGTCTCTTCACATATAAGAAGGATAGGATAGCTGGGTGAGTTTTCTCTGTTGTCGAATTAGAGACAAGTTCGCCCTTGCCCCACTGCTGAGTGAGCTCTGACTGGGAGTTCTTTTAGAGGCATGAACCTGTAGGCTATGTGAGTGACAGGCTTTGAATTAGATGAGGAGGGAGTTGGGGAGAAGATTCTAATATCTACCAAACTGAGAAGAAGTTACTCAGTCCCAGGCATTATCATTCAAAGAAGACTTAGCATTTCCCAGACGGTATATTCCTTTTATTTGTTTGATTGTTTTTTGGTATAAAGGCCCCCTTCACCCCTCCCCTAGTAGTAAATTCCAGCAACCTGAATACAGCTCAGCATGTAGAAGTGGAGAAGGCATCATGGTGTCAACTGCTGTCCTTGTGCTGCGCACTGACATCCAACTACTCCACCTGCTTCTAGACCAACTTCACTCCCCTGTCCTCTGGCTGACAGGCCATCCTGAGCCAGGAGTCTCTAAGACCACCCAGCCCACACCTCCTCAGCGGCCCTCTTGCATCTTCTACTCTGTGCTGTTCTCGAATTATGTAACCTGCAAACCTACTCCTATCCACTTTTGATCACTCAGAATTTGTTTTTCTCCCTGATTGTAGATCTGCTCCCTTTTATTCTATTTTCTATGAGATGTTTTTGTTTGCTTGTTTTTCATTTGTTTGTTTGTACTTCTATCTGTTCATCACCACAGAATCTTAGAAAGTATAAAGTGCAAATAAATATGCATTCTACTCTCTTAAAATAAAAGTTGTCTTCATGCTTCATCTTTTGCCCATCAAAATTACTTCTGCTAGCAGAATCCACCACCACAGCACTATATTAGGTCACTATGATGAAACATTCTTGAATGTTCTATGACCATTTTAAAGACACAACCATTTCTGTATTTACAAGTTCTAGACACTTGTCAAGTAAATCAAGATTAACTTAATAATAACAAAGATGAATTATATAATTAATTTTTCTATATCTTTATTTAATATGCTTCTTAATTTGCCAAAGACTGAATGGTTTATTTAAGTCTTGCACTACAATTTTGGTTTTATAATAAAAACTTTAAAAATTGCATTACATGTATATATATCTGGATGCTGTTATTTGGGGCACAAAAGTTCACGACTACTCTAGCTTTATGATGGACCTTTATCAAGGTAAGAAAACTATGTTCTATTTATACTTTACCTTACTTTTTACTTTTTCTGATACTAATACTGTCAATGCAACTTTCTTTTGATTTATATATATTCTTAGTATATCCTTGCCCACCCCTTTATTCTTACTCTTGAAAACTTATTTTAGTGTTTATCATAGGTAAAATCCTCAATTGCAATTTATTTTTGATCCATGAAGGAGTTTAATCACATTCATCCACTCAACAAGTATTATTGAGCAATTGCTATGTATCAGATTTGATATTCAGAAGTGAACAGGACAAACATATCTTCATTTCAAGTCATAACGGTTCAAGCCATTATAACTTTTTTTGCACCTTATTTTCTCTAACTATTTAGATATAGAATGAGTTTGCTTTTTTGTTTATTCCACAAGTCCTTACTTTTGGATTAAAAAAGTAGGAAATAAGAAATACGGATTCAATGTTTATTCATCATTAAAAAAATATTCTTAGCAAACTAGGAATAGATCTTCCTTAACCTGATAAAGAATATTGATTGAAAAACATGCCTATAAATAGTGAAAAGTTGAAAGCTTTTCCTCTAAGATAGGGAACAAGACAAGGCTGCCCACTCTCACCACTCCTATTCAACATGGTACTAGAAGTCCTAGCCAGAGATTTTATATATATATATATATAATCTAAGGACTCCACCAAAAGACTATTAGAACTAATTAACAAATTCAGTAGAGTTCAGGATACAAAAATCAACATTAAAATTGAGTTACATTGCTATATGCTAACAACAAACTATCTGAAAGTGAAATAAATAAAAAATATTATCTACAATAGCAATAAAAATAATAAAATAGTTAGGAATAAATTTAACCAAGGAGGTGAAAGATCTATACACTGAAAACTACAAAACGTTGATGAAAAAAATGAAAGAAGACACAAATAAATGGAAAGATATCCTATGTTCATGGATTAGAAGAATTAATATTGTTAAAATGTCCATGTTACCCAAAGCCATCAATAAATTCAATGCAATTTCTATTAAAATTCCAATGGTATCTTTCACAGAAATAGAAAAAAAACAATTCTAAAATTTGTATGGAACCACAAAAGACCTCAAATAGCCAAAGCATCCTGATAAAGAACAAAGCTAGAAGCATCATAATTTCTGATTTCAAACTTTATTACAAAGTTACAGTAACCAAAACAGTATAGTACTGGCATAAAAACAGACACATAGACCAATAGAACAGAATTGAGAGCCCAGAAATAAACAATGCATATACTAATATTTGACAAGGGAGCTAAGAAGATGCAATGGGGAAAGGATAGTCTCTTCAATAAATAGTATTTGGAAAACTAGATAACCACATGCGAAAGAATGAAATTGGACCCCTTTCTTACACCACTCACAAAAATTAATTTGAAATGGATTAAAGTCTTAAATGTAACACTAAAACTGTAAAACTACCAGAAGAAAAACATAGGGAAAAAGCTCCTTGACATTGGTCTTGGGAACAATTTTTTGGATATGACATCAAAAGTGCAAGCAAAAATAAACAAGAGAGACTACATCAAACTAAAAAGCTTCTGCACTGTAAAAGAAACAATCAACAAAATGAATAGGTGATCTATAGAATGGGAGAAAATATTTGCAATCCATCTATTTGATAAGGTGTTAATATACAAACTATATAAGGAACTCATACAACTCAATAGCAAAAACCCAACAATTCAGGTCCATCCACATTGTTGCAGATGGCAGGCTATCCTCCTTTCTCATGGCTGAATAATATTCCATTGTGTATATGTACTGCATCTTTTTTATCCAGTCATCCATTGATGGGCATTTGGGTTGTTTCCATATCTTGGCTATTGTGAATAATGCTGTGATGAACATGGGCATGCAGATATCTTGTTGAAATCCTGTTTCATTTCCTTTGGATATATACCCCAAAATGGAATTCCTAGATTGTATGATAGATCTATTTTTAATTTTTTGAGGAACCTCCATATTGTTTTCCATAGTGGTTGGACCAATTTGCATTCCCACCAACAATGTATAAGGGTTCCCTTTCCATCACATTTTCTCCATCACCTGTTGTCTCTTGTCTTTTTGATGATAGCCATTCTAACAGTTGTGAGGTGATACCTCATTATGGAAGTGAGATAAGTTAGACAGAGAAAGACAAGTACTGTACAATATCACTTATATATGGAATCTAAAATAGACAAACCTGTAAAAAAAAGAGAGTAAAATGGTGGTTACTGGGAGATGAGGGGGGCAGATAAGATTGATAGCATTTAAAGGGTACAAACTTGTAACAAGTAGTAAATAAGCCATAGAGATCTAAAGCACAGTATAATGAATAGAGACAATAATATTGTACTCTAGTTATGTAATGTGATGAATACTGCTACAATAGCAACCATCCTACAATATATACATGTATCAAAGTGACACAATGAGATATCTATCTCACAATGAGAATGCCTATTTTCAAAAAGGCAAGAGACAATAAGTGTTGGTGAGGCTGTGGAGAAAAGGAACCCTCGTACACTATTGATGGGAATGTAAATTGGTACAGCCACTATGGAAAACAGTTTGGAGATTCCCTCAAAAATTAAAAATATAACTACCATACGATCCATCAATCCCACTTCTGGTATATATCTGAAGGAAATGAAATCACTATCTTGAAGAGATATCTGTACTCCCATATTTATTGTAGTATTATTCACAATAGCTAAGACATGGAAAAAACCTAAGTGTCCATAGAGGGATGAACAGATTAAAAAAATGTTACATATATATACATATATATGTATAAAGAGAGAGAGAGAATGAGAGTGAGAGAGAGAGACACACACACACACACAAACACACACACACTGGAATGTTATTCAGCCATAAAAAACGAAGGCAATTCTGCCTTTTGTGACAACATGGATGGATTTTGAGGTCATTATGGTAAGTGAAATAAATCAGACAGAGAAAGATAAACACTAGGTTCTCACTTATATGTGGAATCTAAAATGCTGAACTCATAGGAACAGAGTGTAGAATGGTGGTTACCAGGAGTTGGGGGATAGGGGAAATAGGGAGATGTTGTCAATGGGTAGAAACTTCCAGTTAGAAGATAAATAAGTTCTGAGGATGTAATGTACGGCATGGTGACTATAATTAACAATACTATATTATATACTTGAAAGTTCTTAAAAGAGTAGATCTTAAATGTTATCACCACACAAAAAAATGGTGATTATGGGAGGATGGCGGTGTTAACTAACCTTATCGTGGTAATCATTTCACAATATATACGTGTATCAAACCAAATTGTACATCTTAAATTTACATATGTTTTGTGTCAATTATATCTCAATAAAGCCGGAAAATTTTTAAAATTAAATAATTAAATACATAAATTAAAATATGTCTTTAGCAGATATATACTCAATGGTAAAACTGAGAACTTTCCCCTTGAGATGAGAAATGAGACAAGGATGCCCAATTTCACACTTCTACTCAACATTTTACTGGAGGTTCTAGCCATTGCAATAAAGCAAGAGAAATAAATAGAAGACATCCAGATTTAAAAGGGGAAAAACACCATTATTTTCAGATGGCATAATTGTGTACAAAGAAAATCCAAAAGAATTAAGGGCAATTAGAATTAATAAAGAACGTAGAAAAGGTGCTAGAAACCAAGAAATATACAAAAATCAATTTTATTTTTGAATACCAGCAACAAACAAATAGAAAATAAAATTTTAAACATCATTAACATTTACATTATTAGTATCAATGAGCAACAAATACCCGGAAATAAATCTAAGGGAAAATGTGCAAGACATCTACTCTGAAAACTGCAAATATTATTGACAGGAAATCTAAATAAATGGAAGACTTGATTTGTAAAAACACAAATCTTCCCAGATTGCTCTGTAAATTTTTTATAATCCCAATCAAAATCCAAGCAGGCAGGGTTGCGTGTGTGTGTGTGTGTGTGTGTGTGTGTGTGTGTGTGTGTGTGTAAATTCGCATGCGGATTCTTAAATGTTTATGAAAATTCAAATAGCCAAGCAATTGTACAAAAGGAAAACAAAGCTGAAGGACTCACACTGTCAGGTATGAAGACTTATTATAAAGCTATAATAAATAGAACTGTGGGACATTGGTGCAAAGATATACCAAAAAACTCAATGGAATAGAATAGAATCTAGAAACCACACAATATTTAGTCACCTAATTTATGAAAAGTTGACTCTGTAGTGCAGTCTTTTCAGTAGACGATGCCAGGTCAATTGAATATCCACATGAGAAAATATATGTCTTGATCCCTGTCTCACACCATACACAAAGTTCAATTCCAGAAGAACTACAACTCTCAACATGAGATGTTAAACAATAAAACTTTAAGAGGAAGGCATCTTGTAGATGTTGGAGTATACAAAGATTCTTAAACAGGACACAAATAGAGAGTTAAAAGGCCAGTCACAGCATGGTAGAAGAGACACACACACACTCTCTCCGTAAATGAAGGTCCTTCATAAGTGAAGGTCTCTTATGAAAATATGTACATGCTATTTACTAAGTACAAATTACTAAGAAAAAGATTCTTAAAATAGAAAAATGGGTCAAAGACATTAAAAGATACTTCACAAAAGAGGATCTCTAAATAGCCAATAAACACATGAAAAAGTGCCTAGTCATCAGGGAACTGTAAATTAAAGCTACAGTGATATACACTCACCATCAGAATGGCTAACATGAAAAAGATGGGAAATACCAACGGATGTAGAACCGCTGGTGCTCTCATGCCCTTCTCCTGGAAGTGTAAATTAGTAGAGCAGTTTGGAAAACTCTTTGGCAGTATCTGCTAAACCTGAACATGTGTGTATTTTTGACCCAGTAATTCCGTTCCTAAGTACATATGCAACCAAAACACATCCATATTTTCAACAAAAACTGTGTATTAGAGGGGCCACCCGGTGGCGCAGCGGTTTAGTTCGCGCTTGGCAGCCCGGGGTTCACAAGTTCGGATCCTGGGCGCCCGCGGACACACTGCCTGTCAGCCATGCTGTGGCAGCGTCCCATATAAAGTAGAGGAAGATGGGCACGATGTTAGCCCAGGGCCAGTCTTCCTCAGCAAAAAGGGGAGGATTGACAACAGATGTTAGCTCAGGGCTGGTCTTCCCCCCCCCCCCAAAAAAAAAAACTGTGTATTAGAATATCCATGGCAGTGCCATTCACATTAGCCAAAAACTGGAAACTCCTCAAATATGCCATCAACAGATTAGGATAAGTCAATTGTGATGCATTCACACAATGGAATGCTACACAGTAAAGAAAATGGACAATCCACTTTGGACCCACACTTTTGGAATAAGCCTCAGAAACACAGTGTTGAGAGAGAGAAGCCAGAAGAAAGAATGCATACTATATGACTCCATTTGTGTTGAGTAAGATCCTCAGAGTGATAACGTTTGGGGGAGGGACAGTACCTGGAAGGAGCAGGAGGTGTCCTCTGGGGTGTAGCCATGTTCTTCCTATTGATCTTGGTGGTTATTACACAGCTGAGTTCACTTTGTGAAAATTCACTAAGCTGACTATACAGCACTTTTTTGCATGTATGTTACACTTCAATGAAGTTAAAAAAGAAATAAGACAACTTACCCACCTTCATTTTTATAATTGTTGGTACCTCTTTTTAACACGAGAATATTAACATTGTTTCCCTACACTCTCCTAGTTTTACTAATACAGTCAGAAATATTTAGGCCCAAACTATTGTCGCGGTTTTCAGCAATTGTTAAATTATTTTGTATTTTGAGCATTATTTTGCATTTTGTTTCACACTCACCACGAGTATATAGACTTAATTAAATATTAACTGGATTTGAATTTTACTCTAGCCTTTTTATAGTTTATATTCTCTATTTCTGACTTGAACAGATTTGGACTCACCTCTCATTTGACTGGGAAACATCTTTTGAGAGATTCTTATAGAAAGAATAACCACTTCACGATTTTTGTCATATCTGATCTTGGTCTTTCTTCCATCATCCCGCTTATTGTTTTCTGATTATTGTTTGTGTTTTGTCCTTTATCTTTGGTTTGTGGACCTAGTTTTGTTTGCTCTTTTTAAAATAATTTATGATTTGGAAGTTAAACATCTTATTTTTAAACCTACCTGGTTGGGTTGAAATTTTGAGGAAAATGTTTGAATTTATTTTTCTCTATCAACATTGAAAATGATACAATATCTATACCATCTCCTACATAAAATGATAAATTCTGTGTACACTTTCTTCATGCCGTCTTCTCTGTATCTCCCAATTTTAGTTGATGTAATATGGAACTTAAATACTTTCATTAAATAACTTATTTTCTCCTTTGTCATAAACTCTATAGCCAAAATTTTAAACAATCTGAATAAATGTCTCCTTTTTAGTGTTCTATACCATTTCTTTTACATTACAACTTCCCATTTGAGTTTCTTATTATTTATATGGTCTTCATTCAGCTGGAGCAGTTCTTTGAGTATTTTTTTAATGAAGGGCACACAGGTGGTATACTTTCTAAGTACTTTCCTATTTCAAAATCTGCAAGGTTGTCTCAGGAATGATAGGTTGAGAGAATGTAGAATTGTGTTTTCAATTCAAAAATAACTTCCATTATTGCAAAGGCAGTATAAGTACGCTGTAGAAAGTTAGAAAATGCAGATAAGTAAAAAAGTAGAAAAATCATTTTCCCACTAACACCCTAGACTGTATCTTCCCAGATCTTTTTCTATGCACACATATGTATGTGGATGTTTACCACAGTAAGATCACACCCCACACTTTGTTTTGTCACATCTTTTATTCCACAAGTAGATGTCCACCTTTCCATAGCATTAAATTGTAATGTCATCTAGTGCCCAGACTGCACTCAAATCCCCCAATTGGCCTTTACAGATGGATTGTCCCAAGTAGATGCAATCCAGGCGGTTATTCTCTTAAATTACTTCTAATCTAGAACAGGCCCCTTTCCATGAGATGGCTGTTGAACGGATTGGGACAAAGCCTCCGTCTTCTAGATTTGTCTGCTCGCCTCCGTATGTATCATTACTGAGGCACGACCATCTTTTTCTACAACTCTGTAAACATTCCTATTGAGCTCCTGTCATTTAGCGTTGCAGAAGAAAAGTTAGATGGCAACTTGATCCCCCCCTTCCTTCCTACTGCTTCCTATTTTGTCTACACTTGAAATTCAAAAATGTCATGAAGTGCTATCTCCCTGGGACTCTACTCATTAATTATGACTGGTACTCAGTAAATGCTTTCATCTCAGAGGGAAAGTTTTTATTCAGCTCAAAGACTGGGGCTTTTTGAGGGTTTGGTGTTTTTTTTTTGTTTGTTTGTTTGTTTTTGGTGTCTATGCTATTTTCTCCTGGAATTTCTGTCATATGTGATTTGAATCTCCTGGGCTTGCCTTCTAAATTTGTCTCTTCACTGTCCTCTCCATCATTTCCACCTCTTTATTTCTTTCATAAGAAACTGTCTTTTCACTCATGGATTTGGGAATAAAGACTAGTCTGGGATTCTCAGTCTTGGTGCACTCCCAGAAGCACAGGTGTTTTCAACCTCACCCAGCATTTGTTGAGTTCTTCCCCAGGGTCAGTTCTTCCCCCGGGTCTGTTCTATGTGCTGTACAAGGATCACCTCAATCAATCATCAATCAAACCTACTAGGTGGGGTTTATGATTAATTCCACTCTACAGATGACGAAACTGAGACACCAAGTAGATAAGTAACTTGCCCAACTACATGGATAATAAGAGGTCAGACTGGAACCCAATCCCAGGCTCCTCCTCCTTGTTCTCTGCACTGCTGAAGACTGGCCCCACACTTCCTGCCACTCAGATCCCTCCCTTTTGGGATCCCCTAGTGGGATCCTACAAAACTCCTTCCTAGGTAAGTTTCTCCTTCACATGCAGCCAGTTGTGGACACGTCCTCCCCTTGGTCTGGAGCTTTTGGCTCTACATTTCAAAGACACTTTCTCAAAATGCGATACAGCTGGCTACATTTTCTAGTTTCCAGTATGAACACAGATTTCCCCCATATTTACATATCTTTGGATATTTCAAGGGAAACCTCATGCTAAATGCACATTTACAGGTTTTTTTGTTTCTTATCTCCCCTACCAAAATGCGAGCTCTGGTTAGTTCATCTCCCTGCCCGAAAACCTTCTGGGACTCCGCAGCTCATAACGAACAGCATGAAACTCCTTGACTTAGAAATCAGTCCCTCCAAGAACAAGCCCGGCCTGACTTTCCAATTGTATTCCCTATCACTCTTTTTGTCCTCTTCATTTTTGGAAGAAACTGACCCATATCTGTGCTCTCCCTGCCCGGCCCCATGCCTTGGCACCGTATGCCTCCTCCAAGTGGAATGTCCTCTCTCATCCCATCCTCCCTCCCTCCTCGGATGTCCCATAGGCATTTTACCTCTCCATTTCCCTCGTGGCCTTCTCTCATTCAGGGTCCCTGCAGAAAACAGATGGCACGCTCCAGCGAGGATCTCCAGGGAGGGTTTATTTATGAAGGGGCAAATTACAAAGTGGGAAGTGACTGTAGAGAAGCCTCAAGGGAGAGTGTAAGAACCAGCGTCTGGGCCTAAAGGAAGGAGAGAAGGAGAAGTTCCTGGCGCCTGGAAAGAGAATCTGCGTTGTCTTGAGAATACCAGAGATCTCCAGGCAAAGGAGCAACCAGAGGGAAGGACCCAGCAGACAAAATACTCTGCCCTTGGTCTCCCTGCCAGCAATCCCCTCCAATCTCCTGCCAGGGATCCCCTTCGTCAGAACCCAACTAGAATCCAGATGACCCAGAACCCCTTGATACACGCCAGCCTCTGAGGCTGCATATAGGGTGGAGGAAGGCGAAGAGTGAATGTGACGGGCAAAGAAGAAATCAGCTGCAGACTCCACCACTTCCATTGTTTATAGTAATCATGTGTGTTCTAACTTCCCCACTAACTCATCTTCACTCCCCTCGTAGTGACCAGGAGCATTGATTGAGAGATTCAGGTGGGGCCGCGGATGGATGCTTTTCAAGTGTATACTGGTCCTCCCAGCTGTTAAGCCCTGAGG
Organism: Tapirus indicus; assembly: GCA_031878705.1. Lineage (NCBI taxonomy): Eukaryota > Metazoa > Chordata > Mammalia > Perissodactyla > Tapiridae > Tapirus > Tapirus indicus. The sequence goes on from CM062926.1 coordinate 3,458,866, forward strand.
CTGGTGTCATCCGTGAAGCATTCTGAATGGGCTAGCCGGCCCAGACCAACACCCGTACCTAGCGCCAGAGAACACCAGCAACCAGCGACTGACTCCGGCCATTCTTGCATTCATTTGTCATGTGTTCGTCATTCGTTAAGCATTCATTAAGCACCTACTATGTATATGAAGGGTTTTAAACCCATATGCCTATAGGGGCCAGGCAGTGAAGGTAAACAAAAGCAGCAGCCCTGGTGTAAGGAAATAGAGAGCAGTGGGACCACAGCATAATGGAGAGCACATCCCCCTCTAAAGAGCGCAGCTCCACCTGGAGTAGTTGATTGCCGCTCTGCAGAACTGCAGGCTATCTCGTCCTCTTTCTTCTTTCTTTTACCAAAGAAGACAGATTTCCAGCCCAATCTGAAATCTTTGTTTAAATGTAGGCATCTCATTCCATTTAAATATATATATATATGGGGGGGGTGTGCACCTGTGTGTATAGTGGACAAACAAATTTGTTTTCTGATTGCAGTTGACCTGTAGGGCACCTGTTTGTACCCTCCAATGTTCAGGGAACCAGGGACCAGATACCACAATACATGGAAGGACCCTCCTACCCACAAGTAACCCTAATACAAGTGGGAAAAGAGTATCTAAAGAGGGGTAGAGATACACAACAGGGGAAAATGTTCCTCACTCTGCCGGTAACAAACATCTCCTTGGCCCACCCACCCACGCAGCCTTGGCCCACCCACCCACGCAGCCTTGGCTCACCCACCCATGCAGCCTTGGCCCAACTGTGTCCTGACTTGAAGACCTGACTTTGGAAACACAACACATGAGACTCTGTGATTTTGATGAGAATGACCTCAGTCTGGGCCAGCCACATTCTTTCCCAGGACCAAAAAGAAAACCCTCCAAACAAAGGGCGAAAGAAAATCATTGTTTACTTATGCTCCGTTCTTCTTAATTTCTGATATTCTTTTAGACTGCTGCCAAGTCCAAATGAAAACAGTTCTTCTGTTGTAATAACTATAGACTTTGATCTGACAGTCACCAAAGCCATTGTGAAGAATTTCAGAGCAGAGACCACTTGAGTAACAAGTCATAAAATGGATGTGAGCCTTGACTGTTTTCTAAACCTGACCAATAACTTGGTCTCAAGAGTTAAAATGAGCTTTTCCCCAGAAGTAAACACTTGTCATAAACACTTCAAAGGACATTTTCTATAACATTTCTTTGTCCTTACAATGAGCACGCATTTCACACCTGGGAGCAAATGTGTTACTGTTGCTGCCCTTTGAGCAAGCGGCCGATCATGGCCTTGACTTTACACAGACAACCTTGGGACAGACTCCTTGACCTCGCTAGTCCAGGTCTACAATTTTAGTTGTCTTTCAAGTCACCTGGGGCAACACCTAAAATGCCTGTCACCCTAAGCCTAGGGCGATTATATAATTTATCACACCGACTGGACCATTTTGCAGATTAGAAAGGGGCATTGTTACACTGGGAAGACAAGCACTAACCTTGACTGACCTGGGTCCGTTGTGGTGTGTGGCCATCCTACTTGAAAAAAAAGGTGGAAGCATTAATCGTGTGGTGTCTTTCTGGGAGCCAGTGGAGACCTATTCGCTCAGGGTCGCCACGCAGGAAAAAGGGCAGGGAACAATCAGTCAAGGACCGCCCAGCAGTGGCCTCAGGTGCCCCCACTCCGGGGAGAGCAAAGTAACTGGAAAGTCATGGGGACTGTGCCGGGGATTCCAATACACCGGGAGCACCCTCCTCAGACGCCCTTGCAGTCCTCCCTCCGCCAGTTTCCTGAAACCCACTTGTAGAGAAATATTTACGATCTCTGTCTCTCTGTCTCTCTCTTGCTTTTTGACATCCATCAGATGAAGTATAAACTATATCTAGTTTTTCCAGAAGTTTCCGTGACAACTAATGATCTGGCCAAGGAGGTGGCTGGGAAACTCTTAACCAGCTAAGAAAATGACAGCTCACCAGATGGGCCACCCTCCTGAGTTCCTTGGCTAGGAATGCCTGGCTCCATTTTGCATGCCTCCTTTTGGTTCTCACTATCTACAATGTTCAGATATGCATAAAATAGTAATACTATGATTCATATCATAATGGGTATTATTAGCTAAGAATATGAGGTATCATGCATTAAGCACCCATTCTAGGCTCAGCATTATACAGGCGCTTACTTATAACACACTCTAATCCTTATAATCCTATAAAGAAGATGTATTTATCTCCATCCTATAGATAAGGACGCTGAGACAGACGGGTTAACTGTCTTGCTCAAGGTCACACAGCTGGGCACAGTGCTGGTGTTGCCTTCCCCTAGAATCTGCCAAAAGGTGACAAATTCCAAGCCACATCTTTGCCTTAAAAAATACGTTTGTGTCTCAAGCAGTCTTGCAAATCACTAGTACTCATGGATGAGGTTTATACAGGAGACCAGTAAAAAGTCTCCCCCCCAAACGTTGGGGCAAAAACGAGTGTACCCTAAAGACAACAGCGTTTTTATTCTGCCATCACGTGAGTGAGCTCTTTCAAATGTCCCTTTATTCACCAACACATTGCTGGATGCTTTATAAATGCAAAAACAAGAAACACAGCACGGGAAACAACATTTTCTAGCACACTTCATGGGGATCAGAATGAGAATTGTGTCTGCTGCATGTCCCAGCGCATGTGCAGGATGCAGGTGCCCTGCTCAGACCTCTGCTGACCCTTGTACCTGACGGCTAGACACGCGTTTGGATGACAACGGCTGAGCCCCTAAGAGGAGGGGGTCCCCAGGCGCCAGCAGCTGGAGGGAAGAAACTGAGTGAGCGTCCTTAGCAGGTCTTTCCGGTTTCTCTACTTCCTTTCCCTTCCTCCTCTCCTAACAAGGGAGCCTACGGGGTCAGTGTTCACGGCTGATGCTTTGTGCCCAATACGCTCCCGCGGCTTAGAATGGACACAGTGGCTTGAAAGATCAGTGAAAATAAACCCAGGGCCGAACTGAGTGATCCCTGGTGTGGGTCAACATGGATGTTCTATCCTTCCGTTCTGAGCACAAAGGGTGCTTAAAACTTTAATGAATTGAACTCTATGAGTAAGGGATGTTAATCATTTTAATTACCCAGCAGCTTGAAATCAGATATAACAGTCCTATAATGTATCTTTAAACGAATACAACCCTGCCCTATAAAAAATCCCTTCCAAACCCATTCTAATAATTTCTATTTATCTTTTCTGACGTTAACTGTTATCCAGCCCAGCCGGCCAACAGACAGCCTTCCCCTCGCGTTTAGTTTAAATGCAGAGCCGTCTAGTTTTTCAATATCATTAGCGTCCCCCTGGTGGGCAGAGAGCAAGGCGGTGGCACCGGTCACACTTCACTGCTTTATCTCATGTGACAAAGAGAGATGATGCGCTTCAATCCGGGCCGGGCTGGCAGAGGGGAAGGTGGCTGCAGAGAACTCCCCCTACTGCCGAGAAACACTGCAGGGTCGCCGCGTGTGACTTGCGAACAGCATGAAGGGGCAGACAAATAGATTTTCCTCTATATTTATAACCAGCATCATTCTTCCTTCCAGAGCGTTCAGTGCAGGTAGCTGTTTTATATGAAATGAACAATCTTTATAGACGTACCAGAGCCATAACAAGCCTGATTTTCAGCGAAGCTGAGGTATATAACTCTTAGCGAATTGTCAGGCTACTTGCTCAACAAATCAAGCCTAACTTATGATGTTTGCGGTGTAATTTTTATTCCTGTTTGACTAGCCAACTACCCGGTGGTAATAGGATGTTAGGAAAGGGCAGTGGCGATGTTTGTGCATGCGTGATTGATAGGCCGCCACGGCATTTTTCATTTATATCTCCCGATTCCAAATCAGTTAAGTTTAGGAAAAATGAAACAAAGTGGCAAGAAAAATGTTTGCAGATTGCAGCCCGGCGCTCCCGCAGATCTGAGTTCAGCCCACATCTGCTGGGATTGTCTGAAAACATTAAGATATCTAAATGAAAATCAATACTATATGTGCCAGGCATTTACTACCAGGAACAAGCATCAGGAGACCCGGGCTAATCAGACTTCCAGCTTGTGCCTCAGCCACAGACTCAACCCCAGGGGCGTCCTAATTGCCCAGACTAATCATAGAAGAGTTAAATTTATAACCAAGAAAGACATCTTGTTTTTCTTACCAGTCATCATTTAGGAGCGCACAGGTTCACCTGCGAGGTGGGTGCCAGATGTACGGCGGGAGCCCCCGTGCACAGGAGGACGGCTCCTCACCTGTCAGAGGAGAGGGAAGACGGATTTACTGTCAGCCGTAAAACCAGTCATCCTCATTTAAGCTCTGGGTGGGACACTTCCACCAGCTTGCACGCCAACGGTAGACTTCCTTACTGAGAGCCTTGCCACTTAAGCCCCACGTTCTGCAACATGAAGGGAGGTGTCTGCGTGTCCACAAGCCCCCTGCACACTTTACTCCCCACCCTGGTCTTTATTCTAAAGAAATAGCTTGGAAAAGGAAATAGCATCAGTGATGTTTAAAATATATGTATCTGTTTTTCCTTGAGTTCCACTCCCGGTTTCTGTCCCTTGGAACCTCTAGAGGAGCTCATATCACTTGGCGACATGTATCTCCCTAATACGCTGTACAAACAACTCACCCATATTATTCACACTCCCACAAACTACGAAGTCACACAATAGCTATTGGACGAGCCCGCACTACACTGCTGAAAAACCATAATGTATCAGGGGACTGGATTCCTAATATTTGCATTCTAGATGCCAACTGTGAGCATATTTTGTACTATTTTCAACAAATTACACCAAAATATGCAAAATGTTTATAAGGCTCCATCTTCTATTTTTGGCTCCAGTATATTTGCAACTTAATAGTCCTTCAGAGATTTGTCTGTCTCCTCAGGAGAAATAGGAAAGTGGAAAATGCAAAAAAAGAGGAAAAGGGAGAAGAGAAAAGAAATGAAGATGCTTTGTTCACGCAACAAGTCGAGTTCTGCAAGTTTTTCGTAAATGAGCAGAGCCAGCTGTCCCACGGGACCGTCTTCAACAAGAAATTTAATAACATTATTTGGATTCTTTGTGCCCTGGATTTCAGATGTATTTTTAATGCATGTGTCTTAAAACAAAACAACCATTGTCAAATGCTGTATTCTCTTCTCACCAGTATAAATGGTTTCCTAGACAGCACAATTCTGGGAGCATCATAAGGGTTGCCATCAATGAAAGCTTGTGCCGTGCATCCTGTGGCTTACCAAGGATGCCCCTCCCTGCCCAGGGAAAGCTTTGTCGGTTCTCTTCCCAGGAAAGGTGTCTCTGGTCTTTAAAATGCGAATGATGATGGCCTCTTGCCTTCCGTACCATCTCCACCGCTTCGATGCTCACAGAACTGGGTGCAAGGACACATCTTTCTTGTCTCCAACCCCGCGACGGGGCCATCCCTGACCGCCCTGTGTGGTCTGTGCAGCGTTAGAGCTGATATGCTGGAGCAAAATCCAAAATGCGGGAGTTGACAATGAATCTGGGTGGGGGAGGGCAAAAGCTTCCAGCTGCTGGATTACAAAACCAAGTCAAAAACTTTTCAATCCAGTTTCTCCATTGGAAAACCTCTAGGAAAAAAAAAGAATTATTTTCTAATATTCTAACCTAGGACTCGAGCCTCAAGCCCTTGTTCTCTAACTGGACCACCCTTTCCTAACAAGACTGAAGCTTTAGCCAAGTTCATTATTTAACCAAAGTAAATAAAATCAGAGGAAGAGAGATTGAAATGAAAAAATCCATGCTCTTGGCCAGCCTCTACCTCCAAAAAGTAGAAAAAAGTCTATTGCCTCCCAAGTCTTTGAGCTCACAGTGGGCCTTCAAAATGTATGTGAAGGTTGGAAAAGCCAGTGACACATGGATGGATGAACTGGGAAGACTGTTAATTTGGACATAGACTCAAGAAGAGGTAAAGAAACATCATTCAAATGGAGAGACCAAGGGGAAAGTGAGACTCAGAATACAACAGGCTGTGGGCCGACAGGCCCTCCTTTCACAGGGCTGCTGCTCCGCACACCAGGCCCTGGGTCAGAGGCAGCCAGCCTCTAGTCTGCCTCTAGCACAAAGGCCAATAGCTCCCAACCTCTGGCCAGAATGACTCCAAACTCATTCCTCAGCCAGCTGGGCCTATTAGGAGAGCAGACCTGATGGGGCAAGGCATGACTCACAACGCAGGGCAGGCAAAGACTTCTCAACCCCAAGTCCCACCTCCACGGTCCTCTCCCAACCTGCTCCTGTGGCCAGGTTCTTGCATGCACAGGGGCTGCTGTGAAATGGCCTGAGCGATGGAGAAAGCTCCTCGGGTCTCAGCAGAGGGAAGCTGCTAGAGGCAGAGGAGGAAGGCAGGGCCACCAGAACAGAAAAGTCAACAGGGTTGGAGAGGGCCCAGGCAAACCACAATATCAGCGCCTCTGCTTCTCGAGGGTTTACCACGTGCCAAGCGCCATTCTGGGAGTTTACATGTGTTGACTCGTCTATCTTCACAAGCACCCTGGGAGGGTCCACTATCGCCTCGCAGGGAGTCAAGTAGTCTGACCACAGTCGCAGAGCCGCTGAGGGACAGAAGCAGGGTCCCACCCTTGCTGTCAGCAAGAGTCCACGCCCAGTGACCCCTGGTGCTCTGCTGTTGGAGGAGGTGTCTGGGGACCTCAGGAACAAAGGCGATCAGAAGGAGATGAGATGACAGAGAGGGGACCCAAGATGGGAATCAGACCATATTTATATCATTTATCGAATAATCATAACAATATAATAAATCCATGCCAAGCAAAAAGCTTTAAAATGGACGCCAAGCCACAGTAGTGCTTCATTAGGGAAGCTTCACAGAGAGGGAGGCCCCAGTGGAAATGCGGTTCCAATGGTTCCAAGATAAACATTCGGGGGCATTCAGCAGTGTGAGTCACTTGGGCTTCGGCCCCCATTCGGACATGGGTGAAAGTAATTGTATTCAGTTACCCATGGCTTTGGGTTCATCTCTCCAGCATTCAAAGCCCTGTGGCCTCACTGCCGTCTCACGGTTAGAAAACCAGAAGGACCGGCACTCCCAGAGCCTGCCGCCCAGTGACCTGGCTCTCCTTGTGGACCAGCTGTACCCCTAAACCACCATCACCAGCCCCAGTAGAAGTAGGGACTTCTCAGCACCATGTCCCACAAGACATAGGGAGCGAGTGTGAAGTAACCCTTCCCTTGCCTGTGGCTCCAGACAGAAGGGACAAGAAAGAAGGGGGAAAAGAGGGAAAGTTTGTCCTGTGGATTGAGTCAGGAGGAGGACACGGCTTGTTTAATCCTAATAAATCAGAGTGTCCCCAGGAGGTAGAAGCACCAGGGGACGGCATGCTAACAGAGCAGCACGTTGACCCAAGGAAGAGCTGGCGGAGAAACGATGTCCTCTTCAGTAGACTCCTGGAGAGACGGTCTGCATTTCTTCTGACAAATTAGAAGTGCCCTGAATGCAACCATTCCTCAGAAAATAGGCCTGATTTAGCAGTGTGCAAGCGCCATTATCTCACTGCATAAAAAGACCATTTAAGCGGGGCAGCCTTTAGAGCACTGGCCCACTAGAGGCAGCATTTCTGAAAAATTACCCCCTCAACTGCCACCTAAGCCAGTCACCACCCAAGGGAGAAGCCTTGTTTGCAACCTAGAAGACCAAGCAGGCTTTAGTCCAAGGAGAGGCAGGCGTCCTCTGTCTCTGGCCTCTGTGTGAGCTCCCCTGCCCCGCGCCCCCAGCCCCTCAGCTCACCTCGGATGGCCAAGTCGGGCGCTACACTGTGGGAACCACAGCTCCATCCCATCCCACGTTTCTTGCCCTGTTAGGGCCGCCGGAGCCCTAGCCTCCTGCACTGAACACTACAGCAGTTACAAAGCAGATCTGGAGACAACAGCGCCCAAAAGATGAAACAATGCATTTGCACAAAGAGTGCGGGTTTGAAAACTTTGCATGCAGATTACAACCTGCCATCGTGCTCCCCGGAGACGCACTACCTTTTCAAAAAGTATCTCTAATGAGATCTACAAATCTATGTTGAAGACAGCTTACTTTATCGTGTTTGTAAAGAGGAAAATGTTTTAAATAGGTTACGGCTCCGGGGACTGATGCCCCCCCATGAGGGTAAGGTCATTTTGGAATGTTAATAAAAGTTTTCATAAAATATGATGGCACTCAAAGAGTAATGTTGGGATGTAAAAATAACTATAAAAGTGTAATCTCTACCAGGGTGCACACGCAGTTTTTCTGCGTCAAGATATTTGCCCAATTCCTCATCTAACAGAGGATGCGGTTTTTCCAGCTGTTTTGATGGCCACGCTGGGGTTCGGTCCTGATTAGTCAGGGCTGCAGCTGCCTTTCCCAGGCCTCACTCATTGTTCTAGAAACTTCCCCGTGAAGCAAAGTCTTGCACTGCCCTGACGGTTAGGCTAATACGCTAGCACTCAACCCAGGGTTGACTCAGCCTGCTGCGGACAAAGCCGAATTCACTCCCAAGGAGAGAGAGAAGGTGAACAGGCAGAGTGAAGAAGGAGGGGGCCCCTGGGGCTCAGCGCCCGTGCCTTGGGGTTCCTGGGCTATGCCAGGGGGAACACGCCAAATTGGGAATATTCAGGTATTTCCTGATACTCGGTGAGCTCTGTTGTTTTTAAAGTCAACAAGCCCGATGGCACACCTCAGATTCATGTTCTAGGTGATGAGATAACTAAGGCGGCCAATCCGTTCTCCCTGTTTGCCAGATCCCATTGGCTCAAACAGACCTTGATGTTCCTACTAGGGCACTGGAGACACGTGCAGTCCTCAGGACTCAAGGTTGGGAACAAAACTCCCTGCAGACACTCAGTGAAGAAGTTAAGGGAAAGCTAAGAGGCCCTGGAAGCTGGGATCACAGACTTGGGACAAGGAGGAGATAGCACCAGAGTCTTCTCTACATAACAGACTGGCAACCCCACCTTCAGCAAGAAATTTCCTTTCTCGGTACTATGCAAAATTTTAAGTAAGAATACTTACTTCACGTCATTGTCATGGACTGCAGGGAACATACTCCAACCCTCTCCGGCCTTTCCCTACTTTCCCACACAGCCCATGGAAGGTTCATCTGGGACCCAGGAGATCTGCTGCTTATCTGTCCTCCCAGATCAATTGTTTATGACGTAAACTTCAGGACTTGAGCTCTTCAGGACTTCGTTATCCACAAAGTCTGGCTCTGACAAAGCAAAACCCTTTGCCACGAGGTTTAGAATCTATTTTGAAACTTTAGAAAGTATTGCTGTCCTTGTCCTTTGGTTCTGCCCTGGCAACCTTTTCTGGAAGCAAGGTAGTGGGATGCCACAGCTCCCGAGCTTGGGGGAAGGCCTGCAGGAAGCTGGGGGAGCATGTAAGGAAGTCAGGGAAGGAAACAGACTTGGTCAAAGTCTCAGAATTTTACTCCACAATTCTCCCTAATCCTTGATAGGATACTACTGACTCCATTCACAGCATTACTCAGTGTCTCCTCCCCAGAGAGGGCTTCCTGACCATTTCACGTCAAACAGCCCCATCAGTCTCTGCCCTTCCCCTTACTCTCCTTTTTCTGTATTTTTCTTCTTAGCATCCATTTCTCTGAGATACTGCAATATGCACTTATTTATTATTTCTCACCCCATCCCAGCATTAGAATGGAAGCTCCATGAGAGAAAGGACTTCACCTCATTCCCTGCTGGTTCTCAGTACCAGCAATGCCTGCACATAGCAGCTGATCGATTAATATTTGTGAACAAATAGATGAGCGAATGGACTGTGTGAACAGAACACTGTCAACTCCCAGGCTCTCACGAGGCAAAGAGTCTACTCAAGCCTAATGTCTGTCACCAAAGGACACCCCCTGCATCCTGTGTCTGGAAGGAAGAATCCGAATTCAAACTCAGAACCCACTTGCAAACACAGCACTGTTGTGACATGGCCCTGTGCAGCCAATCCATTGTCCTGTTGAGGCAGCCTTTTTCCTGTGTTCATTCTATAAAACTCCAGATTTAAGCACGATTGAAAAAACCAACCAACCAATCTAAAGAGACGTAGAAGGGAATGGAGAACGGAGCTCCTCAGAGCAAAGAGCTCAGGGCCGCCGTGAGCTCACTGTGACCGTGAGCTCAATCGGGCTGGGTGCGCAGCCATCAGGAATGCTTCAGAGGAATTCCAAAGCGTGTGGGAGGTCAGAGATTGGAATCTAAGATTCCTTACGACTTTTAAATGTTATGGTCTGCGGTAGACAGAATAATGGCTCCCAAAAATGTCCACACCCTAAGCCCAGAACCTGTGAGTATGCTACCTTACATGGAAAAGGGGACTTTGCAGATGAGATTAGGATACAAATCCTTGAGATGGGGAGATTATCCTGGATTATCCAAGTGGCCCAAATTTACCACTGAATTCTTTTAAAACAGGAGAACCTTTCCTGGCTTTGATCAGACGGAAAGACATGCAGACGAAAGGAGTGTCAGAGAGATGCAGACCTGTCGGCTCTGAGGTTGAGGGTCGTGAGCCAAGGCATGAGGGAAGCCTCTAGAAGCTGGAAAATGCAGAGAAATGAACTCTTTCCTAAAGCCTCCAAAAGGAACGCCTTGGTCTCAGTCCAGTGAGACCCATGTCGGACTTGTCACCAACGGAACCACAAGAGGATAAATTTGTATGGTTTAAGCCACTGAGTTTGTGGTAATTTGTTACAGCAGCAATAGAAAACTAATACACGGTCTCATGATTTCTTGCCCAGATAAAAGAAACATTGTTGATCAGAACATGCTGAGTTCCAAGGTTATTCCCCTTTTGACCTCCAGCATGAAATAAATGGGTTCCAGTGAGGTGGGTTCTTATCCTAAAGTGAGCAAAGTAACTGAAGATGCCAGGAGAACGTGACAAGGTCAGAAGGGACATTCTGATCCAAGAGAGTTAATATTTAGTTCACTTAAATCTCAGAAAGTATTTTCTACTGCACATACATTAAAATTTTCAGAACCAGAAGGTGAACCCTTGTCCTCCTGTTGAGAAATGGAGAGATTTGGGTGACTCTCCTGAGTTCACAGCTCACACAGTCACACGCGTCACTAAGACCCAGAAGGTAGAAACATTATATCGAAGGTGGGGACGAGGCTCGAGAAATAAGCTAAGGGAGCAGAGCTCATCAGTTTCTCTGTAAGAAGCAGTCCTAATATTTCTCATCTCAGGATAAGACAATAAATCCTACTTCAGAGTTGGAGGAAGACAAGACTACAAAAATCAGCCAATTGCCAGGCCATATTCATATGTGAAATTTATTCCTGTCTCAGCTCCCACCCAAGAGGCTTCAACCCGTCCATTTTGGAACCATAGCAAACATTCAAACATGCTGAATTGAAAAAGGAGTAACTTACCTATCTTGTGACTTGCTCTGATTTAATACCATGTCTTTATACTATTTAATACCATTCATATGCCCACACATTGGGAAGCCCCAAGCACTTCATCAAACCTTCTGCCAGCCTTCTCAGACTGGGACCCAAATCAGACTCAGCCCCTTCTATTCAATACCTCCAACTTCTCTCTATACTCACCCTCTCTGCTTCCCAGCAAACTGACCTGAGTGTGCATACATGGAGGCCAGGTAAAAAATGAAATTTTGGCCCACATCCAGCTCTAAGTAGGTCCACCTGGGGTAATCTCCAAGCCTCCAAAATGTATAATTGAAATAGACATACTCAAAAGTTAGTAAATCTGTAAATGGGTCCGTGGGCCTTTGGGTAAGACCTATATCACAATGCAGAAGGCAAAGTGGAAGTCTCTGAAACTGCTCCTGCACCCAGCCAAGGTAGTAAATATATATTTGATGAAAGAGTGGTGGCTCCTGTCACATCCCACTTAATTCACCAGTCTGATCCCCACAAAAATCAGCCAGGTCCTAAAGGAGGACAATAGGCAACCTTAGCAAGATGCACGCACTCCAGAGGTTGGGAGATAAACCCCAAGAAAATTCAGAGACCCATCAAATTAATGAAGGTTTTAGGTGTCCAGTGGTCAAAGACACACCAGGACACTCCAAGTAAAGGACAAATTATTGCATCCCACATTTCTTACAAATAAAAAGAAAGCACTCTATCAGTTTAGGCCTCCCCGGGGCCCTAGAGGCAGTTATTCCACATTTCAGAATATTGCTTCAATCCATTTACTGAGTGACAAGAATATCTTCCAACTCTGAAAGGGGCCCAGATCAGGAAAGGGCTCTGCAGCAGGTCCAGGAACCAGGCAATCCCTTATACCCTGGAAGTGTTATTGGAGATCATTGAGGTGGGAAAAGACTCGGCAGAGTTTACACAGTGAGGAATTATACACCATATGAAAAACACTACCACCAACTCCTGATGTACTCCTGGGCCCTGGTGGGGACAAACAGCCCATGGAATGTCATTTACTACGCAGTCAGAGCCATCCGCCTCTGGGTTTTGTCAATCTATCAAATCATAAGATCAGACAAATCCAGGGGCAATCCACTGTACTATGGAAGAATTTCACCCAGGATCGGCATAAGTAGGGCCAGAGGGCACAAGGAAGCCGCACGAGTTGGTATCCTAGACCCTGTGTCATCCACCACTGTTGCACAAGCACCTCTTCCCTCAGCTAACACCCATGGTATCTAGACGCTCATGACCAGCTGATGGAGAAGGAAGGAGGCTGCGCTCAGTTCTCAGATCAGTATGTGAGTATCAGCTTCAAACAGACTGCTGCTGCACTACAGTCCCACACAGTGACAGCCTTGAAAGGCAACAGTAAGGGAAAATCTTCCCAATAGCCTGAGCTTCAGGTGGTGAACCTGGTAATTCACTCCATATGAAAAAAGAAGTATCCTGACATAAGAATATCTAGAGAATCATGGGAATAGGCAAATGGCTTGGCTGGTTGGTCAAGAGGCCTGAAAGGAGAATAAGTGGAAGACTGCAGACAAAGAGATCTGGGAAAGAGGTAAATGGCTGGGTCCAGGGGAGGGCACAATGTGTGATGATCTTTGTGTTGCATGATAATGCCCACTAGGAAGCAAGGAGGAAGCGCTACACAATCCTCGAGAACAAATGACTCAGCCAGTTGATGTCAGCCAACCTCTGAATGGAGCCGAGACATGGTAGCACAAAGATTATACATGGGCCCAATATCATGGGATCCTATTTCTCTAAGACTAATCTAGCTACTACCACTGCCAAATGCCCAGCTTGTCAGCAACAGACACCAATCTTGATTCCTTGACACGGCACCATACCATAAGAAGGCTAACCATCAAGTTGGGGGTAATTGATTACATTGAACCTCTTCCATCCTGGAAAAGTTAGTGATTCAACTTGACTGGAATTGACACATATTCTGGATGTGAGTTGGCTTTTCCTGCCCACAGGGCTTTAGCTAGCACTGCTATCCAGGGATCTACACCAAAACTGGATCTCACATAATGTTATGTTATACCAAGGGGCCCACTTTATAACACAGAAGATGTGACAGTGGAAATATGGTCACGAGATCCACTGGTTCTATCACTCATCAAACCACAAAGGAAGCTGCCAGCCCAATAGAACAATAGAACAAGATACCCTTCTCCAGGACTCAGTACATACTTAAAGTGAGGAAAATTATGACTCTGTGTCCCCAGTAGGTAGAGTACACTGGGTCAGGAACCAAAGATGGAAGTAGGAGTGGTTCCACTTACCATCCCTCCTAGTGATCCACTCAGGGAATTTGTTCTTGCTGTCCCTGGGACTCCAGACCCTGTGAATCTAGAGGTCCTGATTCCCAGACCAGGGGACTCAGCAGGAGTCTCATTACATTTTACATTTTAACAAATGCACCTGTTCATTTGGGGTTCCTATGCCAAGAGTCTAGCAAGAAAGGAAAGGAGAAGATAGGGCTGTTGTTATACAATGGAGGCAGCCAGCTGACCCACTAGAGCATCTCTCATCACCAGTGCCCTATCTTGGAAATAGATGGATGAATGCAGCAGCCATGGCTAGAAAAGGGCCTGGTGACCAGAGGGCCATTCTCTTTAGAGATGAGGGTCTGATCATTGCACGAAGGGAGTCACTCAGACGACAAGAAGTGCTAGCCAAGGATGACAACAATGGCTAGTAGAGGACAGAGATGATGAGTAATAGATGTGGCCAAAGACCGGCTTCAGTGGCGGAGGTTGTAGTTTGTCCCATTAACTCTCCTCTTATAAGTATCCCCTGGAAAACAGAACAACCAGGATCCTAGAAGAGCGCTCACAAATCTTATTATAGGAAGCAAGTAAATCTACATAGTGCAAGGGGTGGATTGTAGTGGGCAGGGTGTGCTACTCATGCCAGCTCCTGAGAGTGTTGGTGGCTGACAGCCATTAGCTGAGTTCCTCTTTAGAAACTGTCCTCAGATGAAGAGAGTAGGCTTATCCCAGCTCACACCCCGTCCCCAGAAGCAGCCCACATCCAATGACTGATTGATGAGATGGGGTAGTGGCATAAGGCCCAAACCTCTTGCCTCAATGCAGGACATTTCTGCAGAGCTGTTCCTGCTCCAGAACGCTCCATAGGATTTACTGAGGCCTCTGTTGCAACTTCATTATGGTTTAACTTCTCTCTTTCCGCCCAATATTGCTCTCCACACTCTGCAGGTGTTGGTCCTAAGAGCATTGCCCCAGTAGATATTCTACACACAAATCTCTGAATCGTGGAATCTGCTTCCTGGGAAACTCAACTTAGGATAAATGTTTCTTTTGAAAGACTGATCTGATGTGTTACCACCTGTACACAAATATATGCCTAAACTCTTCTCATTTCCTGTTCCTCTGAGGACAAAGACCAAATGTCTTACCCCGGACCATAAGATCCTGTCTGGTCTGGCACTCACTGACCCGTTGTTGCAGTTCCTCTTTGCACACCTCTCCCTTTTGCTCTCTCTGTTCCATCTGCACTGGTCTTCCTTGAATCCGTTCGGTACGACATGCTTTCTCTTGCTCCACAGCCATTGCAAATGCTGATCCCTATGCACAGAAAGGTCTTCTGTTCTATTTGTCCTTCAACCTCCAGACCAAATGTCTTCTTCAGAGAGCCCTTGACCTTCCCTAGTCTTGATCAGACTACTCTGTTGTATGCGTTCATAGCGCTACACACTCTTCCTCCATAACACTTATTAGTTCGAATTGTATATTTGTGTCATTATTTGAATAATGTTTATTTTGCTCACCATTATAGCTCCAGCACCTAGCACAATGGCTAACTCATAGCCGACAATAAATATCCATTAAATTAAGATGCTAATTCCTCCTTAAACTAGATTCAAACCCCTCAACACATAAATACAGCCTTTTTCACTGTAGTCTGTCTTTTGTGGGTATTTTCCTTGTCGGATGACTTAAAAGGTAGTCACAGGGCCCAGTACACAGTAGGTTCTCAGGAAACAACCCCTGAATTTACATCTTAGGGAGGTAATACATGGTTTTTTCCTGTTAGACTGTGAGCTCCTTGAGAGAAGGAGTTTCCTCTTGTCTGAACTTCAGGCAAGGAGCTTGGCGGATGTTTATTGCAGTAAATCCTCGGGAAGTGTGAATGTCAACATCTGCCTATTTTGAAATGTGTAGATGCTTCGGTTTTTATTTCTTCCAGTCGGTTTGTATCACACAGGCACACACAGTGCTAACATAGGGTGTTAGAGGTCCTGGGGTGCTGATCAGTCCACACTTGCTAATCATATTCCATGTAGAGTAGGACCAAAGAAAGCCTAACTCTGTGAGAAATGTGCACCTGAATTCACCACTCCACCAAATTAACAAATGCTTCGGTTAGGTCTCAGATCCTGCAGACACTGCAGTGTGCCCTGCAACAGGGCAGACAACCCAAATGCTTACTGGGCTGAGCTGAATGAGTGAGGGAGTGTCCCACCCAAAGCAGGCAGCAGGGACCGCTCCAGCCAGATGCCACCACGTAGGATATGGGTCCAGTGTTGCTAGATATTTGGATTTTTCAAAAGAACCCAGAACTGGATTTTTATTGAACTCTCCCAATTTTATATTTGTTCTCAGTTTTAAAAAAGAAAGAGAGCCAGCGCTGATGGCCTAGAGGTTAAAGTTCAGTGCAGTCCACTTCGGCAGCCCAGGTTCGGTTCTCCAGCTCAGAACCACACCTCCCCTCTGTCAGTAGCCATGCTGTGGTGGCAGCTCACATAGAAGAACTAGAAGGACTTACATCTAGAATATTAAACTATGTACTGGGGTTTTGGGGAGGGAAAAAAGAAAAAGAGAGGAAGATTGGCAACAGATGTTAGCTCAGGATGAATCTTTCCTGGTGAAAAAAAAAAAAAGAAAGAAAACGGAAACAAAAAAAAAGACATTGTGATATCCAAATAAAATACGCCCACACGAGAGCCAAGTTCATGGGCTTTGGGAAGCTTTGGGTTGGAAGTCAGAATACACAGACTCTTCGAACTCACTGGAAGACCAGGCAGGGCCCTGGGAATGTCTGTGCCTCAGTTTCTCCATCTGTCAAATATGTCAGTTGGGCCAGATGTTCCAGCTCCCGTAACCTGGGTGTCCTGAATCCTGCTGTCTACCTGGCAACTGTCTCACCCGAAACAAATCATGTTCATGTACAACGTGGAGCCAGCCACTAGAACGGTATTTTGCGGGAATTTCCATTTGTTTTAGGGGCTAATTACGAAAGACAGAGGGAAAACACACACCGTGCTCTCTTTCACATCTCATTACATTTATTTGGCTTTATTACTAACTCTTTGTTCATATAATTTTCACCCTCAGATCTGCCATTTTGTCTGGTTGCCCCAAGTCAGGAAACCCGCCTGCATCCGGGAGGCCTTGATCACTTCCCCTGGTGTTCATAGATTTTAAAGCGACAGTCGTGATGTTCAGACAAGCTTCCGGAGCAGACTGCTTCTCTAACGGGCACGCTGTCCAAGGACGAGGCTGCAGCCGACGGCCTTCTGAAGGGGAGCTCGGGGACATGCTCCCACCACCACAGAAGTCCCTGGTTCCATCCAGGACCCACAAACACTGTGAGGAGCCCGTCCTTTCGAAGCCCCGCGTGAAGAGCTGGAGGAAATAGACGGCTGCTGCCAGAGTCATCCTACCCTGCTCTGGGTTGGAAGCTGACGTTTCCTTGTGGACGTATCCAGCCCCTTCCGTAGATCTTAGCCCCCTCTCCAGCACACACGACATGCCAGCCCCCGCCACCGCCACTCGGTAGCGAGGAAAGCCAAGCCTCGGGTTATGGAACCTCATCCCCAGTTACTTTACACGAATTCAGGGAACAGGTCCCAAAAGAAGCAAAAGGGGA
Organism: Tapirus indicus; assembly: GCA_031878705.1. NCBI lineage: Eukaryota > Metazoa > Chordata > Mammalia > Perissodactyla > Tapiridae > Tapirus > Tapirus indicus. The sequence goes on from CM062926.1 coordinate 3,476,207, forward strand.
AAACTGCAGGAAATGTGCACACATGCACCATGAAATACCAGCCCAAAGGACAAACTCGGTAATCCCACCAATGATGTTCCGAACCCGTGATGGCTAGCAGCCAACAAATACCCGCAGACCTCAATCCATTTTTATTGTATTCAGGCTGCAGTGTTGTATCTCCTGCCTCCCCTTAGCACCACACATACAGTGTACTTGAAAACAAAAATCTATAATATTGATCCCGCAATGTCACCACAATTATTCTTTTGAAACAGCCATTGAAAACAAATTACATCTGCACTGCCTTTTCATCCGCCTGCTGCGAGTGAGCGATGCTCACCGTGGCCTCCAGCGCTGTGGTGTGAGCACTGTGTCACCGCCGACAGGACAGCCCAGGGAAAAGCGGGTGGGGGCGGGGGGGCGAGGATGAAAACCAGATCAAAGGGCCGTTTTAGGAGGGCACAGGGTCTGCCTGGCCTGGCGTCCAGGAGGGGGTCGGACCCAGCGTGCTGCAAGCTGGGTCAGTCCGAGAAATTCTAGGTCTGCATACAGAGCTGCTGTTGGGCCCAGGGCCTCCTCCCAGCTCAGTAAATCAAGTTTAGCTGTTGGACTGATGCAACTGACAAAGATTTAACCAAGGCCTCAGTTTTGGATACTCAGTTTAAAATCTAATGACAAGTATTATTTGAAGTAACGTGGTCTTCACGGATGCCACGTAATTCTGTTGACAGATGGAAGCATCCTTAATTGAGCAATGGTGTTTCAAGCAGGAGAGATGCTCACAGTCCCAGCTCCCTACAGCCCCAATTCCAACAGAAACCAAGATGACCCTCCCAAAGAAGGCTAGTTGCCCTCTTTCCTAGCAAGCTGCATTCCAGAAACTTCCAGAGGTAGCAGAGGTGCACAGGGGTGCCCACCATCCCACCATGGAGCTGAGGCCTGGTGCATATGTGGTGTCCAGGCCCCCAGCAAGATTGTGATCCCCTCTGTAAGGCACCAGCCAGTTGCCCTGGGAAAATCTGCTGTTGGGGGCCTGCCTGTTTTCCATTGTCATACTTGGAAAAATTCTCCATGCGCAATAATTAAATTCCATGCCACCGAGCGGTGGGCAAAGGGAAATTCTTTTGTTAAGGTTTGACCACACAAGTCACAGTGGTGGCTCTTGCAGGCAGGAAGTGATAACTTTGGAGCATTAAAAAAACCAATCGCCTTGTTGACATGGACATGGGAACCTAACCCCTGAAGCCTCCTAGTATGACGCATTGATTTTCCTGTCTGTGTACAGTTCTAAAGCCATCCATTCTGCATGGTCAGGACTCAAAGGGCCAGAGAGAGGAAAAAAATCTGTTCTCTCCACTGTACCTCCAGGCAAAGTTGAGAAATAAATTCTACATTTTGAGAGATGATTTGTTCAAGCCATGTTTAAGAGAATATGATTGCATTAAAAAGGGAAAAAATATTTTGTTTCCCCGACCCCCATAACCCGTAGCCACCGACCCTCATGCAAAATAGTGACACTATAGACATGGCCTAGAAGGGTATGGAGAGCAAGAGGGGGTGTGGAAGACCTCAGGAATTAGGAAGCTTATTTATTATTCTCCAAATAATGTCGCTGAGCTGCCTGAAAATTGCTCAAACAATCCTGTCAGTCCACCTGTCGTTCCTCAGATCCTTCTGCCACCGTTATTTTGCAAAAGCTGCCGTTCCTTCTTGTTGGAGGGCTCCTTGGGAAATTGCAGCCTCCTGCTTGCATTCTGCTCCTCTCTTTTCTGCAGATGACACAGGCCAGGCTGAGTCACTCTGTAGGGTCTGCCTGAGAGTCATCCTAGGGCGGACACCTCACCCTGTCCCTGACCCACTCTCCCCACCTGCAGTGGGGCTGCTGGTAGAGTCAAGCAGCGAAGGGCTCCCCTGGCAGCCTCCCAGCATGTCCTCCCATTCTCCTGTGCACCCTGGGGTCCTCACTCAAAAATGCTTCAGTGTCACCAAACCCCCCACCCCTCTTGTCTGTGACAGGGAGGGACCCTGAGTGATAGAGAGAGAGGCCAGGCTTTGGGGAAATTTGCTGAGACACCACAGGGGATTCTGCATGCAGCTGGTCTCACATGTTCAGTCCTTTTTGAGCGTTTAGCTATTTTAGTTCCGAATAAAGAAAGCTTCGGTGCTGGTCAGGAGGTAGAGCTCCTAGAAGTGGAAGACTAGTGTTTGAGCTGCAAATTTGCAGCGCCGTTCTGCAAAGTATTACATACATCATTTCCTGGTGCAGAGGAATATTGAGCTATTTCAGTGAAGCCAGAAAGGAAAGACCAAAATCAGGCAATTTTTCTGACCTAGACAGAACTACGGATGGAATACAGAAATAGAAAATGTTAAAGTGAATGTTCTTACAGGGTTTGTCTATATAAACATAGAATCCACATATCCCGAGTGTATACAACATGAAGTCAATATCAGCATGCATGCGTACCAGGCAAAGTCATAAACCCAGTCACACAAAACATTCCTACCAGATGATTCCGTCTTGCTAGACCTATAGAAGTATTCTTAAATTAGGTTGGTGTGAATGTGTTTGTATATTTATTATTAAAATACTTACTGTTCTGCCTTTTGAAGTAGATGGACAAATGATTTAGGAGTGGAAATAGACTAGAAACAAAATTAATGCAAATAATGTGTTGATTTTTTTTTAGCTTGATTAGCCAAGCCAATGGAAAATTCTAGAAAACGTATACAATTATTTTAACTGTCACAGGCTGGCAATTGTAATTGACATGATTTGTACGAGATGCAGTGTAATAACTGAATATATTAAAAAAAAATCTCATGCCTTGATTACCAGGAGAACATTACTAGTGCCACAATATTATTAACAACACAATTATCGTGGCATCCCTAGGATACGCTCTTAGCACTTCAATGCATTAGTGAACCTTTGCTAACGAAGAAAAAATTAAAGTACAGCAAATTTCAAAGCACCAGTTGTACCCAATATCATTAAAAATTTATAAAACTTCCCCTGAACATGACAAGTGTTTGGTTTAAATGAAGATCAGCCACAAGGAGAAAGCAGAAATCTTGTTACTCTTTGTCTCCTTCCTTACCCTATCTCTCTGCCTCTCTCTTTCTCCCAGACCTCCCCCAACCGGCACCACCTCAATCCAGCTGAAATATGTAACCATTACAGAGTGACAGCTTGACACACAATGACCCGTCAGAACATTCATCTCGCAATGTTTTATTTTAGCGAGGAGCCAAACTGCAGAAAAAATAAGCAAGTTGTTTCAAGGCTTGGAAGGAGATCAAACATTTCTGGCATCCCCACTTACCAGACCTTTGATTTACAGTGGACTTGTCAGAGCCCGATTAGACAGTGTGTGCTTAAAAACCCACAGAGGTTCCTCACCGGCCCCAGCCCACTGCCATGTCCCCCACGGAGAGCATCCCTTTGTTCCCGGAACCAGCGAGCCAGGCTTCGGTACAGAACTTTACAAGAGGGCCAGGCAGCATGTAAAAGCCAGCACGGCTACAATTAAATCCCTTTAGCCAAGGTGAAAAGAGAGAGGGAGAAAAGAGGGGAATGGAGAGAGAGGGTGCGAGCTGAGTCCCTCCCGCCAGTCTCTTCACCTCTTCCTTCCAAGTCAAAAGTTGTAATCTTCCCCCAGAAAAAACATCCCCGCCGATTACTACCACCAGTGAGCTTTCTCAACCTTATTCAAATGGAAACACTCAGCTTAAAAAAAATGAGTTGGACCAAAAGTGCAGGTGTTTAAAATATGTTCACGGAATTACGATTTTTGCTAGTAATTACAACTATGAAAATGGCTGGAAATATATTGTTTCAATTTGTATGGAGAACAATTGTGGCGAGAGAGGGAGCAGCATGATCTGTGCCTGGCACTGGAATGCGTAATTCCTTAACCCTATATGGCGGCACAGGGCTCGCTGGAGCAAATTATGAATACATGCGTTTGGAGAGCTTCAGTAGTAAATTTGGGTTTTGTGCATCCGTAACAATGCAATCCGACATGTGTGATTTATGGAATATTAAGTTAATACAGTATTATGAAATTAGCTTAATGTACTAAAGCTGTAATTTTAAAGTGAAAAACAATGCAACCAGACGTAAACAATATCGACATTAGCATTTTGTGAAAGCTGAAACCAATTCACTCAAAATGTGTCTGGAGAGTCAGAGATTTACGTCGCCTAGACAGGCCCAAGTCTCAGGAAAGTTTCGGACCCCGGGACAATATTCTCTGCTTAACAGGCCAAGATGCTCACTGTCAACTCAAAGCAGGATGTGCCAGTCGCAGGTGCCAACCAGGGAGCCCACGCAACCGCCACCCCTTGGGGAAATTGCCAGAAATTATCCTGGCTCTTCAGACTGGAGAAACTGCAGGCCGAGGTCAGAGGACCTCCTCGCACTACACACTGCCCCTGCAATACCCTTGAAATAAACCCTGGAGAGACGTGGCCGGAGTGCCAGATGCAATCCTGGAAACTTGGGGGTTCAGAGCCTGAAGTGAATGAGACTCTGAGGTCAAGTAAACCTTGTTGATTCAAAAGAACAAATCCAGCAGCGTAGTCCTTCAGCTCCTCAGGGGCAGCTACCAATGCTGCAGAGACTCGTGACACAAACAGGAACCAGAAAACTTGAGGTTACATCAGGATGAGCCATCCCCAAGCCAGCCTGAGACCCATGGAGGTGGGGACTGGGTGAGTGGAGGGCCCCCCTGGAGGCTTCCATCAATGACTACAGCCGAGTGGACGGATAGGGGCCAGAGGAAGGTTCCCACTTCCCCTAACCCTCCCCCACGTACCCTCTCACCTTCCCAGGGCTGAGGAACCGAGGACCTGAGCAGCAGGAATTGAGACTGAGGAACCCAAACCAGACAATGTCTGAAACGCCAGGTTCTGAGCTGGAGGGGAGAAGGAAACCCACTAGAAAATACTACTGTGGCTTGCTTTGTTTTCAGTTGAGATTGCTGGAAACGTCAAAAGCATAAATGAATGGATTTGCCTGGAACCCAGACCTGGCCCTTGGGGGCATTTTGCTTCCCCAGCCCAAGCATGCTACCCCTTGGTGAGTGTCAGGGCAGCAACCCAAACACAAATTTCCCCAAAGCTTTGAGGAAATAGCATTAAAGCCCTGGACCTGGATTATTGGGGTGTAGAGGGCCTGCTCATGACAGTTCACTCAGAGTCCTAAAATTCGGGATTAAATATGGACCTAAACATCCTCCGGGGGCAGAGAGGGACAACCGCACATGGTGGTCCCTGCCATTTTGACGAATATGAAACCTATTTGATAAAGGACAGGATTCCCAAGGACCACACCCAGATCCAGGTACTGTAGCAGGCTGTCTCATACTAAATTCCCCACGGAATCCTCGGAAGGGACCAGACACCAAACCCCAAGCTGCTCCACTGTGGAGAGACCCAGCGTATGCACATGCTTATAAATGTGGATATGAGAGTAAATGTATACATGTTAGACTTTTTATGGCACTTTCTTTTTAAGATTCCCTATGTATGGCTTAATGTGGTAATTGGGATTATTTCATTTATCTAACATGTCACAGTGTCTCCATATACCCCCAGTAAAAATAAAAGCATTCCACTTAAAATAAATGAAAAGTATATGTCAAAGTTAGAGATGAAACAGTTGCCGGAGTCCACACTGGAGAAAATCAATTCGCAAATCTCGCAGAGAGGTTGTGTGCCTCCTCCGCCTTGCAAAGGCATCTGGCTGTTTTCTTTTGGTTTGTTGGCTCTTATTTTTAAGATGCCCTGCATTTATTACAGGAGCCAGAGAACCGAGAGCTGAAAGCCAATACTAATGTTTTAATTCCATCAAGTATGTTTCAATTCCCATTTTGCATTTTGCATTAGGAACCCAGGCTCAGTCAATACTTCACAGCAGCGTTGCTTGTGGTCAGCACAGGGGCTTCACCCAAGCTGACAAATGCTTATGCTTCACAGCGCGAGGATAAACGGGGCTGGGACTCAGGAACTCTCCCTCTGCAAAGAGCAGATGTACTGTCTAGTCACAATACGTTTATATAAAGAGACCACCTCACAGATTGCTCCTAATGTAAGCGCCTTTTGAGGAAACCACCTTTTTTTCTCCAAAATTATTAATCCCTGGAAATAACATGACCCTCCACAAGAAAACAAGGTGCTCTATCCCTATGTGATAGCCAGGCAAACTGGAGATGTATGTTTACTGGCTCCCCATCTCCATATGGACTTGCTCCACTCCACGGGGTGAGACATTTCTCCCCTCGGCGGGGAGGGATGACGTGGGCAGCTTGGTCGATTCTGAAAGATAAATGTGTAACAAATTTTTAAAGATTAAAAGTAACTGCATATCTGCTCCAAGCTCAAATTGTTATTTTTGTTCACCTCCTTAAACCAGGAAATGTCCATTATCTTAACCTCTATTTTTTCTGCATTATAAATCAAAATATTCTAACTGGAAAAAAGAGAGGAGTAGTAACAAACCTTGACACGAAGGGTCATAGTTAAAGGTTTTCTAAATTCAAAGCCACGCAATTTACAAAAAGAAAATTACACAAATCAATGTAATGAAAATGATACACAATACACAAAAGGGATATACACACACGTGTGTGTGTGTGTGTGTGTGTGTGAAACAGGTGGGCTTCCTGAATTCTTTCTATTCTAATAAAACTGTCAAAATAAAATCAGATCTTGATCTCTAAAAAAGCAGGTTTTAATGACCTTTTTCAAAACCAGTCCCCACCTCCTGCTTCAGTCACACAACGTCAGGACGGCCCTTGCTAATCCCACTGGGAGTTAATAATTCAACTCCAGAGCTGGCAGTTGTATAGAAGAAAATTCTTTCTTAAAATCTGTCCCTCAGTTGCAGTAAGAGTAGTTTGCTGGTTTACCTGTTCTAATAACAGCGTCTGTAACTCAGACAGGGGAAGCAGCAGAAAGGAAAAATACCCTACGATGGCCTGAATGTCCCCAGCCCCAGACCATCACCATCCACCCTGTCTAGCCAGCAGGTGCAGGGGCCCTGTTCTCGCCCCACTTAGCAAATCATGTATAAACAAATTAACTTCCTGGGCCGGTTCCCTCTGAATTACTCCTTGGTCTCCGAGTGGTTTTCCATCAGGACGAACCTTTTCCTTTCCCTTATGCACCAGCAAACATACTGATACAATTTAAAGGTCATGTTCTTTTCAAACTGACAGAGCCCTCCAAAGTTTTGACGAGAGGCCCTCCAAGCCTCACACCCTACAGGCGGAAAGGAATTAAGGAAAGCATCACTTGGTGGAAGCTCAATCATGTGAACTGATTAGAAAATGCATCCGGGGAGAGGGCGCCCTGGCAAGGTGACGGCAGCTCATCCTGAAAGGAGATGTCACCTCGCCAGGCAGAGAGCCCCCGACACTGGGCTGGGGGAACCACGTGAGGGTCAATGAAGATATAATTACCTTCCCGCAAGAAGCCTCTTCTTTTCCAAACCCTCGATGAATGCCTTAATTAGCCTCACCTTTTTATTCACAAACTTTACCCCAAACCCCAAGACTGAATTAACAGCATCACGTCTTAGGCTCAAGAGGACATTGACTTGATAACTAACGAACGCCTAAGGGTATGGATTCCGCATAAACGTGCATTGTGTGTAGATACTGATATGTTTATTTGCAGTTGTGTTTGTGTTGGCAGAGGATAGGCAGTTAGTGATTTTTTTTTTCTTTTTTGTCTGTCTCTGGAACAAAAAGGAAACGACTGCAATGGCAGTGTGTTGTTGCTTGTGTCAGCAGACGTCCTCTGGAAATCCAATCATGGTGTGGAGCGTTTTTCCAGTATTATTATTATTATCATTAGTATTTGACATCCTTGCTTTTATTTCTCTGTTCTTCAACCAAAACCTGCTAAGTTTCACTGAGACATGACAGTGCCTGGTGGTCGACAGGTTCCTCCTCTTCTCTGTCCTACGTTGTGTGCATGTGATGACGTTGTCTGTCATAGAGAAGGGGACCTTGAGGGCCATACTGGTGACTTGCACACTCCCTAACCCAGCTTCGGCCTTTACTCCAAGGCCCTTCCCCTGGCCCTCCTGCCTGCCTGCCCTTCCGGATTCATCTGAGGGTGAATCTCTCTCTTCAAGAGGGGCTCTCTGTGACTCCAGGCTTTATCTTTAGGGAAAAAATTTAACTTTAGGGACCAAGTGTTTATCCCACTTCCAAACACTCATCCACCAAGAACTGAAAGAATTTAGCCCAGGAAAAAAAACATTGTTTTGTTGTGATGGCGCACCCATCCTCAAAGTAAGCCCCAAGCTTGTTAAACCTTTACTGGAATGACTTTCCTTTGACGCTTCCCTCCTAGTTTAACTGACTGATACACATGAGCCCACAGCCTTGGTTGCCCCCGACCTGGAAGGCCGGGGCTGTAATCCTGGGCTTCAGTCACCAAATAGGTTTTCCTTGTCACTCGACTTCACATCACTTGTCTTTCCGGAGTGAAGTGCCCCTTCCCTCTCTGCCACGGACACAAGCTGCTTCAACCCTTGGCCATTTCCTCCAGCCGTCCACATCTCTTTTTCAGACCTGCCCTCCCAGTCTCCCTCCTGCCGATGCCCCATGGCTGTCTTGGCCCTGAGACTTGTGTGTTCTGTGGGTACCTGTCCACCCTGCAGGACACAGACAGGACTTCCCAGGGCAGCTGGTCATAAATTCAAACTCTAGATTAAGGCATGCTCAGCAGTGCAGTCATTGCGGGAAGCTTCTTCAGAAAACATGAGAAAAAAGCACTGATGTTCTCATGAAGATTACACCTCGAGTGCTTAAAACTTGACTATCAGAACATTTCCTATCTATCTTTGCACGGTCTTACTGTGGGGGGTGGGGAGAGGGAGAGGATGACCAATTAAATGTGAATCAAATAATCAATCAGCATCTATTGATCAACTTTTATTGCCAAGCACTCCAACTACTGGCTGGAGATGCAAAAATAAGATTCTGTCCAGCTCTCAAGGAGCTCTCAGTATGGTCAAGACAGATGAACTGTGTGGTCATTCTGGAAGTGCTGAAGGTTAAGAGAAACTTACAAGGAGCACGTGAGGATGGAGAACAAAGGTGACAAAGATTTGGGCCCTGATATTTTTATTTGTCTCTTTCCTAAATGACTGCCACAATAGTAATCGATTCAGTAGAACATCGTGCAATATGCTAGGGCCCGCACAATCAGACCTTATCTGTTCTCTTCCCATAAAGAAGGGCTGTACCTCAATGCGGATAAAGGTGTTTCACACCAGTGGGCTCTTTGCATACTGGCTAAATCCGTCCTCCCCCATTTCTTCACAGTCTGCACAGTTGCTCACAATTGCCAGAAAGGGAATGAATCCAAGACCTGAAATAGCTGAAACTCGTTCCCTCATTTAAAACTTTTGTTCCTGGAAGAAGTTTAAGGATGTTTTATAAATGTTTTAAATACATCGTTCAAAAGCGAAGCCTGCTCTCCCCTCTGAGGAGCTGACCCTTCTGTTCTCCCTGCAGACATCAGGCCTGGGCTTCGGCCTGTAGGGAAGCAGGGCTGGTTACAAACCCCACGCTCTCTGCCCGGGAACCGCCCTCTGTCAAATGGGGGTGGGGGACACGGGTCACTTTGCCCCAAAGAGACCTTACAGACAACGAACCTGGGTTAGAGGGGGTCTATGTTTTAAACCTTTTACTGCACGTTTACTTATTGTCAACAACCATCTTTGAAAATACTTTTCACAGAACTTCTATTTAGCTGTTCTCATGACAGACAAACCCACTGTGCTTCGGGTGAGCCCGGACTAAGCATCTGAGGAAAAACGTTCTTGGTTGTGTCTTAGAGAAACAATGAAGTGAACGCCAGATCATCTTAGTTTGGCCAGTTTGTCTGACCGAAGATGGCAGCCTCGCTCCCTGAATGCCTAATGTGGACAAGGCCTGTTTGGCCAAGAGGAAAGAACTCACAGGGCAGACCTGGCCTTGAAAGTGGCTTCCTTGAGTGGGCTACACTGGGGATGTACCTTGAAGGACCTTGGCCCTGGATCCAACACCTGGCACAGCAAAGTGTTGTGGGCTGTTTATTTCACCCCGAGAGTCTGAGCATGCTCCCCAACAATGCATATCTGGGGGTCGGCAGGGGTGGGCTGTCAGAAACCCCTTCGGGTTAAACCCTGCCTGTTTCTTCAAGGATATAGCATCATTGAACTGGATATTTTCCTCTCCTGTGCAAAAGCAATAAAAGCCACCGGCCTGGGCTGTGTATCCTGCCTGTGCCGCTAACAAGACACATTCCTTTTTGTTCACGGCAAGTGGTGTAAGCTTCTGTCTTATGTCACAATTTCTGACAAGTGCTCAAGCACAAAAACAGTATCTTGGCACCAAGAAAATGGCCATCACTTAAAAAGATGAAACTCCCAAGGACACCAAAAGGGTAAGATTTCATGGGAGATATGCAGTGGAATAGCCAGCCCCTCCCACGTCCCAAAGACCATCCTGCAAATCAAGTCAGAATTGTCCTCCTCTTATCTAACTTCCCCCATTCAAACCAGCCGCTCGGCCCTGGGGTGACGTTTAAGACCTCCACACATTTCACGGGCCGAGGCCACGGGTGACCTGCCGGGTAAGCTAGACGGGGTACCACCCTGGTCCTTTTTCTACTTTTTATAATTTTAAAAATTCTGTTTGCTTCTGGATCCCAAAGAAGACTGAATTTCCAGTTCAGGATATCTCCTCCATCAGTCTGTAGCTCAAAAGCCTTATGCCTCTGGAGCACCTTTTGGAGAGAGCACTTTGACGGGAGAAAATACAATGGCTTTGAATTGCATTACATGACCAACTTCCTTCCACAAATATAACAGTTTAGTTTAATAAAACATGGTGGCATCTACAAACATACATTTCTTGAAGAGGCACAATGTGAAAAAGTCCTTTTAACTGAAAACTATGACTTATTCATGTACTGGGGCCCTACATGTTTAGAGGGTGCTGGTGACTTCCCAGTGTAGGATCTATGTGTGCCAATTTATGAGTCGCCATCAGAATACAAGGAGAACCAAAAGCCGTGCCTGTGAGGAGAGCACAAGGGAAACCAACAAGTCCAACATGGACCCCGCAGCCCCTTGAACTGGGCGAGTGGGCACTGGGCAGTCGCTGGGTCCACCTAAGATCTTCATGCTTCACTACCACGTCCCTCAGGCTCCCTGATGGGGCTCGGCCTCTGAGCCTACAAGGTGAACATTAATTTGAAAGTCAAAGTCCTTTTTGCAAAAGAACTGACATTCTGAGATAAAGTTCAGACTTAGTATACTGAGTCTTGGTGATACTGTGTGCCGACAGGGTAAGCTGTCTTTAACATTTCTGCTTTAAGACTTACCAACAACGGTTAACATCCAGATCAGAACGTGGTATGCTGTGGCTGAGCAGAACCCCAGTTAGACAGAGTTCAAGTCTCCTCTTAGGAGATCCGTGACATGCAGGCAGCGTTGTCAAGAGCAGAGTCCTGTCCCAGCCACACCCCCAGCGGGGAGCCCGGCCCACCCAGCCCACCCTGCTCACTCCATGGCAACATGTAGCTCCGGACCGGGGCCCGCTCCATCCACAAAACCTGGGTGCACACCTGCACCCCCAGGCCTCACACCCACAGCCAGACGGAAACAGGGCACACGGGGCCGGCACAGCTCCACCCTGCAGTCTGAAGTCCAGATCCCGGGGAAAGGTGTTCCTGCCTTCCTGCTCACATCCCAGGGCCCTGGCCGGTTCACACGCACCCGTTGGGACTCGGAGGGACAGCGTGAACGCCGGGGTGGGCTGCAGCAGAGCCCTCCCCGCTCTGCTCCCGCAGGGGAGTGCAGCACAGTCTGCCACGACCAGCCAACTCTCAGCCCAGCACAGGCTCCAAGCCTTTTATAGAATGAAAACGAGTCTCCCTTAAATAAGGAAAGCCGGGGAGGGGATTCCAGCTGTCCCTTCCCTGAGGAGCTCTAGCCGCTGGCTTCAATGGCCATGCCTGCATTCATCTGACTTCCCTCAAAAGGGAGGAGCAGGAAAAGCTGTCTGAATGATTCTTCCCGGGGATGCTAGAAAGAGAGGGAGGAGGGCACAGCTGGGGAAAGAACATTCCCGAGGGGCTGCAGACGGGTAAGGGGCAGGGCGAGGAGGGAGTGTATGTAGGTCTGTGTCTTTCAACTAGGCAGTTCAATCTCAGGTTATTTTATTTGACAAATAAAACTAAACTGCATATTTATGGACTAATGATGTGAGATATTGCTCTTTTATTCCTATCCACTGCTGTTTAAAGACCAACTGTAAATATTCCTGGGACTTTTTGCAATTTGGCATGGCATTCGTAGGCGGCCCTGCTGACAATGACGCTGCCTCAAGGTCAAGGTCACAGTTGCACCTCCTTTAACAAAGTCAGCTACTGATGGAGAAAATTTCTTCTCAAAAGCCACAGAATCACTTGTCCTTTCGGCAACGACTCAGGGCCAGGCCCTGTGCTGGGCTCAGGGTTTCATAGCTGGCCGGAGCACACTGGACCCGGGTCCTGGTGGTCAGCCAGCATTAGGAGTCAGTCACTGGGGCAGAGGGAGGACATGGTGTGATCATCCCATACCTGGAGCTGAGACAAATGCCCCCTTCCCTGCCCCTCGCCGCGGGCTGATGGGCACCCATCACGCACAAGGGCAGTTTGTTAGCTGTTGGTCCAAGACGAGTTAAGGGCATACAGTTGCAACCAGAATGTATTCTCTGTCATTTGATTTCACCGTGCCTGCCACCAAAAATAGGAGCAGGAGAAGGAGGCCATCCAGGGAGAAGACAGTGTCCTTGTCTCTCGAGGGAGAAAAGAGCTGTGGGCAATAATAGGATAGGGTAGAGACAGGGTCCCCATCAGTCCACGCATCCTGCCCAGAGGACAGAGAGCCAGGGGTGGGAGTGGGCAGAGGAGAAGGCTGATGCTAGAACCCAGGAGAGGCAGGGCAGGTCCCGGGAGGACATGGTGCTCTCAGACTTTAGGGGGGCTGAGTGTGCTCAGATCAGAGTAGGCCATGTGCTGAGGTGGCTCTGGCAGAATAAATGCCACATGGTGGATCCATGTGCCACCTCTCTATGGACTGAAGCTGAGCTTGTCCACAGCGAGGTCAGTGGAGGTGGGGAGAGGTCCCACAGGGGAAATCTCAGCCAGCCCCCATCTCGGGAAGGGCACCTGATAAATGAGAGTGGCTCTCACAGAAACACCACACCACGTGGCCCCTCTGTGGGACATCTCCGGGCTTAGAGATGACCCAGACCGGCTGTCACTCAAACAGAACTTCCACCCTGCAGAAATCCTACCACAGGCCAAGAGCCTGCTCAGGTGCCAAGTGCCTGTCAGTGGGGACAGAAAGCTCCACAACGGTGTTAACCTGTGAGAACTTGCCTCCACCAGCAATTCCTGATCAAAGACTAATGAGTTTTTATTGCCCATGGTGAGAAAGACATACCTCACCATTGGCTTTTCTAATGACAGCCTGGTTTCCCTGCTGGGCAGTCCTCAAAGATGCTGTGCCCACATTGCTGGGACACTGCTGCTGCCCACAACCTCCTCCCTTCGCTCACCAGTCTGAGCCATCATTTACACAGCAGCTCACCCAAAGCTAAAAATAATTGGTGTAGACGCCTAACCGCTCCTCCGAGGTCCCCGGCCCAGGGCTTCTCCAAAATGCTGGAAGGGATGCAGAAGCCGAGCTCTGGCCTCTGCCCCCCAGGGCAGGGACTCCTTCCCAGACAAGGCACCTGCTGGCGTGCCATGCTCCAGGCACTGTGGGGCTGCAAAGACGAACATGACCTGGCTGAAGGTTCAGAAACACGTTGTGCAACCATGGGAGTGCTGCAAACGGGGTGCTATGTCCACTGGGGGCACGGGGGATGGGAGATGGACCCTGTGTGGGAGAGGGGCATCTCAGATAAGTAAGGTCTCCATAGGCACAGAAGGGGAGACCATCCCAGGGAGGGAGCAGCACAAGCAAAGTTGCAGGGAGAATAGGAAGCCGCCTTCTTTGGACCCTCCAAGAGAGGCTGGGCAGAGAATAAAACCTGCCCATTAGCTCCAGGTGCAAGGACCTGCACAACCCAGTTCCACCTGCCGCTCCAACTCATCTCCAACCACGTGCCTCTGTTCTCTAAGCGTCTGTCACACCAGCTCCTCTCACCCCGGGGCCTGTGCACGTGACTTGCCCAGTGTCAGGAGTGCTCTCTTGCGAGGCCTTCCCGTGGTTGGTTTCCTCGGACTCGCAGATCTCAAAGGCCTAAACAAAGCTGACCATCACATTCACCTGAAGTGTTTTCGTTACAGCACTTCCTGCTCTCTGAAACTATCTTATTTGTTTATCTGTTCATCAGCTGCTTCTCCAGAGTATATAACCTCCTGCAGGCAGCCATCTTGCCTGTTTTGTCCACGGTCTTCAGAGGCTGGGACAGTGTCTGCCGACAGCAAACCCTCAATAGCTAAAGAACCACCTGGGGAGCGAGTGAGGGAAAGGCACAGTCTGGCCTCTGTGTGGCCTGGGCACCGGTCACTAGCATTTGTGGCTGTCCATCCTTTCTAGGAGCTTGTGAGGCAGCATGAGAAACATAGCTCAGGTAGCTTGGAGCCGCCGGGACAGGGCAATGGGCTCCGTGCAGAAAGCACTGGTCATTTCCCACTTTGGAACGGTCAGCCGCAGCTGAGGCCTCCACACCTCCACGGGGGGTCGCGGAGACTCCAGGGCAGCTGATGGAGGGAATGAGAGGAGACTGCAACTCCCTCCGTTCTAAGTGCTGCGGAACACTGTGCCCAGGCACTGCCGATGGAGTCCTCAGCCGGGGCTCCGGGCCCAGATCCTTTTGGAAAACAGGCTTTAGGAAGAGGCTGTGCACTGGCCTCCCAGAGCAGGCCGCAGCACACCGCAGCCAGGGCCGAGGCACGCTGCCCGGTGCCGCATCAGCCCCTCGGCACGTGGGAAGCGCTGGCCTCTGCGTGGCCGGGCTCAGACACCCAACCTCTTCACGACTGGCAACACCCCAAATCAGTGTGAGCACCAAGGGACAGGTCTCCAGCGTACACGAGAGCTTGCAGAGAGACTCTGCAACAAGGACCCCTCAGAGGAGGAAGGAGGTCAGGATGCAGAGGACCTGACGGGAGAAGCCACGCTCTGTGTTTTAGCTGCCGAGGTCCCAGGAGGCCAGAGGAGGGGTTGCCTCGTGGGATAGGAGTGGGGGACACTGGGTCCCCTGCCGAGGAGTTCGTGGCTCACAGGAACACCTATTGGGTGAAGAGTCTACAAACACTCCCACCTCTCAGCTGCTCTGAGAAAGTCGTGAACACAAGATCTCTGAACTCCAATTCAACCACTTGCTAGTGTTTCTGTGAGGCTGGGCAAGTGATATGACCACTCAGTGACCTGCTGGCCTAATCTAACATACTGAGGCTGGCCCTACCTGCGTCTGTGGATTGTTGAGAGAATTAGACAAGGTCAATATGCACTCACCTCAGGGGCAATTCCCAGCCCTCAGTTTGTGCCATTCATGTCTCTTCATGTCCCTTCTCCCTGATACCCTTGTGCCTCTCTGTTAGAGCCCGTCCCACAGAAACCCAGTGAGTGTCTGGATCTGACAGGGGAACCCAGCTGGACACGTCGTCCCCTGGCTGAAGGTTGGCGATCCCTGGGTCACCCACTCTGCCCTCTGTCCTGGCCCCCTCTTAATACCTCCACCCCATGCTCCTTCTCTCTCTACATTCCTACCTGGGTGGGATTCTTTGCATAGTTCTTCCGCATTCCAGAAGAGTGGGTGTCAGAGCCTATCGAAGTTTGCATCATGAGAAGCTGATACTTGGGGCCACAGAACAGCAGAGATTGGGGCCACACAAAGACACAGGCTAGGTTTTGTGCAGTTCTCCTCTTCTGAGAGGAATTTGAAAAGGGACGTCGGCTGTAGAAAGAACATTCTGGAACCACGATTATCTAAGTCTCATATGACCAAAGGGAGTAGGGTGGAGTGGGAAGAGAGGGCCCTCTGCAGAATACCCAGGCGAGGCTCCCGGCGTCCCCCTGGCCAGGGAGGGGCCGGGCTCGGGGAAGTTGGGGGTTTCCCTGAGGAAGCAAAAGATGAAGCCTTTGTGTTTTCTTTAAATTGATAATGATGTCAGTTTCAGTTATGGGCTCATTACAACAAACCTGGGACATATTAACAGCTCTTTAATTGAATTTGGAAATAAGAAGGAGATTTTTGAATGGTCTTGTAAATACTGGATGCATGGGCCTCCACAGTGACTGCCATCAACATTAAACAGAGAAAGACGGAACCAGCCTCCCCCCAAGGGTGGCTCCCTCTTACCCTCCACCAGATCCCCAAATGCACACTGGGAGGCCATCTTTATCATTCCTGAGCTCACGGGGGCGAAGGAGAAAGTTTAGACCAGAAGGAATTCCCAGAGAGCAAAAACAGGCCCAATGAGATGCAACCCTTCATTTTTTATTCCAAACCAGCAACACAAGAGGAACTGCTGATGGTCCAGCCCTGAGCAGAGACCCCTCCCGTGAGCCCCACATGGCCCATGGCGGCCCTCACTGGGACAACACATGACGAAAGCCTGTTCGCCGTCAGCCTTCCCCAATGGAAGGTGAGGACCTCGGGCAGGGTCCCTGGACACATCCTCTCGGAATCCTAGGTGTCTGGCCCAGGCCCTGACACAGGAAATCTAGACAACTGTTTGTTGAGTGAACAAGTGAATGAATGACCCACCACCTGTAGGCTTTTCTTGTTACCCCCACCCTCTCCTTCTCCCCTCCACCTACTTCCTCCATCACAGCCTTCTGTCAACCCCTGTGCAGCCCCTTCCCAAAAATCCTTGTTAATTATTGAGCATGTGTTCTTCTTTATTTACTCCATGCCTATAGAACCACATACAAATACACACGCTTACACTTACATACATACATACATATAGACACATACATACATCACATACACACATATCACATATCTGGAGGAGGGGAGAGAGTTGCCAGATTTAGCAAATAAAAATACAGGACATCTAGTGAAATTTGAATTACAGACAACAAATAATTTTTTAAACATTTTTAAATTATTTACTGTTTGTCTGAAATTCAAATTTATCGAGCATCTTGTATTTCATCCAGCACCCCTGGACGGAGGGTGGTTTTATTCTTTTATAAAATCCGATCATAGTATTCACTCTTCTAAGGACCCCGTGGGTCTCTCTCTGAGTGAACAGGTACAGCTCTAGTGCTTTCTTTTTAATGGACGCATAATATTCCATGGTGTGGGTGTCCCTCAATCGCAGGGTAATTACCTCTATGTTTGGTTAACTGTCACCATAACGTTGCTTAGTAAACTCTCACTCCCAACAAAAGGAAGAGACGACAACACGATCGGCTCTGCCCTACCTCCTTAAATTAGCTGTCATGGCAGAGTCAGACCAGAAGTCCACGGCAGGAGAACCCATCGCTGAGAACGGCCAGCCCCGAGGGACCCTTTGGCTACATCAGGCACCCTGGGTGGGGAGGAGGGCGACAAAGGGAACTGTGAAATCCCCCTTTCCAACAAGGAACAGAACAATGGAGACACTGAAATGCCTCGGACTCGAAGCTCAAAATATGCTCAAATGTGGAAATCCAGACCGACTCGTTTGCCAAAACCCACGCTTGCATAATTATTTTGCACAGTCCCTCCTCCCTCTTTCATCAGTCATATCTTTAACTTCATTCTTGTTGCTGAAAACACGAAAATAAAAAACACATAGGAGCCCGGTTGACATTACAGCAACAGCGTAAGCCTCATTTTACCAACCATTTAACTCCCTCTAAGGACCCCGCTCAGAGACACGGGCACGTTGATGGGAGCTGTACAAAGGTCAGTGGTTTGGAGGCTCTTTCCGACAATTTGCCAGGATTTTGGCATTTGTAAGCATCCATAGGACAGCTCTCTAGCAAGCTGACCTTGACAGCGAATAGGATAAATAAACCTTCAATTTACCCCCTCCAGCTCTCCGCGAGCCGGGCCGGTCCCCACGGAGCCTTCACCTGTCCATATCGTTCAACCGCCTGCAACTTCCAGCTGACGAACATCCACAGATCCGCGGCCCAGTGACAAACACCATCTAACAGAGGAGGCTTCTGAAAAGTCAAAGCCAATACTGCTTCCATTGAAAATTTAATGCCAGCTCCATCTTTGCCCATCATTCTTCCGACTGTTGCATGTGTCCCGAGAGGCCCTTGAAGCTAAAGCACTGCTCCATAACAGGTAATGACGTGGCATTTAATGATACTGTCCAAAGTGATCCCGGTCTTTGGGAAGTAATGTGCACTCATGTACCAGATAAGCACCGCCAAACGTACTGAGCCGCCGTATCTTTCACGGCCCTGTCACCAGATACAATGTGACACATCCCGGGCCATCGTACCTGCCGCTCCCCGACCCCGCCATCAGACAAAACGCGCATTTTCAGAGCAGAGCTCCAAAGCGTTAAGGGAATTCAGGCAAAAGGTAGGATGGTAACGTAGCGTAATTAAGTATTCACAGCCTCTTTAATACTTCAGTGCTCTTGGATTCGCTACTAAAATCTGTGAATTATACCTCATTGAAAAATGTCCTTAATCGACTCTGACATGTTTTATTGGAGGCAGAAAAAATGTTTCAGTATGATAGATAAGGTTAAAAATGTTACTACTCTGATCATTTACTCTGGTGCCTGGCAAAAAAACTCTAAAGCCGAAAACCGTTTGCATCATTCATCGGATGCAACAGAGAAAAAAAAACCCTTATCTGACAGCCCATTTGAGCTGATGGGACAAAGTGCACATTTTCAATTTTCTGACAAAGTTATGTTGTTTATGTAGATAAGGGGGAAAACAACTGTAACATTTCTACAGCATGCCACAGGACTGGAGATGGGACTGCAGCTGGAAAGTATCTCCAAGCCACGCGGAGCGCTGTGCCACCACCCAACAGCACCTCGTGCATCAGACCGGATCGTGCATCGCCGTCCTCCTCCTCAGCAGCTGCTGGGGGTTTTCAAACAGCCCCAAAGCCCCGCCGGGACGTGTAGTGTGACAGCGCTACAAGTGCACAAAGTCCTTCTCTCCCTACATTTGCCCGAAGAAGCTGCAATGGGCAGCATGGAAACCTGCTCATAGAGAGGCCCTTAGAAGCTGGTTTTTTGTGGAACCATGGAGCCCTGCTGTTTTCTCTGCACTTGGCTGGTACCGGAGACCCCAGGGGTGGATATCCAAGGCCCCGGAGCTCCACACACCCTCCGTGGGATGGGTCTCATGCAGTTGAGCCTGAGCACGCCCTGGGCAATATCCACGAATCTTGTTAACCCTCCACCAGACACTCGTCCCCATGCTCCCTCCTTCCAGCCCACACACGTGTTCTCCTAGGCAGACGCACCATTCTCTCCTTACAACAGCTAAGAGCCCCGGCAGAGCTCGGACGCGATGAGTCTGGGGCCCCACTTAGATGGTTGGGGGCAAATCTCGGGTCTGAGGCTGAGCAATCACATGATCCCGGACCAGAGACTGACTCTCCCTGTGCCCCAGTGCCCTCCTCTGTAAAGGGGAGAGGGTGACAGTGGCTGAAGTTAAGATCTGCCAAGCACCACCCTAATGCCCTGGTACAGGGATTGGCAATGGCTGGTGCTGGAGTTCTCAGTCCAGCTCTCACTCAACCTCACAGAGGTTGCTCAGAAATGTGTCGATAACACTCCACTGGCGTCTCCTGACGGTGAGTCTCCCTTGGGCCAGTCACGGACAGGGCTGTTTTCCAAATAGACTCCTGCCCCGAGGAAGTGAAGTTCATTATCAACCTGGCAGACACTCACGTGCTCAGCCCACGTCTGGGGAAAAGAATCTCGGCTGAGGGTCTCCTGATCCGGGTCACCCGGGTCGCATGAAGCCAGGAACTCCTCGGGAAGACGGTTACAGATCAAACAAGGTGATTGAACGGTAAACAGCAGCGAGAGTCGGGGGGGGGGGTGCTACACAAAAGCTAAACATGTGCTTCTTTCCAAATCCACTGTCCTGGGCAGCCAACGAATATTCTTCATCTTTGAACCACGTGAGCCAAAGCCACGTGGCTGGGGAGGGCTTGCAGACGGGTTTGGTTTGACTTGTATGGCACATACTTTTTTTTAAGAGTTTAATTGGTGGCTGTTCCAGAGCCTACGCTGACACCCGTGCACAGCCTGAACAGCATTCCCAAAGCCTGGATGCCAGTGGTACCTCCCAGAGTTGGGGGTGCTGACTAGCAGTTACCAGCTAGTAACACTTAAAAGTTATGAAATCCCACGTGAAAATATACCACCGTTCGGAAAAATCACAGGATGTTTCTAGGCCTACCTCCTGTTTCTATCAAAAGTGGGAAGAACTCAGCTGGCCAGTCCCTGTCACGACAGTT
This sequence comes from Tapirus indicus, assembly GCA_031878705.1. NCBI lineage: Eukaryota > Metazoa > Chordata > Mammalia > Perissodactyla > Tapiridae > Tapirus > Tapirus indicus. The sequence continues at coordinate 3,496,642 of CM062926.1, forward strand.
GAAGTCATGGGAAACAAGAGAAACTGTCACAGACCAGAGGAGGCTGAGGAGACGCAGTGACTAAACTCAATGCGGAATCCTGGACTGGATCCTGGAACCAAAAATGCGCATTAGCGGGAAAACATGAAATCCAGATGAAATCTGGAGTTTCGTACTAGTAATAGATCCACGTTGGTATCTTAGTTTTGACAAATGTACCCTAGAAATGTAAGTTGCTGATGTTAGGGAACACTAGGGAAGGGGGAACAGGGGAACATTCTCTATTATCTTTGCAACTTTTCTGTAAATCTAAAATTACTGAAAATAAAAAAAATTTTTTTTTAAGTGAAAAGAAGAACTAAACCAAGATGACTTCATGCTTCTTATACATGTCCCACTTCATTCCTCCATTTAGGTGCCTAGAACCTGGAGCCTTTTGAATTTGGGACAACCCCTCACCCCCATACCTCTCCCCGGGGTGGTGCACGTGTTTCTCCCCAGCTGCACACGGCCCACCCGTCTGCCTGCCTCCTGGATGGCCTGGCCCCCTGTAACACTTGGGGTTCTTGCAGGAGCCTGTGGTGACCCCCAGAACCTGGAGGGACCTCAGTGAGCTGAGAGCGAGGAAAGCATGGCTCCTGGGACAGCTCAAGGAGAGGGCCAGACAATGGCACCGGCCAGGCCTGCCCAGGAGCACCCTGGGTTGTCTTGGGAGGAGCCACCCTGGGCCGAGGCCCCTCACAGGGCTGGAAAGAAGCCAGGCCTCCCCAGCATATGAAGGGCCCTTAGCCACGTGGGCCTCAGACCCAGCCCAGGGCACTGGACAGGCTCCGCTAGTCTGTGTCAAGAAGGTGGGTGCCCAGGTAACCCCCAATCCCCGGAGAGCAACCAACATACCCCACTGGGGTCCCACTGGCGGGGCCCTGCAGCCCCCCAGCTTCCGGTGCGGAGAAGCCAATGTCTCTATCAGAGGTCCTGGGGCATGTCTCACCTTACCTCTGTGGATGGGCCATGCCTTCCCCCGCACGTCTCCCAGAGCTGAGCTCTGAGGACTTTTGCCAAGTGACAACTCCCCACTGGGCTGGTCCCACGGCTCCCATCCAGCCATGCACTTGGGCCATCAGCTAGTCAGCATCTGTGTATGCAGGGTCCTTGGCCGAGATGTCAGCCCCACTGGAGTGATCATCTCTAGATCACAGGACAGGTCTTCCCTGGAGAATACATCACCTGCGGGCGGCATCCTGGGACAGAGCAGGGAAGGGGCTAGAATTCCAGCAGGACTTGGGGTGGGTGAGATTTCATCAGACCCTAAAGGTCACTGCAGGGATAGAGAGAGGAGGGATAAAGGGGTGGGAGAGAGATCCACATCAGGAAGGGTGTGAGGGCAGGGAAGGGCAGTGGTGCGCTCAGGGTGTGGAGGTAGGTCCTGTGTGCCCGCAGCTCAGGACAGCTGGGCGTTGGGGAGGGGGCGGGGGCAGGAGCAGAGAGTTGACCGGCTACCTCCAGGGGAGGACGTCCATTCACAGAAGCACGCAGACGGCCCCAGAAGGAAAAAGTGTTCACTAAGCAACCGCTGACTCAGGGGCGTCCCTGGGCCACACCCTCGGGAGCGAGCGCACTACGGAATCACGCCAGCCCCACAAACCTCGTCATTGTCCTGTGACTGGCATCACTACCGTGCACGGGGATTTTGTGCACTAGAAGTGTCCATATGTTTAAAGGCAATCATCTCAAATACACCTCAATGTTTTTAATCCCATTTTGAGGTTTAAAAAATTTTCATTAATATTATTATTATTATTTAAATTTGTTTGAGGCCTCTGCCCCTGACCGAGTAGCTGCAGCCCGAGCCAGACACTTGGGTTTGGAGCTCCTTTCCTTGTGGACCCTGGGCCCCCTCTGCACCTCGTCGTCTTCATCTGCAAAATGGAGATAATAATACCAGCATCGCCAGGTGGAGCTGCCGTGAGGTTTAACAGACCCAATACGTGGAAACGGCTGCACACAGCCCCTGGTGATGGAGAACACTCCTGAACATCACTCATGTGCCCCGGGCAGGAGACAGGCCTGGGAAACGACGCTAGAAACAGGCAGTGGGCACAGGTGGCTGGACGTGCAGGTGGCAGAGAGCCCCAGGAGCCTTCTGAGCACAGACAACCTCACAGGGGCCGCATTCCAGGGGAAAGCAGTCCTGGCATGGGATCAGGTCACAGCAATCTGGTCTGGAGGGCTGGCTTTGCCAGGAGGCCCGGCCCAGGCCATTTCACAGACATGAGCCTCACCCTGGCCAGCTGAGGGCAGAGCCCCGGGTAGGAGCGGATGAGGGAGGGGTCCACTCCCACCCCAGCCATCAGCCCACACTCTGCCACGCCTGCCCCAGCCGGCCTCCAGCTCCCCTCGCAGGTCTTCTCCACGTTTCTACCACACAGGCCCGCCTTTTATGGAGCCTGTGTTTTGTTTTGTTTCAGAAACAGTGTAATAAAATGGGTGTATCTTTCTGGTTATTAATTTTCCGACTTTTTTTTTTGCTTATTTATCTAAATGGAAGATGTTTTATTTCCCAACCAGCTGCTATATGAAGTGTGAGGAGCAATTGAAAACCCAGCTCTGTGTGTGGCTGAAACCCTATCAGCGGAGGCTGGAGGGAATTTCTTTTCCCTGCTGGAAAGAAAAGGAAAAAAAGAAAGAAAGAAAGAACCATTTGATTAGGTTTTGCTTATTGCTCCATCTCTCGGGAAATTGCCTACTTGATTCAGACTGTCAGGCCGGGCCCGCAAACCCTGCTCTGGCCCTGAGCTGACCAGACCCAGGTGGTCCAACAGTGTCTTGGCTCCCAGAGCTGGTGCTGCACATCCGGCTGGAGGCAAACGGTGCGGACAGGAGTGTGGGTGGTCGGCACACCCCTGGAGCCAGCTGGGACTAACAGGGGTGGGAGGAGATGGGGCTTAGGACTCGGTCAGGGTTGGGCACGGGAGGAGCTTGCTGTCAGATCTGAGAGCCGAAGGTCCTCAGAGTTTGAAGAGTGGCTGCCTTCAGGCCCTGTGCTGCAACCCCCGGCTCAGACCAAGGTGTGGGCCAGGCTGATCCACCCGGACAGAGAGCAAGCCAATAAGTACTTCCCTGTCATCCTTATGCTCCCACTCGGTCACTCATTAGGTCAGGCAGGTGCTTTAGAATGTGTCCCACTTGATGGGACTGCACCTCCCTCCCCTACAGATGAGAGAGGGCTGGGCTCTGGTGCCGAGAAAGAGAAACCCAGTGGCCATCCAGAGAAAACTCTTGACATCTCTAATTCCTGCCCCAACCTCTGCTGTGATGGGTAATCTTATGTGTCAACTTGACTGGGCCGCAGGCTGCCCAAATATTTTGTCAAACGTTATTCTGGGCGTTTCTGTGAGGCTGTTTTTGGATGAGGTTAACATTTGAATTGGTGGACTGAGTAAAGCAGATTGCCCTCCCTAGCGTGGGTGGGCCTCATCCAATCCGCCGAAGGCCCGACTAGAACAAAGGGCTGACCCTCCCCCAAGGAAGAGAGAATTCTCCTGCCCTGGCCTTCGCCCTGGAACATCAGCTCTTCCTGCTTCCACAGTAGCCTGCTGGCCTGCGGGCTCAAACTAGGACATCAGCTCCCCACGTTTTGGATTTGCCAGCCTCCACAGTCACAGGAGCCCCAATTCCTGACAATAAATCTCTTGATTGATAGATAGATAGATGACAGATAGATAGATAATCTCTTTGTTCACATATATATAAATATAGAAATAAATAAAACAAGTCTCTTCATTGGTTCTGTTGACCCCTGACAACTAGAGCTGCTCCCCTGAAGAGTTACACCCAGAACCCTAGTCCCAGCTGCTACAATCCCTGCTGGAGGCAGGCAGGGGCTCAGGTCCAGGCATCCTCAAGATGCCATCCTCTCAGTGGAGCCTCTCACACCAGAGGACTCGGGCCACAGGCTGGGGAGAGACACAGGATGAAGTCACGGGATGAAAGGGGTGTATCTTCCTAGAGGTCACTTTATGTGATGGCATGAGGCTCAAACATTAACTTTTACATTAAGGCAGACAGAGATATTAATAAGTAGCATGCAAGCTTTGCGTGACCTTTTTGTTTAAATAAATCACAAGATGATAGAGAAACTTCCCCTACAGTGACTCGGGGCGGGCTGTCCCACAAGGGAAGGAACCCAAGGTGACACGGACGTGATGGATTGGTCAGTCTGTCTGACCGCCTTTTATATCCTGAAGACAAATTCACATGTGAGGAGCCCAAAACCTGGGGAATAACTTTGACCCTCAAACTTGAAGGGTCTCCTCTCTGCCACACGTCCATCCCTGTGCTCAACCACAACCGTCCTCCAGAGAAGAAGGTGGCTCAAGGGAACAGATCCTGGAAGCCCCTCCTGGACCCTAAGGGGAGGGCCCCCAGGTTCCCTCTGCTCCCCACTTCAGCCTCTCCCTGTGGAAAGCCCCCAGGGTCCGGGCAGCACATAGAGCATCCCGCGTCTTACCTGGTCCCAGTACCACTCAAAGCAGAATCTCAAGCTCGTGGGTCTGGGCAAGGGGACGGGCAGCTCCCATGTTTGTGCCAATCCGAACTCAAATGAGAAGCATTTCAAGCCCTCCCCGCGGTCCTCGTTAGTTCAGGGCCACGTGCTTGACAGGAACCAGCACAGGAGTCCATGCCACGTGGACTTGGTTGAGTTCCCCCCAGACTTCCATCAGAGCCAGCTCACAGGTTTTCAGGAGGCAGGCGGACCCTCCAGCAGGAGTGGACAAGCCACTCTGATTCACTGAACAGACCTCTGATTCGCTGGCTGGAGGGTGGCACTTGGCCACCGAGACTAAAGGTCTCCATTTGTTGCACTCTGCTTGTTACTTTACTTAAATCACATGCATACATGTGTGCACACGCACGCAATCTCACACACACACACACACACACACACACGCACCCAAGCACAGCTCTAGACAATGCCTCTGAAACTTCACAGGGTTGCCCCGAGCCTGGTTCACTTGAGAATCACTTTCCCTGGGACTCTCTAATTGCCACATAGACCCACCTGGCCACTTCCCCATTGTGCCACAGTCTCCATTTGGACCCGTGTTCTCGCCCCACCACCTCTTCTCTCCTTCTGTGACTACTGCCTTTTCTCCTCCTGTCGTGACCAGAAGGCTCTACAGGGCCAGGGAACCGAGTAAGGCTGAAGCAGGGAATCGGATGGGCCATGTTCGAGGAATCACGCGCCTGCGCGAGGTCCTCTGTTTCAGTGGGGTTGACGCTGGTTTCCCTGGCATGTGTTTCCCACAGTTACGAGATCAGAGGAATTAATGAGTGCGTTGTAGTCTGTCAGCCTAAAGATGACTGGCGTTAACTGCATTCTCTGGGACAAAACACACACTGGATCGTTACAGAGTTCCTGGGGCTCTCGGGACTCCATGCTGTCTGTTGGCAACACAGCACCGTTATCCGCTCTTCAATGTTCTCCCCTGCATCACAGGGGCTGGCAACCTGGAAACTACATTTTCTGGAACCTCTTAGATGAAGGAGAGACACTTGCCCAGTATACAGAAGGCAGAACTTACCATTGCTCCTCGGACAGCAACGGGCAGATGCACAGGCTCTGCAGATCGGAACTGCTACAGCAGCCTGCAAGCACCCAGGTACATGCCAGAGGCAACTGGAGTCATCGCCGGTGCTTTCCGGAACCATCTCGACGCTCTGAAAGCCTGCAGCACGCCTGAGCACCACAGCCATTTCCCTGACCTTCACTCCGCCAGCCCTTCCAGGGTTTGGAAGCATCACATTCCCTCTCAAATCTCTTCCTCCTTGAGAGACCCAGAGCGAATCCTGTTTTCCTCTCTAATGTATCTGGTCATGAAAAATACCAAGCATCACTTGCATATTTAACTCAGTGTTTAAAATGTTGACTTCCTTGGGAATATCCAAGAACACTGGCATAAAAAAGGTGTGGCTGTCAACTGAGGGCTCGGCGCAGTGAATGAGTGACATGATCAGCAGCAGTGACACCCTGAGTATTTTCATTCTCAAGCTTTCTGAAATATGTTTCATCGGTTGTCCCATTCCACCCGTTATATCACAAGGCCCTTGAGAGCAGGAACGGTATCTTTTCTTTTTGTATAAATTTAAATCCTGTGTAATAAACTTCAAGTAACTATCCAAATCGTTGGTTGTCCTACAACTTTATAGAATTAAATATTGCTGGCAAACACATGTAACCCTCTGAGAATCCAAGAGCTTTTGCTAAAGAGATCATTTCACGTAAAGGTGGCCACAAGAAGGGATTTGAGCTGCTTTCCCCATAGCCTCTCAGAGAGCTGTGGACTCACTGCAGGTCAGGGGCAGACAGGGGCTGGTGCCCAGTGCCCTGGGGAACATTCAACTCCACTCGCCCCCTAGCCCTGCCTCTGAATGTGCCATTTCCCCCTTTCATCCCTTTCATCAGACTTCATTTGGTCTCCTTCTCTTCAGTGATGGCCACAGTCAACTTCATTCCAGAAAGAGTTATTTGAACACCTACTGTGTACCGAGCATACTGTGCTAAGGTGCTGGGCATACAGCAGCGAGCAAGACAAGCTCACAGTTCATGTTCTAGCAGCTGAGACAGCCAATAAGCAAGTGCATAAGTGAGCAAGCCAGGCCACCCCATCTGGTGATAACTGTCATGCAGGAGACAAAGCAGGTGATGTGATAAAGAGTGACCAGTGGTGAGTGGGTGAGTAGGCAAGGGTGTCTTCAGACACAGAGGTCAGAGAAGGCCTCTGCGGGGAGGTGAGGTACAAGGAGCCATCTCCCAGAAGAGCTGGAGGGAACCAGCCAGGCAAAGGGAACAGCTGGGCAGGGAGGAGCTTGGCATGTGGGGGGACAGAGAGAAGGCCAGTGTGATCACAGCTGAGTGAGAGAAGGGGCTAGTGACAGAAAAGAGCCCAGAATCAAAGGCCAGGGTAGAGCTTGTTGGGCCTGACACATACGTGGAAAGAGTTGGATTTTATTCCAAGGCATTGGGAAGCCATCGGAAGATTTTGAACAGCTCCTGGCAGAATCAGGATTGGTATCCACTCCCCACACACAAGGTTCCTACCAGCCTGTCTCTGCCCGACAACCCCAGTGCCATTGTGTCATGCCCCACCCCTAAGTCTCCCATCCTTCAGTCCCCTTCAGCACATCTTGAGATGCAGTCTCCGAGCGCGAAGGCAGTCTGGTGGACCTCTCACGATGCTCTCGGATTGGCCAGACCTCTTTTAAAGCTTAGCACACAGAACTTAATGCACCACTGCACGCACGCTCACTCCAGTGCTGACAGAAGAGGTTCAGCCTCCCTCATCCTGGGCAAACGCAACCTCCGGTCATAGTAGCATCTGTTAGGGACCTCATCACAGTGAGCCTCCCGCTGAGCTGGCAGGCGGCGAGGACCCTATGGCTTGTTAGGGTACACACACGAAACCCCATGGTTTGTTACAGAACATGCACGTTCCCATTTATCCATCACCCATCCATCCATCTATTTATTTATTAAACAAACATCATTTATTGAACATCTACTGTCGGCTGGGCCCTGTGCCTGGTACTAGGATACGGCAGTGAACCGGGCAGTCCAAGTGGTCCCCTCCTGTGTCAGAGGTCTACGGCTGCATATCAAATAACACAAACTTGGCAGATTAAAATGCCCATTTCTCATCTCACAGTTCCTGTGGGTCCAGGGCCTGGGCGTGGCTCAAGTGGCCTCTTCTCAGGGTCTCACCAGCAGCAATCAAGGTGTTGGCCAGGGCCATGATCTCAGCTGAGGTCTGGAGTCCACGTCCAGTCTCACTGGGGGTGGGCAGAACCTAGTTCCTCATGGTTGTAGGACTGACGCCCTCAGCAACTACAGACAATCGCAGTTCCCCACCACATGGCCCTCTCCACAACACGGCAGCTCGCTTCTTCAGGATCAACAGAAGAGCATCTCACTTGCTTCACGGCTCTGATTTCTAGACCTGCTTTTAAAGGATTCACCTGATTAGGCCAGGCCCAGCCAGAATAATCTCCCTTTTGATTAACTCAAAATCCACTGATTTGGGACCTTTACCATATCTGCAAAATCCCTTCACCTTTGCCATGCACCACATCACATTCACAGGTCTCACCCACTCTGAAGGGGAGGGTTTGTACAGAGCATGCACACCAAGGAGCAGGAATCTCGGGGGCCGCCTACCATACTGCCCTGATGGAACTTCCATCCCAGTCAGGAATGCAAGCCCCAGCATGTGATGGAAAGGTGGCAAGCATGGAACAGGGCAGTGGGGAAGAGGGTCTCACTCCACCCCTGGCTGCAGGAGGGCCTGGTTGAGGGCCATGGCCACCACCGCCTGCCACCCAGAGTGCAGCTCAGCCTGTTCTCTGCTCACACACGCCCCTCACACATTCTGTGACAACTGGCGGTGTCTTATTCATCATTTCAGATTGCAACTTTCTGTTTTCTCAGACACCCACTTCAATACCCTGACATTTCTGTTCAGCCCATAACATTCTGTCAATTGTTTACATCTCCCTCCTGCACTGATTGCCTTTTCTGCTGCATTCTTGGTCCTTCCCAATCCTGGTGTGCGATGCTTACCAGGAGGTTCAGAGTCACTCCCCTCACTATCCACACCACCGGATCTCCAACGAAGTGAGCTACATCCCCATGTCAGTCATCTCCCACGGCACTCAGAGCTTATGCTCCAATCTCAGGGTAGAAGCTGCCTGAAAAAAGGGCAGCTCATGTTGGGTGTTGCTCATCCACCCAAGCCCAGGCAGAAACTCCTTCTCTGCCCTCTCCCAGTTCATAACTAAAGGCCTGTTTCCAGAACCGGCAAGTGGACAGAACTGTCCCCACGCTTTTCACCTGCCTTTCCGTCTGCCCATCATCTGGCCAATGGCAGGACCTGCTCCCCATCCCACTGGCCTTTGCTGCAGCCTGGACCACCACCACCACAACCACCTCTCCTGATCCCGCAAGCACTCATCAACCCGTGTTCCTACTTCCCCCCTTTCCTTCTCCGGTCCTCTATCTGCACCACACTCTATCTGGTCTTCTGAAAACAATGCATCACCGCCCTACGGGACATCCCTTAAGGGGCTTCCCACTGCACTAAGAATGCGACCCAAACCTCCCTCTACGGTCTACAAGGCCCAGCAATACTTGTCGCCTGCCTGCCTCCTGCACATCTCAAACCCTCCCACATTCCAGGTGCAGGCCCCACCAGTTTTCTTTCAGGTCCTCAGCTTCTTCTCCGTGGGAGGGTATGCATGCCTGGCTGTTCTCTGCACGGACTGTTTCCTCCCACCTTGTGGGAAAGGGATAAATTTTACAATAAATGGTGTTGCGACAAATGAACTAGTGTTTGGAAACCAAAAAGAAAAAACAGTGTTTACCTCCTGCATGACTCCTGCCTACTCCACAGGCCTCACTGAGACATCAGTTTCTAGAACAGAACTCTCCCAAGCACACCAGCTACAGGCTCCCTCTGCTATTCTCCATCAGACCACCTTGATCGTTTGCTTCATGTTATGTGTTCTAATTTTCAGCTATTTTATTCATTTCTCCATTTACTTTTTTTCCTGTCTCTGTGCCAGAATGCAAATTGCAGCGAGGCAGGGACCATGACACTGTTGCTCACCATTACATCCCCAGTTACGACACAGCCTGGCACACAGCACAAGCTCAAAAAACATCTGTGAGATGAAAGAATGAATGAAGGATTGAATGACGGCTAACGCTATGGTGTGAAAAACATGAGTGTACTGTGTGATTCTAAATGTAAGAGGGCAAGAGGGAGGGTCTTGTCACACTTTATGTTCGAATTCATTCGAAAGGTATAACAATTAAAACTTGGCATTTCCAATGAAAGTGAAAACAGAAACAAATCATGAAATAGAATAAAAAGTCAAGTAAGCAAACATATTCAAATATTCAAACAGTTGCTTTTTAAATTAGCAGAAAAAGAAGAGATTATTCAAAAATTCATATGGGGCAATTAGCTAACCACAAGGAGAAAAAGTAAGCTAGAGTCCTACCTCATTAAAATCAAATAAATAAATCTGAAATGAGTAAAACTTTGAATGGAAAGTTAAACTATAATATTATACAATAAAATTTCTGTTAATTACAGTATAATCTTGGAAATCCTAAGTATGACACTAGAGAAAACACTGATATATTTGATCACGTAAAAATGAAAAAAATTCATACTTAAAAACAATTATTGTATCAGCAGGACTTCCAGACAAGATGGAGAAAAAAGACCAGCAAGCTTTCTCTCCATAAACCAAGTATAAAACTGGACAAAAATTGTCAAAAACAAACATCCCAGGACTCTGGAAATTGACCAAAGGCAAACAACAAATTGGAAGTGTTTATTCATAAAAAGCTGCTGGAACATTGAGTAAGAACAGCAGGAGTCTGTGACTTTCTGTCTTCCTCGGGCTGCCCCACCCACTTCCCCAGCTCCGTGGGCACAGCAGTTTTGTCAGGGCAGAGCTGGCTGTGAGAAACATCATCTTCACTGCCAAAGGGGCTGCCCTGTTATGAAGTAGAGGACCAGCCTGTGCCTGGCAGTGCTGTCAGTAAAGGTTGCAAACTCAGAAGAAAATTAGCAGATGAACAAATGTGAAGTTGTGGTCCTGACTGAGCTGAGGGGTGGAATAGCCAGATTTTCAATGGGGAGATGCTGGAAGAGCTGAATAAGTGATCCAGCCATCCTTGGCTGCCTGAAGAACTCCTAGCATATGCAGGTAAGACCCAAGAGAGCCCAGAAAAAACTCAAACTAAACCTTGAGCAAAACTGAAAACTGTCTGAACGTGGAATGCACTCCCCAACCTAAGTACAAGTCAGTCAGTGAGTGTGGTACCTGTATGAGCCCAAGATGCTTGAGCATAACATTGCCCAACTCCTGGCTGACTACTAGTCTACACAGATACAGGGGCGACTCTTAGGAAGCCAGGCTAAAACACAAAAATTAGAATTTTAAAAAACAAGCAAATACATCAACACATGCTTAGAAGACTGAGTCTACAGATTAAGTTCAGGCAAGTTATTAAAAAAAGGAAAAACCCTCAAGAGAAAAATCACAATCCAGAGTTGCTACAATATATTATTTAAAATGTCCAATTTTCAACAAAAAAAATCACAAGACATACAAAGAAACAGGAAAGTATGAACTAGACTCAGGGGAAAAAAGGAATCAATATAAACTGATGCTGAGTGGGCCCAGATGTTGGATTTGAATTTAGCAGACAGAGACTTCAAAGAAGCAATTATAATACATATGTTCAAAGAATTAGATAACATTATACTTAAAGAATTAAAGGAAAACCCCTGCTTCACACCATATACAAATATCAACTCGAAATTGACCAGCAACATAAAAATAAGAGCTAAAACCATAAAACCCTTAGAAGAAAACACAGAGGTAAATATTCATGATCTTGGATTTGGCAATGAATTAGGTAGGACATGAAAAGCATGAGCAACAAGAGAAACAAATAGATAAATTGGACTTCATCACAATTTAAAATGTTTACATATCAAAGAAGAGTATCAAGAAGGTAAACAAATCCTACAAAAAGGGAGAAAATATTTGCAAATCACATATCTAATAAGATTCTAGTATTCAGAATATATAAAGAATTTATATATAAAGAACCTATAAATCTCAACAACAAAAAAGACAAACACCCAATTAAAAACTGTGGAAAGGTACTTGAATAAATCTTTCTCTAAAGAAGATATACAAATGGCCAACAAGCGTATGAAAAGATGCTCTACAGCATTGGTCATTAGGGAAGTGCAAATCGAAACCACAATGAGGTAACACTTCACACTTCACCCGAAATATAACAAGAATTGGTGAGGATGTGGAGAATCGAAACCCTCATACACTGCTAGTGGGAAGGGAACATGGTGCAGCCACACTGTGGAAAATCGTTTGCTGATTCCTCAAAAATCTAAACACAGGTTAGCATACGACCCAACATTTTCCACTCCTAGGAACACACCCAAAAGAATGGAAAACAGCTACTCAAACAAAAACGTGTACCTACATGGTCATAGTAGAAAATTCACAATAACAAGTAGGCAGAAACAGCCCAAATGGCCATCAATGGATGAATAGATAACTAAATTGTGGTGTATACATACAATGAAATATTATTCAGCCATAAAGAGAAATGAAGTATTGATACATACTACAATGTGAATGAACCTCAAAAACATTATGCTCAGTGAAAGAAGCCAGATGCAAAATATTACATATGGTTCCATTTATATGAAACATTCAGAATAGGTAAATCCATAGGGACATAACACAGAGTGGTGGTTGCCAGGGCCTGAGGGGAAAGCAGAATGGGCAGTAACTGCTTAATGGGTGCAAGGTTTCTTTTAGGAGTGATGAAAATATTTTGGAACAACACTGGGAATGTACTAAATGCTACTGGATTGTACACATTAAAATAGTTAATTTTATGTTATGTGAATGTCACCTTAATTTAAAAAATCAAAAAAAGAATTAAAGGAAAATGACTGAAACCAAGAACCAAAATATAGAAATATAAAAAAGAATTAAATGAAAATTCTAGAGTGAAAAATAAAATAACCAAAATGAATATTCACTAGATGGGTTCAATATCTTATCTGAGATGGATGGCAGAATAAAGAATCAGTAAATTTGAAGATAGAAAAATAGAACATGAAGAACAGAGAAAAAAAGTTTTTTACTAACAGAAATACAAGACTTGTTGGACAACAACAAGCGCGACAACACACATATTTTGGTAGCTCCAGAACGTGAGAAGAGAGAAAAAGGTGCAGAGAAAGGAATACTCAAAGAAATAGTAGCCAAAAAGTTCCTACATTTGATGAAAAAGAGTAATTTACAGAAGCTCAAGCCAAACAGGATAAATATATTGTAGTCAGCCTGTTGAAAGCCAAAGACAAACAGAAAATCTTGAACGTAGCAAGAGTAAAATGACTCAGCATGCACAGGGGAATAAGAATATGATCAACAGCCGACTGGATCTTAAACAGTGGAGGCCAGAGGCAGTGGAATGACATTCAAAGTTCTAGGGGAAAAATTAAAGCTGTTACCAAAGAATTCTATATCCAGCAAAACAATCCTCCAAAAATGAAAGCAAAATAAATATATGCCTAGATAGACACTAAGTAAGTTTGTTGGTAGCCAACCTGCCTTACAAGAAATGCTATTGGAAGTTCTTCAGGCTGAAAGGAAATGACACCAGATAGTAACTCAAATCCACAGAAAGACGTGCAGCACAGAAATAGTAAATATGGGAGTAAATATAAAAGACTTTTCTTCTTGTTTTAATTTCTTCCGGAAATGTAAAACTGCAAAGAGTAATTGTAAAATTGTGTCATTGGGCTTGCAACACATAGACATATATGACAATAATATTACAAAGGAGGGGAAAGGAAATGGTGCTATATTGAAGCAAAATGGCTATATTTTACTTGAATTAGGTCAGTATTAACCTGAAGTAGATTGTGATACCTCAATATGTATATTTTAAGCCCATAGAGCAAGCACTTTGTTGTTAGTGCTGTTGCATCGATTCCAACTCCTAGCAACCCTGTGCATGGCAGAGTGGAACTCTGCCCAGTCTTTTCATGCCATCCTTTCACCTTCCAGCACTGTATCAGATGATGCTCTGCTGCTATTCACAGGGTTTTCACGGCCAATTTTTCAGAAGTGGGTGGCCAGGTCCTTCTTCCTAGTTTGTCTTAGTGTGGAAGCTCCACTGAAACCTGTCCAGCATGGGTGACCCTGCTGGTATTTGAAATACCAGTGGCATAGCTTTCAGCATCACAGCAACATGCAGCTGCCACAGTGTGGCAACTAACAGATGGGTGGTGTGATTCCCTGACTGGGAAATGAACCCAGGCTGTGGTGGTGAGAGTGCCAAATCTTAACCACTAGCCCACCAAGAGCAAGCACTATGGGGAAAATAAAACAAAAACTAAAAAAAAATTTAAGTTTAAAAAACAGAGAAATAGAAATGGAACACTAAAAATGCATACTTAACACAAAAGAATGCAGTAAGGATGGACGGAAGAATAAAAAGAATATGAGACATATTGAAAATCAACAGCAAAATGGCAGTGTAACTCCAACTATATCAATAATTATATTAATATGAAAGAACTAAACTCTCTAAATGAAAGGCAGAGATTATCTGATTGGATAAAAAAAAAGCAAGATCCAGTTATATTTTATCTATAAGAGACACACTTTAGACTCAAAAATACAAACAGATCAAAGTAAAAGGATGGAAAAAGATCCAACATGCAAATATTACAATAAGATACAGGCAAAATCTATTTTAAAATAAGAAACTTTTCTAGAGCTAAAAAGGGATATTTCATAATGATAAAAGGCTTAATATTTCAGGAAGGTATAAAAATTGTAAAATATATGAATGTGATAATGGCGCCTCAAAATACAAGAAGAAAAACCTGACAGAAAATCAGTAAAGACATAAACCACTTGAACAATACCATCAACCATATTGACCTAACTGACATTGATAGAACATACCAACAACAGATGAACATATTCTTTTCAAGTGCATGCAGAACATTCTCCAGGATAGATATCTGGCCATAAAATAAATCTCAATGAATTAAAATGATCTGAATCATTAAAAGATATTTTCTGGCCACAATGGAATTAAATTAGAAATCAAAAACAAAGAAATTTTGAAAATTTGGGAAGTTAACACATTTCTAAATAACCAATAACTCAAAGAAGAAATCACAAGAGTAAGTAAGAAAATACTTTGAACAGAATGAGAATAACATAAAATATCAAAAATTATTGGAGCAGCAAGGAAGGGAGAATGAAGGATTACAAAGAATTACAAAGAGCATGAGGAAATTTCTGGAGGTGACAGAAATGCTTATTTTCTTGAGTGTGATTTCTTGGGTATATACACATGTCAAAACATGAAATTGTACATTTTCAATATGTGCAGTTTATTATATATCAATTATACTTCAAAAGAATATGAAAATGGGTGGGATGCAAGTAATGCAGCATTTAGTGGTAAATTTATAGCATTAAAAGCTCATATCAAAAAGAAGAAAGATCTCAAATAAATACTCAAGCTTTCACCTTAAGAAAATAGAAAAGAAGAGCAAATTAAACTGAAAGCAAGCAGAAGGAAGAAAATTACAAGTGTCGGAGCAGAAATAAGTGAAAATGAAAACATAAAAACAATAGAGAAAATCAATGAAACAAAAAACTGGTTCTTTGAAAAGATTAACAAAATTGATAAACCTTTACTGAGAGGGACTAATCAAAAAAGAGAGAATACACAAATTACCAAAATCAGAAATGAAAGAGGTTTCATAACTACCAAACCTGCAAAAGTTAGAAGGATTACAAGGAGAGACTATGAATAACTTTATGCCAACAAAGTTAGGCAACTTAGATAAAATGAACAAATTCCTAAGACAGATGAAAAATTACCAAAAACTGACGCAAGAAGAAAGAGAAAATCTGAATAGAACTATAACAAGTAAATAAATTGAATTAATAACTAAAAATCTTCTCACAAGGAAAAGCGTGGGCCCAGATGGCTGCATTAATGAATTCTATCAGTATCAAAGAAATAATGTCAACCTTACACAAATTCTTTCAGAACAGAGGAGGATGAAACATTTCCCAACTCATTCTATGAGGCCAGTATTACACTGATATCAAAGTCAGGGGAAAAAAATCACAAGAAAAGAAAACTAAAGATCAATATTACTAATGAAGATAGAAAAAATTCTTAATGAAATATTTATTAATATTAATTAATTAAGCTTTAATTAACCCAGCTACATTTTTAAAAGGATTATTATACAACATTAAGTGATATTTATCCCAAAAACACAAAATTGGTTTAACATCTAAAAATCCATTAAAGTAAGACACAATATTAATAGAATAATGGACCAAAAACCGACATGATTTTCTCAATTTGACAAAATCCACATCCATTGATAGTAACTGTCAGCAAACTCAGAACAGAAGAGAATTTCCTCAACCTGATAAATGGCACTTATGGAAAACCTACATCTAATGTCATGATGACAGAAGAAAAGCTGCATGATTTCCCCCTAAGATCAGGAATGAGGCAAAGATGTCTAATGTTACTTCTTCTATTCACCATTGCAGTAGAAGCCAATGCAATAAAGCAAGAAAAAGAAACACATAGATTGGAAAGGAAGAAGTAAATCTCTCTCTCTAAAGAACATAAAAAGCTACTAGAACTAATAAAATAGTTCACCAAAGTCACAGAATACAAGATCAATATACAAAAACCAATTGTATTTCTATGTACTAAAAATAAACAATCCAAAAATGAAAATAAGAAAACATTTTCATTCACAATAGAATCAAAACAAATACCTAGAAATAAAAAAGTGCAAGATGTGTGCACTGAAAACTACAAATCGTCACCTGGAACAACATGAATGAAACTTTATGCTAAGGTGAAAGAAGCCAGACACAAAAGACTACATAGTGTACGATTCCATTTATAGGAACTTTATTGAAAATGCAAATTGATGCTGATATATAGCTCATCCGTGGTTGTCTGGGACTGACAACTGGGAATTGGAATTGACTGCAAATAGTCCTGAGGGAACCTTTAGGGAGGAATGGAAATGTTCTAAACCTGGGTTGGATCATTGTCGCACAACTCTTTACATTTACTAAAACTCATTGAATTGTACACGGATAATTGTCAAATTCTATGGGATATAAATTATACTTCAATAAAGCTGTTAGAAAATTTAAAAATTATTGTGACACTTCCACTTTTGATAATGATAGAATAGATTATTTGATCTGCCATCACCCATGACAACTAGATAACATATTAAAAATTAAAAACAAACAAACAAACAAAAACAAGCTAAGGAAACACAAAGATAACAAAATAATGAAGAATTACTAAGCCTTGATCAGTGGGAAATGCAAGCCCAGGAGACCTAACGTTTGGGGTTCCTTTCTTTCCTGGGGATAAACATCAATTTCAGAGGAGGCAACTGAGCAGTGCTTTTAACAGCCTCATAGAGCAATCAAGGCTGGCTGTCCAGGACTCAGCAAGGTGGAGTAGAGCAACCAGCTCTCAGAGGTGAAATATTGAAAAGTCTTTGCTTTTGAAATTGAGAGTAAGTCAAGAAAAAGAAACATAAAATATTATACAAAAATATATAAGAGTTGGAAAGGAAGTAAAATGTTGTGAATGTAGAAAATCCAGAAGAATCTACATTAGTAAAATTAATAAGATCATGCATAATCAATATATAAAAATATTTGCTCTTTTATTTATAACTCACAAACATAAAACAAAATTAATCAACACCATTTACAACAAATATCAATAAAAGTATATATCAAAAACCTTGTAATAAATCTAACAAAAAAAGTAAAGAGCTCTACACCAAAAATTATAATACATTAGTGACAAAAATTTTAAAGGGCAAGAGATAATGCATGTTCATGGATTGGATATTCAATTTTGTAGAACTGTCAATTTTCTCCAAAGTTATCTATCCAGTGTGATCCCAATAAAAATTCCAACAGTTTTAGTTTGTTTCTTTTTTTAGAAGCTTGACAAGCTGATCATATCAGTTTTCTGTTGCCACAAAACAAGGTACCAGGAACTTAGAGCCTTCGAAAAGCACACACTTATTTTCTCACATTTTCTGTGGATCAGGAGACCAGGCACACCTTAGCAGGGCCTTTGCTCAGGGTCTCAGAAGGCTGCAGTCAAGGTGTTGTCACACTGTGTTCTCATCTGGAGACAGGAGTTCTCTTCCAAGCTCATGGGGTTGTTGGCAGAATTTAGTCCCTTGCAGTTGTGGCACTGAGACCTCAGCTCCTAGGAGCTGCCCACCGTTCCCTGCTACGTAGCCTTCTCCACAGCCAGTTTATATCAGAGCAGCCTGCTTCCTCAAAGCCAGTAGGAGAGTCTCCCTACTTCGTTCTAGCAGTTTGTGTGGTTGTGTGTGTATCCTACTCATGAGGATGACATCATATTTTATCTACCAGAAGCAAGCCACAGGTCCTGCCCACAGTCAAGGAGAGATTTACAAGGGTGTGAATATCACAAGCAGGACCATGGGGCCATCTTAGCATTCCACCTACCATTATAATCCTAAAATGTACTTGAAAATGCAAATAGCCAAGATAGTTTTGAAGTAGAAAGGGAAGGAGAACTTGCTCTACCAGATATCAAGATATTATTATAAAGCTACAGTATCTAAGACAGCATGGCATTGGTTCAAGGACAGAAAATTGACCAACAGAACAAGGTCAAGAACGCAGGCACAGATCCATGCACTTAGAAACATCTGCTTTATGGGGGGGGAAATGGTACTTCAGAGTCATAAGGAAACAGTAATGTAACAACTAGGTATGTATTAGGGGGAAAAAATTGACCCCTACCTCACACAATGCACAAACATCAATTCCCAGAGGATTGTAGATCTAGATGTAAAAGGCAAACGAACAAAGCTGCTGGAAATTAATATACGAGAGCATCTTCATGACCATGAGGTAGATTTTGCTACATTAAAACTAAGAACTTCTGTTCATCAAAAGATACCAAAAAAACAACAAACTGTGGGAAGATATCTGTGATACATAAAACTAACAAAGGGCTCTTAATCGAAGCCACAAAGTTATAAGGAAAAGACAGGTAAACCAGAACACACAGGACCAGGCACTTACCGAAGAGGATATGCAAATGGCCAATAAACACGTGAAAAGGTGTTCAACCCCATTAGTCATCTAGGAAATGGTAGTTAAAACCACGAGATACCACTGCGCACACACCTGAATGGCTGGAATTTAAAAATTAAAAAAACTAACAACACTACTTTTTGGCAAGGATGTGGAGGAACAGGTACGCTCATATACTCTGAGTGGGGAAAAAATTGTACAACCCCTCTGGGAAAATGTTTGGCAGCATATACCGAAGCTGAACTTACACGTGCTTTAGCACAATATTAGTTATATACCCAAAAGAAATACGTGTGTGTGCACCCAAGAGATACACACAAGAATATTCATGGCCACTCATCCATTGCACCAAAAACTGGAAATTACCAAAATGTCCATCAACAGAATAATGGAAATATACATGGTGGTATAGTCATAAAATGGAAACCTGCAGAGCAGTGAAAAGGAATGGCATACACCCACAGGCAAGGAGCACAAAAGAACAGTCTGCATTCTCATTATCTAAAGCTCAAAACACCGACAAAACTAAGCTACAGTGTTTAGGGATGCACACTTAAGTGGTAAACTATGAAGCAAAACAAGAAATGGCATGCCTTAAAAGTTAGCATAGTGTTTTGTTTTGTTTCATTTGCTTTGCTTTTTGCTGGAGAAGAGAGGGCCATGATGGGGAAGGAGGACAGGCAGGTTCTGGATGGCTGGCTCACGTGGTAGTTATACAGGGTGCACATGTGATTATCTTTGAGCTCGTGTTTCTGTTTCGTGCACTTTTCTATATGTGTGTTACATTTCACAATAAAAAAGTTGTAATGACATTAAATAAAACTTTATTGCAATATATATACAATAAAAATTTTACACCTTTCATATATAATCGGCTTTTACAAATCAAATGGGCAAACAATTGTTAAACAGAAAACAGAAAATTCAAAAACTAGAAATACAAACATCCAATAAATAGTTTTAAAGAGCCAGTCTTGGGGGCTGGCCCGGTGGTGCAGTGGTTTAGTTCCTGCTTTGGCAGCCCAGGGTTCACAGGTTCGAATCCTGGGTGCCAGCCAACACACTGCTTGTCAGCCATGCCGTGTCAGAGTCCCATATAAAGTAGAGGAAGATGGGCACGGATGTGAGCCCAGGGCCAGTCTTCCTCATCAAAAAAAGAGAGGAGGATTGGCAACAGATGTTAGCTCAGGGCTGGTCTTCCTCACAAAAAGAAAAAAGAGTCAGTCTTGGAAATCAAAGAAAGTTAAATTATACAATAGACATGCCCAACAATAAGAGAATTTCCATGCAACAGGCAATTATTAACCATTAAAAATGATGTTATAAATAATATTTGTGATCTGGAATCATAGTTGTGACATAGTAAGTGAATAATACAGGTTATATTTGAGAGCCAGCCCTGATGGCCTAGTGGTTAAAGTTTGGTACGTTCTGCTTCAGTGGCCTGGGTTCAGTTCCCAGGCGTGGAACCACACTACTCATCTGTCAGTAGCCATGCTGTGGCAGCAACTCACACAGAAGAACTAGAAGGACTTACAACTAGAATATAAACTATGTATTGGAGCTTTGGGGAGCAAAAAGGAGAGAGAGAGAGGAAGATTGGCAACAGATGTTAGCTCAGGGTGAAACTTCCCCAGCAAAAAAAAAAAAAAAAACCAACTATTTGAATATTGTGGGGGGAAAGCCCTTAATATATTAAATGAAAAGTCCATGTTCTAAAACTGAATGTAAATTGTGATCCATTTTTGAAAAGAAACCTAGATGTGGATATGTATTTATGTCTGTGCATAAGAAACAGGGGGATGATATATTTCAAAAGGTTGAGTTTCCATCTCCGGGTGCTGAGATTACAGATGATTTTATAATTTTCTTCATGTGTGTGTTCTAAATTTTTCACAGTGAGCATGTATTACTTATGAATATGGAAAAAAGGACATCGTTTTCTAATGAGAGGCCAAGAATCATGGAACATCAGTGTCATGAAGCTGTGGGACCATGGCGGGACGGGGAAGGTGGACTCTTTCTCCTGTCCCTCCTTGTCCACCACCCACTTAGCCTATGTCAGCAGGGACGATTTTTTTTTAAATAAGATAGATCAGCATCTAACCTGTCTGGCAGCAGAGAGATGATTCTCTGTCCAAATCGCAGTGCTCAGGCAAGCAGTAAACACGAGAACCTCCGATGGAGCCCACCAGTGCATGTGGCAGAGAGCCAGTAGGGAGCGAGGTGAGGATTTCATACATGAGCATTCGCACATGCCTGCTGGTAGGGTCAGTAAACATGGCAGGTAAAAATCCGGAACAAAGGTGGTGTGGAGGCATCTCATTAAAATAGGTAAAATCTCCAAGTATTTTGCTGTTGTCATTACTTTTTGGCCACCCATCAGATGATTTTTTAATTTCAATTCTATGTCCCTATTAACGCCAGGATATGAACAAAGACTGCTGTCTGAGGCACCTAAAAGGTGCAAGGACACAGCTGAAGCCCCCAACACGTTAGCACACCTCCCCAGCGTGGATGACGACAGCTGTGCACACCCACCTGACCCTCTCGGGCAGGGTTTATAAAGGCCTTGCTTAATTCCTTCACTCCAGGGCGCGCTGCGGAGGGGCACCCTTTGGTAATTATTACGCCCATAAGGTGAATCAAGATTACAGTTTATCTGCATCTAATAACCACCTTCAGCAACTTTCCACTCTCTCTTTCTCAGTCTCTCTTCCAGAGAAGCAATAGGAGCTGCCCAGCTGCACTCTGGGACGCCTCACACACAGAAGGCGAGAGTAGGAGAGGCCCCAGGGAGAGCGGAAGGGAGGATGCGCCAGCCGGCCTCTTCCAGGGTCAGATTCACTCCAGAAAAAGCCGAGCCTGGAAAGATTAGGGGAAAGAGCACAGGGTTCCCTAGCTCCCCTCCCCAACAATACATAATTAAAAATCTAAATACTAAACATACGTTATGTTCAAGAAAATCCAAAAAAGTCCTGACTTTTTCCCATGATGTCCATTCTGGTTTTTGAAATTATCAAATATGGTTTTTCTCTTTGCCGCTTACTTTGAGGTGTCTTGGGCACTTTGCCCATTAGTGACACTGGATGCTGTTGTCTCCCACCACTTCTTTGAGAAAATCTCTAGGTTATGCTTTTCCTCACAATGTAATGACCTGAGTCATTCTGGAAACTAAGCTGAGCTGATTCCTAAGACGTTCCAGGTAAGGCAGCCCTGGCACCACAGCACGACTATTTCACCAAAGCATTTGCATTTTAAGGAAACAGAAGCAGCAAGTCACCTGCTGGAGGAACCCAAAGACCAGAAACCAAGTTGTTCTTGTTCATTATTGTTTCCTTTCTGTTCTAGACTTAGAACTCGCTTTTTCTTTTCTGTGAGGAAGATTAGCCCCAAGCTAACATCTGTTTCCAATCCTCATCTTTTTGCTGAAGAAGATTGGCCCTGGGCTAACATCCGTGCCCATCTTCCTCTACTCTGTATGTGGGACACTGCCACAGCATGGCTGACAAGCAGTGTGGAGATCCACTCCCGGGATCTGAACCCGCGAACCCCAGGCCGCCAAAGCATAGCGTGTGAACCTAACCACTATGCCACCAGGCCAGCCTCAGAACTCACAGTGTTTAAAAGTGTGGCTGGGCTTTTCCGCTAAATGTTAGAGATGCGTGCATAGCTCACTCGGCCAGAGCACGTGCCATTAAAGAAATGGTGGATTGGGACTCAGGGGCAGCTGGGCCACCTGCAGAGGGAGAACGCTCAGCACAAGTGCCCACCCATTAATAGGCCCTGACCAAGGTAATCACATCGCAAACATCCCTCCCTTCAAAAGCATCCGTCTCAGACTGAGCCCTGAAGATACCTTCCCTGTAGCCTGCTGCATTGAGTGTGGGCACAGCCCCGACAGTCATCCTTTTAATTCAGCTGCAGCAAAGTGCTCTTGCAGCCCTGACAATATTCTCTCGTGCGCCAGAGGAAGTGAATAATAATTAAAGGGCCCTTTGGACAATATCCTTCTGTCTGAGGAATCATATACTCCAATAATCCAATTTGTAAAACCTCTTCACTACCTTACTGCCCAGGTCCCATTTTCTTTTGCATATATTTTCACCACTCAACTAATGATGGATAGAGGGAATTAACACATGGTTGATTGCATCTCATAAAGGCACTTGGATGCATTTCAGTTCACTAGGATCTTTTTTCTTTCCAGTACCTTATAATGTAATGTGTTCTCTGAATACGTGTGTAAGATGCACATTGAGAGTAAAAGCTGTATTCTATACAGCCTAATAAAAGGATGCCACATCAAAAGCCAGCGTTAACATCTAACATGTACTATAATCAGAGAGTAAGAGAGTAAGGCTGATGCCCCCAAACTGCCTTCGCTCACCACCTCTATCCACAAGGGCAAAGCCAAACAGCCGTGGAAAGATGGCCAGACTGCGGCACCCACGATGACGTGAAGCCCATACAGCAGCATTTTGTCATCACTTGTCTGAGCCACTTCTGAAAATGTGAACAAACGCAGGCAGTGATGAAAGACACTCAGGATATCTTGGGTGGCCTCTAGAAGCAAAGGAAGAATATGTTTTGGGGACATGTTGTAATATATTTCCTAAGTCAACCATTCAACCTTGTGTCCCGAGCCTATTAAGCAGAACCTAAGGTGCAGGTCGATGTGAAACGGACCTGGAGCTGCCCATTCGGAGGCAGAAGTGTGGTGACTATGTGCTTGGGCTCTGCAGCAGACATCCCCACACCAAACCCTGGCTCTACTATGCCCTTGCCATGTGACCTTGGGCAAGTTACTCGACCTCTGCAAGTCCCACTTCCCTCACTGTGACCAAGGACTCAATAACAGCCCTGCCTCCTAAGACTTTCGTGAAGACTAAAGGTCCATGCAGTCCATGCAAATTAGCACATTATCTCTTACAAAGTAAATGACCCACAGATATTAATCCTCATTATTAGGGCAAATAATAAATTCTGTGTGAACTTAAACTATCATTTCCCAAACTCTAGTCCATGGAACAATCGGGATGTTAACAGGTGCTCCACAGGAGGAGCAAAAAATGACCTGGTTAGTGAAGGGAGGTAAACACAGTTGACCTGATCTCTACTTCTCTGTGACTTTAACAGGTTAAAGAGTTTGTGACTATCTCATGACTGACCAGGATTCTGTGAACAGAATTTGGAAATGATCAGCTAAACAAGACTGCAAATGAAATGTTCAGCACATTCAAGAAGCTTCTAGGTACAGATTTTTGTCAAGAGCTTGGGTATGAGGTCGAAATAGAACCAGGAAGATGTCCAGGATGACCCTCCAAATTCTAAAGGAACAGAGGCAAAGTGTAGGGTTCCATTTAAATGAGAAACAGACTCAAAAAAGAAGCTTGAGTGGAAGGAAAAATATCTTCAAAGACTGCTAAGGATGTCAAGTGAGGAATGGAAAGTGGTGAAAAATGGACATTTGGTTTGATCTCTTGAGAGGAGCGTGATTTTGAAGGAATAGTAGCCAGTGATGATTTTTTTTAAAAAAAAGCTGTGAGTTTTCCAATACAGCTCTCAAACTAAGCTCTAAGTAGAATCCCACGTTCACTCCTGACACTCAGGAGACAGCCCACAAAATTCTAAATGGAAATCCCAGTGACTGGGTCTTTGACTCAATGACGGAGCCTCTTTGTCCACCCTCAGGCCTTAAACACCAGCCAGCTTGCTGTGTGGGAATCTTACAACACTTGCCAGGTTCCGTAACAGGCAAAAGGAAAGCACTTTGGCCCACAGACCATCTGCTTCACTTCTCTGGAAAAGAGTTTCTTATGAAAAGTGATCAAACCCAACTTGACCACCACACAAGGCTGAGAACGATTTCTGGCCATTCTGAAACCCACTTAAACACTTTCAAAGCATGAAATCATACCAGCCCAAAGGCGTCCACTGAAAAGCAGAAATATTCCTAAAGGTCTAAAAATGCTCGTGACAATAATAGCTTCATTTTATAAGTACACGGATAAGATGACTGTTTTATGGGGGACAGTTGACTGATTTTCAAGTATCAGTCCTATTTATGCAGACTACACTGAGGACTACACGTGATACACCACACCATCGCATTAACTTCTATCAAACAGCCTTATTTCCCTTAAAATTATCTCGGAAAGCAAAAATAGATGCAGGAAGACATATTTCCCGTCTGAGCAATCCTGGTGCCCTCTCTATGACATCCCCCAAATTTCCCTAAGTCAGAGTCGAAGACATGCCTGGAGTGGGCTTCTAAGTAAGCCCCTTATACTCCACAAAGCTAAGACGCTTGTTCCACACCGAAGTTTAAATGATGAGAAGGGCAAATCCTGACGAGTAGAAAAGGTGAAACCCCCAACTTCCAATGTTTCCCCAGATGAAGCCAGTACGATTCTAAGGAGGCCTTTCTTACAAAGAAACGCTTCTTCCTGGAGAAGGAACCGTGCAGCCGATTAAGACATTTCCCAAGCATTTGCTAACCTCCTTACAGGCATCATTGCTCCCTTGGGCCCTGGGACCCCTCCGCCTTCCTAAACTGTACTGAATAGGTAAATGGGTTATATCAGGCCAGGAAATCGATGTGTATACTGTGTTCTCAGCCACAGATGAGCGTGTCGAAGCCATTTTATTATAGCTCCAGGAGCCGTATTGATCCAGCTGTAACTACTCAGAGGCGGCCAGCAATCCAATGAGGACGCATCCCTCTGTCCATCCAGCCGCCTCCTTCCCCCAGTAGTGCTTAGACACTAAGTGTTTGCAGATTGGATTAATTTAATGTTTGCTTAATCAAAACTGACTGCCCTGGAACTTAAATGCTATTAATTACTAAGAGAATCCAGAAGTAACCCTCTAACACTGTGGGGCCAGGAAGGAACAGCAGCTATGCACAGAAAGGGGCACTCTTAAGGAAATTCTGTGGCATTCTTTCCAGATGTTCATTTTGTTTCCATCTCCACTTCCACCACCATCTTCACCCTGCCACTTTCCCCCACAGCCGTCTAGAAAATACTTGCTGCTTTTGTTGCTCTTCTTTGTGATACAAATGGTGTGTGCATTTGAGGTGCTGGCTGGATACAGAGCCCCAGCCTCTGATGTCTGGCAGTACTCATCACTTCCCTCTCAAGGCGACTCTGGTCAAAGAGCACCATTGCATCCCGCTGTCAGCTGGCTAGTGATGGAGATGGCTCTTCCCTAGTATGCCAAGAGCTCCTCAAGCACAGGGGCTCCGCCTTATCAACCTGTGACAACCCCAGCACCTACCCCACTGCCTGGTCCATAGTGGGCATCAAAAGGTGTTTGCTGAATTGAACTTGGGAGGAGACAATGGCCCCTCCACAAATTCTATTTTTTACAAAGCCCTCTGCTGTGTTGACACCTCTCCAGGGACAGCGTCTCATAGGCGTCAGTTCAATGATACCTCCATCAAATCCTCCACCCTCCCTGCCCTTGGAAAGATAGGAAAGTGTCCCTGGAACCAAGAACCAAAGCCTATTTTGCTTATGGATTAAACGCCACCACTGGAGAAGCAGGAGAGAGTGAGTCTGCCTCCAAATCTATTCCACCGCTTCGCAGAAGGATAACCACGTAGCACAAAAGACAACACGACTCACCAGAGGAGATCGCCAGCCAGGAGGGGTGCTGCGAATGCCCAAAAGGTGAGTTTCCCCCCAGCAACACCAGAAGCTTTTAATAAAATTTCTATGCATCTGTAGTTAGGCCACAAGCACAAGCCACATCTCTTGAACACTTCACCATTAGCGATGAATGGTCCCGCCGTGCACCACAACTGTGTATTGTGGAGAGAAAGCCCACTCCTCTCTGAACAGAATTCCTCTGCTGAGCAGCAGGCCTCAGAGGCAGCCACGCCTTAAAGCAGAAGCCTTTCTATGAGTGTTGCGTCTCAGCCCCCAGCATACCACTGGGGGGCCTGCAGCGATTACTACAGGGTCATAAACTCAAATGCCGGCAGTGACACAGCAGGTACAGTAAATGACCAAAGCAAGTAGGGTGGACGTCGATACGGAGCGGTGAGGTCCACAGCAAATTGGGGAGCACACGCTCCCCCATGAGGCACCGCTGTTCCTCAGCTCTCGCTGGCTGTTCCCCTGCAGAACATGGGGTTAGTAGACGCAAGTCTTCTTCCTTCGGCACGACGTCACCCAAAGGTGAAATGCTCGCAACCAACTCAACCTTAAAAACCTGCACACACAATTCAAATAAGGTCTATAGATCAGTTCGTGGTATTGAACCAACGTCAACCCCTGGTTTTGATAATGGACTCTGGTTACATGAGATGCTGTCATTGGCGGAAGAACACACAGGCATACTCGGTGCTATTTTTGCAGCTTTTTGTGAAACTTAAATTCTATCAAAATTAAAAGTTAAACACACACACACAGAGTGCAGGCCAAATTACGTACCTCAACCAGCCACAGCTTTTCTCCTTTAAGTTTGTGGATGTCCCTTGATCAAGTCCAAATGGCAGCCATGCCTCACAGACCAAGTAGGATAAGGACCTAAATACCTGGCCTGTGAGCCCCACTCACGGCCAACTACCCTGCTGACCCCTTGATGGAACCTGTCCCCTGGAGGTGACACCTCTCGTGGATCTAGTTCACTCAACTCCTACCCCTGAAGCCTTTTCCAAATTTCTGAAATCAAACCACCATAGCACCACACAACACCTAATTCATATGCATTTTGTGCAAATAATTCTTCTTTGATGAATAGAGCGCCAGACTTACCATTCAGCCACCGTGTGGTAAATCACACCGGCCAGATTAACTGTATAAAGAACACGTCTCAAAACAATGATTTCACTTCAAGCTAAGGAGGAACAAGTGCCCTTTCTTTCATTTCTAAATTACATTTTCAATCATAAATATTGAAAATTATGTTTCTGATCACTGCTGTCACCTTGTGAGTAGTGGCACACGAGTCCCGCAGACACACGGGTTTTTACAAAAGGAAAGCAAGAGCCATTAGGACACCCCAACCACTTTGAGTTTTAAAGGCTTGTTCCCCCAGCCCACAGGACTATACACACACGGCCCCCTCCGGAGCGGGTAGAGGCAGAGATTGGCGGTCCTGTTTGCACATCGGTTATTAAACATATGAAATTACTACTCTGGGTGCATTTTACCACCTATTATGTATGAGCTGATTCAAGTGTTTCACAGGTGGCATGGTATAGCCATTACCCCCGAGATGCAGGCAGGAACCAGCCTACTTTCTGCACGGTAGACCCCTAAAACATCTGAGCTAGAAGCAAAGGAATTTTTCAATGTAAAATGTGGGCTAGCAAGCTCCTCCTCCACTCAAATCATAACAACAGCCAAGGCTGTAAGGACGAGAGAGCCTTCGAAGGAAGAAAGAACGGGATGTTGTGACTGCTTGGCTAGGAGAGCAGCAGGGAAGGATCAGAACGAGCCCTGTGGTTCCAGCTTGGAGAAGGGAAAGATGGGAGAGCCTCTGCTAGAAGCACGTGACTAGGAAACAGAGTCAGTGTCAAACACTGTAGACTGTGAATTCACTTTGTTGAAGGTATTTGGGAATCAACATAAAAATAAAAACTTTGTACCAGCCTCGGCCAATGAATTGCATCCTTCAAGACATGTACCCCAGGTGCCTCCAGGTAGTCGTGCATCGCCTACTAACGGGGATATATTCTGAGAAATGCATTGTGGGGATCAGAATTGGCCACCTCAAGATGACTCTCTTTACCTTGACGGAAGGAGGCTTTGACCTTCCCCGCCCCCACTAACTGTCTGAAGGGATTTGGGATGGAAGGCCTGTCCCCGGGACAGGCCGTCACCACGGATAACTCTGGGTATTGATAGACTGGGAAGGTCTCTGCTGGGCCCATTCTTATCAAAGTTCTGTTTACCAGACATTTCCATTTGTAAGGGAAATCTCCATTTGTAAAGGTGTCTCCCTCTCTGTACGAGGAAGAAGGGGGGATGACCATATCTCTAGAAAATCTTATCAGTGCGGAAGGCGAAGGCTTAAATCTGCATACTTGTGTATACAACTGTGCTTTTCTTGCAATCCCTCGTGGCTGACACCCCCAACCCCCAAAATCCTTGTTTGTCTATTCAAGAGGAGAAACTCCTCTGGCGAGAGATACTCAGTTTCCCCGAGTCTCTCCCATGCATACACATTATAGGGCTTTGTGTGATTTTCTTCTGCTATTCGGCCTCATGTCAATTTAATTTGTAGCCCAGCCAGAAAGGACCCAGAGTGGGTAGAGAACGCTCTTTCTCCCCTTCAGTGTCGTTAGGCGAATTCGTCGTTGTGCGAACATCATAGAGTGTACTTACACAAACCTAGATGGTGTAGCCTACTACACACCTAGGCTCTATGGTACTAATCTTATGGGACCAATATCGTACATGTGGTTTGTCACTGACCAAAACGTCATTATGCAATGCATGTCTGTGTAACCAACACTAGGTTTAACTCTTCTCTGGATCCACAGACATGCCTGGCGTGTGGAGGAGCCACCAATAGATTGTCTCAGTGTCTCCACCCCACTCACTCACACCAAGGATGTACTGACCTCTCTACTTGTGCCGGACCACACCAAACCAAGGCAAAACTAAGACATGGCAAAGTTACACACGGAGTATTTCACATCGTAAAGATAAAGCCCATAATATATTCTTTGCAATCCTGCATTGCAGGACCCCCACCCCACCAAGTGTATGTTCCTACCATTTCGAGGGATAAAATTCTTTTAAGCTTCCAGTTTTATAGACCCTGACCTGGTATCTTTGCAGCTCTCAGCGCATCCCCCTCCCCGTCGGCTCTCACAGCCTTGGTACGTATGCCAAGGGTGTTCTGCTGTAAGCATGTGCCCGGGAGTGGACGCCAATGGCAGATAGATAGGAGTCAGTGGATTAATACCCCAGCCATCCCCCCTCAGCTGGAACACCTCTGAGGCTTGTTTTAACACTCTCCAGACTTCTCAGCTGATTGAGCCCCAACTGCCCAGAGCAGAACCCTGCTCACTAAGACACCGCATATCAGCTTCCTTCACTTCCCCTCCTAGGCCAGATGGGACCAGGACCTAAAGACCTCTATTAGTCAGGGTTCTCCAGAGAAACAGAACCAATAGGATGTGGACGTGTATATAGAGAGAGAGGGATTTATCTTAAGGAACTGGCTCACGCAATTATGGGGGCTGGCAAGTTCAAACTCCACGGGGTGGGCCGGCAGACTGGAGACCCAGGGAAGAGCCACTGTTGCAGTTCAAGTTCAAAGGGCGTTTGCTGGCAGAATTCCCTCTTGTTGGGGGGGACATCAGTCTTGATTCTATTCAGGCTTTTGATTGACTGGATGAGACCACTCAGTTTATGAAGGGTAGTCAGCTTTAGTCAAAGTCTGCCTATTCAAATGTTAATCTCATCCGAAAGCCATCCACACAGAAATATCCAAAATAATGTTTGACCACATATCTGGGCACCGTGGCCCAGCCAAGTGGACACATGAAATTAACCATCACACCTCCCTTCCCCATGCCTACCCACTAGTGTGCCCTGGGATCACCACTCGAATAAACAGCTTGCACTCTGATTCTTGCAACGGGGTCAACTTCTGGGGGACCCCAACTTACAGACATTGCACTTTTAGCAAACTATGATTAGAAAATAAGTGCAAGTTTATAAATGCTCAGTCCTCTTTCAAAAGCCCAGTGGCCCATGAAGGACCTTGGCCCACAGTTTGGGAACCGCCGTACCACAGATGCTAGAGTTTAACGCCTAGAAAGGTCCA
The DNA here is from genome assembly GCA_031878705.1 of Tapirus indicus. Taxonomy (NCBI): domain Eukaryota; kingdom Metazoa; phylum Chordata; class Mammalia; order Perissodactyla; family Tapiridae; genus Tapirus; species Tapirus indicus. The sequence continues at coordinate 3,527,209 of CM062926.1, forward strand.
CGCCCCCTCTGAGGCAATGTAAACACAGATGTTTCCAAAGTCCTTGATCCTGGTTTTATGAAGGCTGCAGCATTCCTAAAAGTGAGGCCAACACTAGGACTGTGCTGTGCAGGAAGTCCCTCTCCAGTCCTGCGCATGCTCCACCTCCCCAAGAGTCAGCAACCTTCTGGGCAGGTGAGACCCTTATCTGAAATGCAGCACAGTGCCAAAAGCAGCAACGATTCCATTTTAAAACAACACCTTTCTCCAAGGGCTTAGATTTTATTCACAAAAGAAAATACATTTTTTGACATTCCTATAAATACATGATCACATCCTTTGTGGCAAGACGAGACCAAGTGACTCATTGAAGTCATAATCACTGCAAATTGCAGGATTGTTGTCTTTGAATGAAAACTGCCAGAGGGCTCATGTTCCGATGTCTCCAGAACCCGAGGCCGTCATTTGCCGCATCCCGAGACCACAGTCCTCTGAATCTGAAGATCATCTCCTCCTCTTTGTATTTCATTAGCAGAGATCAGGTTAACAAAAAGTTTAAAAGTTGACTGCCTTCCCCCTGAGATTTATTTAGATCCCCTCCGTGGGGACGAGCTGGGAACGGCAGCCGACACTCTCATTTCTCCAGAGCTCGCTCTGTCATCTCCCTCTGTGGTCCCTGAAGCCTGCCAATTAAAGACCTCCGCCGCTGAAGTTATGCACACATAAATCACTGTAATAAGAGAAGATTGTTATGTTAACCTTCGTCATGCAACCCTTTTCCTTTTGTGAGAAATATGGAAAACATTCATTCCTCTGGCACATAGGAAGCTGCTTCCCAGCAGATGCCTGGAGACTCGCGGGACGCTACCCCCTTCCTTGTGGTTCCGTAGGCGGTGCCGCGTGCACCAGCAGGCATTACTCAACTCGAAACGCGGAGCAACGAGGCCATAAACCAGGAGGCATTACGTCAGAGACAGGATGCTCTGAAACAAATGGGGAGCTGGTTCTAGCCAGAGGAACATTTTTCCACGTTTAACCAAGCAAAACTGGAGACACGACTGAACACACAGTCTCAAAGGTCAGTTCTCAAGGAGACCAGTTCTGGAGAGGGGAGTCGTGTACTCTACAGCCGCAGAAGGAACGAGGTGGCTGGAGTTTCGCTGTCAGAATGGGGGTCCGGTGTGCAGCAACTGTGAATTCCACTTTGACGTGCGAGGTGACATCCTCAGGATGAGCCCCCGGGAGGAGGCAACCGTGGCAGCCGCAGGCCTCAGGCTCACTGTGGCCACCCCTGCGTGGTCCCTCACCTGCACTGCAAGTCTTCGTGGGCTGGGCTCAAAATTCCCCAGAGAGCCAGCTTTAAACAAAAAGAGAATTCTTTACCAACAACAGAATAAATACTAATGATGCATTCATTACTTATGTCTACACGTTAACTTTAGAAGCCGACGCTAACCGAAAGATTTGAAAAATAAAAGACTAGGCATGAATTGGGCTGCTTCTCTCTATACTCGGCCACCCCCTAAATTAGCTAGTCTAAGGCTGGGGTGTCCCCAGCTTGTGGCTGGAAGTTCCCTGCCACCTGGTTGCAGCCCCTCCTCCAGAAGCTGGCTCATGGTGGGTGTCTGAGTGGGGGCACCAGCCTTGGTCAAAGTCCCCTTCTCCCATCCCTGGAAGGCCTGAGCTGCTACCCAAGCACGTCCACCTTTGTGGGGCAAATCCACAGCTTGAAAAACTCCTGGTTGGGGCCAGCCCAGTGGCATAGTGGTTAAGTTTGCACACTCCACTTTGGCGGCCCAGGGTTCGCAGGTTCGGATCCCGGGGCGGACCTACACACTGCTCATCAAGCCATGCTGTGGTAGCATCCCATATACAAAACAGAGGAAGATGGGCACAGATATTAGCTCAGGGCTAATCTTCCTCAGCAAAAAGAGGAACATTGGCAACCCTCTGATAGCTTAGGGCCAATCTTTGTCACACACAAAAAAAATCCTGGTTATTTATTCTCAAATCATATTTCTCTAAAGGAATTAAACTTTTCTAGAAATGAAATAGAATTGTGTGTGTTTAAGAGGTTGGTGGGGAAGGGACTGAACACAATTTCCCTTATCACTTATTTCACAATCAGAATGAAATTTCCCTCTAGTTCACTCTGGAGCAATCCACATGTCCTGTAAAGAGTGTCATAAAATAACCAATTGCACCTGATTCTATTGAAATTCTATTGTTGTTATCTCATTCTCTTATTTCCTGTTATTTTTTTTCCCTTCACAATGTACAGGAGTGAGATGCTCTTCTCTTTAATCCAGGGTGGCCAACCTTCCTGGTGTGCCTGGAAGGTGAGGTTTCCAGGACGTGGGACTTTCAGGGCTAAAACCAGGACAGTCCCAGGCAAACAGCAGCGTCAGTCACCTCCATGAAATAAACATTTAAGTCATAGTTTAAGCCTACCGAAACGTGACAAATTTAACAGTCGCACAGTTGTGCAGCAGCAGATACAATAACGCGTCCACCAGGCTGTGGGAAACGGGTCCTACCGGGGTTCCGAGGAGAGACGAGGCCCGAGTCAACTGGTATGGAGGACAAACCCACCTCGTACTGGAGGGAGAAGACTGAAGGCGTTCAGATGCCGCTGCACGATTCCAGAGCATGAAATGATGGCTAATGGCACCTTTTATTTTTTATTAAAATATATAGGAGCAATTAAAAGTCTAAAACCAGTATACCTCAACCTCTATAGGCAAAAAAGGAATCGGAAGTTTCGGTTTGAGCCCCGAGAATGATCACGCTCGAAATGTTTTAAATCCGAGCACATCATGAACACTCACGCTGACCCAGTGGACTTGGGCATGGAAAGGGGTCATGAGGTCAGCCACACGCCCCGCCCGTCTTCCCGAGCTTTCAAGGGGAGTCTGGGACATCTCCATGGGCCATTATGCATGTGAGGTGACCTGACGTTCTTGGTTAAATCACTGCTGGGATTTTTTTATGCTTTAAATTGATATTAGCTGGATACCTGAGTTCTTTCACTAATCCCAGATTCAAATTAGGCTTTTCACATCTTCAAGGGTGGGGCTGGAAGATGGAGAACACTAATGGTAATACAGAGGAGGAGGAGAAGACACTCACATTGACTGTTTCCTATGTGCCAGGGGTTTCGCTAAGAGCTTCTCATATTACAGTCCTGAGAAACTGCCATTTTTGTGGGTCCAATTTTTATAGTGTTCACCCCAATACATCATCTCCTTTAATGCTCACAACAAGTGCACTGACACCGTCTTTCCCCTCTTTTTACATAGGAGTACACTGCAGCTCGGGAAGGACACAGTTCAAGTACGTGGCCAGCGTGTACCAGGTCTAATTCCAGAGACTGCTCTCAACCGCTATCCTTGAGTGCTCCTCTCTGACCCAATTCCCCCATCCTTTGTCCTCTCCCTACCCATCCCCAAACTGCAAGCTGCTGATGACAGAGGATGAGCAAACAAAATCAACAAGATGGACCAAATGAGTGGTCACACCCAGGTGGCCACGTGGACAAGAGGACAGTGGGGACTGACAGCCCTGCCCTAGGCAGCTGCCTTCACCCAGCTGTGATGGGAAGCTCAAGCTTATGGACCCTGAGCCCATGCGGACCCTGTCGGCGAAGGGCGGGCAGAGCCCCTCTTGCCCCACGAAAGCAGCCACACGGAGAGGCCAAGTATGAAGCCTGGGAAGGACACGACGTGACCTCAACTCCTCTCTCTGCTCCAGGTCGCCATGGCTGATGACCCAGGCATGGAGGCCACAGGGCTTTCAATGAGGAAGACCCAATGCCCGTCACAGTCTCACCCAGCTGGGTGGGTCAACACAGACGCCGTAATCTCCTTGCACTTGTTTAAGTTCATTTCAGTTTGGACCTTGCCTGTTCAATCTTGAAACTATCTCAGCTATGTATAGACTGTGTTCTGAAGAGCTTCCACAAACACTATTTATTAGTCACTTTGATCTAATTCATCACACACAAAAATCTCAAACAAGCACCAAGCGTCCTTTCAAGGGGGCACGTCGAGGCAATAAAAGTAGTCCTAACCCCGTTTCCCACAGCTCGGGCCGTTGGTGCCACGGGGTCAAAAATGTAATTAAAAGAAGACTGTCGATTTAACCGTTGTCAAAACGCCACGTCACCCCCTGAAGGAGAGGCGCACTGAAGTCAATTTCCCCATCCGTGCCAAAGTTTCAGAGAGACCCTTCACTTTATAAATCAACTCACAGCTTAGAACATCCTGGCAGCCCCTTCAAGGAACCGATGGGAATGACAGGGAAAGAGAGGATAACCATCATAGCTTGACTGGATACAGGTGTTTGCGTTTACAGACGACCGCAAACGCCTGGATCTTTGACAGGCGTTGATGCTATCACCGAATCGCAGCTATTATTGGCTCCGGTCGCCAAGGGCTGGGGGGCCTTTCCCTTAGCAACGTCTCTGAGGCTGATAACATTTGGCTGAACTTTTCAGATCTTAACCTCCCTTCTGACTTTCTGCAGTCAAACCCGCCTAAACCGATCAGAAGAAGAGACACGCAGTGGGAAGACAAGTAAAATATTATTGACTGGACTGTTTCATGTCTATTAGGAAGAAAGAGCAAAGAGGGGAGGGAGAACCTTACAGCTTGACAGGCTTCAAGATAATCAGGGGCGGAATCAGGGCTGCGCAGTAACCCTCGGTGAAGTTGGAAAGCATGGCTTATGAGGGGTCATTGTTCTGTGCAGGAAACAAACAGGGTGCTGGGCAAACGAGGGCACCCGCGTCCCTCCGCAGGTCGCCTGCTCCCTCTCAGGGGCCCCGCTAATACACACAGGATGGGAAACAAAATCGGGGAGTCGTCCTCATCGTCATCCGCAGGCTCTGGTCTCCGGATGCGGCGTGTGCTGGCCCCATGCGCTCCCCGGGACCTCTGTTCAAGGCAGAGAGGGGACCCGCAGACACAGGCGAGGCTGCCCTTGAGGAATGTGGCCTTGGCAACTGGTTTTTTCAATTTGCATTTGGCTTCCCTGCTCCTTGCCCTGAGGTTCCTGGACTGACCTCCTTGCCTCCCCAAGTTCAAGTCTTGGCATCCTGTGTGTGTGTGGTGGGGGTGGCTAGGAGGGCTCTGCTTGCTCTGAATGACCCTGAGGTCAGTCACAGAGGCCCCCACAGATGGGTCATTTGGTACAAGACATGCCCCCACTGCCCCCAAACCCAGTGGGGAGGACAAAACCCCACTCGGTAACCAAGGACAAGGTCACACTTGCCATCCACAGCAGAGCCAAGGTCTTGGACACTGATATAAAGTCTGAATGATGAGGATGTGCCCTGCACTGGCCCTCTGTCCCTCCCCAGCCCCACACCCATTTTTACTCAGCTCTTGGTTTTGGCAGGTAAGAGCAATAACAGACACTGCTCAACGAGGCCTCAGAAAATCTACACAACACTCCCCACTGTCCTATGAGTCCAGTTCACCATGGAGCCGTCTCTGTTTCAGGGCCATCCCCCCGATATGTTTCCATTTTGTATTTCAGCAGCCTTGATCTGTACGAATAGTTTGCTTACGGTTGGCCACAAAGCACCATCCTTTGGTTGGGGGAAATGTCCACTGCCCCTGGAACTCTGTCGATGGGGGCTTCTTGCCCTGCAGGAGGAGTGGGCGGGGTGACATCTCAGCAAAACACTGGGACAGGGAGACAGAATTAGACGATGGCAGGACTGGAAGGACTAAGAGGTCACCTTCTCCAATTCTTTATCCTACATATGGGGAAACCGAGGCACAGGCAAAGAAGGAAAGAACACTTGAGTTTATTCAGAGACAAGAAATTCCTCTGTGGCACATCTCTGCCTAACCATACACCCCTGCCTCACAGCACCCTCAGGCATGTGCCCATCCATGCTCGAAACCCCCAGAGCAGGGCCCCATCCAGCAGGATCACTCTCCAGGCTCTACCAGAGACCCCCCAGCCAGACCTAACCATTAGGCCACTCTGGGCCAAGCAAGCTCCTATCTCTGTAACACACAGCCCAAGGGACCTGTAATGCCTCCTCTCCGCACCCAGCCCCTAAACCCACTCCCATCCCTATCCACTAACCGCCCTGCACTTCCTCATTCCTAGTTCACCCACTTTCCATCACCCTCCCAGTCCTTGCCACAGAACCTTCTAGAAGCCTGTTTCCATGACAAGATGATGCTAACAGCAGCAATCATTTATTAAGCATTGCAATACGCCTGGCCTAAGGCCGTCCTGTGGATCATTCCATCCAGTCCCTGACATGTTTCTGCTTTGATGCATTACGGCGGCAACAACCCACCCCAGCAGCAGCACCGATGTTCCTCCCTTTTGCAGGGAAACCCAGAGAGGGGAAGCACCTTGCTCAAGCTCACAGGAAGCCAGGATCCGAGCCTGACTGTTCTTCCACTTCGTCCACTCTCGCCAGTCGCCACCACAGGGGCAGGCTGGTCTCAGAATTCTCACAACCCCACGTCCACTTCTCTGACCGCAGCTGCCTCACCCCCACGCTCCAGATACTCTGGTTTGGCTTCCTGGAGAGCTCGGGGAACTGGATCTCAACTCGCCCCTCCTGGCTGCTCCTCTTTCCCACTCAGCCCAGAATCCACCCTGGTTTGTCTGAACTCACTGCTCCCAGCTGCACATTCAGTTCCCTCATCTCCTCTATCTTTTCCCTGTCATTAACCAGCAAAGTTCGAACCCTGCTCCATCCTCCTTCTCCTTCCCCAAACCCACATGGCTGAGTCCTAATGGTAAAAGTCATGCCACCATGCAGTGTGAGGTCCTGCCCCTCTGCGGGCCCGCATCTCACCTTAACCTTTCATCCCCCATCAGGGCTCCCCACCTCTGTTTTCACTCCCTCTTTCATTCCTCCCATTGGTTCTTATGACCCCCACCCATTTTTCCACCTACAGGTTTAGAAACATTTATGGCTGCTCCTTCCCACCAGTCTCACCAAACCATCCTTCTGTTGAAGACCAACCTGCCCGCCCTGTTTTTCCTGCCTCCCGTGGTCCTCTGTCTCCTCTACTCCAGCCTCTCCTTCATCACTGGCTCAAGGCTCTCCCACCCTAAACAAACAACAAACCATCCTTGACACCTTGTTTCCCTCATTTGCTCAAGTCATCCATGACCTTCCTGCAGCCAGATCTAATGGACACTTCTCAGTCTTACATACTGGACTTCTCCGCTGTGCTCACCACTGGTGACCACCCCTGCCATCGCACTCCCCTAACCTCTCGGGCACGGTTCCTGCCACGGCTTCCGCGTTCTCAACCTGCCCCTTGATGTTGCTGTTCCCCAGGCTTCCGCTGACAATCCCCCCTGCTTTCCTCCACACACTCCCCCCTCACAGCTTTAGCTGCCACCCCAGGCGCCAGCCCAAACTCTTCCCACAGATTTCAGGCTGAGGTCCAAACTGGCTGGACATCTCCCGTTGCCTTCAGCGAAAGAATGTGTTCATGATAAGGGCCCAGTGTCTATGATTTTTTCACGGCGATTTGATAAGGTGGTTTCGGATTACAGTCTGGCTTCCTGGGGTGACTGACCATGGGGATAAAGTGCGCTGATAACACCAATGGGTGCATTTCCAGGTCAAGGTCGTTATATTTCTCATGTCCAACTAAAGGTTAGTCCCCCCAGCACCTGTGAGTGTGAGAGTCGGTCTCAGCTCTGATAACCCAGCCTCTGCCAAGGGTGAGACCTTGGGCTTTTGAGAGAGGGTCACAGTCAGCCACCCGGCTCTCCCATGACACTGCGTGGCCGTGTCCATCTGTCCTTGCTCTAAGCAGATCTCCACCTGCACCCACCCTGAATCTGAGCCCTTGATTTAGAGAGGAGTTGAATGTTGATGAAGGGGCAGAGCAGGCCTCTGGCTCTTCTGGGCTCAGTGTTCCAGGGCACACATGAGCCATGGGGTGGCTCCTCTCCTGGTACACAGGGCAGGCCCCCATTCTCATATGCTCCGCTTGGAATGCGGCACCCCCGGTAGCTGTGCAATGTCAAGGCGCTGGGAGAGCGCTGAGAGGTAGCCATTGGAAGGAGCACTGTCCTTAAACAGGTTTGCTGTCCATCAGCTCTCAAAATTGCTGCCTCTGGTTTGCAATGTCGTGAACATAGAGACGGTGCACAGCCATTGCTTCTCTCTGTCACAGCTCTTGAGAGCTTCATCTGGGCCTGAAAACACAGAGGGGGAAGCAGGAAGAAGTCTGAACCAGGAAGCCTGCATTCAGATGCCCCCTCTGTCACTCACTAGCTGTGTGACTTTGGGAAAGTGGAGTTGATTCAAGGCTCTGATGTGGTTGTCATGAGAACTATTATGGGTAAGCCAGGGACAGAGGGTGCAGCCAGTGGGGATGCTATCTTCCCAGTCCTTACCTGGGCCCTCCTCACGGGGCTCCCTCTGCTGGTCACCTATCCGTAGCTGGCTCCTTCCCATCTTTCGGGCTCATCTGTCACCTCCTCAGAGAGGACTTCCTGCCACCCACTCTAGTGAAGCCACAAATTCCAGTCACTTTCTAAATGATTGCTCTGTTTTATTTTGTGAAGAAAATATGAACAGCAGTTATCACCAAATGGAATTTTTAAATTTATTTATTATATTTCTTACTCATGTATTATCTGGGTGTCTGAAAGTTCTAGGTCTGTCTTAGACCCTGAAGTAGAACATGCTTGGCTCGTACTAGGTCCTCAACAGACACTCACTGAACAGTGAGTGAAGGATCCAGGTGACACCATCTGCCGGAGTCTGGGGTGGCCTAGGGGCTTTCAAGAGCCTGGTTCTCAGGCTCCAGTGGGTCCCGCTTCTTGTCCCCTTCTCCTCCCACAACTTTGTCAATGATGGAAAAGCCAGGGTTCCTCTGCTAGATGCATTTCCACTTTGCATTCAGGGAACCCGAGGCAATGCTGGAGCCGACAGTGGCCCTGAGCCCCTTCAGTAGAGCCAATCCTGGACACAGTCCCCCAGGGACCCCGATAGCTTTTGTGCCCTACAGAGAATGAGAAATCCCCCATGTTAGATATGAACAACCTTACTCATGAGAGAAGTTTCTTTGGATGCCTTCTTGGAGCAGTGTGCTCACTGGCAAATGGAGCTAGGACTTTTGTCATCCCAAAGCCACCCCTACAGACCAGGGTCAGGCAGCTGTCCCTTCTCAAAGGTCTTCTTCCTTTGGATCTCGTTGGAGTCTCCCCACACTCATGAGGAAACAGGGGTCTAACACATAATGTGGCACACACAACAAATCCTACTAGTATCCAGGTCATCACTACCGGGTCTGAATGCCCCACAGGAGTTACACCCAAACCTCAAGCTGGGCAAGAACCCTTGGCCGTCCGTTCTCTGTGCACCTGGTCATCGTTTCTCTCCACCTGCACTGCAGCCCCTGAAAGCTTAAGTTGGGGGCACCTCCCTCAGCACCTTGAAAAGAACTTGCTCATAATGAGTACTGACTAGACCAATGAGCCACTTTGTTGGCTAAAATATACCCCGTCTGGCCATCTGGGGTAAGGTGGGAAAAAAGAGGGGCCAAGAAAGAGACAGACAGCAAGACAAACAAAATGGAACAGAAAAGACACACACCCAGGAAGAAAGAAAAGACGTGGGAAAAAGAAAAATGAAGAAGTCGTTTGAGAAAAGGAGGAATAAAAAGAGTCATACAGAAGCAAAGAAAGGTTGAGGGAGAAAATTCACTAAGATCTTTAAAAGAAAAAAACCTATTTGTGGTATGTGAGGGAGCGAGCGGCTGTGAGGTGAAGGTTCAACAGTGCTATCCACTTGGTCTGAGGGTCTGTAAGTCTTACATCACCCCTCTCTGTGACACTGCACGGTGTAAACCATAGACGCTCCATTCCAGCTCAGATAACCAGCAGCCCAACGCTAGAACAACCATCCTCAGATGCAACGACGGTCGTCAGAGCAGTGTCACCCGGAGCCTTGAGGAAATCCAGCCTGTAGGCTGGTCTGGCCCCTGGCTGGAGATTTACCAAGCACCCGAGGAAGACTTCCATCTGCCCGATGGATGGAAAGAAACTACCTTGCTCCCCTTTTCCCATCCTCATTGCTTTTTAGTCAAGTGTCGCCCCCCCACCCCCACCCTGGCCTCTTGGGAAGCCAGTCACCTGAAGTCACAGCAAGGAGCCCATGCCTCATCCCTGATGGGTGGGCACAGCGCTCTCTGAGGTCTCCACTTGACATCACTCAGAAATCCGAGATAGGACCAAGGGTCATCTCCACGGACCACACCAGACTTCAAGTCCAGACCAATAGCCTAGAGGTCTCTAGAGGGAGTGTCCTCACATACACCCCCTTTGCCACTGACAGCCCGCTCTTTTCTGCATGTTTTGAAAGGGCTTTTCATAAACACAGACTCCTTCATCAGCAAGTTTGAATTTATAAACAGTTACTCTTATTCAGGAAAGCAGAGATGAGCAGTTTTATATAAAAGTTACATCTCCATTTAGGAAAGAATATATAATTCCACATTCTACTGTCCCTCGAACTTTATTCTCGTTTATGTAGATCTTAATACAGTTATATAGTCATGGGGCTACCGTCCCCTCTGGATGGTAATGAGGTGCTCTCGAACCCTTTAGCTGCTATAAAGTATGCAGAAGTTAAATGCACAGATGGAAAAAAATTTGTCTCAATTTTATACTTCTGCAAAATGGTAATTTTGTACTTAAAATGTACAAGATGGATGTTCAGAAATATAGGCTGATAGCCTAAATTATATTTGGTCATAATTTATGTAGTACAGTCCCAAAGAGATACAAAAAGGCAGAGCATAATTTATCTGCTGGAATCAGCAATAGCTTTGCTAAAACTCCCATTTATTCCATCCCCCATAGTTTTAAGCAGCCTCCGTCCTCAGGGCTCACTCTATTTAAGTTCCCCATACTGCTGTTTGATCACATATTGTAGTCTATAATTTGCCTATCATCTGAAGCAAATTTAGGTCCCAGAAGTTATGATCTCTACATAGCAACCACTTTATTTGGTAAATGCAAAATATTTATAGCAATATAAAAACCAGATGAAAATAAAATTCCTATAATCATTGGAACATACACACTTTATCATTGGGGCTCATAAAGACCATTAGAGAAGGACTAGCATGTTGCCTAATACAATTACCTCTGGACATGTACTCGAATTTGCTGATGGTTAGGAATCAGAGAAACTTTTTCTCCAGCATCCCTTCCATCTTGCCAATGGTCGGAAACATCAAGTACAGGCTCCAAACAGAGTTACCCCAAAAGAAATTAGATGAAAGGCGATCGTCAGGGTGAGTCATCATTACACCTCGGATGTGGAGAGGAATTTCCAAGTAGAAACAAACCACTTGGTGAGGGTGCTGCCCTGGACAGGTTCACCCCTTACCCACCAGGGACACCAACTGAACCAAGGATCATTGACCATAACCCCGTCTTCAAGCCAAGAACAGTGAATTCCTACATTGACCGGATGACTTGGCTTCTCTCTGAGCCTTCTTTCGATGTGAGTCTTCTCACACCTCTAACTTCTTTTTGTGTTTCCAAAATAGTCACTTGGAGATGTTCAGGCTGGAACCTAACAATGTAACTGAGACATAGTCCATCAATAGCTCCTTTGAAAAGCAACTAGCTCTTCAAAAAAGTGTGAGGAGAGGCCAAGAAAGCACAGACTCCAGCTGGAATGGGCATTTGAAAACCAGAGAGGACGCCATCACTATGATTAATAACAATGCACCTGTCGAGGGCCTGCCCCATATATTCTCTCTATTCCTCGCAACAACCCTGCAAGGTAGAGCTCATCATTCCTACATTACAAGTATACAAATTAAGTCACAGAAAGGTCACCCAGTCAAGAAAGGGGTACCGGTGAAACTAACACTCAGGACTGATGCCATTCAACCGGTGGCCTCACCTAATGTACTTTTCCATAAGCCAACACAGGACACCAAGTTTTCCAAGGCATCTCTGCAAGAATATTGCTACCCTCTCCTCAGACCTCTCTCCGCCCACCTCAACCCCCTTCCATCCAGCCCTCAAGGTTGCCTTCAGCTGAGTGAAGATGAAATAGAGTCCCAGATGCATCTCTCCGATAAAAACTTCAACTGAAGCCTCATATATTTTGTAGATACTAAAGATCTCATGGCTCTTTGAAGACGAGTGTTAGTATTAATCATTTTGGTTGTTCAGATTATTTCCTCGTTTTTAACATCGCCCAAGCCCTCCCACCAAAGAGTCACCATTTCTGTGTCCTAGGCAGCCAGACCCCAAACGATGCACTGGATTTCTTTAGATATTTTCTTCTTCCTTGAAACTTATCTCCAGCTGCAGCTACCTAAGTCTAAGGGACTATCCCTTTTTCAAATCTTCTTCACCCCAAACATATTTAAGCACATATTTGATAGAATTGTGCTCAAATCCAAATATTATTCTACAAGGTCTATGTTTTGTGTGTGTGTATTTGTGTGAGGAAGATTGGCCCTGAGCTAACACCTGTTGCCAATCCTCCTCTTTATGCTGAGGAAGATTGGCCCTGAGCTAACATCTGTGCCAATCCTCCTCTATTTTATATGTGGGACGCCACCACAGCATGGCTTGATGAGTGCTGGGTAGGTCTGCACCCGGGATCCGAACCCCCAAACTCTGGGCCACTGAAGTGGACTGCATGAACTTAACCACTACACCACCTGGCCGGGCCCTACAAGGTCTATTTTAAACATTGTGTTTTCATACATCACACTGAAAAGAGAGAGAATGACCCAAAATAAACATGTAACCAAAAATTAAATGGGACATAAGGAGAGCAAAGGAAATACTTTGGGCTAATTTATCCCCTGGTTCTATAATTGTCTCAAGACCAAATATAGGCTCATAAAGTATCAGAGAGGGAAGGAACTCTAATGCACAAGAACTGCTCATTCTACAATGGGGGAAACTGGGACTCAGGACAGAGAAGTAATGCACCAGGAAGGAGAAGAGCTGGCATTATTATTTGCATCTTCTCGGTAGCATGCAAACAATGAGCATGTTCTCAAAAGGCAATACCTATTGCAACCAGACGTGATTTCAAGAATATCTGACATACAGAACCAACCATCCATGACCAGTCACCAAGCCCTCCTCTAGGCTGGGAGAGAAAGACTTTAAGGCAAGCCTGTGGGAGGAAAACAGACTTTATTCATCTGTGGTCTGCCAATCGGCTCTCCTCCCCATGCAGAGGCTGAAGGAGCGGGAGGCCTGCTGACTTTCGTCAAGAGCCCATGCGCCAGGCACTCGGTCTGTGCTCCCTCTCCTTACCGTCAGGCAAGCCTGTGGGTGGCTCCCTGCACAGGTGCGTTACAGGCGCTGTACTATAAAGGCCAGTTACTTTCCCAAGGACACACACAAACAGATCATAATCGTATATAAATGCTGCCATGGAGGTTATCTCCAGAGAGAGAAGCTACTAATGATACCTGGGGGACTGGAAGACAACATTCAAGTTGAATCTTGCAGGATGGGACTACATCAGTGGGCAGGGCTCCTAAGACCTCGATAAATATTTGTCAATGATCACAGTTCAAGGAGGGGACCAACGTGCAAAGGCCCAGAGGAGAGGGGCTTTAAAACCCCACAGGAAGTGCTTCTCCAAGTGTTGAGCAACGGGGCTGGTTGTTCACCACCTTCTCAGGAATCATTCAAACTGCCCTGCCTGCCCGCAGCCCTGCAGCCGGGAGCTCTTGATAGGCAATATTATAGAGTGCCGGGATGGGAAAGGCACCACATAAAATCAAATTCTCTTCTAGTTTAACTTGAGTGGTGCACTGGTTCAGCTTTAAAACCTAATTTCTTAAAAGTTTCAGAGGGAAAAAAATGTCCCTTTGCAATTGGAACAGAGTCCACATAAATTAACGGGCCAGCTCTATGTATCCATCTTTCAGAACTTTCCTTGATTGTTCATTTTAATCAAGCGGCCCACATTCTTTGACTTTTCATCCTTCACTGCCCAGAATGATGCACTGCGGCTGCTGATGACACGCAAATGTTAATTTTGTGCAAGTTCAAACATCGTCCAAAAAGGGCCTATTTTAAAGACTGCTTTGCAAACACCAGCTGAAAATGAGGATGGGCTGAATGAAACACTGCCAAGAAATTCAGAGGGAAGGCTTGGGTGTTACAGAAACTCACAAGTTTTCATCTCTAAATCCTCAATCCCTCCAAGGCCCAAAGTAGAATCATTGGTTTCTAGATCCAGAAGGAAACTTAGGCATCATCCCAGAGCTGCCCAAGGTCATTCAGCCTTGTAGTGAAGGGACTAGCTAATTCTTGGGAAAGGAGCCTTTCATAAAATGTGAAACCCACACATTTCAAGTCTTTCTGTCATTTAACAGGTTTCAGGAAGAGCTGGGCACATGGCACACACACACTTAACTAATGGGCTTGTTCTAGACTCCAAGTCCACCCCATCACCAGTCACCCACTACCTCTACCCTGTCTTTTTCAGCATAGGATGTCACCATTGCCCAGCGAAGGGCACAAGAGTGACAGCTGCTCACAGTGGCCGCAAAAGGAATTGCAAGCTTGAATGAGAAACACTCAAGCTGTTGTCTAGGACTTGTCAAAATCATAACAATGTGCACATTGGTCTGACCAAGCAAGGTTCCCATTCGTATCCAGCAGTCATTTATTCAGGAACCTACTTTGCCAGGAGGCCCCATGCTGAGTATTTATGCATATACTGTGTCATTGAGTACAGCCACACACAAAAAAGCTAATATGTGTCACAGTTATGGAGCTTTCATATTAAAATAGAATGGAGCAAACCTTGCAAGTAAGGAGGACCCACCTAAAGCCCCTAAAAAACAGTACAGACTTAGTCTCTCTCCATCCCTCTCAGTCACTCTCCATCAGATTACTGTGTTTTATTTTCTTCAGAGCTGAAATTAGCTGAGACATACCATCTGTGTATTTGTTTGTCGTCTCTGCCCTATACAAAGCTCCATCAGAAAGGAACCTCATCTGTCTCAGTCAGTCCCGCATCCCCAGAGCACACAAAGAATATTTTTGAATGAATGAATGAAAGAAAAAGTTCTAGTCTATCTATCACCAGGATTCTCCAAAGTAGGATCATGCTAAGCCCCCGAGCAGAGAGGGCAGCAGTCTGAAAGTCCCAGAGACTCAGAGAACCATGTCCCAGCAACACGGCCCTAGAGAACAAACCCAGCTGAATGCTGTGGCCCAGGCCTCTCGGTGGCCTACACCAGCATCATGTAAACAAGCCATCAGCAGTGACGATCACCAGCTTTCGCAGCCCATCGGACTAAACGGTTCACAGTGGCGCCCATCTTCTGAAAGAACAGGCCAGACACCTCCACTGCGACGTCAAAAAAATGACTGTGGCTATTCCCTGAGCGATAACAGCCGAGCTTGAAATGCGGGACGTGTTTCATTTGGCTTATAATAACTGTGTTCTGTCTTTTAACCCTCAAAGTGTTAAGTGTCATCATTTCCTCTGGGGATGAAAAGATCTGGGGTTAACAACTTTCTCTTTTAAAAATTCATAAAGGTGCAAACAGCAGAACATCCAGTGGCTACACATTGGAAGAAGACAAGGGAGAAGGAGGGGAAAAAATACACCAGCACCGTTTCCCCCCACAGGACACTTGGCAATTAACTCCAGCTATGTCAGCAATTTTTTGAAAAATTTCCTAAACATGGAGAAGGCTCATCTTCACCATATGAAAGACAAAACCACTGCAGCGACTCTCCCATGCATTACAATGTGTGTGTCTTACTTCTTAACCAAGCCGCTAATCACGCAAATTATTGCAACTAATTACATCTGAAGGTCTAATTAATTCTTTCAGTACCACATCATTTAGTACGCATTCACAACACAGCACCTGTTTTGAAAATCCTTGCAGTTAATTTGTTTATAAACAAACACTATTTGCATAAAATGTTTAATGAATGGTTTAACAATTAGTACAATACTCCAGTTTTGTCTTAGTAGATTTGAGGTCATCAAAGGCCACGATAAATTAATTTTAAACTATACAAATTAATTTAAATAGAATGTGTGAATTTCTCATTAATAAAGGAAACATTTCCAACATGTTAATTAATATCTCTGTAACAGGCTAATTACTGCCTGCACAACAAGTACATCTTGCAAGCAAACCTTAAAGATTTGGGGGGCAAAGGGGCGGGGACTATTTTAAAGCTGCAGAAAAAAAAAGTGCAATTCAGAAAAATCATACAAAGCCCAATTATGCTGAGGAATTCACTGTTTAGGGCAGGCAAACCAGGAAAAGAAGCCATCCTCTTATTTTATGGATACAACATATTCTAGCTCTCAAGAACGGGACAGTTGAAAAATGTTTCCACCATGGACTCCGCAAAGATGGTTAGAAGATGCCCGCCTTCTGGTAGAAACACGCAATTAATGAAAATATTAGTTCTTCTGAAAGTAAAGCTCTCTCCTGTGAATTCAGGGCATAGTGGCTGTATTTGTGCCCAATGGTAAACATAGATTTCATTAAACAAATCTGTATCTTAACATCAGAATCTGAGGCCCAGCCATCATAATTTTCCCTGTGGCAAACCATGGAAAGACACTTCATGTAGAAACTAAAGAGGAAGAACATTATTGCTCGGCATCGAGCACAGCCCTTGCAAAAGCCATCACTGAAATATGTTCAGAGCCCTAAAGTTTGTTTCTGATTTGCAAGCATTTTCACATTTGATAAGCACCTGTTGTAAATTTACATCCACTCAGGAAGTATTCTTATGATAGGAAGCTGAGAATTGTAAAGCATATTTATATTCTTACCCTCGTGCGGTGGTGCCGCTTAATGCACAGGCTGATGAAATCACTGGCTACACGGGACCAGAGGGATGTGCTGCAGCACCTGGCTCTCACGGCTTCTGCCCCCGAGGAGCCACTGGTCCCTTCCTCCTGGAAGGGGTTTCATCAGTGCTGATCAACAAGCACTTGGTTTCTGTTTTAAGTCCATTAACTTGAAGAATGTGTGTGTGTGTGTGTGTGTGTGTGTGTGTGTGTGTGTGTACATAGGGTGGGGGCAGAATGACAGATACACAAAGAGAAGCACAAATACAGACTTTACAACACTTCCTTGGGACCTGCCACCATCTACCCAAGAAAACAGCGGGAAAATGAGTGGAAGTCTCTCCCCGCTAGAACCAGGGGAAAACAGGCATATGTCCAGCCTCTGACTGGACCCAGATTTCCAGTCTGGTGCCGCTGCCCGGAAGGGAACACGCTGGCCACCCTTCCCCTCAGTCCTAACATTTCTTTGGAGGTGCATGAAGAATGAAACTGTCCAAGAAACACACTGCCAAGCTGCCTGGCTGGGCCCGGGGGGTGTGAAAATCCCCTTGCTTTGCTCTTTTGCCAGGTCAATGCCAGCCAGCATCACTGTCCCGGGGGACCTGGGAGGCCTCAGGGCCCCGCATCTCCCCACCCCTTGGCTCCACCCAAGAGGCCAAGCGTTTCCTGTAAACTTCAGGCATGGTGGGGGCGGGGGGTGGTGACGCAGTGGAATGATGGATTTCAGAAAAGGCAGGCGCTTCCCACTCTTTTAAAACTCTTTTTATTCTTTCCAAGTTTCCCACCAGCAGCTCCACAATAAAAATTCAGTGCTTGAGAGACAAACATTTCAAGAGTACAGGCTGCGATGAGAAGAAACGAACCATTCCCACTCTATCTATCAGGACACAGACGTAAGCTGCTTTACCTCTAAAATGCAAACAAACAAACAGAAAAAGAAATGTCGGTTGGCACAGCACTCAGGACTACAGGCCCATTTCCATGCGGACTCCCCTTTTGGAAAAAGAGATTTAGGAGAGCCAAGTGAGGGATCACATGCCAACTGGGAGAACCGAGGCACGGAGTACAGGGTGCAGGCGCTCTGCGGGGCAAAGCTTGCACTGGGGGAGGTGGGGGCTGTCAGAGAAAAAGCTTCCATCCCAGAACAAGCAGGAATTGGCACCCCACTCTGCAATAAAAAAGTCAGAGAGCCTTGCAGTGAGATGGAACCCAGGGAACCCTACAGCCAGTTGCCAAGGCAGCTGCTGGGCACAGCGAGGCCGTGTTTAAGCCCAACTTGGTCTCCAACTTCTCTCCAAAGTCAGTAGCGGCGCCTCACCTAACGCTACCAGATTCTGTGCTCCGGCAGCCCCTCTCAAACGAAATCGTTCCCGGATCTGGAGCCTGGCTTTTCCTCTCCCCATTAAAAATCACCAGCATTCCGCAAATAAAGGCGATCACCATGTGAAAAATTATCTTTTAAAATGGAGTTTAATTTGCATATAAGGAACGAGAGATTTATGACGAGCAACATCGTCCAGTACTGCATCTGCCTAGCGTCGGTCGTAATTTAGATTGTTTGTGACTGATCTTAAATTCTAAAGCTTGGAGAAGATGAAGTGCTCTGTTGCTGTATTATTGTCAGGAGTCTAAGACTTACCAGAGATTTATTAGTAATCTTATCACAAACATGTCTCAAGTTTTTGCTTTTAATATGTGCCAAGCTCCTCCGAGGAATTTTCCTCTCTGCAATTATGTTCCTCAATGCATGCATTCTGAAGCTGAGTTGATTTCCTTCCCAAAATAAAGCGACCTATCATTACACCACAGCAGCTCTTGTACATTTTTCCTCTGCTACTTAATAATCAATGTATTCATCATTAAAATCTGAGCCCTGAAGCAATGGTTTTTAGCATATTCTAATGACTAGCGACTTGCAAATTACAATGACCTTTCATGTACATTCTGTAAGCACCTTGTTCTAATGTGTACTGTATTTATAGTTTGCCAATACAAACTAGCCAAAGATTGGATAATTACTGTAATCTATTAGCTCGATTGCTTTCCCTGCTCATTTATAGCATGTGCCACGCAGGCCATTTCCAAAAGCTGGCCTATCTTTCATCTCCCGCAAGCTCAGAAAGTAAGGGATACTTCATCTTCACAATATACACACTTACTAACGTCTGAAGAGCGGCCCATCTCGGCTCAAGGAGGTTTCAAAAATAAAGAATCTTCCTTCCTATTAGTGTCATCATGCTATTTGTGACTGACGAAAAACACCGCTCTGAGAGTGTAAACTTTCTTTGAAGAATGTCAAGGCCAGTTCCATCTTCTGCCCATTACTCTGACCTCCAAATAGCATTTAATAAGATCTGCTTGTTTCTTCGCTTTGAAAGAAAAAGATAAAGGCACTTCTCTTAAACAAGAAACAATTTTTTGCTATAAGTAAATGTTTCGAGGGAAGCATTCAACTTTTTTTTCAGCACGCGGCTGTGACTGGGGAGCCGATAAGAGCCGCGTGTGGACATATTCTCTGGGGTCGCCTCTGACCCTCCGTGATGGTCTCTTTCAGGCAGTTATGGATAGATGGCATTACAGACACTGGTAATTAAAACAACACTAATTTTGTCTCGGTGGCCACGCTTTGTTGTTAGAAGCCATCTATCACGGCCTTCACGCATCACACAAGGAGAAGACATTTGTCTGCGCACATTGTGCTTGGTCAACGGTTTTACGGAGCTCCCCGTGTACCTGGACGCCCGGGCACTTTTAAAGACGGAGGGCTTTCATTTCTACTCTAGTGCTCTGATTAATAAAACATTTTGCATGCTTAGTCAAAACACGCAGCAATCTTTTCACCACATATATCCACGGGGGAAAAGAAACAATGTTAATTTCCTTCCTTTTAGAAAGAAAATAACAACAACAACAGAGAAATTCTCTTTTGGATTGGAAAAGAGAGAAAAAATCAAATATGGAAATAGTTGCCTTCTCTGTAAAACAGAGAACAGCCTCATGGAAAGCATAATATTAAGATGCACACGGAGTACAAAGCAGCTCCTTTAAGACTATATATATTTTTGACTATATGTGTTGTTGATTCTCTCCTGTGCATCCATTGGTTTGATTTATGGATGCTCGACTTCATTTCACCTTTTGTCACAAGATCTATAGTTACATGAAGACTGATAGCAAGTCAAATGTTTTTATATTTTGGTAATAAAAAAAAGAACACATCTATTCCATAGGCCCTTACAGGAAACTGGGGTAGCCAAAATGCACACTGACTAGTTTAGTTCTGTTGTAATAAACTAAAAGCAAACTGTAATGGTGCATTTCAAGGGATCTTTAACAAGTGACACAAACAAGAGAAGAAGCAGACAGGACCATTTAACTTCAAACTCCAGCAAAGAGAGCCAAAATGTAGGTTTCCTCCAGCAAGACCGGCTCGCTGCTGTGTGGCTGTCTTCATCTCTCCACGGAAAAGCCACCCCCTAGAGACTCTCCAGGCACCCCCAAATGCACTTTTTATCAAGTGTCTGAAAGGTGGGAGTTGTTAGAAGTCTTTTCTCTATTCACAGATGATCACAGCCCTTTTTCCCCTTAGCTGCAGACACACATGTAGTTTCAAATATTAGCTAGAACTCCAGCCTCCACCAGCCCCTAATTGCTCTCTCAGGGAAGGTATCATAAACGCAGGTACGGATGACACAGATGTAGCTTCAACTTTATGCAGGCAGGAATCTTACATCAAAGCTATTTGCAAAGTGACACAACTAGTTATTAAAAAGTACATTTTTATTATATTCCTTAGAATTTGCATTCTTCAGAAAACACGCGTATTTTTTAATGTGGTCACAGAAATGCCAGGGTAATTTGGCCATTAATGATGTCTGAAAGGGAAAGACACCTAAATATTTTTCAAGCCAGTTTAATAAATTCGAGTGCTTCTGCCAATAAAAGGAATCTGATAATTTAAATAAGTTACTGTTAGCACATCTCTCTTCCTGGCCGCTGTGAGCAGTCTGACTGCTGTCCTTAAGCAAAAAACGCCAAGACAATGTCAGTTTATCTGGTCCTACTTCCATTTCTAGTCCTGATTCTAGTGAAACAAATGGGAAAGAAAAACTTACTGACTTCTGGCAAACTACAAAGGTTAACTCTATTCATCATGGAGGAACGGATGCTAAGCGCTTTCTGTCTGTCCATATATTTTAAAGATTTAGAACACCTGGTGGTGTTCTCAGGATAAAGACGGGAGTGTTCATCTTTGGCATACGCACAGGACCTCTCGCAGTTTTCTCTTTATA
Organism: Tapirus indicus; assembly: GCA_031878705.1. Classification (NCBI taxonomy): domain Eukaryota; kingdom Metazoa; phylum Chordata; class Mammalia; order Perissodactyla; family Tapiridae; genus Tapirus; species Tapirus indicus. The sequence goes on from CM062926.1 coordinate 3,548,317, forward strand.
TTGCTGGTACTGTCGAAATCCTTTTTGGACTATAGGGCTTTGGAAGCAAGGTTATTCCTCAGTGATATAAAAAGCCAAAGCTTTTCCTTCTTCAGATCATTCACGAGTCTTTTAAGGTAAAGGAGAGTTTGTGAACCCATGGAGGAGAAGCAGCTCAGTATTTGCAATGCAAGAACATAATTCTCATCACCCATATTGCAGTAAAACGTGCCTCTCCCGATGCCATTAAAGCCTTCCCCGGAGAAGACTTCCAGAGACTGCGGTAAGGTAAACTCAGAGGAAACGCAGGTGAAAGGAACCAGGTGGCCCGGTTCTTAAATCTTCACTCTTAAAGCAACAGCTGCAAAGTTGTGAGCCCAAACTGCAATCTGACGCGTGGCCTGACAGGCGAAGGGGCGCGGGGGTTCAGAACCGGACAACTGCCAAGGCGGTCGGAGCCTTCAGGCCCACCGTGCACCGCCCCCGACAGATCTTGTCACTTTCCGTAACTCATTTGCATGAATTTACTTTTTTGCCTTAAGAGGTTGTTGTAATGTGTGTTAAAACACACAGTGCAATTTTATCTCCATAATATCACAAAAGAAATATTATGTTAGTATAAAGTGAAAAAAAGAGAGAGAGAGAAAAGAATGCTGCGAAATCCGCAGCTCGCCTTGCAGCAAAGCGCTGCTCAAAAGCGCCACCCAAAGGCGGGAGAGGTGTAAAGGCACCCGGGGAGGGATCGTTGTTAATTTCAGCAATGCGCGTGCAAAAAGTGACAGCGCCACGCGAGTTGATGGAGGCTTTTGATTGAAGTGACTGATTGCCTCCGCTGCACCTGCGGAAAATTGATGACAATGCTGTCTAAACCATTCATTAGGATTTGGGACTTCACGCGATGAATGCTGGATTCATAAATTTGCTAGACATGTGCTGTAGATAATATGACAAAGCACTGTTTCCAAATGAACATTTCTTTGACCTAATTTTATCGAAATCATGCAAAGGAATGAGAGAATATTTGTGCCCAAACTCTGGAAACAGCTGCAAATGAGGCTCGCTCGCTCCCTGTCTCTCTCTCTCTGTCTTTCAAATAAATTTAAGTGAAATATATTTGGAAGATATGTGCTGGTTCGGTTTAAAATATTTGTTAGAATGACAAAGCACTTATTTTTACCTGTTTCAAACACTGTTACTCTCTGCCCACTGAAGGAAAATTATTTTAAGGTTTTTCAAGCCCCAAATTTGCTAACTTGAACACAAGTGGAAAACAGATTTTAAAAATAATAATAATAATGTCATCATCACAGACATCTTGGGAGGAACCATTTCGGTACCAACTGGACATGGATTCTGTGAGAACTAGACTGACTGGAGGCTTTGAAAGGAGATGAAATTCCTTTAAAATATTGATTCCTTTGGTCAAAAAACGTGAAACCAAGAAGAAATGCCATCTATACACATTTTATATAAAATTCCTGACTTGCTGTTGATTTTAATGTATCAAAACACTATCAATATTGAATGAAGCTTTTTCTGAGTGTCCCAAAAAAAAGGTGTCTGAGAAGGGGAAACAGTACCGTTTTCATACCTGGCTTTGCTTAGCTGCATGCAAGAAGAAAGGGCCGTGGCTGAATCCATCTCCTGGAGCACACATCCCCCTGGAGGGTCGAATTGTTAGGAAAGAGTTACAATTTTAGAAAAAAATACCTGCTACTTAGGAATCTGAAACTGCCTGCTCTAGAAATAGCTCTTACTTCTACAACAAGGACCCTCTGCCTAGGACTTGGAATGCCCCCCAAAAAAACAAAATGAATATTTATTAATGTAAGAACCTGGCGCAGGTCGGCTCCACGCATCCCAATCTGCCAAAATCCTTCCAAATCTCTTCCCTGGCATTTCAAAGAAATCTATTTTTATAAATTCTCATGAATTTAGGCTTTACTACTGGGAAGGTAATGTCTGATTAGGCATCTTGGGTTTTTATTTTTTTCTTTTTCCCTAAAGAATCCATGCAAATACCCGAGGTGCTTATGTTAACCCCACACCTGGATGGAGAGAAACTGCAGGTGTGAACGGCAAGGCTAATAGATCTGAGTTTTGCCAAGCATTTTCCTACTGCTCTAGCAGTCGCTCTGAACTGAAAAACATTATCCAGAAAAATCCAAACAAGCAAGGCTCTTTAAGGATGCTACACCCAAGCTGCTACAGATACGAAGTTATCAAGTATTTTTGTGAAAACCCCTAACTACAGAACAATCCGGGTTGTCTTCTAATAGCCATGCTCCAATTTCTAATGGGGAAAACGTGTAAAACAAATAACCGGGGATGGGAGCTCCGAGCAGTAAAAGGAGAACATTGTTGTGTTTCAGTAAATCCTATAACTCTACAGCCGGATTTTGGAAGCCTGAAGTTCCAACCCCCTCTAGACTATACGGACCCAGTGTTTGCTTCAAACTCAGGGCAACATGTTTAAAACAAATTCCTAGTTTGTCTTGGACGGCCTTCGTAATGAGAACCCCAGGCCTGCAAAACCTCTGAGGTCAAATATGCATTCGCCAGCCCACCAGCAAAGAAAGACGGGGGCACGTGCTCTACTGTCCAGTCCTGGGCACTGCGGGGAACAGTGATCCTGAGCGTGGCCCTGGAAGATGTCACAGTCTGGTCAGTGTGTGGGGGGGTAGGGAGTAAAATGTCCATAAACTCCTGACAGTGCGAGGCAAGAAAACCCATAGCCCCGCAGAGACACGGACTGCAGGTGAACCAGTAGCTCTGAGGGGTGGGTGCATGTAGGCACAGTCAAGCAGCAGAAGTTTTGGGGGAGAGGTGGCAGGGCCAGTGTGACAGAGTTGCGTGTACATATGAGCCTCCAAGGACATGTATGGACTGAACTTTACCTGTTCTTTCTCCCTCAGTTACTACCCCTCCGACCTTTCTAGTAGGGTCCAGACAGGCAAAGACAAGGAGAGTCGTGCAAAGAGTGGCCCGCCCAGCCTGCGGTCCTCACCCACGTCCCCTGCCTGGCCTGAGTTGGCAGCCGAGTTTGTAACCCCTGATAGAGATACACTGTCCACTTTCTATCCTGACACCTTTAGTCTCAACTAGGAGGAGAAGGATTTCCTTCCTCTGAGACCGTTAGCTAAGAATCATCTCACTCATCCTCTGCATTCTGGTCATTTCCTTTTTCCAGTTCCTCTTGCTCAGAAAGCCTGCACTATGCATGTGGTTAAGGAACCCGTACTTCTTCCATCTAAAGCTCCCTGGCCAGAGGGCTTTGTTCCCTTGCTCTGTGCCTCCCCTCACAACTCACTCCAAACTCTCTTCCTCTGCTGCCTGAATGGGGCCCTTTTGAGCCTGATATGAGACAGCCTCTGTCCTTCCTGGGGCCTCAAATGCTGAATTAGCCTTCATTTCCCTGAGACATAATGAACAGAAACCAAAGCTTTTGAATATGATTCCCAGTAAAACCGAATCCAGTTTGGGTCAGATGCAGCTGTCAGGTGGCTGCCGTCTCAGGTGGCACACGCCTTCCAGCTGTGGACTTGCATAATGGAGCTTGAAGTCCAGCCCCCTCCTCAGGGCCAGGTCCTAGCACCAACAACGACCACAATGGGGTTGAGGTGGGGGCGCTCCAGGGAGAATGCAGGAAAAGAAGGCCATGCGTCTAGTGATTTCAAGAGAGCAAGTTCTCCTTGATAGCGAAGGCTTGGCAGACCCACTCCTCTGACAGGTATGTGGTGGCACCACCAGCTCAGGTAGCCATGAGGTCTTGGAGGCCCTTAAGAAAGTGTTCCAGGGCCAGGTCTAGCGGTTGTGTGGAACAGGTAGCACAGGGAGTGGGGAGAGGAGAAGGAAAAGGTTCAACAGGCAGAGTAACCCTAAAAATCCGGCCAGCCCCTCCCTCTCTCAGGAAAAGCAATGGCCCAGGCCACTTCTCAAACTGCGTCACCAGCCTGCTGTATCACAACTTATGCTAACTGAGCAGGCTCCCATTCCAACGCTCGGAGGAGACAGAACCAATTCACCACTAATCCATCCATCCAGGCATTTGGTCAGCTTCGGTTACTGAGTCTGTGCTGGAGATACAAAGATGAAAACAACACAGGCCTTGTCCTCCAGGAACGCCCAGTCCAGCAGGGGACAGTGACAGTGAACAGGACCTTTGAGCTATATCCCAGCAGTGGGGACGGCCTTGCACAGAGCTATCCACACTCTTGCAGCTCCTTCCCTTGTGCCAGACAAGAGTAGAGTTAACAGAACCCCCACCGGGGCATGCACACACACACACGTGAACATAGACACACACATCTTACCACCACTAGGAGGGAAAGAAAAGATAAACCACTGGGAACGACAGCATTGTGAGACCCCAGACTCAGCAAGTGCCAATTTCAGAGGCAACAGCATCTTTAAATGCCGAAGGAATGCACTCCGACCCGAGGCGGTGTGTGATCTAACCTTCCACCCCAGCTGGAGAAGACTGCGAGGGAGCTGTGCACTAAACCCCTTACACCTCAACCTCTGTGGTCCTTCCAGAAGGCTGGGAGGATAGTGTTCTCAGAAGCACGGTTGTGTCTGGGCTGAAAGAACATGGTCCCAGTGGAAAATATGAAAGATCCCACCTCTGAGCGACGTGGCTGACACTCCTTAGCCCAGCTGTCACTTGTAACAAACCCCAGCTGGCCACACAGGGAGGGGAGGCAGGGCCATCCAAGGCAATGGCCAAACAATCCCCAAACAGACACCAACGTTTTATAAACAAACACCTGCAGCAGGCCAGACAGACGTGCAGGTGAGGAAGGCTGCCAGTGTGAGACCCAGGGAATCGGGCCATGGAGCCTGGATGGGGACTGTGCCATCTAGAGGGGCAGACGGTCAGCTCTGAGAGATTGTTCTGCATGGACGCAAGGACCCCATGTTCCCAGCGCGTCCAAATATTCAAATGAAGCCAGAAATCCAGACAATTATGTGAAATCTCCAGTGACTAAATGTTAGCAACAAATTCACATTTCCTTTAAATAATCTGAGAACGGAGAAGAATACATCTGCGGGTAGATTGGGCCCCCCAGGGACCCATTTTGTGACTCTGGGATAAGTCCTTTCTCCAAGGATCCTGGAAGCTTAATTCTTTAATTCCTCTCCTTCCCTCGAGCCAGGTGTCGCCCGTTAAACAGTGGGGACGAGCAAGCTGAGGTAGAGGTCAGCATGGTCTCAGACTGGGCGAGGTCGGGTGACACTGACCACACTCTCCCATGGGGCCAGAGGACTCATCTATGGGACCAGGTCATTTGGCCAGAGTTCAAGGCTTTCCTCTGAGCCTGGGACATGGGGGCCCTATTTCTGGGAAGAGCCCCCAGGCACTCCTGCAGCGTTGCCAGAGAAGGTGGAAGGATGGCCTCTAGCTCAGCATGACATCCCACAACCTCTCAGGGGAGAAGGGTTTGAAGGGCTTCACTTAAATGCAACAGATTTCTGCTTCCTGTTTCTCCGTGGAGGGAGCCAGAATGACCCCCTGGTCATGACGGAATCACCTTTTCACAGCACCATGGGAGTGTGTGAGCTGGGTGATTCCAATTTTAGCTTTTTGCTAAACATTTGCTTCCATCAAATTGTTCTCTTTATATATTATTTATATTTATAAATATTTAGGTACATATTTATATATATTTGTTTTATAGATTATATATGTATTTTTTTTTTTTTGTCTCTTCTCTTTCCTTGCTAACATCTACAGATTGAGCCCAGTGCAACAGTTAAAATATCACATTTCTCCAAATGGGTTTCACTATATTGAAATGTGATAGCTGGGTCTCGTGGGAATCAGTTTGCTCTCCAGTTCCCCAATTCTGTGCCCTCTGGTTTCAGTGGGGAAAGCAAGAGTCTCCAGGCATCGCCATTTAGGGGCAGCCCCCAAAGCATCTCCCAGTTCTTCACAAAATGGGGACACAGCCAACTCTTTGTCTATTCTCTCGTCTGTGTGCACATCCGTGAATGTTTGCATCTCGTGTATTTAAAAATCCTATTTAAGAATGCAAAGGTCCACACAGTGTCATTAAAACAAATGAGTATAACCCCTTGGTCATCTAGGTGAAAGCATTTTGCTGGGTTTTTTTCAAATTGCTATTGCTATATATAAATGTAACATATAGCAATAACCGTAGAAAGATACTGTGCCCTTGTGTATGGATAATTAAAATAGGAACATCTCTGGACTAAATTAAAATGTGTAAAAACCAAATCCTTATAGCATCCATGAAATTACAGAAGCTACAAGTGAATCACTAGCCCAGGGACGAGGCGTTTCTCTCATTACTTCAAGAACCTCTTCCCTGATCACAGTTTTACATTTTCACAAATCTACATGGTTCTTTTTATGTCGCTAAATATCTCAGCTCACTTTTACTGCTCTCCTTATAGATATGCTAGTTGGTAACAGCATGCAAACAGTCTCCAATCATTTAGGAGAAACCAACACTTTTAGTGTTTTGATGACACGATTACTACGAATTATGAACTAAAAATCTGAACAGGATAGATGGAGATAAATTATATCTTTATGAATATTAAAAAATGCATGTTTTCCAGTGTCAGAAAATCAAAACCCACAGGTCATAATCTACGAATTAAGATCCGAATACCTGAGAATTTGTATACAGATTTTCGCCTTAACCCATGACCTGAGCAATCTGCTTGATTCCCCTCGACGGAGAGCTCCTAGTATGCCCTTTTCTCCTCTGCACTTTGAGCGTAAGAGGTGTTATTACCCATAACTTTTTATTTAAAGGAATTGTGCAGCTGGGAAAATGAATGAATTTAATTATCAATGCAGTGTGAAAAAAATCATTAGAGCAAAGGCCTGGAACGCCACATATTAAAAATAAACAAAGGCTATTAAAAAACAGTTCCAAAAAAGAATGTCAGTTTTTCTTCAATTCTTAAAAGGTAAATACCAAAAAGAAAACCATATGTAAACATCCATAGCTACAGAAGAAATTACTCTTTAAGAAAATGTTAAATGACTGACTGGATCATTTAACTTTAAATCTATACTTTATGTGGTAGTATAGGAAGGTCATTTGATTGCTATGCATAGAAAAATGAGAATTCTAATATGTTCTCAAAGTTTCACCTTCATAAGACAAAATTTTCATTATAAAATTTTACTTAATGGTGAGCATACAGAATTTCTTCCTCGGTTGTACAGGATGACACTTCCATAACGAGACAGTGAACTCGCCTTCGCCTCTTAAAAGACAGTAGAACTACATCTTTTAACTAAATTTTTAAAAACAACTCTATATTAACAGTCCCTTCATGACTGGAGAGGGAAAACATTGATTCAGCTTGAGGATTGGGGATAAAGACCAAGCAAACGTGCCCCAGAAAGACCTTTCTGGTTGGAAAGGCTGCAGAGAAACATGTTTTCTAGGTGAGCAGGGATCTTGAACTGCCAGGGGAGGGCAGGTTTTCCTGGTTGGGACCAAACTTGACCTGTAGCTGCACAGACTCCCGTGGGGTATTTACAGCAGGGCCACTTACAAATCCCAATGAGGAGGCGCCCAGGCAAGATGGATGAGGGCTCAGCTGTTTTACACCAAGAGAAGCCATAGGACGACAGGGAGCATGGCCCACGGTGGTCTATCCCCAACCAGAACCCAGAGAAACAGAGAGCAATAGGCAAATTCAGGAGGAAGCTGAAGGAAGACCAGATGACACCACCTGGGAGGGAAGAGCAGGGTGGCTTCTCATCCATCAGCTCAAGGAAGCTCACTTACTCGTGTGGCCGTGAGACCAGGGACACTGAAGGGAGTCACAGCTGTTGAAGAGCATAAGGAGATGCCAACTGCAACAGAAACAGTGAAGAATCCAGTCTCCAGCCAGACGGAGAATGGCCCAGGAGTAGCCATGAGTCCTCAGTTGTGTTGGAGCCCCGCGGTGCACCACAGCCCGCATTTTGTAGCTGGGAGGCAGACAGGAAGGTGGAAACCCACATCCGACAATGGTCACTAAGCAGTTCCACACACTTCTGGTTACTTGGGCCAAAGGCTTTGGATTGTACGTGGTTCCCACTTTACTTATCTGCACATCTCTCCTCTCCACTGGGATTCCCAGGGCCCCTCTGGAAGGCCAGGTCTAGGAGAGAGTCCAGTAGGGTGGGCCTAGCTGGTTCTTCCCAGCCTCCTTCCACCTGCATCCTCACCAGCATCAGTCTCCAGTGGTCCCCATCAGAACTGTCCCCAGCTTCCCTGCCAATCCCCTCTCTAGGCCTCACTGGCCATCTGTAAAACCAAGGCACTGAACAGACACCTGTGAAGGGCCCCGGGGTCCTGGGTACCCGTAAAGGTATGAGATCTTAGCCCCTGCTAGACGAGAGCCCTTTGAAAACCCAATGAAACCTACGGACTTTCTCCCCCGGGAAAAAGCACAATGTCGGCTGCAATTTCAAGAGGTCCAGGGACCCTCCAAAGCTCACACGTGGATCCCAGGCTAGGAGCTCTGGACCAGCTCAAAGGCCCACCACCACGAGTTTTCATACCAAGGAAATGGAGGCCCAGAGAGAGGACGGAGTGTCCCAAAGTCACCCCGAAAGTTAGCGTCCAAACTGGCTGAGAACTGGCTTTCTACCTCCCAGCCAAGGTCCTTCCTCTGGGCTCTCGGCCCTCGGCGTCCCGTCCTTCTCACGCAGTGTTCCGATTCCCCAGGTGGGAGCTGGCTCTCTGGCCCCACAGGTCACTCCCAGTCCAGAGCACGCTTCCCAGCAAGGGCAGGGACATGGGAAGGAGTGAGGGCGGTAGGACGTGGAACCAGAAAAAGCACCGCAGGTCCCAAAATGCCACTGCCATGCGGTGAGCCCTGGGTGGCCGCCGCTGGGAAAGGGGTCACCTGTCCCTCCGAGCAGAAGAGGTAGCCCTGAGCTATGGTCTCAAAAAGCACACTTGCTATCTTTAAAAAAAAATGTGGAGGAGGAGGAGGAGAAAAGGATGCTCAGTCTAGATAAATTCAGAATGATTTGAATACATTACTGTAGTTAAGTTTAGTACATAAAGTACCGGGGATGGCTCTGCCGCGCATTTCAATGAAGCCTAAAATAATGAGGCTCTGGCGGGCCATTGCCGCTTTGTCAGAGCGATTCCGCCCTAATAAGTGGGAAGGAGGCATCCACGGCCCCTTGCCTGCGAATGGTCCTCGTGGGGTCCGACCGGGCCATTGGGATGGGAGGTTGAATGCCTGGAGTGAAGGACGAGCCAGGGAGGCCATCCCCTGGCCTGAACCAGCCAAGGAGTCCTTCAAGGCACAGCCAACAGCTGCCCCCGAGACCTTCCCGGTATCCCAAGAGGGCCGGGGGACACTGTGGAGTCCCAGAAGCAGGAGGGAGGTCTCTGACCCGCTTCTGCAGGCTCCTCCTTCTCCTCCTCCTCAGACCCAACCTACACTCCACCCAGCCTACAACCACCCGGAGAAAATGGAACAATGACATTAACTAAAGGACTAAGAGGCCACCAGTAGCCCCTTCCAGGACCTTTAAAAGGCAGAGTTTAAGGAGAGAAGGAAGGAATGAGAAGAGAAGGGAATGAGGGGAGGAGAAGAGGAGGAGGAGAGAGAAGAGACAGAGAGACAGTCTCCCTCCCGGGCCTGGAGGAGAGACATGGTGTGTTGCTTGCTCCAGCATTTCCAGGGCCCAAGTGGCTAAATCTGCAAGAATTAAGGGGAAAAGACGGACTCAATAGCCACCCATTTAGCCCCATGTTCCAGAAAACATCCCAGGAGCCAAGGTCCGGAACATGGGACGGGGAACTCAGCGTGTCTCAGACAACGAAGCTTGAGAAAATGGTGATCATTTTCCCAGACCTTGTCTCTGGCTCCATGAGCGGCCACTCAGTACTCAGGAAGCTGGAGCACACAGAGCCTGATGCCCAGCCAGTGAGAGAGCCGGGCTTCCCATGCAATCTGTCCCCCCCGCCCAGGGGAGCTCGGAGCTTCTGTCAGGTGAGCCCAGCAGATACTATGAGCTTGCAAATAAGGGGTGAAAGTTACTAGCCTCTGTATAAAAGGAAACCCACAGACTGTGGGCCAACCTCTCACTGAGAAAATATAAATAGTTAAATCGGTAGAAGCAGCCTCCTTTTCTGTTCTCTGGATATAACTTGCTCCTGGACTTCTGTGAATAGTTAACTGAAAAGCTGTTGGGGTGGACATCTGTTGTTTTTGCCTGCCCAGCCGCTCCCCTCCTTTCGCTGGAAATAGCATCCCGACTTTCCTGGAGGAATCGCTCCTCCCCCATGTTCAGTCCGTGTGGTCTAGGGTGGAGCCGAACCCACCCCAGCTCCAGGGATAAGCAAGTGGCCCAGACCAAGACAACGAGGACACCACATCCCACTGGCCACTGTGATGGGCTCAGGGGTGGGCACAGGACCTAATCAGGGCGAGCCTGACTCAATAACAAGTTTTTGAGTAAAGAGAAAATCCTTTCCCTGGAGTTCCTGAGAGGAAAGGTAAGCGTGTGGACCTGCTGTCAGCCACCTTGCCACGAAGAAGAATCCAAGTTGCCTGAAAATGGAATCAAGGCAGAAGAAATCAAAGCTGGACCCTGCTGACAGTGTTCTTGCCCCTGGATCCAGCCACTCCTGAAGCTCTGTCCCCTGGGATTTGCAGTTACATGAGCCAAGACAATCTGTGGTTTGACAAGCCCATCTGACTTGGGTTCCTCTGGAAGAGTCTTCACTAAAAGTAGTTTTTCACTGATGGACTGATGGACACATAAAGGTTGTACAAAGTCACAGGAACAGTGGGAGGCAGAAGGGTCTCCCCTCCCAGGTAACGAAATGCCTACCAGCTTCCCAGGTCTCCGAAAATAAGCACCTGCTGGCCTAGTTGCATTTTGGGAGACACTGTGACTGAAGGACTCCTTCCCTGGGAATCTATCAAGCTGTGAAGTATTCACAGTTTTAAAATTACTCATCAAGAGCTGGATTTTTTTCTCCCTCTGCTACCTTAGTTACTGATTATTTCCAGATCCATCAGATACACAAACTCTTGTTTTTAAAATGCAATCAGCACACCCACGCACCCATCTATAGATAGTAAAGAATAGGTAGCTGAAGCCCCTGGAATGTAATGCTATCCCCCAGGATGAAATGGATAGCATTACAAATGTACACTCAGCAGGAAAATACTATTTAGCTGGTAATTCAAGCTGGGGATGAATAATCAGTTCATTTTGAATAATGAGCCCAGAAAGCACTGCCACTTAGAAACCTTGGGGTCCTTTCTTGTCTGTGAAAGCCCGGTGTGGCTGTGTCGTGCTTATGCGGAAGGTCACCATTCCTTCCAGAAGGCCCACGCCATGGTCTCCAGTCAGCCGGGTGGCTGGTTGGAGACCACCCAGCAGACTTTTCTGGCTCTGATTTCTCATCTGACTCCAGTGTTTCGGGAGCCCATACCGAGGCCTCTCACGTCTCTGACCGCTGGCTCTGCACAAGGGCAGACAGTGCGCAGCTCTTGGTCTCTGGACACATTTAAAAGCCCCATTTATTGGTTTCTCCTCCTCTGTGCATTGGGTCCCATCACTGGGCTGCTCGTGGCCAGTAGCTACAAGATCCTTGCAGGGAGGGATCTTTCCCACTTATCCTGACGCGGCTCCAGAAAATGCTCAGCTGAATTATGGACAATGAGCTCTTAAGACTTGGGACCAGCTACTTGAAGCAAATGCCAGCAGAGCATCAATACAGGGAAACATCTCAGAAGGGAGAATTCACACAGAACCCCATCATAGCTGATTTTGACCCATTTTGAAGAAAGGTGCTCCCTTTGTGGGTGTGAAAGTGATCTGGTGCGTATGGCCTGCACCCTGACCTCTTTTTCGGACGTGCAGATGAACACGCTCTCCTGCACCACTGGCTGAGTCACCAGCCTCTTCAGGCACAGGGCCTGCCACCTCCCTCATGCTTGTCCACACACCTCATCCGGGACCTACACCTGCCAGGCCAAGGGGTCTGAAAACTCCACCCGTCCTGGGCCGTTGCTCTGGGCTGAAGCCACGTCCACCCAAAAGCCAGATTCCCAGCCTCCACAGGAAGCCTCGGAACTTTATTCTCAGGAAACACTGACTAATCTTTGCGTTGAGACCGCTATTTACATTAAAATTGGTCACATAGTGAAAAAAAAAAGTAGTTCATTAATATGCTAAGAAGTGCTAATTTGAACATTGCCGAAACGCAATTGCAAATTCCATTTTGCAACTTGCAAATGTGATGCAGTGCAAATTAAGGCTGATGGACCCATCTTCAGACGTTCAAACTTCATCTGGATGCTTCTGAGCTCCGCTGCATTCATTGACTTCAGGACCCTGGGGGGTGCCTTCTCCTTCATTTGGGAAGGAAGATGGAGCCTCCAGGAGTGGGAGTCCCACTATTAGCCGTTTCCCCACTCACATCAGGTGAGCCAGAGTAAGGCCTCACAAGAGGTGCTGTTGACATGACCCAAACAAAAGAACAGGAATAACTCCAAATTTTCACTACCACAGGTCTTCAGTAAGATGGAGCCAACCCAGATCCACAACTGCCAGCCAAGACAACCCCCAGCCCCCAGCCTCAACCCCTCTGCCAACAGGTGACTGTGATGCTGTGTTGACCCAAGTAGCCTGAGGCGCCCTCTCTCAGCAGGGAACCCCGTGGGAATCAGAGCCAGATGGGCAAGGATTGGCCGCTTTCTCCCAGGGGTGGACTGGGGGCAGCTCGTTGGTGGAAAATATAGCCCTGAGGACTCTGTCACACTCGGCAGTCCCCTCCCTCTTCCCGCCATCCTCCCCGTCTACACAGGCAGTGAAGGGAGAACTTACGTGAAGTTAGGTCCCAAAGTCAGCACACACAGGGAAATTTGCGTGCGGTCAAAAATACTGTTGGAAGTCCCTTAGGACAGCCCAGCATTGGAGACCGACACACCCTCTCCAGGCAAGCGCGGCATGGCCAGCCTTTCCTCCATCTTCAGTCGGTCATTCTTTCTTCAGTGAATACCAGATGAAGTGGTTGGCTGGCCTTTGGGGCCATATTGTATTTTTTTTCAGTGTGTATCTTTAAACATATGACAACCCATTACACATAGCGAGATGTCCCAGCTCTGAGAAGCACCAGTCAGAGGCCCCAGTACCTGCTGCCAAGGCTGGTCAGCACAGGCGGAAGCTCCCCCATGTCTTCACCCCACTCCGGGCTATTTCCCTGGAGGATGAGCACCCCCCCTGGCTTTGTGGCAGGAGCATCTTGCTCATGACCACTTCCTCAGCAAGGTGCTCCTTCCTTCCTTGACTCCTCACCCCCTTCTCAAAAGGATGCCCACGAAAGAAGAGGATGAAGGAAAGAGATGAAAGAACCTGGGTAATGCAAGAGTAGGAAAACCAATTCCAGAGTCAGAAATAAGGTTAATACACAGTCACAGACATGCAGTGCCCAAAGGGACATGCAAAACATGGCTCTGAGCTTCCCAGGGGCCACAGCAAGGAGGGAAACAAAACCCATCAAGGAGAACTTCGTCCATAACACTATACAGGCAGCGGATCTGAAATTGGAAATTTCTCTGGTGGGCCCCCTCCAAGGGAATGGACAACACAGTGGACCACGTCCCCACCACAGAACGATGACAGGTTTAAAATCATGCATTGGGCGGGACAGCTTCCTGAAACGTGGCTCCTCAGAAACCCACGACAATCTGAAAAGGCAGTTTACCAGGCAGTTCCCTGGCCCACAGCCAGAGCTGACGTGTGATTAGCTCTGGAGAAGTGTCTGTTTGCTGGGGTATTTCCACCATGAGATGAAACTGAAAGGAAGGGACACAGGTCCACCCCACATGTGCCTCGCGGTGGCCTCCTGGGCCCACATACCTCTCCAGCCTGGTCGCGCAGGCAGCTCGTGCTCACCCCTGCTGCCAGCCTGCCGCCACCCCAAATGCACCATCTGGGTCCCCCACGGGCCTTGGGGGGGGAATGACACCTTCTCATAATCCAGTTTCCTCTCAAATGACCCCCGCTCAAACAGGCTTCCTGTGACCAGTCGATCCCAAGTTCACTGCCCTTCACAGTGCCTATTACAACCTGAAATTCTCTCCTTATCGCTCCAACTAGAACATAAACTCCAGGAGGGTAAGAACTTGGACTTGCTCAAGCTGAATCCCAAACACTAAAAATTTTGCCTGACGCATAACAGATGTTTAGTAAATATTTGTGGAATAAAAGAACTGGCATGACAAACCCTTACATCGCACGTTTCATGTGCCAAGCAGTTCTAAGCACTCTGAAAATAACTGATTTAACCCTCACAGCAGCCCTCGGATGGGGAAACTGAGGCACGGAGAGGCTAAATCATTAGCCTAGGGTCTCACAGCTAGTGAGTGGTAGGACCAGGAGGTCTGGCTACAGAGTCCTTGACCCCTCAGCCAATGTCGGATTGGGGCAGGCTGCCCCCTGCATGGTGAGCAATCTTCATCTCCTTCCCGAGCCCAGAAATCTTCCACACCCATTGCCCCTCTCTCGCGGTCGCCGAGCACATTCTCTGATTTAGGAGATAAGCAGCTAATCCATTTAAATTCTTCTTTCTTGAACATTGTTGATTTTGGCTGAAATGCAGAGTGTCGCGGAGAAGCGCCCCGACAGCATCCGCTGGAGAGTCTGGGATTAGCTCGTTAACAGTTTCGGCTGCTGCCCCTGCGGCGGCATAACATCAGGAGCTGACTCTGCCGACCGCGCGCCCTCAGCACCGCGCCTCTGCAAATCAGCGCAGGATGCACATCTCCGCGAGAGACGATCGTGTTAAAGAAACACATTTTTTATTTATCCTATTAGTAACAGCTATCACTGAACACAGTTGGTGTAGACAATGCGAAAGGTAGTTGTTCTCATTTGTTTTCTAAACCAGCCAACCTGCCCCATTCATACCAGCGTTGCTCCGTGGGCAGCTGCGGCCCGTGGGCATCTCAAACGGGGGTCCTCCGGGGAGCAACTTAGACCTGCAAACCGGACTCGCCCGGCCGGCCCCGCCTCTGTCAGCCCTGCCCATGGCTCACACACAGGCCTGTTGGAAACGTTTACAGGCCCCGTGGATCTCAGGAGGATGGAACGCAGATTTCTGGGGAGGAACTCCCTCTCTGAAAGGAGAGGCCCCCAAAACAGCTCAATTGTCTCTGAGATGCACGCTCTGGTGTCACTGTGGTGTGCTTAGCATTGAACACACTCTCCAGAGTAAAGTCCAAGATGCAGTGCAACCACACCTTGGTGGCAGGGGAATGGAGGCCCCAGCCAGCAGAGTCTAGTACGTGCCCCGCAGCACGCCGGCCACACTTTACATCAGCTCTGTCCTCACAGAGCCCCTCTCTCTTCGCCGCTGCTCTGAGTGTTTGCAGGTTTTCTCTGCCTCCTCTGCTCTCTGCTTCTGCTGCTTCTAAATTCCTGCTTCCTCGTGACTTCACTTGCCGTGACCTGCCATGGCCCCATCCACCTGTGGCTCCTCTGCTGCTTTCAGCTCCAAGTGTGGTTCCCTGCACTGAGAAACAGCAATGCCTGGGAAAATATCCGCAAAAACCAAGGAACTACCCCTGCCCGGTTTACCTCCCCTTCTCCTCTCACGCCACTTGTTCAAGGAGGTGTCCAGGGGGCATCAAGTCTCCTAGCTTCCAGGAAGGCCCAGGAAGCCTACACAGTCCATTTTCCCCCAACAAATTTTAGTTTATCAGGCTTGTAGAACGTCAGAGCCCAAAAATCCAGCTACTCTGGCGAGGCCCTGCCTGAACGAATCTATCACTTGAGAATGGGCTGGCCCACTCCACCGACTGGTGCAACTCCCTGCCCAGGGACAAGGTAGAAAACACTGTTGCAAGAAAAAAGCTTGGCCCCCAGAAAGGCCAGCTCATGTTGATGCAAGAAGCCCAGTTTTCACAACATTATCTTTCTCATCGTTGAGTAACACGTTGTGTTTCTGGGTTTATACCTCAGTCTAAGGGATTTATGGTGCTGAGAATCAAGCCTCAAGCTATGATGAGGTTACCAGCTAACAACTGCCACCCTGCAGAGGCTACCTCTGGTAAGTGACCCTCCTCCCCTACCAGGCCCAGGAAAGCTCATTCTTGCAGGGAGAGAGCAGGCAAGGTGACGAATCAACCACAACCTAGAGCAGGGATTCTCAACCCTGGCTGCACAGCAGAGTTAGCTGGATCGTACCCCAGAGATTCTAATTTAACTGGTTTGGGGTGCGCTTGGGCATTGGGGTGTTCCAGAGCTCTCCAGATAGTTCTGCTGTGCATTGAGAACCACTGACCAGAGCCTGGAAGCTCTCAGGTCACACGTATCTGTAGAGATATTCCGTCTGATAAGGACCTGAGGGTAGAGAGGAGGAACTGTAGGCTGAGCAGAAGCCTCTAGAGGCGGGGGAATGACTTCCACCAAGGAACACCCAGTCTAGCCCTTCTCCACCACTTCCTCCCCGAGTCCTGCCATGACGGCCCCTCCTCAGAGGTCTGTGTCAGCTGCCAAGAGTAACAGCCTACCCTGGCTGAAGTTTGTAACCCCCTGCGGACGCCAGTTAGAGCCTATAATTAGAATTTACTGCAACTCCAATAACACAGGGCCTACC
The DNA here is from genome assembly GCA_031878705.1 of Tapirus indicus. Taxonomy (NCBI): domain Eukaryota; kingdom Metazoa; phylum Chordata; class Mammalia; order Perissodactyla; family Tapiridae; genus Tapirus; species Tapirus indicus. The sequence goes on from CM062926.1 coordinate 3,564,909, forward strand.
CACAGCCCAGGACTCCAGCAGCATTGGCTTTAGCCCAGTGATTTAAAACCTCAGTGGACAGATTCGCCACACCTAGCTTGCACTCTCCCGGTGGACTGCCCCCTCTGATGTCCACCGAGGAGGAATTGAATTATGGCCTCAGATGCAAGACTGAGAAGTTGCAGGGGGACGTCACAATTATGCATGGACCTGGATAGGCAATTTGAGGAGAAGGAGACCAGGGAAGCTAAATCTGTCTCCCCTTCGTCCTCCAAGTCTCCTTCCAGAACCCGTCGCAGCACCCACCCCAGCAGAGAAGCAGCCTGCACTGCTTGAAGCAACGCAAGCGGGGTGAGCTTCCTCACCAACCTCTCTCACAACGCCAGAATCGAGACAGCATAATTAGTCTGCACTTTCACAAGTAATAAATACACTCAAATTAAAAATACATTTGTACCACTCATTTTACCCCTGCATACATCATGACATGTAAATACACATTCCGCTTGTCTTTCGATAATCATTTCCTTTATATTCTCATGTTGGTCAACAGGGTAAATAACGCCCTCCTGTCATGAACACTCAAAAGTTTCTAGTAAGCTTAACAATTCCGTGAGAAGAATTGTGGAAGTAATACCAGATTTGGAATCAGGACACTTTGGTTTGAGTCCCAGCTCGTGCGTGAAGCTGTTCTGTGACTTTGGCCATCAGCAGCTCCCGGGTTTTAGTTCCCTCCCTTACCTGCCTTACCTACTAGGAGAGAGAGGCTGCAGGAGGCGAGAAGCAGCAGGACCCGAGGTCATCCCAGACGGGGCCTCAGAGTAGAGTGTGGGCTCGGTTAAGGGAGGGAAGGAGGGACAGTGGGGCACCCAGAGGCACCAGGGAGGAGGCAGTGTTCCCAGAGCCCAGTGTGCACGAGACCCTCAGAGGAAGGCCCCCCTGACAAGAGCTGAAGCTGAGGGCACCCTGAAGCAGGGGGGGACTGAGGCAGCATGCCCTCCTCATTCTCTCTCCTGCCTCTGATTTCCTTTGGGGGCTCCCAGTGGCCAAGTCCAGTTGGAGCCAGCCAGCAAGGGCAGCCCACACGGCCAGCCTCCAGGGGCATAGGGAAGGGCAGCGAAGGCTGGAAACGGCTAGAGGTGGGGGCAGTAACCAGCAAAGAGGCCTCTGCAGGGTCAAAATCTCCATTCAGTCCCAGATATGAAAAACGTGGTACTTTCCCACAACGAGTTTTCAAAATGCCTCGGAATTCACCTCCCCTCAACCAACGAAGCCCCTGATGCTGAGTAAAATAGATATGCAATTCTAGTCGGAGTGCTGATTAATAAACCTCGCCTTAAGAACATTCAATATCCAAGAAAGCAAACTTGAACGTTAGATTGAAGAAAGGTTATTTGCCTTCAGAGGTTTCTACAAGCACTTCGCACGAGGATCCCTCCCAGGGCTCATCAAGCTACATGCCCGTCTCCCTTCACCCTGAGGTCAGAGGCTGGCAGGGGCTGCAGCAGACAGACAGGCCAGCAGAACGGCCTGTAAGGGAGAGCCCTGGCCCACAGGGCAGTCACCGCCACAGCCAGCACCCTGACCCTCAGGACCTACCTGTTTGGTCTCTGACATTCCTGTGTCAGTGGAGCAATGCGACATCTGTGGCAGTCTCTGCAGCACCACAAGCGACCGGGATGCACCCAAATGCTTGTTTTGTCCTACAAGTCCTCAGTAAATGCCCCAGTCATGTCCCGGAATTTCACTTTAGGAGAACATTCTCATGTGGTAACTGGGTGGATCTCAGAGGGTTAATCCAGCCCTGGCCTCTGTTTGACAGATAAGGAAATTGAGAGCCAAAGAGCGGATATGACTTGCTCAAGACCACAGAGCAAGTCAGAGATGGAAGAACTCAGGCTCCCTGCCTCCTGGTCCAGTGCTCCCAATCCCCCAGCCGAGCAAGGTCCCCGTGAAAACACCTGAGGATGAGGTCTTTGTCATGCCACAAAGAGGCTAAGAGCATCAGCTCTAGAATTAGACTGCTGGAGTTCAAACCCCTGCTCCACTAGCTGCAAGAGTCTGGGCAAGAGAGTTCATCAGTTTCTTCATCTGTATAATGGGTACGGAAAAAGTTTACCTACTTCACAGAATCATTCAAAGGATGAGATGGAGCATGTAGAGTACTTGGTACATAGTAAGCACCAAGAAATTTCCATTTTTGTAAGTTCATCAGAATATCAATATTAACCATAAGAGCGTTTTCTCAGCCAGAAGGAATATCCATGGCTCCCTGGGACGTGGGATCCACTCGGTTAGAGAACTCAGTGAGTCAGCTGAGAGCAAAGCTCCTGCCATCATTTCATGAAGAGTGAAAGTGCCTTCTGGCACTGCCCTGGGGACGTGGGGACCCACACTTGCAAGGCTGTGAAACTTGGTTATGTCCACGTGTCACCAGCGTCCAGGAGGCGGAAATGGGACCACACTGACTTTAAATTCCCAAACTGTAATGACCTGTAGTCACACTGCCTTGACTCTGGATCCCAGCTCTCTCCCTCTGCCCTCTGCAAGGACCCTCAGTTCTCCCCAGGAGTCTTCGGTAGCAGCTCTCCAAACGCTCACAGGCTGTTCCATCAACCCACTGCAGACACCACACAGCGGCCGCCATGTTCTTCCCTCTGTCTGCTCCCTTGGCCAGTCTGTTTCCATGGTAACCGCCTGGGGCTGTGTCTCCAGAACTCCAGGGGGCGCCAGCACGGTATCTGTTACAGTGCTGAGGGAGGGAGGAAGTCCGGGTCTCAGCTGCACCCCCTCACTCAGGCCCTGGGGTATCTCCTGGCCACTTCTCACCCTTCAACAACTCTCCAGGTCATTCCCACCCCATCCTGCTCTGCCCCATGGCTCCCTTGGGGGTCCTCCACCATCCAGCTGTACTTTGGGATCAATTCCTACACTGAACAGTGGAATAGGCCCAACTGCCTGGAGTTGATGAATCATTACGGGATAAGGCACCCCAACATCCACTGAGGCCATGGCTGGGGACCCCCACTGGCCAGAGGACGCAGAATTTAAAAATTAAAGAAAAAGAATAAAATTGCTATTGCTTCTGGATGAAATATCCTGATAATCACAGGAAAGGAGAGCTTGAAACCATAATCATAATCATCTGTGGTCTTTGCCTGTGTAGACCTGGCCTGAGGCTTACATTTAAACCCATGGTGACTCTAAAAGCTACATGAATAGTTCCTTTCCCAACAAAACTGCCATACAGGGAGACAAATAATTTAAGTAGGGACAGTGCTCCACCAGTATGCACATATTAAAAGTTTAAAATCACAACCCAGGGAAAGAAAGCCAGAGAGAGAAAGAAGGAAAAGCAAACTTTTGGTTCATTTCTTCTAGCCGGAAAGATCGCTGCATTCTGAAGCCGTGCACGATTTCCGGCTGGAGCCCCCTTCTCCCTCTGAGCGAGGGAGTCAAAGGGAGTGACTGTCACAGATGGAGTGTCAAGGTGGAAGCCCCTCCTCAGAGGGACAGACGGAGAAATTTAGAAGAGAGACCCAGCCATAAATTTACAACTGGAAACTGACTCTACGGTGGATGTGCTTCTCCCCTAGAAAAGCGATCAGATGCTTATTGACATCAGATTGATGGAAGTAAGGTCTAATTTCTAAGCCTGGGAGCACTTCAGCACTTTCACAGGACGTTATATTTTCTGAGCATTTCACCAGACGCCCCCCCCCCAGAATCGATGTATGGGTTATAGATTATTGATCACGAAGGACCCAGACCACAGCCTCTCTTTCAATGTCAGAACAAGAGCCATTGTTCTTCCTGTGCTTTTAACCATGAGTCATCATACATTTTCAGACATGGAGCAATTATTCATAGTCAAGTTATCCTACCCAAGCTTATCAAGAATTTAAACTGAAAAATATCTATATGTGCCTTCCTATGGCAGCGCTCTACATACACAAGGAAAGTCAGGAAAACGTTACTGGTCCAAGAGCGAACTCAGAATCATTGGCTTTCAATTCTCTGTCCCTAATACGTAGTGCTTTCAACGAGACTAATATTGCCATTCTGTGAACCTGCCAGCAGATAGAAGTTACCACATTATTGTGGTCTGTTTCTGAGGACAAATAAAGTCTGCTGTTCTCCAGTGTTCTGCAGAGCACGCCATGCTATAGACAGAAGTGTTTCAAGTCAACACAATATGAAAAAATTCAAAATAAAATGAAAAGTGTCTGAAAACAAACCAACATAAATATACAGCAGTCCTGTTAATTATGATTATTTATGATCATAAGAACTGGCATCATTACTGTGGTTTCCTTTCCAAAATCTCACAAACTTGTTACTATACCGCAGTTTCAGAGTTCTATAGGCTGAAAAAGGTGGCGTGCTGGAGGCAAAAGTCATTTGGGACAGGAATCCCGTATGTTCCGGGAGCGAGGGCCTGCTTGCACACAGGCATGCGTGTGCGTGATGCCGACACACAATAAAACGCGCCTGGACCTTCCAGCTTCCCCCAACATTAAGCAACTGGTAATGCATTACAGATGTCTCTCATGAGTACCGCCAATCTATTAAACAAAGTGCTCCAGTCGCCTGCAAGGGGTCTGAAGAATGATCTAGAAATCCAGCCCCTTGGGGGCAACAGCCTATGGAACATCACCGACAACACTGAATATTTCATCAGGGATGACAGGACCCTTCTCCTCCCAGTCCCCCCTCCTCCGTCGCCCTGCCTGCCACTCCCCCCTTCCCGATTTTTTCTCCACTCACTTGACAACTAGCCACGGCCGCATCACTGCCGTCCCGCTGTCCTTGCAAGCTGACCTCTGTAGTGTGCGGTGCCCAGTGGTCATGCTGTCCTCGTCTCTCGCCAACCACATCTGACAGGAGACGAGGCGCTCACGGCAGCGGCTCCTGGCACCTGAGACGCCCTGGGACTACACAGGTAAACCAGGGGAGGCCGTGTTGTCTCCAGACTAACAACAGAGGGGAAGACATGACATCTCCGGCCAGGAGCCCACGTCCGCATATTCAAAAGGTTCATCATGCGGCTGATGAAGGCGGCCCCTCAGCCTTCCAGGAAGAGGCTTGCGGAAGGCAGCGGGGGGGGGGGCGGTCAGGAAGGAGCACCTGGCCCTGTCCTCCGTCGGGGGAGAAGAAAAGCACAGGTGTAACAGGACATTGATGGCAACTAGGGGCGGGGGTGGGGGGCACCGGCCCCCCCCGGCTCCTGGAGCCCCTCCCAGGAAGGCTCCAGACCCCAAAGACGCGTGTGGCCACGTGGGCAGCAGAGAGGCCAGCTCTTTCTCAGGGCCACACCTGCCCAGTGACTGCACCCAAGGAGACAGAGGTTTATCCGTCCCGTCGAGAAGGAAGTAGTTTCTTTAAAAATGACATGGTGGTCTTGAGTTACTATATTCTCTTGCAACTCCTTTTTGCCGGTGTCAGAGTGGAGAAAAACATAAAGTATTTTGACTGAAATAAATGGTTTCATGGAAAACAGAGAGCCCTGGAGAGTATTCTAAGACTTGAAGAACGTCATACTATTTTAAGCAGGTGACAGTAATGTCATTGTCTGAGGGGTTAGGGTATTTTCTCTAGCCTTACAAGAGGAGAGAGTAAGTTTGCTTCGACTAGAGAAGGTAAAGAAACACACTTCCCAGTCACTGGGATCCTTCATAGGCGGCCGCCCGCGTCTCCCTGCTCCCGTCTTCGATGAAACTAACCAGTACCGTTAGGGAGAGAGCATTTGTAGCTCGAAGCAGAAAACCAGGTAAAGTACAAAAACACTCTTCAAATCACTCTGATTTTTCCAACTTTCGTTATACCACCCACATCAACATGACTGCAATTCTTTTGTCCAAAAGCCTGTCCCAGCCTGCCCTGTGGTCATCGTGGATGGGGCAGGCCTGGGGCAAACCCAGACAGCACATTTTCTCTAACCTGGAGCTGAAAGCTTACTCCAGCCTGCCCCTCCTTGTTATTTTCCTCTTCTGTCTCGGTCCTGCTGAACAGTGGACAACAGAAGACAGCATCTGGATGCTGCCTGCTAGAACCACGGGCACTGATGGAAATCTTTCCTTTTTGTAATTACACAGCACTAACATATACGAAAAGCAGTCTTGCAGAAATCTTGTTAGGAGACCCCACTAGGACCGTGTCTGCTCACCAGCCTCCTCTTTACCCCAAGTTGGGTGCTTCTTCGTGCCGTCGTGTAGCTGTTCGAGAACGGCTCTTGGGAGGGTGAGAGTCTTGTGGCAGCCTGGTTCTCTCGGTGAGGCCAGCCCCCTCCTGCTCCCCATTCACATGTCCCCACCTCCCACTTCCCATGCACAGGTGCCTCTCATCTCACGAGGAGGAAGTGCGCCGTCCCCTCCTGGAGCCCTGCAACCGTGTCACCAGGAACAGAGGGGAAAGAGAAGGGAGGTGACTTAGCTGGACCCCTCATGTCTCTGGGCTCAGGAGAACACCCCAAAGATGATGGGGACCGGCTGGGCAGTGGTCCAGGAGTATCCTCGGCCAGCGAAACCGCTGCTGCTGCATTAGAACCTAAAATTCCCGGGGCAGAAGCATGCTGGGATGCCCTTGAGGAGAAAGCCACTCCTCCCCGGTTGAGCACCATCCATCACCCTCCTTGGGCATGTCCGGCTCCCTGGAACCCACGCCCACTCAGGCTGGCCCAGCCCCTCTTTGGCTGATGGACCAGTCCCTTAAATGGATTCATGTCAATGGGCTATAACTCTGAAGTCCCTTAAGGGGTTCATTGCGGAACTGGAAGCCCCTAGGAATTCCCTGTGAGACAGAGCAACACCTGTCATCCCTCGATCAGAGCACCTCAGACAGGTACCCCTCCAGCCTCGAGACGAATCTGTTTCTTCCCTGGAGCACCAGATGCCACTGTCGGCTTGCCCACAGGAACCACGTTATGTAAACTGTGAATGTCTATAACCACGAGGATCTCCCTCTGGGAGCCGAGGGGCTCGCTCTAAGAGAAACAGGCGGGACCCAAGACCCTCTGAGGGCACTGCGCCTTCTGACCTCCTCCTTCCAGAAATCTTATTCTGGGGTGACACTCACCTGGTGGGTGGAAAGTGGGTGGAACCATTAGAACCAACTCATATTTGACTTTTTGGTTTTCTTCTCTGTTTTGTTTTGTTTTGTTTTACTTTGTTTCTTTGGTTGGTTGGTTGGTTCTTTGTTTTGGGGCGGGGGCATTTCTGTGGCCTGACTGTGTAGAGTTAGTAGTTCATAAGTTATAGCTCTTTGCACTTCCCAAGCCCCCCAACTCATTCCTTCACACCCTGTGAAGTGCGTCCACACGAGGGAAAGTTTAAAGCAGAATTTTCTTGACCTGAGCACTATTGACGTTTCGGCCCAGATGATTCTTTGTTGTGTGGGTGTTCTGCACATCACAGCTATTTTGCAGCATCCCTGGCCTCTGCCCTCTAGATGCCAACAGCGCCCATCTCCCAGTTCTGACAACCGAAAGTGTCTCCAGACAATGTCAAATGTCGCCTGAGGGTGGGAAGTGGGGGCTTGAAACAGTGACTATTTATTTAGCTCACAAGTCTGAGCTTGGCGATTTGGGCTGAGCATGGCTGGGCGGTTCTTCCAGTCTTGAACGGCTGACTCACACATCAAACAGTCGGCCAGCTGTTGGCTGGGATGGGCAGATAGGCTGTCCTAGCCCCGTCCTCTAGCAGGCTAGCCCAGGCTTGGGATGGTGATGGCCAAGGCAGAAGCGTGGGTGAGCCCAGTTGAAAAGCGTTTTTCACGCCTCTGCTTCTCTCTTGTTTGTTAACACCCTGTGGTCAGAGCAAGTCTCGGGATGGATCCCAGGACTCAGGGGAGCAGCAGCACTGCAAAGGTGGATGGCAAAGGGTGAAGGCTTAGGCCACTTATGCCATCGGTCTGCCATGGATGGTCCTAGATGTCTGGCTTGCATAGCTGGAAAGATGGAGCAGCCTTTTACTGATGTGGGGCAAACAAGGGGAGGAATGCACTGGAGGTTTCAGGAATCAGGAATTCTGTTTTGGCTTAGGGACATGTAGGGCAGCTCAAGGCTCCCTAAAGCACTCAGCGAGGGTTTACAGGAGCTAACCAATGCCTTTTGGGTGCTTCTTTTCCAGTTTTAAACAAAATTCACCAAGCTGGACCAAGTCCCAAGACCACGAAAACGTTTTTTATTTAATTTTCATTTTTATTGATGTTTTAATAGTTTATAACATGGTGGGGTGTTAGCTGTAAATTATTTTTTGTCCGTCACCATGTGGATGCATCACTTCACCCCTTGTGCCCAAACCCCCATCCCCCTTCCCCTTGGTAACCACCAACCACTTCTCTCTGTCCGTGTGTTCGTTTATATTCCACATATGAGTGAAATCATGCAGTGTCTGTCCTTCTCTCTCTGGCTTATTTCACTTAACATAACACCCTCTAGGTCCCTCCATGTTGTTGCAAATGGGACAGTTCTGTCTTTTCCTATGGCTGAGTAGTATTCCATTGTATGTATATACCACATCTTCTTTAACCAATCATCAGTCGAGGGACACTTGGGTTGCTTCCACTTCTTGGCTATAGTGAATAATGCTGCAGTGAACATAGGGGTGCATAAATCTCTTGTGATGGTTGATTTCATGTCCGTTGGGTAGATGCCCAAGAGTGGGATTGCTGGATCATAAGGTATTTCTATTTTTAATTTTTTGAGGACTCTCCATACTGTTTTCCATAGGGGCTGCACCAGTTTGCATTCCCACCAGCAGTGAATTGGGGTTCCCGTTTCTCCACAACCTCTCCAGCATTTGTTGTTATTTGTCTTGGTGATTACAGCCATTCTAACCGGTGTAAGGTGATATCTTAGTGTAGTTTTGATTTGCATTTCCCTGATGATTAGTGATGTTGAACATCTTTTCATGTGTCTATTGGCCATCCGTATGTCTTCCTTGGAAAAATGTCTGTTCGTATCCTCTGCCCATTTTTTGATCGGGTTGTAAGACCACGAAACCTTTCGATGATGATGCCAATGAGCCTGTTATGGGGTGACAGTGTGGCAGAGAGCAGCTCCTGCCCAGTGCCAAGCTGACATCATCAGCTGACGCACCTAGATGTTTGTCATTTAACAGACAGAACTCCTCCCCCGGCCGTGTCCACCGCGCTGTCTCCACTGCAGAGTGGGCTGGAGATTCCCTCTACTCTGAGAGACTCTCTGATCTTATGCTGATCATTAACGAAGAATATTTCTCTCCAGAGATTTATTACATTAATGAGCTCTGAAATTACTCATAGCAATTAAGTATATTGTTTTTAAACTCTTCAGAAATCATCAAAACACACTGGTTGTTTTTCAGGGAAAAGTAAATGAGGGGTACAGTTGGTGCCCACACAAACCCGCCCGCCAGCTCTCTTCCTGCTGCCTGCGGGTGTTTCTGGCCCCCGGGCCCCGAGGCGGTGGTGTGCCCGCCTCGCTGAGGGAGGCTCCATATCCCATGAGTAGTGGAACTTTCTTTCTCGAGAGGGGACTGGACTCTAAGTGGCCAAACCTTGGATGGCTCTCTTCCCGGGACCATTACGAGGGTTGGGGACTTCTGCTCCCACTCACATCAAGAAGCAGAAGGAAAGCTGGAGGTCTCCTGTCCTGGTTAAAGAGGCGTCTCACGCCCAATGGCTGAGTGTCGCTTCTTCCCACATCCCTTGCCTCCACGGGGCACCACCCCACCTGACACACACCTGTCTGGGATGCTGCCTCCAGCTTCCCCACAGCATAAACCCATTAATGTAGCCACATTGGAACTTCCGATGGGGTCCCCGAATCACAGACATACTCACGCCTCCTTGACGAGTCACCATCATTACACTCACCTTCACGAGCCCCCTCCCAGGCCAGATGGCAAAGGGCAGGAGCTCAGAGCAGGCTGTCGGGTATCAAGCTGCGTAGATTCAAATACGGACCGTGGCACTCATCGGCTGTCACGTATAAGGGCTCTGTTAAAGCAGCCTATGGCACGGAACTTGGGTCTTCCTAAATCTATGTGAACTCCTTGCAATTATATTTCAATCATTTGCCCACATTCTCTCATTTAATTTTCACAGCTATGAGATAGGAACCATTATTATTCCCCATCTTACAAGGAAGGAAACGGAGACACACAGGTGAAGTGATTTGCCACGTCAGCTGTAGGCTTGGGGTTTTGTGCCTCTCCAGATCCTCTCCCCACGCAGGGACTGCCCCTCCAGGGACCATGTCATGGGCTTCCAGCTGGGTGCAGCCAATGGGAGCCCCCGAAAGAGGGTAGAGGGCGGGAGGAGAGAGAGGCGGGATATTCATTCTCCCGGCTCCTTCCTGGTGGGGACACTTCCTGGTGACCTGCTCCATGCAGCCCTCTCTGCCTTCGGACTCCAGGCTGCTCTGTCCCTCAGCCCTCAGGTCTGGGTATCCCCCACCCTCCCACACACCCGTGGACTTCCCTGAACCCAGCCTGCTCCTTTGTAAGTGGTCCTTTCATTACACCCTCCTCCATTTGTACCCTTCGAGGGTGCCGTCTGTTTCCTTCTGGGCCCCGAACTCCCAAACGTGCACTCTAACCACTAGTCTGCACTGCTGGTGCCCTGGGCCCTGGAAGACAAGGATTTTGACAGAAGGGGAGAAAGGAAAATCATCTGTACATTTTTCACTTTTTTGTTTTTTTGCAAGGAAGACCAGCCCTGAGCTAACATCCATTGCTAATCCTCCTCTTTTTGCCGAGGAAGACTGGCCCTGGGCTAACATCCGTGCCCATCTTCCTCTACTTTATATGGGACGCCGCCACGGCATGGCTGACAAGCAGTGCATCGGCAGGCGCCCGGGATCCGAACCTGCAAACCCCGGGCCACCGAAGCGGAGCACATGAACTTAACCGCTGCGCCACCGGGCTGGTCCCTACATCTTTCACTTTTGAGGCTAAAATGCAGACTTGAAAGGTCCCAACGTTCTGAGCCCTTTGGCTGGGCTTCGTCCAGCTTGCAGATGGATGACAGGGAAGGACAGAGGAGCCGCACGATGACCGCCAACGTGGAACCTAGTGGCTCACGGAAACGGACAGAGCCCTGACTACTTAAGTGCAGACAAGGACAGTCCCAGAACCTCCGCTCAGCTCTGCTATAAGCTGTGCAGTCCACATGGAGGGCCGACAGTGTGCACAGAAGAAGGGGGAGACCCAGCACCCCAGAGGTGGGGAAGAACTCAGCAGCAAGGCCCTCCTGGAACCTGAGCAAGGAAACAAGCTGACTTTTCAGCAGGAAAAGTTCTAAATTCAACTGAGTGTGGCCTAGTCACTCCAGGCCCAGGATGGCCAGAGGGAGCTGCATTTGGAGGGGGAGAGGCCTCTTCCCCGCCCCCCTGCAGGCCCCTCCCCACAGCACTGGGGTGAAGGCCCTGCCCCAGAGGTCATGAGGATGGCCGTGCCCTGAATGGGGTCACTGAGGTCACAGGATGGAGAAATGGAACGGGGATGGCTCCAACTAGTTTCCTCGTGTCTTTGCTTCCCTCTCTGCCAGCCTCTGGTACCAACCACGCCATCTCCGGGTGGACATCAGTGCCTCAGTGCCTCTACTCTAGTTTCTGGCACCGTTAAGGGCTCAGATCAAATCCCTTCTCCTCGTGGAGCTGGGCCACGGGAGTCCTTACCGAGTCCCCTCAGACTTGCTAAGATGTCTCTTGCTGCATCGTCCGGCCAGCAGAGGCTCCAGGGAGGAGGAGACTGGGCCTTCACACTCTCACACAGTCCCATCCCATCTCCCAGGGCTTGGGACATCCGTGTTACAGATGGGGACACTGACCGCCTCCCCCGCCCCCCCGGGAGAACGACTTAGACAAAAAGCCGGATGCAAAGCCAGGAGGTCGGCGCCCCAGCCAGGGCTCCCCGTGCTGCTGCAGGCCCACTGCCGCTTGTGCGCATCCACTCCCGTTTCTAAATTGCCCCAACGTAGACCCTGGGAACAGTCACCCTGAGGGTGTTCCATACCATCCGCCTAGAGAGTGCAAGGAAGGCACCCTCTAGGACCAGGTGCATGGGGCACCGAGACTTTTTAAGTTAAGTAATAACCAACGTTTTCTTCCACAACTGCTTCAAGGGTTATAACCGAGGGCGAATTATAGGTCCAGGGCTGCGGGCCATTCCATCGCACTGGTAAGGGGGTAAATGTAAAGGTGACTCCGTTAAAAAAAATTTCCATTAAAAATTAAAACCACCTAGAAGCTTAATGCCAAATGTATAGACCCCCCCCTCCTCCTGCTCTCTACCGGGCATTCTGTGCCACCGAAGTGAAATGGTTTTCCTCTCCCTTGAGATTAACAGAATAAGGTGATCACATGAAATGAGCAATGAGCCGCCCCAAAAGGGGACTACTGGGGCGTGGTGGAGCGAGTCCCAAGGGCAGGGCCCCTGGTTACTGCAGGGCAGCTGTGAGTCACAGACTTGGGAAGAGCTGTTTGGGTGGCTATTGGGAGGGGGTTTTCCAATTTTCAAAATGAAATCTTCACTTTCAGGGGATTGCAAACGCCAGCCCCATCAAGGAGGCTTTCTAGGTCCCATTCAGAGACCTCCCCCGGACGCTCAGTGCCAGTCACTGCAGCCCACGCTGAGCCCCTCTGGAGAGCCACTGAAGTCAGTCTCTGAACAGCATCCCACACGGCAAGGCCAGGAAGAGGCGCTACTGAGGAAAAGGCCTCGTCCACCCTCAGGCCCAGCTCCAGCCCTCTGCCCAGTTCCCTCCTGGCCACAAGACCCAGACTCTGAACGGCAGCCATCCCCGTCCCCACGTCACCTTCCCTCCCCCGGCCACACCTCCCACCTCGGAGCAGGCGTGTCTTCACCGAGAAGATCCTCTGATGGAGCCAAACAGCTCCAACCAAGCAGGACCAAGGAGCAAAGTGGGGGGCGGCTCAGATCCACATGCCCAGAACTGGCTGGAGTGACCTGCCCAGTGGAGCCCTTCAAGAAAGGAGCTCACAAAGGCGCCACGGACAGACCCTGCGCCACGGCCGGGCTGACGGGCACCATCACACAACAGAAATAAAACTAAATTACATCACTTGTCGGCATTAAGAAAAATTTTCATCTCCGTTCTTCATCTGAAAAGCACTATATTTAATGAATGAGTACTGAGTCATGACACGTAAATGAGTAAAATATAGGAATTATACTGAGGTCAACTAATGTATCTTTAAACCAAGAAAGGAAGGGATCTGTTCATGCCTGTCGATGGTGCCACTCCCAGTCACCACGATCCTCTGAGAGGCCGCCCCTGAACCCTGGGGAATGGCGGACAGTTCTACAAGAAGCAGACCAAGCTTCCATGCAAACTCTTGCGTGACTGAGATGAAGAAATCTCGCTGATCTGTTTGCCCAGGTTCTGCGAGTCTGCAAACTCTCTGTGCGTATCCGATGAGGCACTGCTGCTCCTGTGCAAGGCAGGCGCCATTCCAAAGGAGCATCTTGTAGATTCACTACTGATGGAAGGTGGGCGTTGGCTCCCACGGTGCTTCCAAAAGGGCGGTCCACACAAGGCGTGCATCAGAACCGCTCTTTCTCAACTGCATTCCTCGCTTTCATTTCTCCACGAAAACTAAGATGCTTCAAAGCCTGAACTCTGCACAAGTTTGGATGAAAGATGAGAGAGAAGAAAGTAAGAGATGCCGAGATCCACCAGGAAACCCGAGAGGAGGAAAGTTCTGGTGGGGAACCATCTTCCAAGGACTCCACACTTACAGGTTAAAGTGCGCATATTTTCGTTTTTCCACCTTGCAGCTGTCTTCAATTTTTTTGTAAAAACAATACTCTGAATTTCCTTTGGTGAAGGGCTCCCCTCCATTCTCAGTCATGAAGTTTGGGTGGGGTTGACCCCCACACACAGCACTAAGGTTGGACACTGATTGTCCTAAGTCAGTCAATACATGCCTTAACCCTGACCACAGGAATTAATGACCTAGTTCTGGCCAAGTTGTTGATGATTGTGTGTAAATACAAAGCTTGTGATGCCAGAAACATTTGCATTCATGAAAGGAAGGCTTAGAGCTACTGGGAGAGGCAGGTAATATTGTGTGAAAGCTGATGATGAGGCCAATACCAAGAGGGCTCTTGGTGATATCCTATAATCTGCTGGATCAAACCTCACCTGAAGCAGGACTGACTTGGAACTTTTTGTTTACAAAGGGTGAAACGTTTTCCGTCTTGTTTAATCCAGCACGAGTTTTTTTCACGACATACAGTGGTGGTTTTCATGACACCCTGTGTTTCCAGAATGTAGAGGGTCCTTTCTAGAATCCTGTGTCCTAGAGTGCAGAGAAGCTTTCTGATCCCCTCCCTCCAACACACATAAAGATGACCAAACTCCAAGCGAGTGCTCCACAAGAGCTGATAACAACAGCAAAGAGAGGCCGCTGCATTGGCACCAAAGACAGGGAACCCACGGCTTCCAGAGAGTGGGGGGTCAGAGCTGACGGCCACCCAGGACTGACCCCTTGTTTGTGGCTGACCTCTGTTCTTATTCATCAAATCCCATGCCATCCCAGTCTTTAATACTTGGAAATTGCCCCGCCTTGAGCTGTCAAAGCCTGTCACTAGTTAACGCCCCTGCCGACCAGGCTCACTAGCTTCCCTGGGAATCCGCCGGCGGGGGGGGTGTGAGGAAGAAGCATGTTTAAAGTGCCCTCCATAAAGAGATCGCGCAGCTCTCCCTGAATCTGATCACACGCCGAGGCCACTGCAGTCCCGTGAAGCCACAGGCTGGCAAACAAGGGGAAGGAGAGCGCCGTGGCAGAGGAGCCCGCGCCCTCGGGTTGGCTCAGCCCAGGGCAGGGAAGAGAGGCCGAGGAAGACTGCACAGCTGTCTCTCCTTCCTTCCTTCAGACCAGGGTGCAAACATGAGTTCTAGCTCTGCATGGGTAGAAAGGACCTTAACTGTCATCTACTGTCCCCTGATTTAATGTTTACCTCCTCCCCAAGCTCCCCTGTGAGGGTCACAAAGCCTGTGTTGAATGTCTCTGGGTGATGGAGAACTCACTTCCCACGTCCCTTGGAGGCGACACCATCTTCGGTCAGTGGTGAAAGTCTCGATTCCCCTTGTTCTGGGCGTGTGTCCATATCGCCGAAGTTCCCACCCCTTGGGGCTGCTCAGAACACTCTGCCCCCTCTTCCCTTGGAAGCTTGTCAAATGTCAGAAGACAGAAATCATGGTCCCCCTGGGTATTCGTGTGCCCCCTAGCCATTCCTCACATGGCCTTGGTCCTATGTATCCAAACCTGTCCCAGTCTTTACCAACCACAATACTTTCCAGAATTGCTTTCCACTTTTCAAATACTTTTCAGGATGGTAGGATAGAGCTCCTTCCTATCACCTCCATTGTTCTTTACACTATACTCCCATTAATGCAACCACAATTGCATTGTGGTTGGAGAGAACTATGGTGGGGTCAGACCAATGGAATGTCCCCACTCATTTTTCCACAAAGACAACATATGCCCTGCTTATATGTTTCTAATGCCACTGATGCCGATAAAGCCCTGTTCCTTGCTTTATTCTACTTTTATAATGCCCCCCGTCCCCATCATCTTGAGCTGGTGAGAAAGCCCATTTCCTCCTCATAGTAAGTTAAGAACGTGCCAGCATCCATGTCGCGGGGGGTGGGGGGATTGTCTCCCAGCTTCGGAGATGAATATGTAAGTAAAACTGAAGGCTCCCAAATTGAAACTGATCTATGTAGGCCACCCCTTGCTAATTGTCACCCAGCTATTTTGTTTCCACTAGTCACGTGGTAGGTGACAGCCACCGACATTGACGGATTCTGACCCGGACTAGAAATCTGGTTTCTAAAAAAGAGAGAGAAGAAAGGGAGAAGGAGGCGATGAAGCTAGCGGCCCAGGGCGAGGAGAAGGGGTGGGAACAGGGGCCTCTCTGACAGCTCAAGCTGAGGAGGAAAATGAGAAAAGAAAGCTGACTCCACCGCCATGTGTGGCGAAGCCGGCCGGGACAGCTGGGAGAAATCCGGCCCGACCCGAACCCCGGCCAGGACTGTGATCCTGCCCGCGTCCGGCTATCAATAACCCTGCGTGATTGATGCTAATGATTTATGTTAATTTTGCCATAAGCTTTATTTGTGCCCAGTGCTGAACTTAAAGATGTCAAATCGTTCCTTAGGAGATTGTTAGAGGTTTTCCAAAAGCAAAGTCTGAAATATAACGCCTGACGTTCCATGTGTCAGGGCCCCGGTCTCCCCAACTTTCTCCGTGAGGCGAGGGTCACCATCCCCCGTGTAATTGCCCCTCACCCGGTGATGAGTCCCTGGAAAAGGATTCCCATTGCAACAAGGACTCTCCACAGGGGCCTTCACTTTCCCCTTTCTTCAAGGGGGGTGCTCTGGGCAGCTAAGAAGGCAACATCCGTCCCCAGCACCCCATCTGCAGTCTGCGGCCACCGTTCACCCCAGAGGAAGGGCGGGAAGGGACAGGCTCACCGGGCCTCACCCCAGGTGGCTGTGGAGCAGTCAATCCGCTTCCGGGGCCTCGGTTTCCCTTCTGTTAAATGGAGCGGAGGGAATGCTCAGTGCATTTCACAGGAACGCTGGCGGTTCAAACACGGTAACGCCACCAAAGCGTTTCGTTCTCCGCGATGCCCCAAGCACACGATGCTTCCTCCAAGGCGGCTCTGAGTTCAGCCGCTCCCCCAGGGCCCAGGCACTGGGGCTGGAGGTGCAGAGCAGATCTGGCCTTTCGGGTAGTCACCTGTCCACCTCGCTCCTGTCCACACATCAGTGGTTGATCCAGGTGGCTCTTCGGGTACCTCCTTTGTTCCTCCCAGACACCAGGGAACCCTCTGTGTGGCTGGCCCTAGACAAGGCGGCATGAAAGAAAGGTGGGGGCCCCAGCAACTCAACCCTCTCAGGCAGGCCGACACTACGACCTCGAAGACTGCCCAAATCGCAGAGCATAACTCTCGTGGTGCTGAAGCAGCACGTGTCCACTGCGCGGAGGACAAAAGGAGGCCAGGGCAGTTCGACACAGTAGGAAGGGAAAGACAGTGTCCACTGCTGGCCGGGGCAGAGCCACTGGACATGACAGCCATCCACCAGCACAGCTCCCTCGGGCCCAGGAGCTCCCACCTTATGCTGCTACCCTGTCTGCCCCTTGCTCCTCCTTGAAATCCCCTCCAGGACTGCGCCACCCTCTGCGGCCCCCGGCTCCAGCCATCAGGGCTCCCTTCAGGGCCCATCAACAGCTCAGGGGACCAGCAGCTTCTTCCACCTGTAAACCAGTCACCCTGTCGATGGCTGGCCTGCCTTCAAAAGAAAACCCTTCACGGTCTCCCCCATCAGAGCCCAGATCCAAGCCAGGACCCAGCTAAACGGAAGCCCTGGGGGAAGTAATGCACGGGGGAAGCAAAGCCCGGAATCCTCTTGTCCTCCCTCCCCGCCTCTTGCTAGAAATTCATTATCTAGAGCTTAAAAGCAACCATTTCTATATGGGTTTGCCCCGAAAAGGAAATATTCTCTCTGCTCTCCTGGCCTCCTGTGATGGGGCTCCACTAACCCAGCTTGGTCTGGGCTGTACAGCGAACACCTGTCAAAACATATGGACCGTGCCATTTATCAAATAATCTGCTCCAAGAACAGATAGGCACTATCAGCAATCTGGTATTGATCCATACAGGCCCTGCTATTGTTCATCCCTGCATCCCGAATGGCAGCAGGAATTAATGAAAGGAACAAAACAATGCATACCAATCACTCGGCCCCACAGCTGGTTTGCTACTCTCATTAAGTTGGGCAAAGTTTCCCCAGCAAACCCAGAAGCTTGCTTGGGAGAGGTGGGCCTGGGAGATCAGAGGTGGGCCTCTAACTGGCCAACGGACCCTCAGCCGCCCTCTCCCTCTTCCGCCCTCCACAGAGCCCTTGCTTGTTGATGCTCCTGAATCTTTGAAACCTTTGGAAGTAGACATGCTTATGGCATCAGGACTCCCGCCTGGGTGCAGAAGCAGCTCTCCCCAGGTCTGGGTGGAGATGGCCTTTCCCTGACAGCCCCTTTGAGGTTGTGTTTAAGCTCCTCTTGTCCAAGACCTTCTCCCACACAGAGTCTGCTTGCCTTCCATGAGCACGGACGCGCACCAGGGAGGGATATGTCTGCAGACAACACCTGCAGGCCACCAAGGGGAGGCTGCATACCACGGGGGGAAAGAGGGTCAAAACCCAGCCTCTCCTCCAAGGGGAGGTCCTGCAGAGAGACACCACTAACCCCATCTCTGGGCCCCCCACACAGACACTCCTGCCTCGCCATCACTGTGTCCACACCAGAGCAGGCTTCAAAGGTTCAGCTTAAATGGCACCTCCTGAAGCCCTCTCCAATCCCTCCAGCCAGAACTGAGCTCTCCCTCCACCGAGCATTCCCCAGGCTTTACCTGGGCTGTAACATAATAAACTTTAGTCTCCTCCAGCCTACAAGATTCAGAAGGAGTAAGGAGCCAGGAGAAACAAGCACATAATTATAAGTCCCGCCGTCTGAAGGCGGGGACATAGATGCAGTCACCTCTGCAGCTCAACATAGTGCCTAACACTATTAACAATGGGTGGGTAGCCAGACAGGTGGGTGGGGGATGGGTGGGTGGGGGATGGGTGGATGGATGGGGGATGGGTGGATGGGTGGGGGATGGATGGGGGAGGGGTGGATGGGGGAGGGATGGATGGGGGATGGATGGATGGGGGAGGGATGGATGGACGGATGGATGGGGGATGGATGAATGGATGGGGGATGGGTGGATGGGGGATGGATGGATGGGGGAGGGATGGATGGGGGATGGGTGGATGGGGGATGGGTGGATGGATGGGGGATGGATGGATGGATGGGGGATGGGTGGATGGGGGATGGGTGGATGGATGGGGGATGGATGGATGGATGGGGGATGGGTGGATGGATGGATGGATGGATGGGGGATGGGTGGATGGATGGGGGATGGATGGATGGATGGGGGATGGATGGATGGGGGATGGGTGGATGGATGGGGGATGGGTGGATGGATGGGGGATGGGTGGATGGTTGGGGGATAGGTGGATGAGGGATGGATGGGTGAGTGGGTGGGTGTTTTGGTGGATGGAGGATGGATGGATGGGGGATGGATGGATGGGGGATGGATGGATGGGGGATGGGTGGATGGATGGGGGATGGGTGGATGGGGGATGGGTGGATGGATGGGGGATGGATGGATGGGGGATGGTTGGATGGGGGATGGGTGGATGGATGGGGGATGGATGGATGGATGGGGGATGGGTGGATGGATGGGGGATGGGTGGATGGTTGGGGGATAGGTGGATGAGGGATGGATGGGTGAGTGGGTGGGTGTTTTGGTGGATGGGGGATGGATGGATGGGGGATGGATGGATGGGGGATGGGTGGATGGATGGGGGATGGGTGGATGGGGGATGGGTGGATGGATGGGGGATGGATGAATGGATGGGGGATGGATGGATGGATGGATGGATGGATGGATGGATGGGGGATGGGTGGATGGATGGGGGATGGATGGATGGATGGATGGATGGATGGATGGGGGATGGATGGATGGACGGATGGATGGATGGATGGGGGATGGATGGATGGATGGATGGATGAATGGGGGATGGGTGGATGGATGGGGGATGGATGGATGGATGGGGGATGGGTGGATGGTTGGGGGATGGGTGGATGGATGGGGGATGGATGGATGGATGGGGGATGGGTGGATGGTTGGGGGATAGGTGGATGAGGGATGGATGGGTGAGTGGGTGGGTGTTTTGGTGGATGGAGGATGGATGGATGGGTGGTGGGTGTGTGGTGAGTGGTATGTGGGTGGGTGTTTTGGTGGATGGGGGATGGATGGGTGGGTGGATGGGTGGGTGGATGGATGAATCTGAAGTGAGTGGAACAAAAATTCAAGGGTGCCCCAGTGCCATGGCAGTGAGCTCACATTTCTGGCATCCTGATGATAAACAGCACTGCGGGTTTCACTTTCCTTCTCAAAGTGCCAAGCATCTCCTCATTCTCTACCCATAGTGCCAGGGAGCCTTCTCATCCTGATGGACCAAAGAGAGACACTGAGGCCCAAACACTGAGGTCCAGGCTTTGCCCTGGACCACACAGAGCCAGCCCTCAAACAACAGACCTCCAGAAAGGAAAGATACTTGCTCTCTGCCTGGTATAAACCAGACCCCGGCCCCCGGACTGCCCAGTCAGGAGGCTCCCTGGAAGTCTCAAAGCCGTGGTGGGACCAACCACCGCCCCAGACCAGACCAGCCAGCGAGGGCCACACCTGTTCCCCTCAGAAGGGCCCCTGCAGGTCTGCCTTGATTCTCCGTGGGGGGTGGGGGGCCCTGTGTGTCCCCCATGCTGCAGACAGTGAGGTCTTCCCCTCCTCCTCGGTTTGAAGGCGGCCTCAGCAGAAAAACAGCCAAGAACGGAGCCTTCCGCTCAGCTCCAGTCTTTTCAAGAGAGGCAGCTCACCCCGTGTCCAGGAGATGAAGCAGAAACACTGAGTGGCACTGGCCGGGGCCTCGCTCAGCTGAACAGGGCCTCTGGGGGCAAGAGACAGTTCCAGTCTGGGAAAGCACAGACCAAGGGTCGGGCTGGGCCAGCCAGGCATGCGACATGCAGTCCTCCCAGGACAGACGGCAAATCTCCCCCGTGCAGGGCCCGCAGAGGTCGACCCGGGTGTGGGGGCTCTTCTCCCTTCACCTCTGCCCTGCAGCTCCCTGCAGCATCACCTGGACCTGGTCCTCCTTGAGGGCCACACCACACGCCTGCAGTGCAGGGAGGGAAGAGTGGCAGCAGCTTCTGTTTCTGGCTAAGGAAGACAGGTGTGGGTGACGAGCGTGGCTGGGCAGTTGGACGGGAAGGGATAGGAAGCGGGGAACACCAGAGAGTGACAGGAGAACAAAGAAGCCCTGGTTCCTGCCCTTAAGGGTCTCTGAATATAGTGGGGAAGGAAAGCCATGAGATCATATAGTCAGTCAAGAAACCCAACCACAGGCCCCATGCTCGTCATCCTCTCTCTTTCAGGAATTCCAGACGTGCAGCATGTCAGGTGAGATTCCCCACATCCCTCCTTCCTGAATTCCAAATAGCTCCTGCCCAGTGCTCACGCAGATGGCAAGGCAGCGTTTGGGGGCAGAATTTTGCCCTCTTGAGTTCCCGTAGGCAAACGCTGCAATAGCCAAAAGTGGCGCCCAGCCACAGTCCAACTGACCTCAGGGAAGGACTGTCTTGTGAAGGCTGCTCCATCCCTGCACTCCGTGCCACCACCCCCTTTGGGCAGAAACATGGTATCCAAGCAGGCCAGGCCCTGCTGGGGTCTGAAGATACAGGCGTGAAGGAGGAGCCCCTCCTCACTGACCCCTGTCCCATCACGGCCAAGCCCACAGGCTCCAAGGATGTACCAGAGAGAAGGAGATTCCGAAGGCAGAGAGGGGGCCTCCAAGAGGGGATGCCACGCACAGGCAGAAGCAGGGGAAGGTGTATGGGGAGGAAGACAATGACCATTTCCTAGGAATGCCCCACATTCCACGGAAGGTGAGTGGGAAGCCCCCGGCTTGAGCTCCAGTCCCCACAGCAATATCACCCGCATCCCTGTTAGTGTGCGGAGCACCGTAGCCTCACTGCGGGGACCCATCTGCGGTCCCCCTCTGATTGCACTGGGAGCTGGGACCGGGAAGGCCAGTGCATAGCAATGCTGCTCAGTGTTCTGGAGAAAGACATTAGGCCAGGTCCCCGCGCTGTCGTCAGCTGCTGAGGGTTGACACCCACGCAGAACCCAGAGAGCCAATCGGCACCCCCTGGCTACGCAGCGACTTACGTCGCCTTTGGAAGCAGAGGCTGTGGAAATGGGACAGGCCGCCATGCCCTGGGACTTCATCAGGACTTTGCTGGGACGGAGCACACTGTGGGCTCAGCATCAGGCCTCACACGTTGACCCAGATGTCCGCTCTGCCACACCCACTGCCCACAGGGACCCGGCCCAGCCCCTCCAGCATCCACACGTACCACCAGGACAGCAGCTGTTGTCCCTCAGAGCCTGACACCCCGAGGCTCTCAGCCCCGACTCCAGTGCACAGGCCCTCTTGCTCCAGGTCAACTCCAAGAAAGCTGACAGAGCAGCAGAATCGGACTTTGTGGCACCTGAGATGTGGCTTGGGCAGCCCTATGACTGGCTCAGTGAGCCCAGGAGCCACGGCACCATCAGATCGCAGTCCTCTCTCTGCCAAGGATATTGCTTTTAAAATGGGTTATGTTTGCTGCCTGTGGCCCCACGAATCAAGTGGGATGTTGCTTGATGGTTTCTTCTCGGGACCTTGAATGCCAAGGTCTCCATCCCGCCCTCCCCTCCATGGGCATATGTCACCTCTCACCTTGGAAATGAGCTGCAGCTTGCCCAGCTTGCTCGCTCAGAAAGGGCTGATCTCCTGTGCTCTCTCTTTCTAACGCTGGCAGCTCGTCAGCAGGCGCCTCCCTAGGAAAGTAGCAGCTTAAAGGAATGTCTGCCGGTGCAGAGCCCGTGTGAGAGGCTGAGCAGGAGAAAAAGACGGAAAGCCCTGATCTGCTCGTAAGGGTCTCCGGCTACAGTGGAGAAGGAGAGCCATGGGATCACATAGTCAGTCAAGAAACCCGACCACAAGCCCCACTTCCCAGAAGCGTCTTAGGAATTCCAGGGGTGTACAGTGTGTCGGACGAGATTCCCCAAGTCCCTCCTTCCTGAACTTCAGACATCTCTTGCCCAGTCCTCACCCGGGCTCCGATGACCCCCCGAGACCCCCCCCGCAAAGCCTGGGTCCGGGAAGCCACTGTTTCGGGGAACGTCAGCACAGGACTCTGCAGCTGGAGGCACGGGAAGATGCCCGGGTGGACCATCCTTCCATTGCTGGCGGGAACGGGGCCCCCGTGGCGACTGGGATGTTTCGTGCTGCTTAGCCCAGGACTGCTCCTCGGCCGTGAAAACCCCACTTGAGGGAGGCCGGATGAGACGGCACCCGGGCAATGTTACCCCCATCCCCTTCCTTGAAGCCAAGACCGAGGTCACGCCACAAGCCCGGGATGTGGGAGACATCAGGGAGTGCAAAGAGGCAGCCAGTCCGTGGTCCAGCTTGGTTTGGGCACACACAAATTATTTTTCACTGTAGTAACCCAACATTTAAAATTCAGAAGGTCGCACCTTTTTATCCAAGCCTGTGCTACCACCTCTAAACAGAGGACCTGACAATCCTGGGTCACATTCCCACCTGGCAACAAGGGCTGGGGCGGGGTGCAGTGACCCTCTCCAGCCCACGTCACTGATGTCAGCTGCCTGCCCGGCCCCTGCGGGCTCCTGGTTTGCCACTTTGCGGGGGATGTGGCTGCAGATCTCAGCACGATGAGCAAGCAGAAGACGCACTGGGGTGACACTGGGCCATAGCACCCCACCATCGTGTAGCCCTAAAAGAGTGTGACCTTGCACAGATAATTCCCCTTCAAATGAGATTCTCCCGGGCCTCACCGGGTCACCCTGGGGCGTGTAAAACTTTGTTGATCAGGGGAGTAAAATTTTCAGAGACGCAAGGCCAGCTCCTTATGTGTCTCTTTGAAATGAAGACCAGCACCCCGACTCACCAGGTCTTAACTGCGAGCGGGTCCTCGGCTGGAGGCTGTTTCCAGGAGGCAGGCAGGCTTGCTTTAAATGCAAGGAGGGGTTATGACTGACTGCCGAGATCCAGTAAACAAAGAGGGTTAAAAAAATAAAGCCAGGCTTCCTGTCTGCCCTTTGCACACTAACAGCCGCTGTTTGCTGGGGCTTTCACATGAGTAAGACGGGTGTGCTGATTTCCATTACACAGAACATTAATAAGAGGAGGCACTGACCCTCAATTGCCAAGAAGCAGGTAAATGACGGGGAGGGAAAGGGGCCGAGAAATGGTAGGCATTTTACACCGCACGACTTGAAGGGGAATGCGTTGCCTATAAAGATGACGGGTGTTGTAGCACTGGGGGAAAAAACATAATTTTTCATTGATGTACGGCAGCAGGGCTGGAAGGAACACAAATACTACAGCAGATCCATTAACTGGATGACGGGAAACAGTGTTCACATCCACTCACTAAACTGTTTTTGATTCTTTAGTACCAACACACACAATGATCCTTACGTTATGTTGCCAGGGAAAAACCTTAAAATGCATTTATTTCATAATGTAACTTTCCTATATTATCATAATCGAGCCATAACGGTTGTTGCAAACACCATGGGGTCTAAAAAACACCTAAGTAGAGTTATTAAATTGGAAATTTTTTAAAAGGGGGGAATTCGGAGTGTCTACAAGATTATGGCTGCCTGTGGGGACGGGGAGAGCGGCCGGTGACGTCCCACCTTTGGCCTATCCTTCTGGCCACCTGAGCTCCGGACCCTAAGCACCACCTGTCACAGCCAAACAGGACTGGCGATACCTGGGGGAGGCACGTGGCAAACACACGGTCATCCATGTCCAGCTACGCTGTGAAAAGTGGGCTTTGCAGGGAAGAGTGACAGTCTCCTCTCTCATCTTTAGCTTCAGCTCCTCCATTTCCACCTTCACCCTCCCCTCCTCCTCTTCCCTTGTCCCTTGTGCTGTGGCCCATATGCACCATCTGTACCATGGGGACAAAATGGCTATTGCATGGAACATGCTGGGTGCCATGCCTGGCCATGTGCTGGGTATTAAATGGATGGTTATTAGTAGCACGACTGTTATTGGTCATTCCCACTACGACCACCATGCAGAGAGCCCACGCCCAGTGAGTCTGTGGTGGTCAGGGTCTGAACGAGCCAGGCCCACGTTGGACTCTTGACCCTGCTACATCCTCAGGCCCTCAAAAGTGGAAGTTACCGTAATTATGGCTTTTATAACCAGTACATCCTCTCCCAGGCACCGAGCTCAGGGGTGAGGAGTGCCCGCCCCACCCGGGGGACCTCCCCTGCAGCCGGTGTGGGCAATCAGGGAGTTCCAGCAGAAGTAGAAGCCAAGTGTCAGGAGGTAAAGGAGGAAAAGGAGGGAGTCTTGTCGAGAAGGCAGCTTGACCAGACCTGGGATTCAGCAGACGCGGAAGGTGGTGAGGCATTCTAGCAAAGTGAGCAGGTGGATGGATACAGCCTGGGTGGGTGGGGAGCGGGATGGGGGGGCGGCCAGAGCCCAGCACATGTGTGGAAAGCAGCAGGTCTCGAAGGCGGGGAGAGGAAGTGGGGGAGTAGTGGGAGGACCTGACTCTAACACCATGCTTGGCTCACCCCCCGGCTGCCTCCAGGACGGACTGGAGGGACTGGAGGCAGGTGGGACTGGAAGGAAGGGTCAGGAGGATGAGCCCTCGATTTACTGCCCCGCGTGCGTGCCTGGGTGGTTGGCATCAGCATGGGGGAGAGGAGCCAATTTGGAGGAGGTGATGAGGTGAGGAGGACAGGCGATGAGATTGAGGATGACGGCAACTTGGTCCCACAGTTGGTCTTTCAACTGACGGAGTGAAAATACACAGGGATCCGCAACATCAGCAGCAACTCACACTCACTGAGCACTCCGGGCCGGCAGGGATGGGGAGGCCCGCTGTGCATCCGTGCGTCATTGGGCCTCACCCCGACCGGGGAGGGGAGTGGTTCCCCCATTTCCCAGTGAGGAAGTCAAGGCTCAGAGAGGGAACATAAGTCATCCCGCTGCACAGCCGGTTAGTAGTGGAGCCTGGATTCAAACCCAGACCTCACCGGATGCAAACAAAGCTCACTCTCTTAACTGGGACTGTTTCTCTGAATCTCCGCTTCCCTGTGGGCAATGGAAAGAAGTGACCGCCACAGGTGAGCCGTGAACCTCACAGTGCAACAGGACCACTGACGACAGCACCATGAACGGGCCATTTGGAAAAAATAAGATGAAGCTCTTCCCCATACTTGATACCACCATTAACAAAATAATCCCAGGCAGATTCACGATTTATATGTTGCAAAATAAAACCATAAAATCCCAGGTGAAAATTAGATGACCACTTCGATAATGTTGGGATGGAAGTGGATTTGCAAAATATCACCAGATGTGGCCAGACCTGCTGCCAGAAGTGTCACCATTAGCTGCCCCTCCCTGTGGCTGAAAAGAGCTTGCTTCTTCAAGGCTCCTTTATTAAGATGCAGATTCTCCCTGAGAGGGGGATCACCTTCTGCAGAAGTAGCTTATCGGCTTTCTTTCTAACACAACAGCACACGGGAGAAGGGACGGGCCTTAGGCAAATACATCTTGATTTGGGTCAGAGTGGGGGAGCTGGGGCAGAGAAGAAGTTATCCCTGGAATCCTGAGGGAGAGCAGCGTTGCAAGGGGCATTTCCCTGCAGCCCCCTACCCAGTTTCTACAAACCCACAAACTTTTGCTGAGGGTCCTCCTGGGTGCCACGCCCTGTGACGTGGGTGATGACAAGATGGTTAAGAAAACAGATGTGCTACCTGCCTAGACTCCAGTGCCTGGGGCGAAGGCAAGACACTGACTCAAGCTCCTCTGATCCGGTTAGTCACAGAGTCAGCCATGTCCTGGCGAGAGAGCGCGGTGCCGTCCCAGGGACAGGGGCCTCTGAAACCTCTCTACCTGCCAGTGTCGCTCTTTGACCAGTCTTCACAGAAGCTGCCTGTCCGTATAACTTGCCCACATTTTAATGCAATCAGATCGCCTGGCTTGGCAGACGAGGGAATCACAACAGAACCTGGACAATGTAGGTGACAATATCTGTAATCCGCTTCACTGCTGTGGCCCGGCTCTGGCGCGACAACAAAGCTGACGACTTCTGCGGCCAGGTTTCAGCCTCAGATCTCTCTCGGCCGCCTGCAAGGAGACACAGAGACCTCGTCACCAACACACATTCCCTGGAGCAGAAAATTCCTGTGCCCTGTTTTGGCTTTTCTTTTTTTAAAATTTTCCAGTGAACATGGTTTGCACTAATGTGATGTTTGCACTGAAAAGAGATATCTATAACTAACGTTACACTGTTTAGTGGTGCCACCTCCGTGAATAATTCAACGTGAGAGGGATGCTGGGGAAAGTCATCACACGCAATCCACGGTGAGGAGTCAGAGCAAAGTTGGAAGGTCGGCTGTCCGCTTCTTGTTATCTGTCCAGAAGTAGCCGTAAATTCACTGCAGAAAGCAAGAACCAGTTTCCCAGGAGCAGGAGGGTCGCTGCAAGCCAGGCAGGAGGACGCGTCTTTATTTAATTGAGAACTAAATATCGCTGGGATCGTTTTTCCCTCCAAAGAAAGGTCACTTTGCTGTGCAAACACGTCAACGCCTCCTTGGTGGTCTGTCCCCTGATTAAGCCCAGATTCCCCCTCTGCCTTATAGGTTCCTCTTCCGTATTACAGGGACACAACCTGCCAAGCCAGTGTTGGGATGTCCAGCACCATTCCCCACACCCTCAAGCCCATCGTGCCTCCTCTCCCCCTCAGTCAGGTGCTCAGAGGCCCCCCTCATTGGCCACAGAGTCGCAGAGACTCGTAAGGTATTAAGATGGCAATATCATCTTATTGGCTATTAACACAAATGTGCCAATAAACATAGTGCATAAAAATTATACATATTCCCTCAGAGTCCATAATCCTGAACTGATATGGCATAATGCAAAACACACTTCCCCAAAAGTAGTGCTTAAAGTCACGATGTACAAATTGAATTTTAAATAAATTTCCTGAAACGTCACCAGTGGTTCTAGCTACATTAGCGACGCACGTTTGCTAAAAATAAAGCACAGAGTGGCCGTGCCCACCCCAACCCCAAAGGGACAGGACCAGAGGGCATTTATCTGCCTTGCCCATTGTTTCAAAAGTGGACTCGCCACATGCAATTTCGGGTGCAATTGTTAGAACAACCCAATATCTTCCCCTCAAGGGTCTCCCCTAATTATCACTGATTATCAGGTTCCAAAAAGTCAGCTTGTCTTCACCTCACTCTCTATCAGAGAGGGAGATGTTAATTGCATTATCACCTTGCCAACACCCTCTGAAATGCTGCGGTGGTCATTAGCAGCCGACCACGGAGCCAACCAGAGTTGGCCCAAATTCGGAACCAGCCAGTAAAGTGCTTCCCAATCCCATGTGTGTGCAAACACCGAAAACACGGGGCAGCCACCATGAAAAAGGGGGTGCTGGGTGTGCTTAAAACCAGACCTGCCCCCATAAAATGAGACAGGGGGCAACATAAAATGTCCAGCCGGGATCCAACACTCTCACACACACGCGTGTGCACATACACAGGCAAAGCGGTGAAAAACTGGAAGTTCTCCTAAGCCTTGTCATATTTTTTTTTTCCAACCCTCTGCCTCCCTGACCAAGGTGACGGTCCAAGAAAGAACATTAAACAAAGTGAAGCCGAGTCATCTTGTTCAGGAAGAACCCCTCCGTGAAGATTGTCGGATGCCTCCTTTCTTAAGTGCTTGTGGTCATTTACATGTATTGTCAGCAGAGATCGACACCAAAAATATTTCACCCTTGCTCACTCAACTTATTTTCTTAAATACACAAAGAGAATTGCGGTTTTCCTAAGAGAGTTACTCCCGTGACTCACACGAGCAGGTACCTTTTGGACTGAGGTAAGACCCAGCTATCAAAATCCCCCCAACTCTTCAGGGCCAGGCTCAAACCCCAACCTGCCATGTCTCCATTCTCAGCCCCACCCGAAGAGTGAAGATTAACTGCTGAACAGGTGATATCTTTATGCTGTAAAGAGCTCTCTCAAAGACTCACCCCGCAAGAAAAAAATGGGCAAATGATCCAAGAGTTCACAGGAGAGGAAATAGACATATGTAATAGACATATGAAAATTTATTCAACCGCAATCATAAAAGAAATTCTGATTTTAAATATTTTCCTCTATCAAACAGGCAGCTTTGCAAAGACCATCTCCCATTTGGAAAGCGAGGCTGCCAGTCTTTCACACTGCTCACAGCACCAGCCTGCCCTGGGGACGAATTTTTCAAAATAAAGGGACCTCACTGTACAGGATTCCTCTTCTAGGAATTCACTATAAGGAAACCCAGAGGTGCACCCAGTGATTAACGTTAAAGGGTATTTGTTTAACTTCACTGATAATGTCAAGAAATTCGAAGCGACTCAATGGTTACCAAGAAGGAAATGGTTAAATGATATGGTACATCCATAAAATGCAATTTTGTGAATTCTTCAAATTAAAAAAAAAAGTTTCTGAAAACCACTAAGGACATGGGAAATGTTTACAATATGTGAAAGGGAAAAAGCAAGACATAAAAACTATATGTATGGTAGAATCCCAATTTTGAAAAAATAATAATACATCTAAATGCCCATGGGCCTGTAAAGAAATGCATAAAAATCTAACAATGTTTATCTCTGGGTAGTGGGATTACAGGCAGTTTTTATCTTCTTGAAATTTCTCTGTATTTTCAAATGTTCAGAAATAAATTTGTATTATTCTTATATTCAGAAAGCAATGTTTTGCTTTTGTTCTTTCCGTGCGCTGAACCCCCACACACTTGCTGTCGGAATGACTTACAGCAGGCGTCACGTTCCCCCATCCCTGCGTGAACCCGTGTGGCCTGGGCCTCCCGCAGGCCAGGAATCCGGCCTCCTCCTGCCCTGCCCCACACCCAACATCTGCAGGCTCAGTTCCTTGTTTCTTTTGTTGGCCCTCAGTTACCCCCACTCTGACCTCCGAGCTTGAGCCGACAAATCCCAGACAAGGCGCCCGGCTGCCCCTGGGGCAGCACCCAACGCTCACACACAGCATCCATGAGAAAAGGGTCAGCTTCAGTGCGGCTGTCCTCACTCTCCCGCCTGGGAAACAAGACTGGAGTCTGCTGGCCCCTCAACGGGGTCTCAGCTCTTCTGAAGCCCTCGTGGCCTGATCATGTCACCAAACCGAGTACGAGTCTAGGGATGGGCAGAGATACAGCCATCGGTGCCAACACTAGAGTGAAAAATGGACTATGTTGGATTCTGGATCATTCTCTAATACAGTGCCTTCCCAGCAAGGGAATTATAGCTTTTTTAAAATTTTACCTTGCACAGCACACCGACATTGGACCCCACCTCCCGAGTACAGTGAGAATGTGCCGTGTTGTTCTGTCCTGAAGGGTCCACTTCTCCATCCCGCCTGGTCCCTGGGAAGACTCCCAGAGTCCTGATACCATGCCTCTTCCTCGAGGCTCCCTGCCCCATCCCCTGGCCAGCAATGGAAGACCAGCTGTGCTAGATGGCAGCACACCCCACGCCACACAGCAGGAGGTTCCCGCCACCACAGCCATCACTGGCCTGAGATGGGAGATGCCACTGTAGAAGGTGACCTTGCCGTGCGCTGACGCATGGCCATACGTACTTGTTACACTATAAACACTCTCAGTGACTCCCCGAACGGCTATCAAAATTGCAATTTCAGTCTCCAGAAGGCTCTCAGATGGGCACAGGCTCTGGCCAGGCTCTTCCTCTGGCCGGTTTGGTCAGGCGAATCAGTCACCCCCTCTTTGCCTACAAATGCCAAGGAGACTGATCCAAGCAGGTGAGGCCCCCCGACGGCCTCCTCCAGTCCTGAAGGAACAGAGACGGCGCGTACAGGAGGACAACCCTCCATCCTCCCCATGGAGCCAGGCTAGCCCACAAAGAACCAGAAGAAAACACGTCACCTCCAATAGCTTATGGTAACTCGCAGCAACTCCTCTCTCACCCAGGGCCAGCACCGGCTCTCAGAGCCTCCGTCCCAACACGCCCTTCCCGCCAGAGGACTCTCGCCCCGGGACACAGCTCTCAGCACCCAAGGTGAGAGGGAAACAGGTTTGGACTTCATCCCAGCAGTTTCTGCCACGATGCTACCGTCTTTCAACTTTCTCCACCCACCGGGTCTGGCCGTCCACTGGCCTCCACTGCAGTAGCCTGCCACAACGAGGAGCCTCAAAACAAATTAAATGAGGCAGGGAGGCCATGCGGTGACCCCTCCATGATGTCCCCTCTGCTCCCTTTCCACGTGTGACTCACACTGTTGCTTTTAGGGGGTGAGGCATCTTATTGAGTCAACACTTGATCTCTGCAGTGTCGTGGCGGAGGGGCGAGGGGACAGCGGGCACGTTGTCCTTGATCCTTCTGTTCCCTGAGGACCTCACTGGAGACAGCCTGGGTGGGGGAAGGATGGATTGTGGGGCACCTTCACCCTGTTTCAGGTACACTTCTGGTTTACTACTATTCATTGTGCTTTCTAACGCATAATTTTTATAGAATAATTCCACCAGCAAGCACCAAACCTTCTTCTTGGGAATGCAATTAAGGAAAAAATTAGCAATAAATTGTTTTCAGTACTTAACCCAGCTCCAAATTTATGGTTGCTGCAATTTATTGTTTCAGAGGCCTGAAAAATGGCGATTAATTTTATCCCATCTTCTGTCATTCACCCTCAAAACTGAAAGGTAAATAAAGAACCGTTCACGGTCTCGGGTTGTCCTGCTTGTTGCCAACCTGGAAACGAAGCCCCTCCGGCCGTTACCACTGAGGGCTCCTGGACTACATGCCACTCCTCGTCTACATGCAGCCCTGTTCCTTCTGCCCCTGCTGCACCTGCTCACGGCTCCCGGAGCTGCTCCCGGAGCTGCCCCCGGAGCCACGCGGGGCTGTGCCGCCCAGAGTGAGTGTAAATGGGGAAACAGTAAGTTAGCTTCTGACGGCCAATGCTCGATGGATCCGTTTGCCCTATAAATAAGCACTGATCACCTCCATTTTATTGAACTCATTTTCCAGGCAAGCCAAGACCACAGGATTCTTCAGCACATTTTCTCTTTACACCCTCTAGTGCTGCTGCTAGTGTCAACTCCGACAGATTTATAGCCCATTCATTCATGGGAACAAAAACCCTGCCACGGCTGGTCATGGGACACGCAATAGCAGTTAGTTCAAAAGATAACAGCTGTAATACCTCACCTCTCCACGCAGCACTACAGAGCCCCCTCTGCTCTGGAGGTAATAAATGCTTCTCGTTGTGTGCCGTGAGTCATAATCCAGAAATGACTGTGGTCGGCCTCACCCCAGGCCCCGCCTCTCGGGGAACCACTCCCCGCACCCTGGCCTTAATTCTGGCCCCTCTCTGTCTGGCGAGAGAGCAACAGGGGGCTGAAGGCAGGCCTCTGTGTCCAAAGAGAAAACCCAGCTTCCTCCTTCCAGTCCACCCAACATGGGCCCTGGCTGGTTTGCTGAGTCTCTGCAACTGCAGCAATTATGCCAAGCTGAGAAGCCTGCCTTCCTTCTATGTGGGCGCATGCATTCATTGCAGTCTGGCGGGTGCCCTCCGCCGGCCCCAGCGTGGTCACACATTGCTCCCAGCACCCTCTCGTAAGCAGTAAATGAGCCCTGACTCAGGGTCCCCATCTTCTGAGCAGACCCTCAGCTGCCAGACGTGCTCCTGAATGGAGCCCGTGAGCCTGAGGGAGAAGCAAAGGAGGGCTGACCCTTACCTTGCAAACCAGTCAAAAACGGTCAGAGCTGGGCGTGAGCCCGGTTCCCAAAGCAGGAAGAGGCTGTCGGACTAGCTTATCCCCGTCCACAGAGCCTGGACCGTGGCAGGCACAAACCGAGCTCACAACAAACATGTGTTGAATAATGGATTGCGAAAAAAAAGAACAACCTGGAAAGGAACAGAGGATCCGTTCCAAACCCCTCCTCTGACAGATGAGCGATCTGAAGCTCAGGGCAGGGACAGGGTTGGACAAAGAAGCAACATGGTGGTTAAGCATCCTGCCTCGTTTTGAAGTCAGCCTCAACCATTTACAAGCCTCAGTTTACTCATCTGTAAAAGTGGGGGGTGTTGACCTAACGAACCTAATTCTTAACTCAGAGTGTTGCCGCTAGAATTAAATGATATATATATATAAATATATTAAATGATATATATAATATATAAGCATTATATATGAGGATAAGTATAATGTAAGTATTATATAATACTACATAATATAGTATACATGCTCATATATGCTTATATAAGTATATATGTAATATAATAACATATACTTATGTTTATATAAGTATATAAGTATATATGCTTATATAATATGCCTATATGTAAGTATACTTATATATAAGTATTATATCATGTATAAGTATTATATATCATATATATGTATTATATAATATGTATTATATATTATATATAAATATCACATAATATGTAAATATATTTATATGATGAATATATAGTAAATGTGTGGTATATATACATATATATAATAATGTGCTATATATATATATATGTAAGCTTAGCACAGTGCTAACCAAATAGTATGTTATCAAATAAATGAATTAGTTTAGTTGGAGAAACAAGAGATTCACCCAAGAAGATTTAAGAAAGATCAAAAGAAGACAGAAGACAGCTGAGGATGAGCCGATGCTTCAGGGTAAATGTGTCCGCGTTTGAAACCCTCCCACAGGATGCGAACACCTGTCTCCACCACGGCCGAGCTCTGTGACCTCTGCTCCTGGACATGTGTTATTGTTGCTGTTATCCTAATGTTCCGACAATTAAACTCCACAGAAAAAGGTTGATAAGGCAGGAATCTAACACCCCTCCCTCTGGGAGCCTCCCCATCTAACCTGTGGGCCACCCTCCCCCAGGGTCTGGGTGGGAGATGGGACTTGAAGAGAGAGCAGGTCCAGGGCAGGCAGTGGAGACGGAAGTTGAGAGCCTCCGGGCTGTAGAAGGTGCTAGAGAGAGAAACCAAGGTTAATCTTCGAATGAAAACACAAAATTCAGGAGGCAGGGGAGGTTGTGAAATGCGTAGAAAACGACCCTGGGCATCAGTTGCTGTGAGTACATTCTTTGCTAATCAATCAGCTTTTATTGTGACGCCTCTAGCTCAGCTCATAAGGCAGGAAAGCAGCTTCGGCAGCAGTTTAAAATGTTTCCAGTTTAATAATCCCTGCTAATTGAAAGCGGCTCAGAACCGGGGGTAAATGGGGGGTGGGGGCACACCAGCACGGTTTATGGCAACAGAGCTGCTCCTATGGGGAAGAAAATAACCTTCGATGCTGGAGGGGAAACCCGCCTCCCCGCCCCAGACCACTAATTCCTGCTCCTGTCTGCCTTGGCGCAGAACCCTTTCTTCTTAACGTTTTAAACGTGGAGTGTTATAGCAGCAGAATTGCTGTGAAACCTGTTTTTATCCGTGGAAAATTAACCATCCCCTGCTGCAAAAACTGGATTTTTTTTTTCTTCGACAGGGAATTACATTCATTTTTATAATTGTTCTTTCCTTTCGAATCACCTAATATGACAAATGCCGGGCGACGTTATAGTCGTCTGCTAAAGAGTGTCTTTATGAGACGAGGCTTCAGTGCTTTAAAGAGAAACTGTCTGATTTAAGTCAATCGTGGAACCTTCACCCTTGCGATCGTCTTTGTTGCAGACGGACTTAACCTGCGGAGCAAAAACAAAACCACTTTTACATTTCCAGGCTGAGATATTTGGTTCAAATGACGTACAAATGGGTCATAACGAAAAGTAATGTTAGCACACGGCAAAGGTACAATTAAAGTATACTTTTGACAGTTTTTACACGTGTGTAATTATTCAGTGTTGTCATTTAAACAGGTAGAAGACAGATTTCAGCACAAAAACCTCCTACTCCTCAGCCCTGGTCTCTGACTTCCCAGGTGGAGCTACCACTGGAGACGTGGATACAGCAGAGGGACGTCCTCCGCGTCATGTGCCCAGAATCAGCTGGACTGTTCTCCTTCCCTTAGGTACACACAAACGTATTCTAGAAAGTGGATTCAGGCACGCAGATCTTGGTGCTTCCTCCTGCTCTCTGAGAGACCAGTTGTTACTATCATATAGTAGGGACTCGGTACACGTTTGTGGAGTGAATGAATAAAAACGGCCAAAATTTGGGGGAAAATCTGAAAAGTCAACAAATGTGAAAGCAAGCGTAGAGGTTTTCTCCAAAAGAAGGTAATTAACAAATACCACAGGAGGCAGACACTCCTGTCACTGAGAACTCAGAACTTGGTCCTTCTTAAACCTGAGTATACTTAGCAAACATTTATTCTACTCATTTTGTGGGCGCAGGTAGGGGGAGGGGTTCCCCTCGTTTTCCCTCTGCTCTTTTCCGACCCCATGGAGGTTTCTGAGCATTAGAGACATAATCATGTCCTCTGCCTTCCTCTGACACTAACTGAGCTTCTCAAGGGTGCTTCTCCTAACGGCCAGAAATCTAGAAGACACTGGAGTTCTTACCAAGCAGCAGAGTTTAGTTCCTTTAGTAACAAAATTTAAAAGTTAAATATAAACTTAATTGGTAAAATTTTAAGTATTGCCTGAATAAACTATACCTTTATATTTAGCTGAAATTTGCCATAAATTAAAGCAGTCCATCTATAAGTCACCATAAAATTATGAGGCACTGTAAGTGTTCTATAACTCTAAACAGTGAGACTTTACATTTATAGTCAGTGCCTTTAAAATTTTATACATACTTATTCTCAAAATTCTATATACCAACGCCACTATCTAAGAAAATTTGGGGGGAATTTGGTGTATATTTTTCTTTTAATTTAAAAACATTTGGAATATTTACATTTTATCCTCAACGAAGACCAGTACTTTATAGATCTAGATTTCTTTCCTGGCAAAACAGGTTTATTTCTCAGGAAAATGGTGCTGATACCACATCATCTGTCAGCAATTGGAGCTCTACTTTCAATCATGGTAAGAGGTGGGCGGGCTGGGCCAAGAGTCAGAGAGGTCCCCAAATTGGGCCTCTTTGGTGCTCAAGGGAGAGTCAGTGATGCAGAGAAGGTACCCAGTTCCAGCTCCCAGCCAGACCTCCCAGACCCAAGCAGTCCCTTGGAATCCCTGCATTCCATTCAGGCTGGAGAGAAGATGCTTCAGCAAGTCTTTTGTCAAACGTGGTGGCAGGGTTAAGAAGAGCACCAATTTCCATAATGATAAACGTGTGTGTCCACATACACACCCTGGGATTCTGGTGATCATGAGCCCCTTCCCAGATCATCACAGCCACCCAAAGAACATCCTGCATGTGACATGGGCACATCATGAGACACACGCTCATTTAATCTTCTGGTTTCAGAGTTTTAAAGAATTCCCCCGAATTCACCCTGAAATTGCAACATAAAGGAGGAGCTCTCAGGGCTGGGGCAGGGAAAAATCTTATGGTGCCAGAAAGTAGCAAAGGGCTCAAGTAATGGGGGCACATTGAAAGTTCCCAGAGTCAGCTTGAAGGAGCTCCCAATGGCCAAACCTGGGACAGTTGAGGCAAGAAAGTAAATAACAGCAATAGATTGTAACCCTTAGAATAGAATATATTTCCATAAGTCCATGGTGATATCCATAAATAAGTGAAGAAATAAATAAATGGGAGAGGAGGACATCTCTTCCTTACTATGGAATTTCAGTTAACAAGCATAGAAGGAATGATGGAAATAGAAAGTCACCATTAGTCAAACTCCACGGTAATAATTGTTGCAGGCAAGTGTTGGCGATGGATGCTAAAATTAGTGGGCGAAAGTGTGATAAGAAACAGGATATCTGCACAGTCTCAAAGTATCTCCCCACAAGAATTCATCACAACGGGAAAAGCAGTAACTGTTCAGCAGAGAACCTGGTAGACAGCACCTTACCCAAACAGTCAAGTTTAACATCACTCGTAATACATGGGCATCATTTATCACCTATATGATACACTGAGATATACAAAAATTCAAATCCTTCTCCTTTAAAAATTCTGTTACTTATAAGATATAATAGGGATAATACTTGAATAACAACATAACTTACCAATTGCAAAAAAAAATTTTGGTGTCATAATTTTATATAATACAATAAGTAATACTTTATTAATATGATCTTTTGATTGATGATAAGACCTTTTTCTGACTCTCTTTTCTGCAAATTTCTGCAAATTCATTTATTATGTCATTGAAATTTATACTTTTAGCAACTTCAACTGATAGAATTGAAAGTGATGTCAATCAACCTTGGCAAATACAAGACTGCAGATACTATTCGATCTTTTTTTTTTTTTTTTTTGTAAAGAAGACCAGCCCTGAGCTAACATCCGTTGCCAATCCTCCTCTTTTTGCTGAGGAAGACTGGCCCTGGGCTAACATCCGTGCCCATCTTCCTCTACTTTATACGGGACCCTGCCACAGCATGGCTGACAAGCAGTGCATCAGTCCATGCCCAGGATCCGAACCTGCGAACCCCGGGCTGCCAAAGCAGAGCGTGCAAACTTAACTGCTACGCCACCAGGCCGGCCCCTCGATCATTTTTAATTTGAGGATGATTTTTCTGCTGATGCAACTGTTACTGGAGTTCTGAAGAGTATTTTACAGGCTGTGAGAGCATTGGGATAAATTTCTGATAAATTGTTTTAAAATAGAAATTTTCGTACATCTAGAGCTGATGATTTCCACAGAACAATTTTTCTAAAAAGATTTAACTCTTCCTAAAAATCAGTTTTGTGTAAGTCTGAATTTAATTTTCAATGTAAATTTATACAATGGCATTTTAATGTTTCCTCTGACATTTTCTGTAAGTTGTGGAGGTCATACAAGAGACTAAAAGTGGCTTCATCATTTGTATATCATTCAAATGCCAGTTTATGCATTCCATCACTGTATCTTCAGTTACAAGGAAAAATCAATTTTAAAATTGTCTCTCGTTAACAATTGGTTCTTCAGAAGCTTCCTATGAAAATGAAAGTGTTCTTTTCCATCCAATGGAACAATCTTTAAATCTACGCCTGTGGATATTTGCTTTGCAATATGGTAGTGGTTTACAAAAACAGAGATTCTAGTGTCTTTGAAGATTCTAATAACTCCCTGATAGGCTTTACTGCAATGTCCACAATGTCCACACGTGTGTTTTTATTTTGCAGTAATTCACTGACAAAGTTTACTGCCTGGTGATTGGCAGTTCCTGTCCCGGCACTCAGGTCAAAGAGTAAACACTTGTGCAGACGCCACAGGGACAGTCTCCGGGGATGGACAGGTAAGCTCGCCACCTACTGCAGGTCCCAGCGCTCTTCCAGGAGGAGGCCCTCCTGTGGCTGCTGTTGCTGCTCCTGCTGCTGCCGTCACCACCACCAGTCGGAGTCCAGGTCCTAGTCCACACTGTCGTGCCGTGTATCGCCCCTGCTCATGTGCCTGCTCCATCGTCCCATCAGACTTCACCTACAAAACACAGTTCAAAGATTAAATTATTAAGAATTTCAAAAATTTCAAAATGATTAAGAATCATTTCTACATATGCCCAGCATTCCATCACATGCCCATGAAGCCAGCCCTGCATGTAGATTTATATTGTGGAGGGTTTTTCCAGAATATCATTATACTCAATGTGTTATTCCACTGTTTTACTTTCCTTCACCAATAGTTCTTGGAGCTCGGTCCGTGTTAGTTCACACAGAGCCGCCTCATTCTTTCAGACTGCTGCACAGTGTCCTGTGGGAGGACACTCCCTTGTTTGTTTCTCCACTGCCCTGTCAATGAATATTCATACTGCATTACAAACAATTCTGCGATCAACATCCTTGCACGCTTGCGTTATTGCTTCTCTGGGGTAGATACCAAGAACTGGAAGCACTAGGTTTTTTGTTTTGTTTTGTTTTGTTTGCAGGGGAAGATTCACCCTTTGCTAACATCTGTTCCCAATCTTCCTCCTTTTTCTTTCTCCCCCGCAAAACCCCCATACACAGTTGTGTACAGCTGTAAGTTCTTCTACGAGAGCCGCCACCACAGCCGCCACCACAGCATGGCTACTGACAGACGAGCGGTGTGGTTCCACACCTGGGAACCGAACCCGGGCCGCCAAAGTGGAGTGTGCCAAACTTTAACCACTAGGCCGTTGGGGCTGGTTCAAGCTAGGTTTTTATAATTAAAAATGTGTACCTTTTATTGATTGTTGGTATGTGTCAGGCAGTATGCTAGGTGTTTATATATACATCTCATGTAATGCTCGATGAAGTAGGGAGTAGTCTATCTCCATTTTACAGATGAGAAACCTAAGACCCAAAGAAGCTAAGTTGCTCAGGACATGCAGCCAGTGAGGACAAATCCAGAAGTCGTACACCAGGCAATTCGACGCAGGCGCTTGCGCTCCCAACCACAGTGCCGTTCTGCCCCGCTGTGTGGTTATGAAGGAGTTTGCGTTTGTGAATTGAGAACCCGGTATGTGCCCTTCGTTGTATAGCAAGAAACCCAATGATGTTCCACCCCTAAATCACCCCAACAATCCAATGGAGTTGAAATGTTTGTCCCCACATACCAGAGAGGAGACTGAATCTCAGCAATTGGCCAGATCCCACTGCTATAAACAGCAGAGCCAGGACCCGCCCCAGAGCCCCTCGGTCCTCCTGAGGATGTGGATGTGCCATCCAGGCATAGTCATCAAGGCACGTCTCGGGCTCAGAGGGCAAATCTATCCGGCCACGTGCTGGGACAAGAGGAGTGGGGGCCTCCCCAGCCAAGTCTGGCCCACAGTCATTTGTCTCCATCACGCACACAGCAAAAGGCCCCCCAATTCCAAGGAAGCCCTCACCTCTGGGGAAGGGCAGGGAGGCACAATTTCATCTTTGCCACTTCTCGCCCCCCAAGTCCAGACTAGGGTGGATAGGCCTAGAAAGGGCCACGGTGCTTTGGGAACTCAGCTTGGGCAGGTCGGCTTCTACACTCCAAAACAAATCAAACTTCATGCTTTCACCTTGGTACCCCGAACCCCAGAGTTTTCCGAATTTGAACTTCAGACACAAATAGGAGCAAAAGGAACCAAAGAGAACGCATTTGGGTTGAGTCAGTTTGACCCCGATCCACACAGGGGAGGTAATCTGGGCGTGACAAATTGGTGGCCAGGTAGCAGAGGTGGTGGCATCTAATTCTGTGTATAGAGCTGCCCTCAATCCCAGGAAATCCTCTGCTGCAGTCCTTAAACTTAGTTCCTCTCTTATGTATTATGGAAACACTGCAAGCACACACTTGTTCTGGAGGGCCAAGACCATCAAACATCTCTCAACCTCTGCCATCACAGCTAATAGGGAAGGAGGACACCGTTCCCATTAACTTGGGGCCGCCACAACCAACAGAAAACAGACACTCTTCAACACAGAGGTGAAACCTCCTGCCTGGGGGCCTCTCGCTGTGGCTCATGGAAGCTAATTTGGCAAAGGAAAACCACAGTAAATCTAAACTTTTCCCTCCTCCCTTTGACTGGCCTTGAAAGATTTAAATAGGAGCCCTTACACCCTCTCTCAGAACCCCCCACTAGATAACCCTCTGACCTCCCCTGCATGGGAGAGAAATCACCAGACATATGGAAATATTTAGCCACTCAGGATACAGACATACATCTGAGCAATTAGAGCAAATGTCACATTATATGGCAGAGTTAGTGCAAGAAACAGGAGAAAAATGTAAGGATTCTCAAGGTATTCTTCTAAGAGAACATTTCAACTATGAAACTACGGGAGGCAGTATGAAAAGGAAAAATCTGAAAAGACTGCTTTTGGGGTAAGAAATATGATTGACAAATTTTTAAATGGAGAATTAGAAAACCAGCTCGAGAGATATTACCAGGATTCAAAATGGGTCAATAAATAAAAAATGAGAAAGAAATAAAGAAAAAGAGGACACTTACATTGGCTATAAAAGTAGTTCAAAAGGAAAGAAAAAAGAATGGAGAAGCAACGATTAAAAAGAAAACATCTTCCTTGGGCTGCATAAATACGGAAGTCTTCAAGGTGGAAGGCTCACTGGGACCTTTACCCAGAAAGAACTACATAGCATACGCTTTAATTTCACATAAAAGGAAAAAAGCCCTATAAGGAACTAAGCATAAAATGTAAATGAGTTAAATTTCTCTATTAAAAGACTAAGTTTGGGTCAAAACCAAAATCTAGCTTTGTGCTATTACAAAGGAATACACCTATAATAAAATGTCCCAGAAAGTTTAAAAAATTCATTCATGCATTTATTCATTCAACAAATAAATATTGAGTTCCTTCTACATGCCAAATACAGTGATGGGCAAAGACTTGCCATGCAAACACAAACAAAAATAAATCCGAGATGATAACATTAATATTTAACAAGGTGGAGATTGAAGCAAGTGGTCAGTTGAAGCAACATTTTTCTCTCCATCTTTGCTGAATATATATAGACCAAAATATAGAGAGGATTTGTCCAATATTATTAACAAACATATATATATATATATATATATACATAAAACATATAAAATCATAAAACCAAAGATCCAAGATGCAATATTTGAACAAAATGAATTTGAACAATATTATTAATAAATTTGAATATGTATATATAATCTCAAACCTTACCCAAAAGTCTAATATGGTAGCCACTAACCACAGGCAGTGTTCAAATTCAAATTTTAACTAATTAAACGAAGTAAAATGAAAAATCAGCTCTTCAGTCTCACTGACCACATTTCATGTGTCTAGTGGATACCATATTGAACAGTACAAGTATATAATATTTCTGTCATTGCAAAAAAGTTCTGTTGGACAGTGCTGCTATATGGAATGCAGTTTTTAAAATGCTACATAGCATTTACAAAATTTCCCTGTAATATAACATGCACGAAAGAAGGATAAACTTTTTAAAAATTTAATTGAGATTAATAATTAAAAATCAAGATCTTAGCACTAGATACACTCATTGCTACTGGTGTGTCATTGCTTCTAGATCCCCTCAGCAGACAGAGCTGGGAAATACGTGTGTGTGCATACACACACACACACACACACACACACACACACACACACACACTACCTAGGCATCGATCTTTATTTCTGTGTCTATAGATAATAGACAGGTAGATAGATAGATTATGTATAGATGGATGATGTAGATAGATAGATGATAGAAAGATAGGTATAGATAGATGATAGATAGATAGATAGATAATAGATAGAAAGATATTAAAAATCATGAGTTCATCTGCCACCTTCCATTCTAATACAGCACAACAGGGTACATTTCTCATTTCTTCCTTTCCATATTTCCCCATCAGTGAGAAACTCAGCTCCCATTATCCTCAATATACGTATTCATTTGCTCAAGCCTAGAACTCACAGAAGGCAGGTTCAAAACTCTGAATCATTACCACTGCAGAAAAGGAAACCAACTAGAAGCACTCCCACCTAGAGATTAGTATTTGTTTACAATTTGTTTGTTTTAGGTAGGGCCCCCTGGAGAAATAACTGAGTCTAGAGCCGGGGCGGGGAAAGTATAAGATGAACCTGAAACATCTTTCTGTGCCAGAAAGTGAAGTGTTCAAAGAGCCATAAGAACAAGAACCAGACTGAAAGGATGCCCAATTGCCAAACCCGAGACAATCTGAACATCAAAATATATTTTTATATAATGATGGTAATGGATTATAACCCACTGAATAAATTAGAGTCTATACTGATGTAAATGAATAGAGGATTTCTTTAAATTAAGGGGGTGAGGAGAAGAAAACCCTCACAATGGAATGCCAACTGATAATACAGAACGAATGATGGAGTCAAAAAACCATCATGCATACTAATACTAGTGGGTGAAAATTTGATGAGGAAGAGAGTTCTTACACACTATGAAAGTATCTCCCCACAAATTACTCATCAGTTACAAAGGGGAAAATAGCAACTTGACAGCGGAGAAGCCAGACAGATGCACCCGAACCAAGAGGTCAAAGTTACCATCACCCGTCCTGGAACAGACCAATACCACGCACCTCATAATACGATGCACTGAGAAGGCCACAACGTGGCTTGTGTGACATTCCTGCCAAAAGCACACAACCCTAATCTGTACATGAGGAATCGTGAAACCAACCCAAAAGAGAGACATCTGCAAAGTAACTGGTCTATGCTCTTTAAAAATGTCGAGATCGAGAGACACAACGAAAGGCTGAGTTCCAGGTTAAAGAAGGCTAAAGACACTTGACAACTAAATACAATACTTGACCCTGGATTCGTCTGGATCCTGCAAGGGGGAAAAAACAGCCATAAAGGACAGTATTGGGACAATTGACAAAATTTGAAGATGGATTGTGGGTTAGATAAGAGTACCATATCAATGTTAAATTTCCTGATTTGGGTAACTGTGTTGTGTGGTTGTATAAAAGAATGCCCTCATTCTTAGGAAACAACACTGACGTATGTACAGAAAAAAGGAGAATGATGTCTCCCACCTATTCTCAAATGATTTAGAAAAAAATAGTAGTATACATATTAATATATACTAAATATTAGTGTGTGCACACTAATTAGTATATATAAGACAGAAAGGAAATGAGGCAGATTTAAACAATTGGTAAAGGATATGTGGGAATCCCTTAAACTATTCTTGTAACTTTTATGTAAGTTGCAACTTATAACAAAATAAAAGGTTACCAAAAAATCAAAAGTAATCAAAAATTTAATTTTTTAAAAGTTAAATTACTAAATAAATTCAAGAAGGAGTTCCTTAAAACAAATCCCTATCCAGTCTGATCAAGAAAAAATTTTAAAAGAACAAACAATTATAAGAATAGAAAAGAAAAATAGTCACTGCCATGGAGGATGGTGTCGTCCTTATAGAAGAATCTAATAGCCCCACACCAATAATTTTTTTTACTAAACCCAAGACTTTATTCAGATTTCAGCAATTTTTCCACTAGAGCCCTTTTTCTGTGCCGGAATCCTACCCAAGACAACACAATGCATCCATCTTCAAGTCCTCTGGCCAGTGACAGTTCTCAGTCTTTTCTCGTTGTCCTGACCTTGACTCTGACAAGACTTCTGGCCAGGTATTTTGTAGAACGTCCCTCAGTTTCACATCAACGGTCTTTAAAATCTCAATAAGATTTATAAATTTCTTGGAAATATATAGATTACCAAAACTGTCAACAAAAGAAATATTGGAAAACCTAAAAAAACGGGGAGATGGTGATAAACATAGAAGAACTGGAAAAATGTCACAGAATTGTTTCCAAAAACAAGGCCCTGAATTAAACTTTTAATTTCTTCCAAATATCAAGGCCAGGATGATCCTCGTCCCATTAAGTTGTTTCAGGGGAAAGAGAAACTTGGAAATTCTCCCAGTTCATTGCTCAAAGCAGCATAATCCTGACACCCAAACTTGCCAAAGATAGAAGAAAAAATAAAAATCTATGAACCAATCTCATTTATGAATACAGATGTAAACATCCTAAGTAAAATATTGCAGTTCAAATCCAACAAGATCAAGAAAGTTTTCTTGCCAAAATGCAAAGATGCTTCAACATTAGAAATATCTAACTATAATTCATCTCATTGGAAAGTCAAAGAAGAAAAACCAGGTAGTCATCTTGATGGAAGCAGAAAAGGCATGATATGAATTAGTATCTTCCTGATGAAAACAAT
This sequence comes from Tapirus indicus, assembly GCA_031878705.1. Lineage (NCBI taxonomy): Eukaryota > Metazoa > Chordata > Mammalia > Perissodactyla > Tapiridae > Tapirus > Tapirus indicus. The sequence goes on from CM062926.1 coordinate 3,609,312, forward strand.
AAATTTGGAATAGAACCATCTGATCTTGAAAGGATACAAAATATCTATCTCAAACCACAGAAAATATCACATATGACAATGGAAAATGAGCGTCATTTCCATTCAAGTCAGCAACGGGACAAGGGTGCTCATTATCACCATTAACAATGTTCTGTCTGTTCCAGGCAATTCAATAAGACAAAGACAAAAAACAAAATTTACATCTCTTGGAAAGGTACAGGCAAATTTTTCAGTATTTCTCAATGTTTGTGGACTTGGAAAACCCCAAGAGAATCAACTGAAAATAAAAACTAGAACTAAGAGAGTTCAGTCTGATGGCCAGTTACTGAGTAAATATATAATAAAAAATGCACTTTCCTGTATATCCATGTGACCAGTAAAAACTAACCATAATGAATAATGCAAAATAATATCATCCACAATAGCAATTGAAAATCTGAATTCATAGGCATAAACTAAACAATAAATGTAAAGGGTGCCTATTAGTAAAACACAAAATTCTGGATAAATGGGGAATGTACCATGTTCTGTTAGTATTAAAAGATAGCACTTTTTCAACTGATTTATAAATATAATGCAATTTCAATCAAAATCCTCATAAAAGCAAAATGCTTGTAAAAATTTTGAAAGAAAAATAGAAATTATGAGGGATTCATCCTATCAGATATTAAAATAAATTATAGAACTATGGTATTAAAACAGTGTGGAATTGGCCCAGAAAAAGACAGGTGTGAAAGGACGTGAACAAGAAATTTATCTAAAAAGAAATAAAATGATCGATGACTATCAAAAGGATGTTTAGCCCATTAGTTACCAAAGAAATGTAAATCAATACAAAATGACACTTTCAGCTTTCAAATGGACAAAGATTGGAGGGGACCATAAAGACAGTGGTGACAAAGAAGGAGGAACTGTATACTCTCCACACACTTTGAATATAAGAGTGAATTTCCGTAACCTTTTAGGACAGCAATTTAGAAACGTAAAAAAACTTTAAAATTTAGTGCAAACTTTGACTCAGGAATTTCATATTTAAAATTAGAAGCAATCATCCACTTGATCTCATAGAATGCTACGCAACCATTTAAAATTGCATCCTTGAAGAATATACTATTAAGGGGAAAGATGGTCACAATATATTAAGTGAAAAAAGCAGGTGAGGATTGACTTTGCATGGTAGGATCCCACGTGTACAAAGGAGCAGGCGTCGGGAGAAGATGGTCCGTGACTAGGGGCAGACACTCGGGCCGATGTGCCCATCTGTTTACCTGTGACTGTCGTGTCTCTGTCGTCAGTCATCCCCGTTGCTGTTCATCTTCCCCTCCTCAGCTTTATCTCCTCCACGACTTTAGTCAGCTTCCGGACGGTAGGGTTGTCATTCACTCACTCACTCACTCATTTATTGTGTGAATGATGTGTGGAAATAAACAAGACCACCCAAATGAGAACAAGAGAAGGCTATTTGTTCAGAGCTCGCTACAGCCAGGGAGTCCAAGACCGAAGGCAGGCAGAGGAGTGGGAAAGCTTTAGAGTGGAAAGGAGGAAGGCTTCGGGTGTGCCCTGTGGGCACGGGGAAGCTGTAGGCAGGTTACCTTCAAGCAGGGCATCCTATGTGATTGGTTAGGGGTGCATATTTGGCTTTCTCCAGCTGGGGAAGCAGGGGAAAAATTAGGTATGCTGTCACTTATCAATCAAGTCCTGACTATGTGGGGTCAAACGTTATACAGGTTATTGTTTGGCTTCCTGGACTGGTTGCTAAAGATTAGTAGTCTGACTTCCTGGACTGGTTACTATAGATAATGGGTTGGTTTGCTGGGCTGGATGCTGCAGATTGTAGGTCAGAGTTCAGTTTTTATATATGGCCTGGCTACTGTGTATATTCAGTCTCTCATAAGCACTGGGAATAATACTGGGTTTACAAACATACGTGAAATACATTGCAAGCCCTTAGGGAGATGATGGTCTGATGGAAAAGATATCCCACTACTTTGTAATTTCCTGGTTATTTATTCATGTCCTATGGTAGGGATGTCTACTTGGCACCATGAGAACACATTGGACCTGAGATACAAGCCACACCCCTCAACCATGGCCTGCAAGACGCCTCAGTACTTGGCTCTTGCCCACACCTTCGACCTCATGTCTCACTACCTCCCCTCACTCCCTGCTCTCCAGGCAGCACTGGCCATCCTGCCAGTGGAAAACCAACCACCCCAGATGCAGGCAGCAAGGGAGTGCCTTGTCTATGAGCATTTTTATCACCACATGCCGGCAATTCTAAACGTCTATGATAAAACACTCCCCCAACCAAAAATCTTTTGTTGGTCTAGATTCTAAACAACTGCTACCATTACTTTGGGTTTTAATAATATATATATGCAAGCTTCAAATTAACACATCTTTATCATTTTAACATTTTAATGCACCTTGATTTCTACATGGAAGTTAATTCAAATAATTCCCGGTTATGTAGAGGTCCCGGAGACACACGGACTTAATTAACTATATGCATTTGTTTGAAAAGTAAGTCTGTAGGGGGCCAGCCCGGTGGCATAGTGGTTAAGTTTGTGCATTCTGCTTTGGCGGCTCAGTGTTCACGGGTTCGGATCTTGGGCGTGGACCTACGCACCACTTATGAAGCCATGCCGTGGCAGTGTCCTACATAAAAAGTAGAGGAAGATGGTCATGGATGTTAGCTCAGGGCCAGTCTTCCTCAGCAAAAAAAAAAAAGTAAGTCTGTAGCAGCTCAGAATTGTTCAAGATCACTTTGGGCACCAACTCTGACTCCAAGCCCCATGGCACTACACTTCCTTGCACTTAAACAGTCGATTCAAAATAGACAGAGATAGTCCCATGATCACAATGAGGAACAAACGGTCTTCTATGACTTCAATTCTGTCATCCTAAGTGATCATTTGGAAGTTCATTTGTGTTCAAAATTTACAACAGAGAGTGAACTAAATGGTGTGATTTTTGTTTCACAAGTGCAAATTTTAGTTCCTGCATGATTTATTGAATTTGAATGTGTCTTTCAGCTGGAATTTCGTTTTCCATTGTTAATTATTTGCCTGAAAACCAAAAGAGAATCGAGAAAATAAAATCTTACAGCAACGGTACAATTTAGTAATTTTATCTCAATGTGAATTTACAGATGAGGCTCATCAATCACAGAAATGTTTGCCAACAGCCAAAACCTTCCTTGAACGAAGGGCAGTGAACCACCAAGCTTTAAAACTCTTCCTTGAAGATCTATGCCCAGAAATTGCAGAGAAGGCTGTTAACTCTGCAGCAAACAAATGAAGGAAATGGACAATTAAATAGAAAAAGAATCAAATTTTAAACAAAAAAGCCAGGAGAAACGACAAAAGACACCGCTCCACCACTGCGAGAAGAAATGGAAAGAGCAAAGCTTGAAAGCCTGGATCTTTCTACACCAAGAAGTGGACACTAAAGCGATGGATCCGATGATGTCATGTTCACTATCGTTCAAGCATCTTTCTGATTTTTGTAAAAGAAAAACTTTGAAAGTTTTTACTGAATAAAATAGAAATTTGTGATGAATTATCTGGTGATGATATTTTAGGGATTTTCAACTAAGGGAGACATTTGAAATGAAATTTTTATAAATCTCTGCCAAAATTATTCTCATGTTTAAGACTTTTCATGACTATTTGTCTATCTGTTGCTTCCTGTGAAAGAAACTCTTTGAAATCAAAATTAATAAAGAAATGTTCTTCCACTAATGATGGGCGAAGACAGACTGGACAAATCTGGCTGTAGTGAATACTGGATGTGAATATATGAAAAAGTTGGCAAAGCCATTGGCAAATTTGCAGAAGTCAAGGCTCGAAATGAGAAACTATAATGTTATTATTCACTACTGCAGCAGACCAATATGTAGGAATAAGTTTTTCCACATTAATGTAATTGAATAGTATTAGTCTGTAAAGTATTTTTCTTTCTGTACTGTAATTTTTTCTGGCATGATTATACACACAAAGTTCAATAAAATAAAATGTTTTCACTGTCTACATTTCTTTTCTTTGTTTCATTTCTGAATTTTTGCTGAAAATCATCTTGGTGTCCGAGGACAGAGGGCGTTGGAAGAAATCCCTCTGTGTCCAATGCACCGGGCCTCTGCTCCTGGGCTCCCTCGGACACATTAAGCTTTGGCCCAGCCCTGAGCCTTTGAACCTGCTCTTTTCCCTGCCTGGAACACTGGCCTTCCAGGTCTTCCAGCGGCTGGCCTCTTCCCAGCTCAAATGTCACCTCTCAGAGGGCCTCCTGGCCATTTCACAGAGAACGTGCTTCCCCCACATTGGTCTGGCAGGCTTGCATCATCCTGTTTATTATTTGCTTGTTCACTGTCTGTGCCTGCCACCGGCATGGAGACCCCCGAGGGTGGGGCTGTGCTGCCCTATTTCCCTGCCTCTCCTCAGTGCAGCGCCTGGCATGTCAGAGGCCCGCAGGAAATATCTGTGCGGTTGACCCCTGAACCCCTAGCAGGAGGGACAGGTGAAGCAGGAGTCAGATCCACCAAGTGCAGGCCCCTGAGGCTGAAACAACAAGGTTGAGCAAGTTAGCAGGAGATGGAGCAGGGAAGGGGGGCCATCGGGGAATTGCAAGTGGACGTGTGTCTGTAGAGCATCATCTGGGCACAAAAGTGTCTCTGAGCAGTCATCCTCACCCAGGGCCGGTTGACAAGGGACTCAAGAAAAGAAGGAGCTGTTTTAAACCAGGGAGTGACAGGATCCACTGTACACTCTGGAAATATCACTGTGACAGCAGAGGGGAAAGGGTGCAGAGGGGCAAGGAAAGGAATGGGAAACTGATCGAGGGCTGTCCTCTTTGGATCTTCTGGAAAAGCACAGGGGTTGGGGCGCAGCACAAGCCCGCCCCCTTGAAATTACCTCCATCCTGTCCCCCTGCAACTGGGATTTCTGCTGGTCCTGGAGCACGTCTGTAGGAGAAACGGTGGGGCCAGCTCAGCCAGGAAAGGAGAGAGGCACATCCCCAGCGGCAGGCGGTAGGCAGCAGCAGGCCAGAGGGTTTGTGCAGAGGGCTGGGGACGGCAAAGATGGGCTTCGGGAGGTGTCCTGACCACGATGCTGGTGGGGAATGGAGACGGGCCAGCAGGAGTCCACGGAGGCAGGACTCAGCAAGCTTTCCAGTCACTCTCCTCTACCCTGGGGAGCCCGGGGTGCGGGAGGCCACAAGGAGTTCTCCAGGGACTGAGACAAATACAGAATTTCCAAGAAGGACCCACTGAAAGATGAAGGGCCACTGATGCTCCTTTATTAAAATCCAGTTTGGCAAGGGAGCCACTGCCCAGCTCCAACCCCACAGAACCTGTGCCCAGCTCCCACTCTCAGGGACACTCAGGCAGGGCACAGGGGCTGGCAGATGCTCCAGGGAGCCCTCCCCCCACACTGGTTGCCAGCACTCGCCTTGTCCCCACCTCAGCTGCTGATGTTGGAGCCCTCGCGGGACAGGGAGCAAGGGGCACGCTTTGAATCTTTACATGCCACAAGGAAGAAAATCAATTTCAATGCCCAAAGGAGGGAATTACTGCAGCAGAAGGTCACCAGTCGCCGTATTGTTCTGGGGACTTGGACAGGGAATCATGCCTCAACATGAGGCAAGAATGCTCCGAGGTCTGAAGCAAACCCCTCTCCCCAAGAATCACATGAGAGAGTCCCGGGGGGACACGACCACACTTTGTGTGCGCATGACTGTGGCGCAACTACAAATTCCGGCTCCTGCCACTTCAGGCAAGTCACCAACTTTAGCTGCAGAGTTCTGACTCACGTTCAGTCTCGGAGGAACCAGCTAACATTTGAACATTCTTGTTACAGTAGTAGCGACACCCGGGCCACTGCGTTTGGCTGTGAGAGACGTGCTTCCCAGCCCAGCCTCCGGGCTCCAGAGTGCTCTGCTTGAGGCCAGGTTCCCTGAGCACCGACACACGGATGCCAGCCTTGGGCTTCAGATGTGACTTCTCGATCCACTCCAGCAAAGCTGCGAAGACCCCACTTACGCCCAAGTGCCCTGTGCTTCGTCGGGGCCAGCGCAACATAGTCAGGACAGAGGTCAAGTGAGAGGTCCACTGAACTCGACACTTAAAGTCCCAGTTCTGGGAGTAGAGAGCACAGACACCTGGAGCCCACCTTCTCATTCAGGCAGTGCAGAGATGAGTGTGTGGTCAGCATCCTGCGGTTAAGGGGAAAAGAGACTTTTGCAGGTCTTTCAAGGCTGCCACTCCCTGGACCACTTGCATTCAGGCCCAAACACTTTGGAGAGCAATACCTCAACCTTTTTCCTGATATTCAAAGTCAGAGAAACCCATGGGGTGGACTGTAGTGGCCCCAGGCAGGACCGGGGCCATGGAAAGCAATGAAGCTTCTGGAACAAAGACACTTCAGAAAGAGGAGTCTAGGCAGGTGACCTGGCCCATCACAGGAGCACAGTGTGGGTGGGAAATATCCTTACTCTCTCTAATGACCTTCTACCAGGGCTTCTGAGAGATGACGTCTCTGGATCGGTGCTCCTCCCTATAGAAGTTCTAGCTGGTGACCAAAATGGACAAGAGGGAGATGTGGAGGGACGGAACAGGAAGTGGGGCAGAGCAGGAGCCAGCATCCTGCGCAGCCACTGCCTGGAAGCCACACCCGAACACTTTCCACGGTCTGAGGAGAATTAGAACACAATTAAAAACTGATGGAATGACACCAAAAACACAATCCATGAAAGAAAAGAAGATACATTGGATTCATCAAAATTAAAAACTTCTGCTCTGCAAAAGGCACTGTGTAAGAGAACGAAAAGAGAAGCCACAGACTGGAAGAAAATATTTGCAAATCACGTATCCAACAAAGGATTCAATTCCAGATTACATTAAAAACTCTCAGTAATAGGAAAACAAACAATCCAATAAAAAATGGGCAAAACTTTTAGCAGACACTTTTAACCAAAGAAGACAGAAAAACAGCAAAGAAGCACATAGAAATGGTGCTCAGCATCATTACCCATTAGGACAATGAAATCAAAACCACAATGAGATGCCCAGAAAGATGTTGGGTTTTTTGTTTTTTGGGGTTTTTTTGATTGATAACATCCAGAGACACCTGCTTCATTTCGTACCAGGTGATTGCATTTCAGGCTGATGATGTCAAGTAACAGTCTAATTATCAGCTGATGTTGTACCTCTGAACACCTATTAGATTAACTAAAACACCAAAACAGAGAAAAGTGACCATACTAAGTGCCGATGAGGATGCAGAGCAAATGGAATTCTCTTACGTTGTTGGTTCAAACTGGTACAGTCACTTTGGAAAACAGTTTAGCAGTTTCTTATAAATTTGTAACCCTAAAGAAAGAAAATTTATGTTCCCACAAAAACCTGAATCCAAATGTTTATAGTGAATTTATTCACAATCTCCAAAAAATTGGAAACAACCCCAATGTCCTTCAACTAGTGAATGGATAAACGAACGGTAAAACATTCCTACAATGGAAGACTCCTCAGTCACAACAAGGAACGAGCCACTGACACTCACAGAACATGAGTGAATTGAAATGCGTCAGCCCAGCGAGAGAAGTCAGACAGAAGACCACACTGTGCGATCTCATTTGTATGACATTCTGGGAGAGGCAAAACCTGTGGTTCAGTATATTCGTGGTGTTGCTGATTATACGACTATTTGCTTTTGTCTAAACTCACAGAACTCTATCCCAAAAAGAGTGACTTTTACCACAAATGAATTTTTTAAGTGAATAAATTTGTTAGAAGGGCATTTAAAGAAATGGGTGGAAAGAAGCTTCTTCTCAAAATGGATTTGCCCCCAATTCAACGAACATACAAGGAGACCCTTTCCATTGGGTTTAACAGACATGGGCAAGCCCATGCATGGCCCCCGGGGTGTGGGAGCACTTTGACTTGCCACTTCTGCCTTCAGAGGATAACCTGGAGCAAAGTGGGAGCAGAGAGAAAACCCAGCTGGAGCCTGGGGCTTTCATGGAGGCCCCGAGTAGTGGTGGAGTTCGGGGGTGTGGTTATGGAGGAGACAGGCAGGAGTGGGTGCACGCACATGGACAAAGTCAATTCCAAAATGGGGCTTGGGGGATGTGGGATGAGAGGCCAGACACCACACATGCCAGAGTCTGGAGAGCACAGCCCCCAGGATCCTGTGGTGACCCGTTTGGGAGCCAGATGGAACATAAATAAATACCCAAGTCTAGCCCACTTAGATCAAATGGTGAAAGAGGGTGGAGAAGGCTTTCTCACAAGAGGCTCTAAATCACCCATCAGAAGGAGAACGATCAAGGAGAGGTCATAACGACCACCCGAGCTGACACTCACGGGGTGCCTCCCGCACCCCAGGCACTGCTTCCAGGGCTGGGTATGTATTTACTCATTGAATCTGCCCGCAAGTCTACGAGACATTTTTCTTACCCCATTTTGCAAGTGAGAAAATAGAGGCACAGCGAGATGAAGTAACACGCTCAGGACCACACAGGGTAAGTGGCAGAGCTGGGGTTCAAATCAGGCAGTTGCTCCGAGGATGCCCTCTGTACCACATGCTGAGCCAGTGTTTGATCTGGGTGATGACAACTGTGTAGACAGCTGAGGTGTATTTTTCCAAGCACCGTTGTCCTCCCTCGTGTGCCACCTGCCCGCCACACCCAGACCCCAGGCTTCCTCGAGTTCTGGTTTACACCTGCAGGCATTGCCCAGCACGGGCGTACATGCAGACACACACACACACACTCCAAGGTGGACAGAGCCCCTCAAGGAAGCCAGGGGAATCAACAGAGTCGAACGCCATGCAAGAATATGAGACACTGGTTCTTAAAAATAATAAGTCTTTTCCAAAAGAGGCCGGCACGTACAAGCAGCTGTGGGAGCCAATGACGTCCGAGCAGAGCAGGCAATAAATTAATTTCATGTGGGAAAAAACTGGGTTGGCCCTGGGTTAGTAAAGTTCCAGCCAACATAAAGATCTCATTACAAACAGACTTCCCTGGCAAGGGTCTCCTCTGCTGAAGCTGTTTTGGATTCGAGCTTCTCCCGGGTCCCTGGTGCCTAACAAAGATTCCACATCAAATGCAGAAAAGATGGATCTGTCTAGACATCCTGCTGCATGTAAGTAACAGGCAGCTTCTCCTGAGGCACACAGAAGTAGGCTCTGTATAAAGTGCCCCCAACGCCGGCCTCCGGCAAAACTGGGGAGGATTCCCTCATCCTGGACAAAGAAGGGCCTTTGCTGTTCTGACTCAGGAATAGTATTCAGGCTTATTGCAGGAACCAGTTATTGAGCTTCTAGAAGATTCTGAGAACTCTTGGTGCAAACCAAAGGGGGAAAGTTTCCTGTACGGCCAGCGATCCCCTGGGAGAAGTGGTGGCACATCAATGACTCATTGATGAAATGCAGATGGCTCCAAATCAAACTCTGCAGTAATTCCACCGGGGCTGAGCTGAAGTCTCCCTTTGGCAGAGCCCAAAAAACAGGACTCAGTAAGGACACGGGCGATGTAAACAAGATGGGGGGATGGGAATCCAGTTAATCTCATTAATAACAATACTATTCATCTGGCATTCATAAATATTTATTCAGCTTCTACCCTGGGGCAGGCACTGGCTAGGAGCTGGGTGCACAGTGGTGGATGAAGTAGGTGAGTGGGCCATCCCGGTGCAAAACCTAGACAGGGCACATGAGAGAACACGGGACTGACTGTCCATCCTCATCCTCTAGCACCCTCGCTGGGCGACAGCCATGGGGTTCAGCTGCCTTTGGAACACAGCCCAGCGCCTTTCCCACTTGCTGCCCCTCCCGTCCTCTGGAAGGCCTTCTCCCAGCCTGTGTTCAGCTGGCTGTTCACACTTCAGTTCTCGGCTCAAATATCACCTCCCCAGGGGCCCACCCCAACCCCTGTGGAAACTCCCCCTTCTCCCCTCCCTCTCCTGAGTTGACACTTTATGCTGTTTGTTTCCCTCACATGACATGTCAAGGCCTTGTCCACTTATTTTTACTATCTGTCTCTTCAGCTAGATGGCCAGTAACATGGGGACAGGAAATTCATCTGTCCTGTAACCTCTAAAAATTCAATGAGCAAAGAGTGCGTGGCACACAGTAGGCATCCAGAAGATAGTTTAAAACTATGAAAGAAACAATAAAGTTATGAGATAACCTATAAAGTGGGGAGGCTAAACAAGGGGGTGGGTAGGAAAGCCCATTGTGTAAGGTGACATGTAAGCCAAGACCGGAAGGATGACGGGACCCATCAGTTACATGTGAAGAAAAAGCTCTCAGCAGAGGAGAAAGCACAGTCAAAGTCTCAATGGCAGGAAAAACCTTATGCTGGAGGAGCTGAAGGAAGAGCATCACAGCCAAAATACACAGGGAGGCTGGAGAGGAAGGCAGGGATGTGCTAAGGGACCTAAACTATTCTAGATGCAGGACGGCTCTGAAGTGTTTAAAGCAGATGTGGGACATGGTGTAATTTATATTTTTAAAAGATCATTATGAGGAGAAAACCTAGATGACCTCGGGATGGCAACGACTTTTTAAATACAACACCAAAGGCACGATCCATGAAAGAAATAAGTGATAAGCTGGACTTCATTAAAATTAAAAATGTCTGGTCTGTGAAAGACACTGTCAAGAGATGAGATGACAAGCCACAGACTGGGAGAAAATATTTGCAAAAGATATGTCTGATAAAGGGCTGCTGTCCAAAATATACAAAAAACTCTTAAAACTCAACAATAAGAACACAAACAACCTGATTTTAAAAAGATTTTAACGGACAGCTCACCAAAAAAGGTATAGATGGCAAATAAGCATGTGAAAAGACACCCCACATCATAGGCCATCAGGGATTTGCAAATGAAAACAATGAGATATCACTACACACACATGAGGATAGCCAAAATCTAGAACTCTGACAACAGCTAATGCTGATGAGGATGCAGAGCAACAGGAACTCTCCTTCATTGCTGGTGGGGATGCAGAATGGTACAGCCATTTTGGAGGACAGTTTGATTGTTTCTTATAAAACGAAACATACACTTACCATACAATCCAGCAATTGTGCTCCTTGGTATTTACCCAAAGGAGGAGAAAACTTGCATCCACACAAAAACCTGCACACAGATGTTTATAGCAGCTTTATTCATAATTACCAAAACTTGGAAGTAACCAAGATGACCTTCAGTAGGCAAATGAGTCGATAAACTGTGGTACATCCAGACAATGAAATATTATTCAGCACTAAAAAAAATGAGCTATCGAGCAACAAAAAGATAGAGAGGAACCTTAAATGCATATCACTAAGTGAAAGAAGCCAATCTGAAAAGGCTACATACTGTATGATTCCAACTATATGACATTCTGGAAAAGGCAAAACTATGGAGACAAGAAAAAGATCAGTGATTGCTAGGGGTGGGTTGGCGGAGAGATGAATGGGCAGAGTGCAGAGGATTTTTAGGGCAATGTTAATACTCTATATGATACCATAATGATGGATACATGTCATTATACATTCGTCCAAATCCATAGAATACACACCACCAAGAGTGAACCCTAAGGTAAACTATGGACTTTGGGTGATTATGATGTGTCGACATAGGTTAAAATGTACCATTCTGGTGAGTGATGTTGATACTGGAGACTATGCATGTGTGGGGATAGAATGTATATGGTAAATCTCTGTCCTCACTCTCAATTTTGTGTAAACCTAAGATCATTATGGCTATTGGGTAGAGAATAGATTATAAGAGGACAAGAGTAGAGGTGAAGAGACAAATTAAAAACTGTGGCATTTTCCAGGTGAGAAATAAAGCCCTGGGGGTGCGGGTGGGATAGTGAGATGGAGGGTGAAGATGGAGAGAAGTGGATGGATTCAGATATATCCGAAGGTATACCCTGCAGGTTGGGCAAGTGTGAGCCTGAGGAATGCAGGGGTTAAGAATAACAACCAGTGATTGTTTCAGTGATATGATTTGAAAGTTATGTATCTGATAAGGGCTAGTATCCAAAATATATAAAGAACTCTTACAACTCAACAAAAAAGACAAACAACCCAATTAAAAAATGGGCAAAGGACTTGAATAGCCATTTCTCCAAAGAAAATATATACCGGTGACCAACAAGTACGTGAATAGATGTTCAACATTATCTGCCATTAGGGAAATGCAAAACAAAACTGTAATGAGGTACCACTTCATACCTAATAGGATGGCTATAATTTAAAAAAATTAAATATTTTGAAAATTTTTAATTTATTTAAATTTTAAAAATTAAATAAATAAAAATAATAACAATTGTTGATCAGGATGTGGAGAAATTAAAACTCTTGTACATTGCTAGTGGGAATGCAAATGGTGCAGCCACTATGTAAAAAGTTAAACATAGAATTATCTTAAGAGCCAGCAATTTCACTCCTAGATATATACCCAAAAGAATTGAAAACAGTACTCAAATAAATACATGTACATACCTGGTCATAGCAGCACTATTCACAATAGTCGAAAGGTAAAAATAGCCCAAATGTCCATCGATAACAGATAAATGGATGAACAAATTATGCTATATACACCCAATGAAATATTATTCAGCCATAAAAAAGGATGACGTACTGATACATGCTAAGGCATGAATGAACCTGGAAACATTATGCTCAGTGAAAGAAGCCAGACATAAAGTTCACATGTTGTAATTTCATTTATATGAAATGTCCAGAATAGGTAAATCCACAGGGAGAGAAATGAGATTGGTAGTTGCTGGGGCTGGAGGTAGGGAGGAATGGGGAGTGATTGCTTAGCGGGTATGGGGTCTATTTGGGAGTATGGAAATATTTTGGAGCTAGATAGGACTGGTGGTTGCACAACATTGTAAATGCATGAGGTGCCACTGAATGGTTCACTTAAAAATGGTTAATTTTATACTATATGAATTATACCTCAATAAATTAATTAAAAAACAAAAGAAAAATAGCAACCAGATTTGAGGATTGAGCAATAAGATGGGTAGAGGTACCATTTTCTGAGGAGGGGAAGACTGGGGGAAGTATTTGGGGAGAAAGATTAAGAGTTTAAGTATGGAACACGTTACATTGAGTGTCCCACGAATCTGAAGGGAGTTTCCAGGAAAGCAACTGGAGATGACAGTCCAGAGCTCAGATGGGAGATCTTAGCTGGAGACAAAAAATGTACAGCTGTTTATATATAGAAGATTTTAAAACCAAGGCTACAAATGAGATCAGCTGGGACGACAGTGTATAAGAGAAGAGGACCCAATATTAAGTTCCTGAGAAATTCCAACATTTAGCAGCTGGTAAAAGCAGATTCACCAGCAAAGGAGGCAGGAAAAGACAGAGATGAAGAGGAACCTTAGTAAGAGAGGGAGGTGGAGGTGCCATGTGGAGGGAGAAAAGGAGGTTTTAAAGGGAAGAGAGAGGTCAGCTGTGTTGATGCAGAGAGAGAGACAGGGAAAGAGGAGACTGCAAGAGAACAACTACAAGTTTCCAAGTACGGCAACATGGTGGCCACCAAGAGGGGAAGGAACAGAAGTCAGTCCCCAGGACTTAAAAAAAGAGAGTGGGGAGTAAAATATGTGTAGACAATTCTTTGTAAGCTTTTATAAGCTTCTACTCCTTTGAAGGGGATAAAAAATAAGGAAATAACTGGAGGAGTATGAGGTCAAGAATGACCCTTTTAAAAATATGGGAGACATTACAGCCTATTTTGGAGCTATCCTGGAACCTCCAGTCGGGAGAGGTGAGCAATGCAGGAGGGAAGAGCTAAGTGACTGAACAAGCAGACTCCTTGAGAGGTTTAGAGAGAAGAGGAAGAAGACAGAGAGAGGAGGGCTCACCTGAGCAGGGAGTTCTCTAGAGGGTGGGAGGTGGAAAGAGAAGGGCATCTGTGACCTGGGGCTTCTACCTTCTCAGCGAGGGACGAAGCAAGGCTCTTGTGCAGCCCCGTGGAGCCGAGGAGGTTGGAGGAGCATGGACAAGACATAGACCGTGGAGAGGAGCAGAGGTAAACATGGCCACGAGAGAAACAGCTAAATACTGATGACTTTCATCTTAGGAGGCCTCCATCATGTTTGATCTCCACAATAACCTCAGAAAGCAGATGGAATGGGTGTTAAAAGCCCATCTCACAGACTAAAAAACTTAAAAGGGCTAGAAGGTAAACATAAGCTCTCCAGATAAAGCCCCGAGCTCTTCTCTGTCCATGGAGTAAACATGTGCAGAGTCCCCGTTCCCTCCAGACAGTTGGCGTGACCATAACAGCTGGTCATGTTAAAACTGGTTCCCTGCGGGCCGCACCATGCAATGTTTGCCACCTCTGGGACAAATATAGGGGAGAAGAACTCTTCAAAATGCTTCCACAAACTCAGCTCAGCCTGGCCCTCTTTTTGCCAACAAGCCAGCTCCCATGAGCGTGGAAGCCGCTCTGCGCGCCACCGGTTCCAGACCCGAGCCCGACACCCACCAGCATCGCTCGCCATTCAGCTCCCTGTCCAAATCCAGAGCGCAGGAGGCCGGAGCAAGGGGTTTTCTTGGGGCGTTTGTTTTAAGGAGAAAAGATTCCATGCTAATTACAGTCTGTTTTTGTGCCACTAGCACATGCTGGTAGTCTCGGTGTACTGACATGCTCGTGAGAGTCTGCTCCAACTTAGAAAAGTTCAAGAGACGTCAGAGGTTTGGATCTGGGAACTGCAACAAGACTGGAGAAAAGACTCAGCTCTGGGGTCGGAGGGACACAAGCCCTCCACCTCCTTCGAGTCGTCGCTCAAATGTCATTTTTTTCAAGGAGGCTCACGTTGACCACCCAATTTTAAATTGCATGCCACCACTCCCCCAGCTCCCAGCCCCCTCACCCTGCTTCTTTCAAATAGCACTTACACCCTCCAACATACCGTACAATTTACTATTTCCTTCACTGGTGTATCCCACGTGCTTGGGATAGGTGTTCGATAAAGACGTCTTGGGTGAATGAATGAATGAAGGAATGAGTGAAATGAAACAGCTTCCCCATGTTCCATACGTGTCTCCACTTTTGTTACACTGGGTGTTTTTATCTGGATGGGTGGTCCTGTCCTAATTGAGAAATAGGGCCCCAAACTTTTTCTGATCACACAGGCCTATCAGTAAAAAATTTGGCCATGCACTCCAATACATAAATAATTTATTCCCATTTTTGGTTAATTATATATGTATTGCTGTATGCATAATACATCATGCATTTTTCTAACAACCCCAAAATTTTTTTAATTAAATATAAAGTGAAACAAATACCAAGAAGTTATACTTTCCTTAAGTACCAAAATGGAGCCGCATCTTCTAGAAATAAGGCAGTACCCTAAATAACAATTGAGCAGGTATTACGTGCCAAGCACACGCACGTGTTACGATTATCGCGATAATCCTCCCACACCCCTATTCAGTCTGTTTGTATCCCCATTGAATGGCTGAGAAACTGAGGCACAGATAAGTTAAGGAACTTGATCTGTGTCACACTTAGTCAGTGGCAGAGCCGGGGTAAAAATCCAGGGGTGCCTGACCCCACCACCCACGTGCTGCAGGATGGGCCAGAGACCCCACCTCGAGGCAGTTACTCAAAGGCAAGCAAACCAAGAACAACCCAGCACATCTTCCCAACTCACCACTCTGCCTGCGTGGACACAACCAACGTGACAGGATCCATAGCTCCACAGCCCGGAACAAGCCATTGGCCAGTCCGATCAAAGACCATATAAATACCCTGCAGACCCAGATATGCTTGCACAGGCCGTCCATGCTCACACTCGCACCAGAATCCAAAAAATCCTAAGATACAGGCAGCAGAAGTGGTTAAATTAACAGTTGAGCTGTTCCCAAATAATCTACTCCCAAGCCGACCTTCTGTCCCAGTTTGACAGGGACAGTCCCTGTTTAATTGTCAATAAGCCCCCTTCCACTCTCAAAATTCTGTCACATGTCCTTTCTTTCTCATAAGTGCCCTGGTTTGGACGATAAATTACACGGTCACCCAGTCTATACCCCGGCTCAGTGCACACCAGACTGATCCCAAGAGCTGCTCTGATTAGAACCGAACTGCTGTGATTTCTCATACCCGGGGAGCACTCCTCACTCCTTGCCCCCGAGGTCACAGCAGCAGGCTTCCAGTTAGCAGCAGCTCACCCCAAGCCACAGAGGTGCACCTGCGTGGAATTCACATCTGGAACCCTGGACACTCCGGGCGGGCTGTACCTTCTGTTCCATAAATCACTCCACGTCGGTGGCCTGGCCTGGCCTCCAGCCCCACTCGGGTCTCACCTCAAGAGGAAAACATCATCAGAGACCTTGACGGAAGGTTTGCTGGGGGCACCAATGCAGGTGATCAGGGCCTTGCTGTATTGGTCAGAGTCACCCGACAAACAGAACCAGGTAGCCAGACCCCTTCTTTGAGCTCTACAGCTGACAGCACACCCGGGAAGGAACAGGAGAGGGCGGTGATGGGTCAGCCGGGGTCAAGGCCCCTGCAACAGAAACTCCAAGCACGTGGACCTGCGCTGGCATCGTCAGGTGATTCAGGTGTCCTTCTTGGCGTCCCTTCCCAGCCATCACGGTCCCCGCAGGCCAGCTCTTGGCTCCCACCTCTTTCCCACTGTCTGCGCCCTCCCCCTCACCATGCCTTTCCCACAAAGCCCAGCCTTCGAGAGATGCCCCTGGGAAGAAGGTTGGAGCCTCACGCTCTTGGGTGAGTGGGCCAAATAGGACCAAGAGGTCCGCAGTGCAGTGCACCTGCCTGGAGGCTGGAGGTCATCCCAGCCAAAACAGAGCATCACTCACCATCAGAAACACCCCCTAGAGCTTCCACAAGTTTCCTGGATCCTGACAGGTGCGAAGGCCAACATTTAAGCTTTTCTTCTTTTCTCTGCCTCGTGGCCGTGGTCTCCCCAAGGCAGTGGAGGCAGAAGTAGTTTGGGGGAGCAGCAGGACAAATAACGGGATTTCTGTCCTTTCCGTGTTTGACTTTGGTGGCGTAAGGCACGGAGGGGCCCAACTCCACTCTAGCAAGAGCCAACTCCCCTCCCCAAAGCACAAGTCCTGACCCGGGGAAGACAGAATGATCTAAGACCAAACATCCTACAGTGTAATCATTCTTAAAACTGTAGGAAACATTTACACTATTAAAAAAAACAACCCTGGCATTTGTCCCTGGTGCTGCTGGTTTCCACCCCCGGCAGACCGGAAGACTCTGCCGCTAACTGGTCACGAGGCTGTGGGCAAGGCTGCCCCCTCTGTTGGCCTCAGTTTCCCCTGTGTACACGCAGGATGCTGGCCAGAATGACTCTGTGAGCCTAATAGGGCCTGCCCAGTGGAGACAGACCCCGGCTTCTGGTCAGGGGACAGCCCGTCGAATCCCACTGGGTTTGCTTCAGCGCTCCAGGGACAGCAAGGATGGTGGCAGCTTTCTCTGCGGCTTCTTATGGCATAGACCAGGCCCTCAAACCTTTCCTCTTTGGTCAGAAAGAGCAAGCTCACAGCCGGGCAGTCCCCAGGATTCAGGGATCAAGACTTGATAGAATGGGGCTTCACGGTGTTAGAGGGGATGTGGGGCCGGGCTCACATGCCTCGTTTATCTGCTGGTCCAGGCCTCCTGCTCACCAGTGAGGGTCTCCAAGGCCTGCTGCCGAGTCCCACCGAGCATTAAAGTAAACAGCGGGTGAGGGGTCACACACTCTGGAAAACCCACTGGCTTCACCCTTGACCCTGAAAGAGGGGCTGGAGGTGGACGGACCCTGTGCCAGCAGTGCTCACACCCAGCCCAGGCATCTGAAGACAGGCCTTGGGCACTGCACTGACCCCATCCTAGGAGGCAGGATGTGGGGCAGCTCCCAGGCACAGTGGGTTTTCCCCAGAAGCAGAGCGAGGAGGTGGGCTCCAGGGAGAGCTCAGGGCACAGGCTCTCTGACCCCCACCTGTGGACTTCTTGAGAGCCTGAATCAACCCACCCTGCAACCATCCCTCGACCACCCCCAATCCCATCTCTGAGCTGTGAGAATGCCCTTCATTGATTTTTGTTTCACAAATGCTTTGGCTAACATGTGGGTTCAAAGGGGCCCCAATATTTATAGTCTTTGCTGAATTTTCAAGAGCTGAGGATGTTGCCCCTGGATTTCCCCCCAGCCTAGAGTGGAAAATAAGAGAAAGAGGAATGGAAGGTGTGGCCAGGTTCTTCAAAGAGAGGACTCGAGGCTTGTGATTCACAGTGTGATTGTCAGAAGGTAGTGGTCCCCACCCCTCAGCACTTCAGTCCGAGGACTTGTAGATGCTCAAGGGTGGAGGGCAGAGGGCAAAGCCAGGTCTGGGGTTCCCAGGAGTGACCAGCCATCAGTCACTGGCCAGTCCCAGCCGAGCAAAGAACTGGTCCTCTGGGCAGAGTCTGCCTCCCCTGGAGGGCGCCAGGCACCAAAAACCTAAAACACTCACCCCGCAGGCATTAACCAACACGTACAGCAAGCATTTGTCACTTCTTCCTTGAAGAAGTTTATAGACACAGAAATAAACTGAAAGCAGTTAACATCAAACAATAACACTGTCAACATCAAATAATAATCGTAGCTACTAACCTACCCTATGAGATTAAGAAATTATCCGCATTCTATTGGTAAGAAAACTTTATAATTAACATTCATTGGATGCTAAGGGTAAGTCAGGCATGGTCGAAGTACTGGTCACGATCATCTCATGTAAACCTCGTAGCTTGATTTGTCGCAGGTTCCCCTATCAAGTTCACTTTGCAGACGAGGAGACTGGAGCCCAGAGAGGTTAAAAAACTTGCCCAAGATCACACAGCTCATAGCGGGTAGAGGTCAGATTTGAACCCAAGCTGGCTGACTCACCCTTTACTTTCTGCTGCCTCAGGTAAAGGTCGGAGAGTGTAAATGGTTCCTGGGTCATGTAGCTGCTACACGGGGGCCCAGACTGCGCCCCAGACCCTTGGACGTTTAGCCTCATGGAGGAGCGCAGTGTCCACAGCGCATCCTGGACACAGAAGCCCTGGGGTGGTGCGTGGCGAGGAGCACGCTGTGCTGCATCCCCAAAGGCAGGATGTCCACCCTCCAGTGTCGGGGCCTGCGACTTCTCCACTGTGAGGCATTTCGGAGACTTAGAGTCCACAGGAGGGAGCACCTGGGGCGGAAGCTGCACCCTGGCACCGCGACCTCGGGAGTCCGGACCACCCACTCTGGCTTCCCCTCTTGCAGACCGGTCCAGCTCCTTCATGCAAAACCACGATCTCCTCCCTCCCACTGCCTCAGCCAGAGCACTCCCTGCCGTCTACACTCATCCCTCACACCTTCTCAGGGGCTGTGCCACATGAATCACTTCTCTCTGTCGAGGTTATATTTTCATGTTTTAAAAAGAACACCTATTCTTCTTATTATTCTGAGGATGAAAAAAGTTGCCTCTTTTTTTGGCTTAGAAGGTGGCTGAATTTTTCAATATATTCATGCAAACGAGATATTTCATCTCATGGATTTTATCCCAGTTCTGTCTATGCACATTTTAAATAAATTAAGATGAAATAAATCCATTTTATTATATTACCCGGTGCCATCTCCATGAAATAATGCCCATATTTGTATTTCCTAAGGAATGTTGACGTGGCTAAAAATGTTGCAGCAAGTGTAATCTTTGAGGATTGTGCTGCCAGAAAAAAATAAATCTAGGCCTTTGTTTAAAGCCTAGAGTGGCACCACTTTTGATTGAAATGGCTTGAAATATCCAGCCCCAAAACATGGCCGAGGCAGTAAAGTACACAGAATTGATCACCATTGGCTCAGAAACAAAAGTGGTGCGCCTTCCTTTGTTTTCTTAACATCTGTTCTCTCCCTCCCAGCATAAACCACCCCACGGAAATAAATTACACAGGCTCCCTTTTTGAGGGGAGGAGAAAGGAGGGTTGGCAGTGGCCGGCCCCGAGGTGTCCCAGGCGGCCACTGAACGCCCAGGGCTCCCCCGCTCCCTGCGCGACAGCCCTGGAGACTCCAGACCATCTTCTCCTCCCTCCACACTGGCACTGACCGCGGAAACTCCGGCATCCCCACCGTCCACTTCCTTCAGGAGAGGGAAGGAATGGTGTGGATCCTAAGACGCCTCCCTCTCCGTAGCATCTCATTTCCTTAAAAGGCAGATGGACAAGCATAAGTGACACCTGTGAAGTCGATGTTGCTATAAGCCCGTCTCTGAAGCCGTCTCTTCTAAAGAAGTGCTCACTTTTGTCCAGGAGATAAACTGGGATCACAAAGAACGGGTGGGACTAAATGGTAGCCCAGACTGTCGACGGCTAGAGCCACGCCAAATCCTCCTGACAGGGGCTGTGGTTTTCCTAGAACTCGAAGTATAAGGCAGAGGTAGAAAAATAGCATGAGAGAGAGCAACTACCAGCCCCGGTGTAAAGCCCTGGACCATCTCTCCCGCTCCCTCCTCCTCCACACCCGCTTCTCCACCCGCCCCCCCCCCCGACATTTCTCACTCTCTGCTGGCATTACACTCAACATGTGTTGGATGGATGGACAGACTGACAGACAAGTCAGTTGTACCCAGCCCAGCTCCTTCTAAACAACCACTCCAGGTATAGTAAACAATGGTAATAATTGCTGGCTGTATACACAACAGGCACTGGCCTCACACATCAGCACACCTGTGATGCATCAGCTTTCAAGGTCAAAGCAAGGGGCCCAACGTGCCTGAGCATCACGGCTAAGGAACTTGGCTCTTTCTGTGACTGTGCTTCTGGGCACAATTCACATGCATTCTGGCAAAAATGAGCTGCCTCACCAGCAGCCTGCCAGGCTTCCCAGCAAAACCCAACACAAACGTGCAACAGCCTCCCCATTAGGAGGCTATTTCCCTCTCCAGGGCTCCAGAACAGGTAGGCACATTCACCAGCCAGAGAGTCACCACCAGCTGGCAAGACACATCCAACCTTGCAGAAAAGGCCTCACTTTTAGTGGCAGGTGTTGATTAGGTACTGATAAGAGAAAGTGCCTCTAGACCCTTCTGGGAGCATCCTCAGGCCCACCTGGTACAAATATCCTGATGAGATGGGCAGCCCTCCCTCCATTAAATGCAGGGAGCCCTGCAGTCCCTTTCCCAGGGCCTTTCCTGGGGCCAGCCTCGGGAAGACTCAGTGAGGCCTGGGAGCAAATCCCCAACTTCCTCTGCTCGCAGAGCCCAGGGATGTTCTGGGCCCACTCCTCCTCCCTCCACTGCTATTAGTGTCAATTAAGTTCAGCCTGACAGGCCACCTTTGACGAAATGCTGGAGCAACAAAGACATAAACAACGCCAAAGCCTTTGGAGTTGATACATGGTGCATTTAATAAACATTTGTTTGCATATTTTTTATCATGCTAATGAATATAATTACTTTAATTTATGTCATCAAGCTATGATTCTGTTCTGATCTATACGTCACTTAAATGTGTGGTGTTAGCATTTTGCACACGCTGGCAATTTGAAGGGGAAGGATTCGCCCCTCCTATGAGAACTTGGAGCAACCTTCCACCGTTGAATGTGCCCTTGTGGCAGCTAATCCCAGCTCTGCGGCTGGAGGCCCCGGCTTAGCACCCCAGAAGGATGGAGATGCCTTCCCCTGCCCAGCAGACCTTCTCCAAAGAGCTCACATTTCCACTCCTGAGGCACTTCCCCAAGAGGAGGCCTCTGAGCACAATGCTCACGCCGTCATGAAAAAAAAGTTTTAATTATATTAATGGTTTTACTGATTATGAAAGTAATGCACATTTGTTTTAGAACATTTGAGAAAATCCAGGAGATCACAAAAAGAGATTAGATGAAGATCATAAGCTAAACATAGGAAGCTCTCAAAATCCTTAGAAATCATATGTATATATGTATGTATAAACTGCACTGGACACAGGAAGGGATATTCTTGGTAGATCAGAAGGCATAAGAATTTCCTGAAATATAGAAGGAAGATGGGATCTGATAGAGGAAAACACACACTCAGAAAAAAACCACAGCAAATGATGCAGTGGTGCCAGGGGCGTGCCAAGCTTGGGGCCCACAGGGCAGATGGCTGCCCTGGAGCACCTGCAGAGCGTTGGTTGAGAACTGCCTTAGGAGGAGCGTTGGTTGAGAACTGCCTTAGGAGAAGCCATGTGAGTCCCCCCCCAATCATTTCCCACCCATAGCCAATGTGTTGGGCAACATTCTGGATAAGGACTGGCCTGCAGGAGAGGTAATGTTCATGAGGACCTACTGCAGAGAGGCAAGACAGTGCCCTGGTGACCTGAGCCCTCACTCAGTAGCATGTGCCAGCCCCTCCCCATACACACACTACATGGGGGCAAGCTGCAGGAAAAGATTAAAAATTAACTGAGGCACCAGGACTGAGACTTCTGTCCCCCACCCAGAGACACCATGTGCCCAGGGGCACTGGCAAGAGGGATCACACCAAAACATGCAGCTCCAAATCAACAAGTGATCCCCTTCTTTGTAAACCTGAGACTCCCCTCCCTCACTCAGAGATACCACAAAGCCAGAGGGCCACTGGCAAAGGGGATCCTGCCACAACAATCATACGGCCCAGGAAGCACCCTCCACTCCCCAGAGGCAGGGGGAACCCGCCACACAAGCACCCATCCTGGGAGGTGCTCTTTGTCTCTAGGGAAGATCCTTTTCCAGCAAGAGTTACCAGATGGCCCAGCCTAGGGAAGCTTCTTCCCGTTCAAACAGCACCAGCAGGGACAAGTGGGAGCCCCAGTTGGAGGAGATAAACCAACCAGACCAAAGTAACACCACATAGGCTCTGAAAATTAAACCATCATTGGAGCCGTAGCCCAGAAAAGGAGGCCAGAGCCTGCATGCCAAACCTAAATAAGGTGACTGCTTGCTAAAGTGAAAAATTTAAATAGGACCCAGAGTCACCTAATATAATAGCCAAAACGTTCAAGATATAATCAAAAGTCACCTATCATACCAAGAACCAGAAAAATCACAACTTGAATGAAAAAAGACAATCTACAGATGCCAACACTAAGATGAGTCAGAGGCTGGAATTAACTGACAAGGATTTTAAAGCAACTATTATAAAAGTGGTTCAATAAGCAATTATACATTCTCTTGAAACAAATAAAAATTAGAAAAACCTCAGTAAAGAAATTCTTGTTGCTAGTGCTGGAGAGTCAATTCTGGCTTCTAGTGACCATGTGTACAGCAGAGAGGAATCCTACCCAGTCTTTTTGCAGCATCCTGTCATCATCTGGTGCTATATCAGACAACGCTCTGCTGCTATTCATAGGGTTTTCATGGCCAGTTTTTTCAGAAGTGGGAGGCCAGGTCCTACTCTTCCTAGTCTGTCTTAGTCTGGAAGCTCTGCTGAAACCTGTCCATCATGGGTGACCCATGCAACATGCAGCCACCACAATATGACAACCAACAGACAGGTGATGTGGCTCCCTGACTGAGAAGTGAACCTGGGCAATGGTGGTGAGAGCACCAAATCTTAACCACTAGACCACCAGAGTTAGGTCAGTAAAGAAATATAATTTATTAAAAAGAACTAAGTGGAAATTATAGAACTGAAAAAGTCAATAATAGAAATAAGAAACTTGCTGGATAGGCTCAAAATTGAATGGAGATGACCAAGAATAAAATTAGTGAACTTGAGGACAGACCAAGAGAATTTATGCAATCTGAACAATAGACAGAAGGTACATTGAAAAATGAACAGAGACTCTGGGACATGTGGACAATAACAGAAAATGCAACATTTGGATCATTGGAGTCCCAGAAGAGGAGAAAGAGCATGGGGCTGAAAGAGTATTCAAACAAATGTGGCTGGAAACCTCCCAGATTTGGCAAAAAATATAAACCAACAGATTCAAAAAAGTAAGCAAATCTTAAATAGGCTAAAAGCTCTCAAAAAAAATCCATGCAAAGACACATCCTAATTAAGCTTCTAAAACTAAAGACAAAGGAAAATCTTAAAAGCAGCAAGAGAAAAACAACACATTAGCTAAGGAGAGCATCAAATCAAATGACATCAGATTTCTTATCTACAATAGTGGAAGCCAGACAGAAGCAAAACAGTATTTTTCAAGGGCTGAAAGAAAAGTGTCAACTGAGAATTCTATACCCAGCAAAACTATCCTTTAGAAATGAAGGGGAAATAAAGACATTCTCAGAGGAAAACTAAAAGAACTTGTCACTGTCAGACCTACCCATAAAGAATAACTAAATGAAGTTCTTCAAATACAAAGGAAACAATAAAAAAAGAAATCTCAAAATATTGAGAAGAAAAAACAACAGAAAGAGCAGAAATGTGGATAAATGCAACAGACTCTCCTCCTCCTCATGAGTTTTCTAAATCACATGTAATGATTGAAACAAATACTATAACACCATCTACTACCCAAGACAATATTTAAAAGTGGGGATATTTTTAAAGAGAGGGCTTAAATGTAAGTAAAATTTACACACTTTACTCAAAGTGGTAAAATGTTGATATTAGTAGATGATGATAAGTCATATTGATATTGTGATATTGACAGTAACAATGAAGAAAACAATACAAAATGAGTATAGACAAAATGATATACTCAAAAACACTATAAATAAATCAAGATGAAATCCTTAAAAATGTTCAAGTATCCCACAGAGAGGCAAGAATGGAGAAACAGAGGAAACAAATAGAAAATAAAATGGTAGACTTAAGCCCTAACATATCAATAATTACCTTAAATATAAATGGCTTAAATATACCAATTAAAAGTCAGATATTGGAAAAGGGGATAAAAAAATCAGGACCCAATTATATGCTGTTAACAGATAACTCATTTCAAATTTCATGACATAAGTAGATTGAAAATAAAATTATATACCATGAAAACATTAATTTCTCAATAGCAGAAGTGATAATATTAGTATTCAATAACATACACTTCAAAGCAAAGAAAATTACTAGAGACAAAGAGGAACATTATACAATGATAAAAGAGTCAATGCACCAGGAAGACTAATACTCCTACATGTGTACAAACCAAACAACAAAGTTTCAAATACATGAAATAAAAGTTGACAGAGCTGAAAAGAGAAATAGAAAAATCCACAACTATAACTGGAGACTTCAACATGCCCTCAGAAACTAACAGAACTACTGGACAGAAAATTAGCAAAGACAGAAAAGATCTGAACAACATACTCAGCCGTCAGAATCTCATTGACATAATATAATTCTCCACACAACAACAGCAGAATATACATGTTTTTCAAGGGCCCATAGTAATTCACCAAGATAAGTCATATCATGGGGCCATAAAATGAACTTCAACAAGTATAAAAAATTTTAAATTATATATGGTATGTTTTCTGACCATAACAAGCTCAAAGTAGACATCAAAAAATGAAAAAGAAAGAAGGGAGGGAGGGAAAAGAAAATAAAAGAGAACGATAATGGAAAAATCACTAAACATTTGGAAATTAAATAACATACTTCCAAGCAATCCATAGGTCAATGAGGAAGCCTCAAAGGAAATTGAATTTAAAAAAACATCGAACCAAATTACAATAAAAATACAGTATATCAAAATATATGAGATGCAGCCAAAGCAGCGCTGAGAGGAAATTTTGTAGCACAAAATGCATACATTAGAACAGAGGAAGTCTTAAATCAACAATCTAAATTTCTGCCTCAAGATGTTATGAAAAGAAGACAAAGTAAACTCAAAGCAAACAGAGAAAGGAAATAATAAATATCAAAGCAGAAAGCAATGAAAATAAAAACAGGAAAACAATAGAGAAAATCAATGAAGGAAGAAGTCAGTTCTTTGAAAAAATTAATAAAATTAATAAACCTCTAACAAGAGTGACAGATTCAAAAAGAGAGAAGATACAAGTCACCAGTATCAGGAAAGAAAGAAAGAATATCCCTACAGATCCTGGAGACAATTAAAGGATAATATGAGACTACTATGAACAACTTTTCCCTCATAAATTTGACAATTGAGAAAAAAATGGACCAATTCCTTGAAAACTACAAAATAATAAAACTAAGTTAAAGCAAATGTATAATGCAAATAGACAATAAATCTATAACCATTATAGAAATTGAATTTATACTTAAAATCTTCCCCCCTCAGAAAAACAAAAAAGAAAGAAAGACATCTCTAGGCCCAGATGGCATCACTGGAGAATTCTACCAAACAGTTAAAGAATTAAAATCAATAACATGAATTTTACACAATCTACTCCAGAAAAAAGAAGATGAGGGAACACTTCCAAACTCACTAATGAGGTCAGTAGTACCCCAATACCAAAACCAGACAAAGATATTTTTAAAAAAAGAGAGAGAGAGAAGAAAAAGAAAAATGTAGACTAATATCTCTCATGAACTTAGACACAAAAACACTTAAGAAAATATTAGCAAATCAAATCTAATAATGTATAAAATAATCATACACCACAATAAAATGAAATTTGCTCCAGATATGGAAAGCTGGATCACCATTCAAAAATCAGTCAATGTCATCCACCATATCAACAAGCTAATGAAGAAAAATCATTTGATCATATTGATTGACAAAGAAAAAAACATTTGACAAAATATAATACCAATTGATGTTAAAAACTCTCAACAAGTTAGGAATATAGGGGAAGTATCTCAACTTGGTAAAGAGCATCTACGAAAACATGACAGCTAACATACAGAAGACTGAATGCTTTCTCTCTAAGATCAAGAACAAGGCAGAGATGTCACTCTCACCACCTCTCTTCAGCATAGTACTGGGAGTTCTAGCCACTGCAAAAGGAAATGAAAAGAAACAAAAGACATATAGATTGGAAAGGAATAAATAAAATTATCCCTATTTGAAAATTATATGATTATCTACATAGAAAATCCCAAGGGCTTTACAAAAACATTCCTAGAACGAATATGAGAGTTTAGCAAGTCCACAGGGTAAAAGAGCAACACAAAAGTCAATTGCACTTCTATCAATAATGAATATGTAGAAACCAAAATTAAGAACACAATGCCATGTACAATCACTCCATGGAAAATGATACGCTTAGGTATAAACTTAACAAAACATGTCCATGATCCATATGCTGAAAATTACAAAATGCTAGTGAACAAAATCAGGGAACACCTAAATAAATGGAGAGACATACCATGTTCATGGACTGTCAGACTCAAGATAGTAAAGACATCAGTTCTCTCCAATTTGATTTACGGGTTCAGTGCAATTTCTACCAAGCTATCAGCAAGGAATTTTGTAGACATAGACAAGCTTATTCCAAAATTTATATGGAAAGGCACAAACCTTAGAATGGCTAAAACAATCTCAAAAAGGAAAAATAAAGGTAAAAGAGCAAATAAGGAATAACTCCACCTGATAACAAAGCTTACTTACGACAATTAAGACAGTGTGATACTGGTGGAGGAATAGACACATAGATCAGAACATATTAGAGAACCCAAAAATAGACCCACACAAAATATGCAACTGATTTTCCACAACACAGTTCAGTGGTGCTGGAGTAAGTAGATATCCATAGGCAAAAAAATGAGCCCTGATCTAAGCCTCACACTTAAAAAAATAATAAAAACTCAAGTAGATCACAGGCTTAAGCGTAAAAGGTAACACTATAAAAATTTTAGGAAAAAATAGGAGAAAATTTTGAGGATCTAGAGCTAGGCAAAATATCCTTAGACTTGGCACCAAAAGCACAATCAGAAAAGGAAAAATTGATATATTAGACTCTATAAAAACTTAAAGTTTCTGCTCTGCAAAAGCCCATGAAAAGATAAGCTACAGACTGGGAGAAAATATTTTCAAACCGCATACCCAACAAAGTACTAGTATCTAGTATATAGAAAGAACTCCCACAACTCAGCAGTTAAAATACAAATAATTGAATTAGAAAATGGGCAAAAAACACAGAGATATTTCACTAAAGAGGATATGCAGATGTTAAATAAGCACATGAAAATACAGTCAACATCATTAGCCACTAGGGAAATGTGAATTAAAAGCACAATGAGATATCACTACACACCTATCAGAATGGCCAAAATGAAAAATAGTGACAACACCAAGGCTGGTGAGGATTTGGAAAAACGGGATCACTCATACACTGCTGGTGGGAATTCAAAATGGTAAGCCACTCTGGAAAACTGTCATTTCTTAAAAAACTAAATATGTAAGTACCATACAACCCAACAATTGTACTCTTAGGTATTTATCCCAGAGAAAGAAAACTTATGCTGACATAAAAACCTGTACACAAATGTTTAGAACTGTTTTGTATCTCCCAACTCATTCAATGTCAACTTGGTTGTTATATTACACTATAGTTTTACAAGATGTTACTACTGGAAAAACTGGGTAAAGGATACATGTGCTCTCTCTCTGATATTTCTTACAAGTGCATGTGAATCTACAATTATCTCAAAATAAAGTTTTTTAAAAGTCATAGAAAACATTTTGACAGTTTCTTATAGAGTTAAACATATACTTACCATCTGACCTAGAAATTCTACTCCCAGATATTTACCCAAGAGAAATGAAGACATATGCCCACACAAAAATCTGTATGCAATTATTCATAATCACCAACACTTAGAAACAACCCAAATGTCAATCAACTGGTGAATCGATCAGCAAATTGTGGCACATCCATATAATGGAATTCGACTTAGCAACACAAAAGAAGAAACTATTGACACATGCAAGAACACAGAGGAAGCTCACGAGGTCTATGCTAAGTGAATGAAGCCAGACTCAAAAGGATACATATTGTATGATTCCATTTATATCACATTCTGGAAAGGCAAAACTATAGGGACAGAGAATAAATCAGTGGTTGCCGGAGTTGGAGCAGAACGACTGCAAAGAAGCACGAGGGAAGTTTGGGGGTGATAGAAATAATGTACATATTGATTGTGGTGGTGTTCACACAACTGTCTGCATTTGTCAAAATTCATTAAACTGTACATCAAAAAAGTATGAAAAAGTTAACTGAGGATACTAATTATGAAGATAATGAGGCTGCCAAAAACAGCCCAAACATTTGAGGAAATCTATCCCAATCGACGAGGGGCACGAAATTCAATAAATAGAAAAATAATGAGTGTAAATTGCGTCAATAAAGCAAGTGGAGGTCAACTTTAAATGAAGTAATAACAAAATACAATAGTATCTTCGGAGTAACTAGGAAATTGGCTATTTCAAACAATCAATTGGAGATCTTGCAGAGAAAAATATGACTTAAAATTTAAGAGAAAAAACTCAACAATAGATTAAATAGAGAATAGACACACTTGAAGAGCAAATTAGTCACTGGAATACTGATTCCCCAGGAGTAAAACACAGGACAAAATGCTGGCAAGGAAGGACACGATGGGGGGAGGGAAGAAGGGAAGGAGGGAGGTGACTCGGAAGGCAGATCCAGAAGTACTAAAATCTATTTAATTCCGGAGAGGAAGCAGAGAGAATTGAATGGAAGAAAAAAGTCAGAGAAGTAATACATGAAAATTTCCAAGACCTGAAGAAAAAATTCAAGTCTTTAGATTGAAAGGATCCATAGATACTAAGCAAAACAAACGGAAAAAATTGTAATTAAAATTGCATCTGTGAAACTCCGAGACCAAGTACAAGATAGAACCTTAAAAACTTCCAGAAAAAAAAGTTACCTGCAAAAGAACAAGGATCACATTGGCACCTGATTTCTTTTCAGCAACTCAGAATACAGAAGAGCAACATTATCAAATTTCTGAGAGAAAGTTACATTGATTTACATTTCTATATCTAGCCAAAACATCAGCCATGAACTAGGGCAAAATAAAAATTGTTTAAATCATTCAAAGATTCATAGTTTACCACAATTCCTTCCCAGAAGAATTACAAGAAGATGTATTGCAGCAAAAAAATAAGAATTCAAGACTATTGGGAGACAACAATCGTGCCCAAAGAAATCAGTACAATTTATAGTTGAGTCTAGATAATCGACTGAAAGAAAATTAAACAACAGACTGAGAATAAAATCTCAGCTGACAGCAACACTGGAGGTGGCAGGGGACAGTGGGAGAAGGAATCGGGAAGTAAAGAGTAGGGAGAGGATCTCAATCAATTCTAGACATCCAAAGAAATATAATTAATATTTTCAGAGTAAATATAAACACATTTTAAAAAGAAGTTTTAACTGCCAAACCGTTGAGGGAAAATATGTGTGCAAGTGTGTAGAAGTTCTGGAGGAACGCAGACTGAAAACAATGGGTCCCGGTGGGGAGGGTGGTCAGACGGGGTTCAGCTTTACCTGCGGTATGTTCGTTTTTACAAGAATATGTTCATGTGTCACTGTGATATTTAAGTAAATAAAGTAAATAAATATAAAGCACAGAGAGAATGATAAATGTCATCACTGCCCAGAGATGATAAATTTTAACACTGCAGTGCATTTCTATCTAGTTTTATTTACTCATATATAGAGATATAGAGAGATAAAAAGAGATAGAGATAGAGATAGAAGACTAGCTTTATATTTATGACATACAGAGGGGTTTCTTGTTTTTTTTACAAAATTGAAGTTGCATTTATTGATCTTCTGTAGTTCTCCCACACACTCATAACATATCCCCATACCAGTAAATAGTCTTCACTAACATTATTTTTAACGGCTGAATAATATTCCAATACTTTGTATGCACCATGATTTATTATTGGATATTTAAGTAGTTTTCCATTTTTGATGGTTTAAATTACACCACAGTTAATATCACTGTGCATTTATCTGTGTTTATATCCATGATTATTGCACTTGACTAATTTCTAGAAAATGAATCACTGGGTCAAAGAATATACTCATTATTAACACATTTAATACACATTGCAAAACTGTGCTGCAAAAATACATCCTAATTTATACAAAGTAAAATCAGCTTCATCAAACTTCCTTTGGCACTGATAATATTTTTTCTAAATTTTTCCCAATCAGTAAGTAAAGACTGTTCAAATCTGCATATCTTTATTATTGCTAAGGTTAAGCAATTTTTTTCATGTATTTACTGCCCATTTATATTTCTAATTTTGGTAATTGCCTATCTACTCTCTTTGATCATTTTTATATTTTTTATTAATCTGTAAAAGCTATTAATAAAGGCATTATCCATTTGATATGTGTATTTTAAATAATTTCCACAAAACAATTACTTATCCTTTAATTTTATTTTTGATGTTATTTGCAAACATCTAATATATCAGTTTTTCCCTTGTGTTCTCTGCCTTTGATGTCATCTTAAGAAGTCTGTCCTCACTATTACATCAACATTTACCTTTATTCCTAGTCTTTTGTGGTTCAGTTTTTACAGTTGAATCTTAATACATCTGGGACTATCTCGCTTTATGGTAAGGCTCTAACTTTACTTTTTCCAAATGGTTAAGTGGTAGTCCCTACACCATTTCTCCTTTCCCCACTGATTTTTCACTAAATTTTAATTATTATAATTCCACAAGAAATATTAGAATACATCCGTAGTATGAAAATCAAACAATCCAGAGTAAGCAAAAATTTTCCTTGACCAAATGTTCATTCAATCTCCCACTGCATTCTCTCATCAGAAGTAACTGTTGCTATCAGTTTGATGTGTGGAAACTGAGTTTTTTCCATGATAAAAATAACTAACACTTAAGAGAGCTTACCACATGCCAGGCAGTGTTCTAAGTGCTACACGTGTGTTAATTTGTATAATCTTCCCAATAGCATACAAAGTAGGTACAACTGCTATCTCCATTTCACCGTTTTACAAAAGAAGAGGCTGAGACTGAAGCAGAGGGGGACAGGGTGCCAGGGGTAGCTGAGAAACCTGCCCAAGGACACCCAGGTGGCAAAATAGGCATTTGGAGCCAGGGAGTCCAGCTTCACAATCAGCCAGAACATGAATCAATGTCCTGCTGTCTCACAATACACCGATGTGCACAACAGTGAAAATACACAGCATTATTTTCCCTTAACAGGGAGATTGAGGGTTTCATACCCTATGATGCATATTATGCTACAAACTGCTATATAGAATAATTTACCATAGTTTAACTCTTCTATCGGTGTGTATTATGGTTGTTTCCAGCCTTTTACCATCGACAAGGCTCAAAGAACATCTTTAACACAATGCTCTACACATTTTTGTGAATTTCTCCTGGTTTTTCTTGGTCACGTGCATTTTTTTTTTTTTTTTTTAGGAAGATTAACCCTGAGCTAACATCCATTGCCAATCCTCCTCTTTTTGCTGAGGAAGGCTGGCCCTGGGCTAACATCCATGCCCATTCTCCTCCACTTTGTATGGGACACCGCCACGGCATGGCTTGACAATCAGTGCTTCTGTCCACGCCCGGTATCCGAAC
This sequence comes from Tapirus indicus, assembly GCA_031878705.1. Lineage (NCBI taxonomy): Eukaryota > Metazoa > Chordata > Mammalia > Perissodactyla > Tapiridae > Tapirus > Tapirus indicus. Next base: position 3,641,731 of record CM062926.1, read on the forward strand.
CTGCGAACCCCGGGCTGCCAACGTGGAGCGCGCGAACGTAACTGCTATGCCACCAGGCCAGCCCCAGCCTGCACATTTTTAATTTCGACAGATATTGCCAAATTGCCCTTCAAAATATCTGGACAAATTTATACTCAAGCAAAGTATGAGAGTACTTGGTTCTTCACATCATCCCCACAGTTGATACTGTTACCACACAAAATTGGGGTTCTCTGCTCAATGTGCATTAACAAGCCAATTAATTATGGCATCAGCCTTTGGGTGAGAAATCAGCTTTATTCTGCAAGATCTATCTGCAGGGAGACAGGGGGTGTGCGCCCTCAGATCTGTCTCCCTGATTCAGGATTTGGGGCAAAATTTAAGAGGTTAGGGAGAACAGGCTGGCACGCAAAAACACTGGTGGGACAGGCTTCGGTTGGCGGGCTTCAAGCATTTATGGTAAGGTTTTAAACATTTATGGCAGGGATTCTAAACATTTTTGATGAGGTGGAGAAGGAATTTTAACAGTGGATCTTCCTGAATGAGGGACCCCTGGCTTCTAACAAGAGTCCAACTTTTCAAGTTCTGGTCCTGTCCCGGTCTTGGTCTTTGGCTTCCCTGGGGAGGAAGGTCTTTGATTCCGAGGTCATTTCAGGTCACGATTTCCTCTTTTGTGCATGCCCTGGCTACGTGACTCTGCAGTTTTTCTGAAAGACAATCCTTAATCACTTTGTTCATAAGAGATGGGGTCTGTTCAAACTGGCTCTAAATGGGCCTGTGGTTACAACCACCTTTTTTTTTTTTCAGTATAATGAGCGAAAAATGATATCTCCTTGTGTGTTATTTGGATGTCCCTCACTGCTAGTAAAATTGAGTAACTTTTTTTATTTACTCTCCTTTTCAGTTCCTCTTCCATGAATTGCCTATTTGTATTTTTTATCATTTTTCTTTCGGTTTAGTGGTCTTTTCCTTATTGATTTGTAAATTTTTACATTTATTTTGGATATTAATCCTTTTTCTATTACAAATCGTGCAAATGTTTTCCACCAGTGTGTGCTCTTTTCGTTTGTTTATGGTGCCTTTTATCAATTAGAAACCTTTAATTTTATCTGTACAAACTTATAATATTTTCCTTTGTAGATTATCTACCGTTTTTTCTTTCACTACATTTCTAGGTTTTGTTTTGTTTAACGTTTAGCTCTTTAATCCATCTGGAATTTACTTTGGTGAATAGTGTAATGTTAAAAATATAATTTTATTTAATCCAAATAGAATCTAATTTTTTCACACAATTTATCAAATAGTTTATTCTTTCCCCCCACTAGTATAAAAATGCCAATTTTTTCACAAACTAATACCCATATATACAGGGATCTGTTTCTGGACTCTTATTCCATTGTTCTAGTTAAATCTTTAGCACCATTACCATTCTATTTTAATTAATACAGCTTTAGAATGTGTCTTGATATCTAGTAAGGCAAGAACACCTCTTGGGTTTTTTCTACATTGTTTTGACTCTTCTCAAGCATTTACTCTTCCATATGAATTTTATAATCAGCTTGACATGTTCCATAAAAATGTTGTTGGACATTGAATTTATAGATTAATTTGGGGGGAATATATACCCTTATAATAGTAAGCATTCTCATTCAAAAATAGGGTATATATCTCTATTTGTTCAGATCTATTATGTCCCTCAATAATCTGATGTTTATTCCTAGATATTTTATAGTTTTCATTGTTATGTGAATTGAGTAATTATTTCTATTACTCTTTCTAATGAGATAATACTAATGTATCAAAGCTATTGGTTTTTATATGTTTATTTTGTAATAGGCCACTTTGTAGTACTTTCTTATTAGCTCTAATGGTTTCTCAACTGATTATCTTGCACTTTCTAGAGAGCTTGGCTACAAAAAAACAAAATGCCACTATGGTCTTTCCCTTTCCAATATTCACATGCCTTTTTAACTTTTTCTTGTGGTATAGCATTGGCTGGGGCCTCTGATACAACATTGAATATGGAAGTGTCAGGAATCCTTGTTTTGTTCATGTTTTGAATGGAAGAATTTCTGATTAGTTCACCACTGCTCTAGATTTGTGGTAGCTATCTTTACCTTGATAATGGAAGTTTTCTTCTACTTCTCATGCACAAGAACATTTGAGGGAGGGTGGCTGTTAATCATAAATGAATAAATTTTTAAAATACATTGACTTCTGTCATGATGCTAATATCAAAGATATACTAGGTTTATAGAATTAGTTAAGTATCCTGCCAATTTATAACAATTTATAGTAGGTAAGAATTATCTATTTCTTGAACATGTGGTAGAACTAAATAGTAAAACTCTCTGGGCTTGGTGTTATAAGAGCATATCTTCAACGAGCTTTCTGTTCTCTGCACAGAAATTATCATATTTAGATTTTCTATGACTTCTGGAGCTAATGTGGGTAATTTATTTTTTATAAAATCATGCATTTTAGCTACTTTTTCAAAGTTATTAATATAAAGAAAGTATCCTATAAAATTAATTCCTTTTGTGTCTGTAATTACACCCCCTTATCTCATTCATGATGCTATATTTTTATACTTTCTCCTTTTCCTTAATCAAATCTTAAGAAGGTTTTATTGATCAATTCTAATGGCTTTGTTGTTCTTGTTTATTTTATTAATGTCAGTTTTTATCTTTATTACTTCCTTCTACTTTCTGGAGATTTAAATTATTTTTGTTCTTTTTCTCGTCTCCTGAATATTATGCTTGGTCCATTTGATTTCAATTTCCCTCTTTTTCTAATGTATGCATTTAAGTCCATAAATTTTCCTCTGATTGCTGCTTTGGCCACATCTCACAGGTTTTAATATTTAATGCTCTATTGCTTACTTCTGAATAGTCTGTAACTTCCTCTTTTTATTTCCTTATTAACACAAGACTTTTTATAAATGTCTTTGTATTTATGCGTATAGAGAGTTATTTCATCTCTCCTTTAGTTGTTATGTTCTCATTTTGTCAGTGAATAAAGCCTATAAGATCTCTACTTTTTAGAATTTGCTGAGATTTTCTTTGTCGTCTAATATACTATCCATTTGTGTGAGTGGTTCACGTGTGTTTGAAAAGAACGTGTATTATAAGTTTGTTCATACCAAGTTGTTCACTGTGTCATTTAAATTCTGTGTGTCATTACTTTTGTCTACTCGAAACAGTCATTTCTTTAAAAAGTATGAAATTTGTCCTGCTGATTGCAGATTTATCAGTTTATCTTTGTGTTTCTATTTGTTTTTGTTTTATAGTTTCCAAAGCTATGTTTTGAGCATAGAAGGTGCACAATTGTTACATCACCTTAGTGGATTTGTTTAACAATGTGAATTCCTCTGTGAACTCTTTAATGTGCCCCCTCTGGCTTAAAATGGCACCTAAATCACATTACAAATTTTTAATGTAGTTAGACTTATTTCTTGACTCTCTGTTTCTCTCTATTGATGTAACATTATTTTGGAGCCAGTATCACACTTTTGTCCATTGTGTCTTTATAAGTTGTCATCAGATAATAAATTAATGATTGCTCTAGCATAATCATTTACCCATATTAACTTTATGTTTATTTTGTAGTTTTCCCCACAAAATCCAATTTAAAATTTTTCTAGAGTAGAATTATTTATAAATCAAGTTGGGGAGATCTCTATGTACTTAAGTTTTTTGACATGAGTCTCAGGAAAATTTTATTTCTTTCATGTCTTTATTTCTTTCACTGGCTCACTTCTTAAGTTTTGTTTTTGTTTCATTTTGCTAGATATTTTATATTTTATCATTTATATAAATAAAATATTTTTCTTGCCCTTTTATCTCTGTTATTATTGGTTTAATATCTAGCACATCTGTTGGTTTCTATGTATCTGTTTTATAATTGGACAAATTACTGAACTCCTTTATATGGTATAGGAGTATTTCAGATGATGTTCTTGGGTTTTTTTGTATTATTATAAAATAGCAATAATTTGTTTTGACCATTCCAATGTTTAGTCCCCAATTCTTTTTATTACTTGGACTACAATGGTCATTGGGTAATTATTTTGAACTTTGCTTTGTTACTATAATAAGAATTCCTCCAAGTTTTCCATTTGGGGTATGCTATAGACTATCATTTTCAGAGAGATTATTTTTATCATGTAAACTAGGATTTCTTAACCTTGGCGCGATTGATATTTTGAGCTGGATAATTCTTTGTTAGGGGAGGGGGATGCTGCCCTGTGCATTGTAGGATGTTTAATAGCATCCCTGACCTATACCCACTAGATACTAGAAGCACCACCCCCCAAATCATGACAATCAAAAATGTGTCCAGACATTGTTAAACATCTCCTGGGTGGCAAAACTATCCCTGGTTGAAAACCACTAATGTAATGAATTATCATTCTATTCCTATTTTAATCATAACCTTTGGCAGGACTAGATGTTAAACTTTACCAAATATCTTCTTGGCATATGATTACATATTTTTCTCCAACAAACTATGGATGTGATAAATTTTTAGTTATATATATATCTTAACTTGCTACCATCCTTACAATACTGGAATAAAGCCTCATTTTTCAAAGTAAATATTTTTTAATATAGGTTTAGTGTTCTTCTTTCTCAAGATTGCTTTGGCTCTTTGGGGTCTTTTGTGGTTCCATACAAATTTTAGGATTGTTTTTCTATTTCTGTAAAAACTGCCATTGGAATTTTTATAAAGATTGCATTGAATCTGTAGATCACTTTGGGTAGTGTGGACATTTTAACAATATTAACTCTTCAAATCCATGAACACGGAATGTCTTTCCATTCATTTATGTCTGCTTTAATTTCTTTCATCAGTATTTTATAGTTTTCAGTGTATGTCTTTAATCTCCTTGGTTAAGTTTATTTCTAAATATTTTATCCTTTGACATTATTATAAATGGAATTATTTTCTTAATTTCCTTTTCAGATAGTTCATTTTTAGTGTATAGAAATGCAACTGATTTTCGCATGTTGATTTTTTACCCCGCAACTTTGCTGAACTCAGTTATTAGTTCTAACAGTTTTTTGTGGAGTCTTCGGGATTTTCTATATATAAGATCATGTCACTTGCAAACAGGGGCAATTTTATTCTTCCTTTCTGATTTAGATACCTTTTCTTTTCTCACCTAATTACTCAGCTAGGACTTCTAGTACTATGTTTAATAGAAGTGACAAGAGTAAGAATCCTTGTCTTGTTCCTGATCTCAGAGGAAAAGCTTTCAGTTTTTCACTGTTGAGTATGATGTTAGCTGTGGGCTCATTATATCCAGCCTTTATTACATTGAAGTACATTCCTACAATACCTAATTTGTTGAGTGTTTTTTTATTGTGAAAGGGTGCTGAAGTTTGTCTAACGCTTTTTCTGCATCTGTTAAGATGATCATATAAATTTTATCTTTCATTCTGTTAATGTGGTGCATCACATTGATTGATTTGCATACATTAAAATATCCCTTGTCCCAGGAATAAATCTCACTTGATCATGATGTGTGATCCTTTTAACGTGTTGTTGAATTTGGTTTGCTAGAATTTTGTCGAGGAATTGCATCTATATTTATCATGGATATTGGCCTGTAAACCTGGAGACATCACACTTGCTGATTTCAAAGCATATTACAAAGTTGTAGTAATTAAAACAGCATGATACCAGCATAAAGACGGATATATAGACCAATGGAAAAGAATAAAGAACCCAGAAATGAACCCACACATATACAGTCAATTGATCTTCAACAAAGCAGCCACGAACACAATGGGGAAAGGATAGTCTCTTCAACAAATTGAAGTCCTGAAAAAATTGGATATCCACATGCAAAAGAATGAAATTTGACTCCTTTCTTACACCACACACAAAAATCAACTAAAAATGGATTAAAGACTTAAATGTAAGATCTGAAACTGCAAAACTCCTTGAGGAAAATCTTCTTGACATGGTCTAGGCAATGATTTCTTGGGTTTGAAACCTGAAGCACAGGAAACAAAACCGAAAAAAACAAGCGGGACTACATCAAACTAAAAACCTTCTGCACAGCAAAGGAAACAATCAATAGAGTGAAAAGGCGACCTACAGAATAGGAGGAAAAGATTGCAAATCATCTATCTGGTAAAAGGCTAATATCCAAAATATTTAAGAATCTCCTACAACTCAATAGCAAAGAAACAAAAACAAATAACCAAACTGAAAAATGGGCAAAAGACTTGGATAGATATTTCTTCAAAGAAGACATACAAATGGCCACCGGGTATGTGAAAAGGCATTCAACATCACTAATCATCATGGAAATGCAGATCAATACCACAGTGAGATATCACCTCAGGCCTATTAGGATGGCTACTATAAAAAAAAGAAAAGATATGTGCCATCGAGGATGTGGAGAAATTGAAACCCTTACACACTGTTGATGGGAATGTAGAATGATGCAGCCACTATAGAGAACAGTATGAAAGCTCAGCAAAATATTAAAAATAAAACTATCATATGATCCAGCAATCCCACTTCAGGGTATATATCCAAAGGAAGTGAAATCCAGATCTCAAAGATGTTCATTGCAGCATTGTTCACAACCAAGATATGAAACAACACAAATGTCCACCAACAGATGCATGGATAAAGATAATGTGGTGTATACATACAGTGGGACATTATTCACCCTTTAAGAAGAAAGAAATCCTGCTGTTTATGACAACATGGATGAACCTAGATGACCTTGTGCTAAGTGAAATATGCCAGTCACAGGAGGACAGACACTACACTTTTCCACTTAGATGAGGTGTCTAAAATCGTCCAACTCATAGAAGCAGAGAATATGATGGTGGTTACCAGAGGCTGGGGGGAGAGGAAGATGGGGAATTGTTCAATGGGTACAAAGTTTCAGTTTTGTAAGATATGTAAGTTCTAGAGATCTGCTGTACAACATCTTATCTATAGTTAACAATACTATATTGTGTACTTCAAATACATTAAGAGGACAGATCTCACATTAAGTGTTCTTACCCCCAAACACACACACACACACAAGAACACAAGGAAGTTTTGGGAGGTGATAGATATGTTTAGTACCTTGATTGTGGTGATAGGATCATGGGTATATGCACATGTCCAATCTCAGCAAGATGTATATATGAAAATGTGTGCGATTTTTCATATACCAACTACAACTCAGTGAAGCTTAGATGTAGATATATAGATATAGTTAGTGGTCATTTTTTATGACTTTTACATTTATGTTTACTTGTGAGGTTGACCTGTAGGTTTTGTTTGTTTGTTTACTACTTTTGTTGGGTTTGGTATAAGATTATGCTTGCTTTATAAGTTGAATTGGAAGTTTTTCATTGATAATTATTAGTATGATCATCTTCTATCCCATAAGAGATTTAAACGGATTTCCTATACAACCATCTGTTTTAACACTTTTTTCACTTTCTTCCTTTGTTATGCAACTATTCTATGATTAAAAATCGTAATTTAAAATTTCCCAAAAATCAGCCGTTTCAACAAAATTTTCTGTGTTAATACATACGATATTTTCTACTGTTTTTTAACTTTTTGGAATACATGAATATTTCCCCTTTACTCTAACTTTATTACATGTGTTTTCTCACTCTGTTTTACTTGAATAACTTCTCAAATATCTTAATCCAGTTCTCATTCTTATATTTGACAATCTACTATCTTTTTTCGGACTCACTAACATATGTTGTGTCTTTATCAATATCTCCCTATGTTTATTTTGTTGTTATCTTTCTTATTTATTGTGAGTTGAATGCTTAATATACTTATTTTTATTCTGTGTTAATAATGTTGGTATTTAAGGCTATGTATTTTCCTCTGAGTACAGCTTTGACCAGACACCATGAGTTTTGATATATGGTATTCTCATTGTCATTATTTTCTAATTGGTCTCTAAATATAGCTTTGATTTCTTCTTTGACCTAAGAGTTATTTCAGAGAGGTTTTAATAATATTTTTAAATTGCTAATTAAGATTTTTAATTACCCTTTTTTGTTCCTTTTGTAAAGTATGATATATGTCTACTTTTTGATTATTGGAATGTATCATTCTTTCTTTATAGACAATATATACTGTATATTTTGTGACTATTTCATGGGCTCTAATATAATCTCTTATTTTAAGAAACATTTCAATTTAAGAAACAACTTTATTATTTGAAATCATCTAAATTGTTAATCTTTGCCTACAAGATATGCCAAATACCAAAAGAGATGTCTTTAAGTTTTTTAATATAGCTGTGAATCTCTCCATGTCTTCTGTACTCCCAACAATTTGCTTACTATGTTTCACTGTAATGGTGTTTGGTGTATTAGGATCCAGGACTAGTTCAGTCTAGTAGACCATAAGCCCAACCAGATGGGAATCACATCCGTCTTGTTTAACACTGAATTGAATTTAAGATTGAATAACATTAGTGTAAGTATATGCCCTTCATCAATAAAAAGAGTTTCTCTGCTATAAGTAATGTTTTATCCTCAATTCTACTTTGTCTGATGCCAATATTCTGTCCCCATATTTCCTTGGTTTGTTTTGCTTGACATAGCTTGTTTATTTTATTTTTGCCTTCTTTTTTTTGCTTTTTTGTGTTTCCTTTTCTGCCCTATGCTTGATCTATGAAATCTATTTTCTTGTGATTGATTGTTTTCAATAAGCAGTGGCCCAGTTCAGAATTCAAGAAGTAAATAGTTTTAAGTGTTTCAGAAGTATTATTTAACCCCTATATTTAACTCTTGTATTTTTCTAATTTTTAAAGTCAGAAAGGAAATTGAATCTTTTGGTTCCCCTTTTTAACATTTTGCAGGGAACACTTTTTATTCTCTTCCTCCAGACCCCACTAGTTAATAAATCGGGACACATTAAATAAACTGGGGTTTTATAGTAATATTTGCATAATATGAATCCTCTTCAGAAGTTAACATTTGAATTTAGTTTTCCAAACAATGTCTTAATTATTTAGACCAGCAATTCCTGAAGCATAAATTATGCCTTCAAGTTTGTCCTGCCTCTCCCAGGCAAAGGAGCTGGGCCTTTCTCCTCCTACACCAACAGTCCTTGGTTGTGGGCCACACTGGCTACTAAGAAAGACAGAATTCCCCGAGGTGGTTCTAGTTCTCCTTTCAGGTCAGGTGGCTTCAGTCCTAAAAAGGAAGCCCATTGATGAAGATGGTGTGCGGGGCAGCAAAGAGGAAAGTGCGGAGAAGCTAGAAAAAGATGGGACAGGTCTAGACAGAGAACCAATGGTGTCTGCTACACCAACACCTCAGTGCAAGCAGCAGGCAGGAGCAGGTCCTGGGCCTGGCTAGGCAGAACGAACCAGCTAACCAGCTGGCGTCACTTCACCCTGCCCTCCTCACCTGGCCTCCACTGCCTGTCGTCCCCTCGTGTAGGAAGTGAAGGGGCTGAAGAGGCCCCACTTGGACTTACTGTCATTGCCGGACTTTGCATCAATTGCATTTGGGCAGAAGTTTCCATTAAGGGGTTATTACACCCCCTGCAAAGCAGAGGAAAGGAGGGCACTTCTGAAATTCACACGTGAAAAGTGAGGGTACCAGAGGCGGGATGTGTGGACACAGCAACCACGGAGTTTACCACTTTATTAAAATTGTGATTGTTCACGTAAAGACTCGACCAGGTCACATATTAATAATTATCACTGACAATCTTTAACATCAGCCGAAGCCCACAAGTGAAGCAATATTACATCTCCCGGTCTCATTTATCTTACTGCTTATGGCCCCTCTGTGGTCAGCACGCCGCGAGCTTCGCGGACATTTAATTATGAGCACGTCATAAATGTAGCTGACAAGGCAGAGGCTGCCCGGGGACGCTCCTGGCACAGGGATCGCTGTGGAAAGTACTGAGTTGATGCCCCCACGACAGGGCGAGGCAAAGACCGCCTCTCTACACAGTCCCTCTGCAGCTTCCCTGATGGAAAGGGGCCCCAGGAGACATGGTGCTTGGTCCTCAAAACTCCCTCTAACTTTCAGCCACATTGTCTTAAAACCTAAGGCCAGCGCGTGTTCTCTCCTGCCCACTCAGCTCTAAGAGTATCTTGGCTCACCTCTGCTGTTTGTCTCCAGCTATTTACCGATCTGATGGGGGTTAGGGGGTGAGTCTCCACCCAGAGCCCAGGAGTCCAGGAACCCCACCCCAGCCTGCCCACCAATCCCAGCGCCTCCCACCCAAACCACTCAACTCTAACAGGGGGCAAAGGACAGTAAGGGTGCCAAGAACACCCCACCACCCACCCCTACTCAGGCAGTAGCTTTCCACTAAATCAGAAAGGGACACTCTGCAAGGCAGGTGAAGGAGGGGGAGGGGTTTGCATCTTAGCCACCATTCTGGCGTGATGGCCACCACGTGGCACTAATAAGGCCATGCCTCTCCGCGTGGGCCGGGAGAGCAGCAGGACCGGGCCATGTCACGTGTCAGAGTGACTGTCCTCAGAGGGGCCGAGGGCCGATCCTCCACCGCCCAGCAGGCTTGGGAGGAGAAGACAAAGCGAATAATAAGGGCTCACAATGAAGGAGCTCTGAGGAGAAAGCTGAAAAGTAGCTATCATGTTGGCAGATAAATTCTACACACAATTATTCATTCCTAGCCTCTTGACATGTAGATTAATGAGTTTGATAACCCAGGCTTCTAAGAAGTAGATTCCACTCTGTTCGCAGGCTTTCTCCCCCTCTACCTACAAACAGCACACGGGTCTATAGAGAAAAAAACAAATCGATCCGTTTGCAGGAGCCATCACTGCTTCTCGCGATTGGGGCCCTGAGTCAGAAATATGATGTGTGTTCTCAAAAACACTCTCCTTTCCCGCCTTGGAGAAGCCGGCAGTGGCTGGAGGGACGCTAGAAGGGGCAGTGGGCCTCAGTCCTTGGCCTCTGTTTGCATCCTGGACCTTCCGTGGTGGGCTGGGCGTGGAGCACATCCAAGTCTGACCCAAGGCAAAGGGCCATTTGTGATACAGCGGTAATCTGCAGGCCGTACCCCAGTTGGAGTCCTGCTGGACGCGGCTCTGCTCGTCCCCATTGGGCACCAAGACACCCTCGCCAAGAAAGAGTCCTGTGGGAGGAAAGACCAGGCAGGAGGTGGACACTCCAGGCATCTCATTTTGGATTGGCAAACAGCCACTCAAATGTAACGAGTTCAAATCCTCGCAAAGAGGAGTCGGGTCCACTGTGTGCATTTATCACCAGGATTTGGTTTTTATGCCACTATTGCACCACCCCCAAGCAGGAGTGGTGAAAGTTTGGAGATGTATTTGGATTATCAAGAGTGTGCTCCCTTGGTGTCCTCGTTCACCACTTGGCAAAAGCATTTCTAGATCCCAGCACGTTTTATTTTCTCTTCATCAGCACTGGTGTTCATATACTCTTAAAATAACACATGCTTTTTGCAATAAATTCAAACAATATGGGAAGAAACAAAATAATAACGGTAAATGTTTCTCCACGCACCCTGGATCCCACTCGCCAGAGACAATCGTGGCTAAAATGCCGGTGTGCATCAATGGGGACCTTTCACTACAGCGTGGCCTGTGCTGAAAGGGGGACAATCGGGCTGTGATGCTGGGCACGAGCAAGGTGGAGGGAGTAGAGAGGACGGCCTCTCCCTGCTGCTCTGCTACCCTGCAGAGGAGGGTAGGAAAGTGACTACAACCCTCCCTGCCAAGCAAGCCCCCTGAGAAGGAGAGCAGACCTCAGACACCTGGACAGAGTTCCGCCCGGGCACTGGGTGAGCAGATTCGGTGTCTGCGGGATCTTGATGGATGTTGGGGGGGCTTTGGGGGGAGCCTCAGCACAGGCACCCTGCAAGGCCCCTTCTTTCATCCTACAGGAATAGGGATAAATGGAGCAGAAAGTCACCCAGCTCACAAAAATCCAGTGAGATCTCTGATTAGCAACACGGGCCAGGTTAAGCATCTGTGGAGGGGCAACCGAATTTCGGCAGAGCTTCCATCCTGCTCTAAAGAGACAGTCACGAGCCGTGCAAAGAGGGTCAAGTCTCTTTCCCCATTCAAGCAGCCTGGAAGAACAGGTTCAAGGTGTCTCAGGCACGCAGTCTCGGGGTTAGCATCGCCAGGTTTAGCAAATAAAAATTCAGGATGCCTGGTGAAATTTGAATTTCAGATAAACAACAAAAAAGTTTTTAGTATAAATATGTCCCAAATCTGCATGAGACATAATTATGCTAAAAAAGTTTACTACATACTAAATACTAAAATAATACACTGAGAAAATAATTTTAGTATTACTATGTCCTGTGTATATTAGAGACATATTTATACTAAAAAAAATGATTAGTTATCTGAAATTCAAATCTAACCAGACATCCTATATTTCGTCTGGTAACTGTAGTCCGGGTGTCCCTGTGACAGTGCTCAGGGCAGAATCACGGGGCCACTGGGGAGAAGAGGGCGAAAACAGGCTGCTAACTGAGGACAGCCACACCCAGGAGCCCCTCCACCCCTCCCACCAGCCTCTTCTCAAAGACTGTGCCTCCTCTTGAGCCCACAGGCCAAATCCCTGGAGGGAAACGGAGAACGGTTTTCCATCTGAGTGGATGAGAAGCCCTCACCTGTGACTCTGGGGTGCTGCGTATGAGAGCCAAAACTGGGTGAAGAGAGGGGTCTCAGACTGGATGCCAGACTGGAGACCAGGGCCCAGGGAATTCTCCTTGACAAATCCCTCCCTGCTCCCAGAACGCAGACCTTCAGCGCCTCACCACAACCTGGCTGGGGATCTTTCTAGAAGACAGTGGAAGTTTGGAGGCCCTACTCTCCCACCTGGCCTGGCAGCCATCCCAGAACAGAACAACATAATGCACTTGGGGGCGGGGGGGGGGGGGGCAGCACTGCTTCCTTTTTCAAATCAGTTATGGCCAGACTGACTCATCTTCTCCCGTAGACCAGAAAGTCTCACATCTTGTTGCTTCTTAATCATATGGAAACCTAAATATAGACATGTCTGCAGAAGGACAAGCCCGAGAAAACCGGTGTCCTCATTCTCCCAGGGGAAAGCTTGATTCTCACTATTTCCTTCTGAATTGTGAGTGCTGGGCCGCCGGCAAGACCAGGTTCAGGACAGTGTCCCCAGCAGTGGTCCTAACACGGTGGGCGGGGCAGGTGCCCGTCAGAGCCACAGCAGTAACTCAGACCTGAGTCCCACACTCACCGCTACTCCCCTCTGGACAGATCTGCTTCCATCCCGCCCTGAGAGTGGCGTGGTGACAAGGACGTGGGGCATCTTGGCTGCATCGCAGCAGAATGCTTTGCCAAATGAGCTATTTCACTGCTGTCTGCCCTTGAGCATCGGCCAGGGCTGCAGGCTCCAGAGAAGATTCCCGCAGCAGAGTCCTGCTGAGCGCCCAACGGCTGGCTGAGTATAAGGTGTGCCAGTGGAGCCCGGCACCCAGGAGCCAGCGGGACCCTCGCGGCCACAGGCTTTCCCACATGCTGCGTCTGAGTCCTCCTTCCCGTCACTCAATTCTAGGAAATAGCATGAAAGATGCCTTTTGTTGGAAAAGAGCTCAACAGTCTCCAGAAAGGGTCTTTAGGCCCAGAGGTTCCGAAGCTGGGGTCCAGTAGCAAGGAGAACTGTGCCGATGAGAACACAGACCCGAATGAGGCAGCCGTCGGTACAGTCCCCACTGACGTCAGCGTGCCCGGGAGAGAAATTTTAGAAGAGATGAAAGTTGGATCAGACCAGCCACAAAACGCCTTTCCAAAGCACCACGATCAAATGAAGCAGCAAGAATAACGAGCCCAGGAGAAGGACCGACAGCCGGGCTTTCCCGAGAGCAGCATGCGCGAGGACAAATCCAGGGCTCACTGTCCGGCGACTGCTGGCCCAGGGCAGCAGGCAACCTGAGTAGCAGACCCAGGATGCCCCTCCCTGTCTCCATATCACACCCAGAACACGCTCCCAGCATCCTCTTGGCGCCCCTTGACCACAGGCCCAAACCTAGCAGCCCAGAGTCCTGTTTGGGCTGCACAGTAGTTTGTAAATGTTTGAATTAATTGCCAACATTTAAAACTCAGGAAATTTCACAGGAAAATCCAGATTTCCAGTTTCCCTTGAAAAAATCAGAAGATCCTACGATACTGGGCCTGGACGGCCCAATTGTCAGGAGCCAAGGAGCAGCTGCCCCCTTAGGCAGGGCACACACCTGCCAGTTCTCCGTGATCCCCAAACTCCCTATTGTCTAAAGCTGCTCTGTGGGGCACCAGAGAGGCCCCACCCTTGGCCCCCAAGGACCACAACAGGAACCCAGGCAACCTCTGCCCTCCCCAGTGATCCTCCCACCTCTCCAAAGAACCATCATTCTAGACCATAACCACAGGTTAGCACCCCGTTAGGTCCCCCAGGGCCTGAGGTTTGTCATCTACAACCCAAACAGCAGCATCAATTAGTAAGACAAACAATTCCAGAGTCTTGGGAACCACCTAGAAAATAATTTAAATAGAAGAAGAAACACTTTAGACAAAATCAGAACAAAGTCATTCCCAGGGCCCAAGGCAACAGTGAAGCCATGAATTACGTGCCCATTTCACAGACTGTGGCGACTGAGGTCACAGTCCCATTTCCCCCGACTCTATTCTTAATTTCCAGGATGAATGGCCCACCAGTGGGGCTGGAGGGGAGGGAAGTTTCATTCGATCTGTTAAGTGTTGAAGGGGGAAGAAAAGTTCTGATTGGCTGATTCAGGAATTGGGAGTCTGGACAGTTTCACAAAAGGATAATGTATCTTTAAGCCTAGGTGCCCTTCAGGGAATGTATTGGATAAATGTCTTCTGAAAAGCCTGTAAATATTCCATCGTCTCGCTGTCATTACCACCATGAAATGATAATGAAGCATGAAAGAAATATAATTCCATATTCAGATGACAGCATTAGCCTCCATAAGCAAACTGAAATATTTATTAGTAAAATGTTCAGTATCTACGCCTGTAATCTAAAAAAAGGACAAAAATGTTTTATAATAAAAAAGAGATTGAATGCAGAGGTAAAATCTGGTTGGCTGATTTTATTGCTTATTATTAAATCCTGGCAAAACAATTATTTTTTTCTTTTCATTAGTAAGACACCCAAATTAAAACTATGCCCTCCGGCTGCAAGGTTTACAGTAGTGATTAAAAACAAGGAATTGTGATGCATGGGGCTTTTGACAATGGCATAATCAAATTCATTCATATTGTTCAATCTTTCACTGACAAATATTTTTACAGTGAAATATACCAAACAAAGAATCACATACAACAACTATCAATACAGAGAAATTAGGAAACCTTGTTATTATTTAAATAGTGAAGTGATACAACGTTGCCATAATCTTGAATACAAACATTATAGTGTAGTTAATTAGGGCAATTATTGCCTAAATTGTGCCTAATTGTCTTATACTGAATAGGATGTGTGAATGAAGCTTTTTGAGCTTTTTACAATACAGAAGCTCCCCCGAACAATTTAGTTATAATTTAATAAGTTTTGATGGTATTTCCTATAAGGCAGGAAATACATCTGAATACAAGCTAAGAGATAAACATGAGACCTGGGCCGTGACCTCTGTTTCACCTTCTTGAAAAAGAGGCATAAGAGAGTCATTTAGTATACCAGCGTCACAGAGCATTCCCGTACCCTGAGCACATTCCTTTAAGGAAAGGGAAGAGAGAAAAAACAGGGTCTTTAAAGTGAATGAAAAATTAGAAATTCAAGTGACCACGATCAATTCTGAAACACTGCACAAAATTAATTACAGTTTTGCATCAGAAGCAAGAATGTAGATTTCAGACAGTCTGTGTCATTTATCTCGAGCTGCACAATATACAAAGCGATTAAAAAGCCAAATCTGTTCCCTCCTCCCAAGTCTAGGGCCTCTCAGAGGCTGTGAAGAACAAATGATTAACTCCGAATTATGCAAGGGATTGTGCGGACGCTTCGGCTTGAATGGAGTGTGTGGCAAGTCGCAGAAGCCAGTGGGGGACAGATTTGCGGCTCTTTATCAAAATCCAGTCCGGCCACCACTGACAGAATCCACATAAATTGCACAGAGATCTGACAGGGGCTGCAGAAAGCTTGCTCGGCAAAATCGAAATCTCTAATTTGTATCTGTTTTTAATTGCTGGCCTTAAATTTGCATTTTTATACAATTGGTTTAAAGGATTTATTCCATTCTATAGGCTACTCTGACCAAACTACTTCCCATTTCACATGGAATTGCAGGACCCTGTCCTGGGAGGGGGGAAAAGATTTGGCTTTTTAATCGCCTTTAACAAGCAAGCTCGGTGTCCAAAATATGCCTCTGGTAGGGAGGTCCCCTGTCCTCTCCGGCCCTCTGGACTAGCCCGAGAAGTCATTGGCATCCAGGTGGCCTGCAGATGCCCTGAGCTTTTGTCCCCAGAAGAAGTTCAATGAGCAAATACCCCACAAAGAAACCCAGCTGCACCCTCCTCCTCCCCGTCTTCTGGGGCCCCCTCTCATTAGCCCTACTTTGGAAAAGGTAGGACGTCCACGTGTTCAAAATACATCTTATTCTGTTGTCAAAACTAACTCAGTATTAGAAAGGCTGACAGGTTTTCCCCGACTCCAAGAAACCACACATGGTGTGTCACACACGCACACACATGCACGAGCCGAGTGCTGCTTCATTGAACCCCGCATTCATAACCGACTTATTGCCAAGTGAAAAACCGTCATTTTAAGATCTGTGCATTGAGCCCTCACCTAACGACCTCAGGTTCTGAGCAACTGGCTCTGGGTCCTGGTGAAACTCTGATGCCCTCCCCAGCTGTACCTTAGTCAGCTGGACCTGGCTTAACCCAGGCCTGGCTCTCCTCCCCTGCCAAATCCTCCAGCCCTCTCCCTGGGGGTTTCTCAAACACATCTGGAGACATGGAATCGCAGGAGCTTCTCTTCATCCCACCCTTTCATCTAAGCAAATCTGTCTATCCCAGTGGACTTGGATGCAAATGGCTGCTGGGCCCAGGGAGGTCGCACAGGAGGGAAGAAGACTGGGTGTGAGAAAAGACTATTTCTCGTTTCCCCGCTTTGGGTAGACACATGGCAACACAGAGTTCTTCATCTCCTGTAGGAAAAACAATAATGTGAACACAGTATAAACAGCAGCTGACCCTCTGCCCCAATGTCAGAGACATTAGGGAGTAGTGGGGACTGTGGCTAACTTTAAACACATACTCCCTCTGCTGCACCTCTGCTCAAATAGATATTGCCATGAAGAAAAGCTGGTTTATGTGGCCAGGTATTCTGAATTTTTATGAAAACTGGAAATCTGGATTGTTTCAGAGAATTCCTTGGTTTTTTTAATGTTGATTCAGATTTTTAAAGTAAATAAAAGAAGCAAGCTATTGGCTGAATAAAAACACTTCTGATGGCCAAATCCAGCCCAGGGCCCCCAACTTGTGACTTCGGGTTCATACTTTGATGGATATAAGCATTTGTTTTGTTGACTGGTTGTTAAGGAGACATCTCGGGATCCTAAGGACAGGTCACCCCCATCCCTCCGCTCCTCTATCGCCGTCAGAAGGATGCTGTAACAGCAGCCCCTGAATTCCTCCCTCTCCTGCACTGACCACTCTCCAGCCCACCCTGGAGTGACGACTGGTGCTCGTAACCCTGGAGAACTTGTGGGCTCAGGGTCTACCCTCATGTCACTTTCAGGTTCTAGAACTAGTCTTGACTCTCCTTTTTTTCCCCAATCCTTGGACTTTTAGGGAAGTTAAATAAATGCCTAACAGCTGTGAGTCCACGACTTACATTCAGGTGTGCTGGCCCGGGCCACCCCTGCTCCCCACTGCTCCAGGCCGGGCCCCTGGCTGTTGTGCATGAACCTCGGCTCCCACCGCCCTGCTCCTGCTGGCCGGGCTGCGTTCCATCCCTGGACGGACTTTCGCGTCGCCGTGAGCAGCTCAGCGGCACCTATTAGAGAGAGAAAGATGCACTCAGCTACTGCGGGGTGCCCTCAAGCTGCCTCCTGCCTGTGCCCATCAGTAACCCTTGCAGAGTGAAGAGGAGGGAGGGGAGGGACCACGCTGGGCTCTCAGCCAAATGCCTCCCACAGCAACCGACGATTCACTGCTGATCACCGGTCGAGAAAACACTCTGCTCCTACACCCTGGCTTCTCCCCGCCCGGCTCTCCTGACTGCGAGGCCATGACAGCGGCCACACGAACTCACGAGTCTCTGGGCAGCATCTCTCTTGCACTGAATTACCTATGCTCCGCGCCGCGGCTGAGGAGGTGAGGCCTGAACGTGGACTTGGAAACATGTGGCGGCCATAACGCCTTGGGCAAGTCATGAGCTCAGAGCTTCCGCGGCACGTCTAGAAAGAGAGTTTATGCCACCTGCCTTACAGGTGCTGGAAGAATTAAATTTGCTGTTCACAGATGTCAGATCAGCATGGAAACACATAAGACACTGGATGAGTCTTTCCTCCTTTTAGGGTTGTGTGCCGTACAGACAATACACAGGACAGGGTCGGCCTCAAGTCACAAAACTCTCATTCCAGAACAATGCAACTCCCCTTTGAAATCAAATTGGAAATATTTTTTTTTCTAAGAAACTCACCATGTAGTAGTTTCAAGACGCATTCACATTTGAATGGAGGGGGACATAAGAAAATAAGAGCGTATGGTTCCTGCCTTCAAGGAGTTTCTATCTACTTGTGGAGCAGAGATGGTGGGGGGATAAAGCGGCTGTGAGGTCCAGCACCTTGAAGTCAACCCCCCCAGTCTAGAGCCACATCTTACTGCCCCAGCCCTGGGAGACGGTTTCCCAAAGGCTCGGGCCAGAACCAAACAGGGAGAGCTCTTCCTTTTGAGGCTGTGTCATTTGAATCTCCTGAAAATCAGTGCTCGCCTACCTTCCTAAAGGCAGGGAGAGGCCCAGGCAGGGGTCTTCTCTGCCTTCGCATCCCCGGGTGGCCGGGTGGGAAGGAATCCAGGGGGGTCCGCTGCTCTGAGCTGAGCCCACCACCAGTTGTTGCACCAATCAACCGAGATGACATTTGAGAAAGGGTCTTACAAATGACTCTGGTCTTGTAAAACATTCTAGCATTTGGTAGCAAATGCTATATGACTAGTAGTATACTGCTACTAGTAAAACAGAAGGGTTGGCTTTGGGAATCTATGAATCAGAAAGCTCAGGGTTTACCAACTTAGGAAATCGTTTTTTATAATATCACAAGTTTGAGTGAGTTCAGGAGATATTTATCTATAACATTTCTTTCACTGTGCATCACGATTTAAGCAGCAAGAATTCACTATGTGAAGTTCACAGAATGCCTATCTGGCCATTGATTACACGAAATTGGAACCACCGGCATTCACGTTAATACCTGCAAACTGCCACTCCTGACAGGCCAGGATGCCCCAAGTTAACTGGGATCACCAAATTCTCTTCCAGGCAGGGGAGACAGCCCTTCCCTGCCACAGAGGAGACCAGTGCTCGGTTCACCCTCTCCAGCAACACCATTTGTAGTTTCAGAATCAGGATGTGGCCTTACGATGAGGACATGAAGGATCAGAGAGGTGGAGTGACTTACAGAAAGACTCACAGCAAGTTAGTGACCAATCAGAAATGAAAATGTCAAACTAGGGCTCATTCTCTGTTCCTCCAGGGTAAGGGAGCCCCTCAACTGACACCTGAATATCCTCATGTTCACAGAGGGCTGTCCTGGACCGTGGAGAAGGGCAAGGTCAGCCGTCCTCAGGCCTGAGGCCTTGCCTGCCTGCCATTCCTGAGCCCCCCATAAGCTTCACCCTGTGGAGGGTGGTGTCAGAGCGGAAGTGCACATCGCAGGCCCTCCAAGTCATCTGCAGGGCCGGAAGGGGCTAACTCACGGGGAAAGTTCTCAAGGCCGCAGGAAAACGTGGGTGGAAGAAATCGCAAGTTACAGGGAAAGTTTCCCGACCATAGCTGTTTAGAGGGTGTATGTGTGATCATCTCTGGAAAATTCCAGAAAAAGGGAGAGCTCATTTAAATTAGAAAGAGAATCACAGGGATCAAGTTCACGGGGTATTTTTCATTGACCCCGTCCTTGGCAGTGTACCTTAGAGAGACTCTGACAATGACAATGCAAATAGGATGATTTTCATTTCAAATTAGCTATTGGATACCTTACAACCCAAAGCTTGGTCTTCTAGGAGCACGTCTGTAGCCAAAAGCAATGCATCATGATGTTAAATAAGAGCCAAATAAGTTTCATTAGAAAAGAGAATGATCCAGGGGTCATAGTGGGCCACTACTGATGATGAGTCAGGATTGTGAAGCAAAGTAGAAAGAAAATCAACCCTAGAGTCAGAAGTCCCTACTCTGCAACTGACCTTGGACAATCTCCTCCTTAGGTGTCTGTTTTTCAGCGGTAAAATGGAAGTTAAATAATATCCCTTCTATCTTCCTCACAAAGCTGATTTGGAGGCTCCAAAAGGAGAACACAGGTGACAGCATTTGGAAAGCCTAAGGCACCACACACATCAGGGGTCACTGCCACCATGCTGGCTTGGGGACTAGCAAAGTTATGGACTGGATCCCCCTTAACATGATTTTTAACACTTGTTTTAAGAAAATTAATAAGGTTCCCAAGGTGGGATTTTCCCCTCTATTTTTGCTCTCATCCTTGAAAACAGGAATTACATGAATAACTGTGGTTTCAATAATAATACTAGCTATTATTATTATTAGAGGGCTCACTCCACGCCCACACTTGGAGAGAGAACTTCTGCAAGTCAGGGTTAGATTTGAGGCCCAGCCAATGGCAGAAGAGGAGGAACGAGAGGTCGGGGCACACTGCCTGATCTGCTGCCCTCTCCTACGCTGGAGGATGGAGCCCACACAGGGGAGACAGGAGACGCCCAGGTGACTGCCGGCCACCCCCAGACATGTGAGCGAGGCCGGCCCAGACCCTCAGCCGCCCAGTCACCCGCCAGCTCACTGCAGACGTGTGAGCGAGCCCAGCAGAAGCCGCCGGGCCGGCCCAGACAGTGGAATAGCCCAGCAACCCACAGAATGGGGGCTCCTTTAAGCCACAGTTTTGAGGTGGTTTGTCACACAGCAGTAACTGACACACCAAACAACCTCACTGTACAGATGAAGAAACGGGGGCCCAGGAAACCTTCCTCCTCTCCCCTCTGCAGCCTCAGCCCGTCTGATCCATCCCTCCCTTGGCCTCCAGAGGGACAGCTCCAGATGCAAACCTTACCATGTCTCCCCTGCCAGGGTCCCTGCATGGCTCTTCTGCCTCCCAAAGAATCGCCCAAACTCTTCCTGACCGGGCAGCCCTGAGCCCAACCTTCCACCCATGCCTTTCTAGATGAATTCTCCAGCAGGGGCCCTCAGCACTGTCAGTGGTTCTCCAAGGACAAAGCCCCCCAGCCTGGTGCTGTCCAGGGGGAGCCAAGCTCCCGGGGAGACCACGGGAGCTGTCCCTACTGCGGGCTGGCCACTCCCCTCTCCTCACGCTGGGATGCTTGTCCTCCGTCCACCCCTGCCCTGCGCACTCTGCTTCTTGTACTGTCACTCAGCATCTGTTCTGTCCTTGGAGCTCAGTCCCCAGAGGTCAGGGGCCTTCCTCACCTTAGGACACCCCACAGAGCCTGGCGTGGGGCTCAGCTTCCCCAGGCGGTAAGATTTTGTCATGGAAGATGATGCTTCCTAACCCCAGCAGAGGTAACCCAGGGAGGATCTGGAATGTGGATGAAATGGAAAGAGCCCTGGGTTCAAGTCATGCTCCTTGTACTTGCCACCTTGTGACCAAGGGGCAGGGTGTCCACGGGCTCAGGGTCCTGGTCACCTCATTTGCAAAATGCAGCTGATGAATCCTGCATGATCCAGGGGATGCTTGACTGGAAGGGCCGAGAGTCCCTGTGGGTTCACCTACGCCACAGCCCACCGGCCAGCTGACCTCTTAGCGTGCTCGCCACACCTTTCACTGAATGACAGCCCCACCTGCCTTCACATCAGCGTCCCAGAGCCACCTCCGTAGCCGCCACTGGGAAACTTGTGCTGCCATGCACACGTGCCCCCATGCCTTCCTCCACCTCCCTTCCCACCGGGAGAGGCCATCCCAGCATCCTTGCTTGGGGAAAGGAACCGTATCGCTCTGCTTCTTTGATTTTGTTTCAGAAATCTGCAGGAGGCAGCCCCCAGAATGGAGGCAGGTCTCTTACTTCCATATTTTGTGAAATATGGAATCTGGGGAAATATGTAATCTGGGGAATCTGGGGAAATCAGAGGTTCTGCCAAATCGGCCCATTCCACAGATCTCAGTCATCCTAAAACCACATCTCTGGTCACTGGGCACATGCATAGTAATCCTTAAGAAAAGAAGGCTTAGTCTAGACACAGCCTGCCAACTGGGTGGCACACAACAATGAGACCTAGAAAGTGGGGTTCAAAAGCAGGTGCCCCTAACCCTGCCTGCACAGTGCGGGCAGCACCTGCCCCCAGGCCCCTCTTCCTAGCCCTTCAACCATGTGCCTGGTGGTGCCACGGGAACTATGAGGATCTGCTTTAGAAAAAGAAAATGCAACTGTCCGACCAATAAACAGCATTCCTGTACGTAACCCCTGTAATAGATTTTTAAATTCTCGGTGCTGACACACTGTTATGCGTTCACGGTTATTATCTGTCCACTTCCAAACCTTAAGAGGTTAGATTGTTTAAAGATTTGTTAGCTATGAACTGCTTAAAGAAGGCAAAGTATAAACTCCTGGCTAATTGAAAAATAGCATTTTACCAGATTCTCCTCTGATATTATATTGTAATGGTGGTACTTAGAGTACTCTCAATACTTCAATAAGTGGCGGAATTAAAAAAATAACATCTTCAGGGCTTTGCAGAAAATGTGGCTGTTACCAATTTATACTGCTTTTTTAACCATTATTTTCTTAGATTTCCCACAATGCCTTGGATCAGAAGCAAACAGAAACTGAGTGATTACCCCAAAGTGTGCTAGATGAACTGGAAAAAGTCTATTCAAACAAAGCTCATTAGTTCTGATACCTCCAGGGCTATGACAAATTAAGCGGCTGGTGAGTGTGCTCGCAGACAAAAGGATGACGCGGAAACCAGGGCTGAGCTAGGCGCTGTGTCAATAAATTCCCCCGGAAAAGGTAAAAATTACAATTGGAGCTAAAATGGAATCCCTTTAAGGAGCGTGTACAAAATAGATCATCCCTTCTTTCTTAAGTACATTCGTGACCCCGCCTGTGATGAATTATTGCAGCCCAGGAAGTGGCCACTCCAGAGGGGCTGCCTGGCCAGGTGCACATCCCAGCGCTGGCTGCCCCGTCGCATCCTCCCTCGCGCCTTGCAAAGACTTGGCCCTGCCCAGCGGAAAGCGGATCCAAACTCAACAAGCTGAGCGCACACTTTCAAAGCCCCAGGGCCAGGGATTCAGCTTGCCTGTGGGAGCCAGGCCGGCAGCCGCCCAGCTTCGGAGGGCTCCACGACCGTAAGGTCACCCTGTGTTCCCAGAAAAGGGGAGTGTGCAGTATAACCACGGGCTTGCTTTTTCCTGGTCTGCGAATCCATTTATATGAAGAATCATAGAAAATTCTAAAACATCGTTGTATGTGCAGTGAATCTGCCACATAGAGGCTTTTATAATTATTTGTTGAATAAATGAATGAAGGACGAACGAGTGAAGCCACCTGATGAGGGAGCGGGGGTATCAGGATGGGCCCAGATTATCAAGACTTGGGTTTTCTGGAGTATGTACGTGGTGGCCACAGATGCCCACCTAACTCCTTTGTGGGTGCCTCACAATGCGTTTGGATGTCATTGGCAGGATTCCTGGGCCACAGAGAATCACAGCTGAACAGTCATTCCCAGACTGACAAAGTGGGTAACGCTCAGAAAGCACCCAGTCCCCGGAACAAAAACTAGAACAAGGGCCGAGTCTGACCCACAGATTTTTTTCCCCAATCCAGTGCTACTTTTCCTTTTTATTGGAAAGGACTGAAAATTGGGAGATTTCTCACAAATGTTCTAATTCCCAGATTCTTTGGTCACTTGAAAGATCTGGCCAAACTGGGCCTGTATTGCCACATGGCACAGAGGCCCCATTGAACAAGGATGCCCACTCCCGTTCTCCGGCCCCTCTCAGCCCACAGCACCCAGGGATTCTACCGACCTGAGCCCTGAGGGCATCTGAGGTCACAAGCACTGGTCTAGTCGACCGTCAGTCTGGTAGACGTGGGGAAAAGAAGACTCAGAGAGGGGGAGTGGCTTGCAGGGCCCACGGAGTGTGCACATGGCGTCGTCAGGATTAGACCCAAGTCTTGGCATTCTCAGAGCCACGCTTGCTGGAGCCATCCAGCACCCTGTCCCCAGCAGAGTGAAGTCCTCCCTCCTTTGTACTTCTCTGACTTGTTCATATTTCTCTCAGTGTCCAATCCAGCTGTCCACCCGTGAGGCTAGGCGCCAGACTTTGGGCCAGGAGCTATCAGGCAATCATCTGTTTGTGGTTCTTTCGCCACCACTAGACTATGGGCAACTCAAGGACACAAGGACTGCAGTCACTTTCTCTACCCGTAGTGCCTGGAGCACAGCAGATCGTCAGCAAGATCTCGTTCCCTTCATCACATGGTCTCACAGCATCCTTCAGACTCCCAGTCCCAAATCTTGATGGACGCATGAGCTCACTAAGCCCAAGACCACCATGAACACCAGTCTTTTCTTCAACACTTGGCTAGTCGCTCCCCTCAAGCCCCACTTCTGACGTAGCCCTCCATATTCTGGGTTTCCTTAGGTCCACTGAGGCTACCAAGAGAAATACCTGCTGGCCCGAAAAAGTTCATTCCATCCAGGCAGGCAGGGAAATTACTTCCTTCTTTGTGATCCTTCTGCTCTATTTACATTTTACTTACATTTCCAGAACGAAATACACTGAGGGGCAATTCTTCTCAAGCTGATGCATGCTCTCACCTACACGAACTTGCTGTTGCCCTTGGCAGTCCTGCCTCGGCGTGGCGGAGTCATGTGATCATGGGGCCTGAGGACCGCAGGGGAAGCAAGAAGCAGGAGCTGCGGGCACTCGTGACAGAGACACACCAACACCGTGAACTGTGGGCCTCTGTGTCTTCCATACCACCTGCCACTGCGCAGGCAGCTCGATGCAACGCATCTGTTGCTGTAGAGAATCTAAAAACAAGAGCACGATGGGCATCAAATTTTTCACTTTTGTCTTTCAAAAGTTGAGAAATAGGTGGGAAAAAATTAGGAATGATGTGCAATCCAGGTGTCCCATCACCCAGTCATGATCCAGGAGAGAGGAGAGAGTCAGGCTGCGAGACCCACGTGGGTGTCTGAGCAGGACCCTGGGTCCCGCCTCGCCCAGTCTTAGCGCAACCCGGTGTCCTGCAAACTCCCTGCAGCACCAACCGAGAAGGACCGGACAGAGATGGGCATGTGGGGCTGAACTGGGGAGGTCTCAGCCAGCCCCTCCCAGTTCCCAGGCGCACAGGCAGCACAGGAAGGCCACCAACCTTTCCTATGCACCCAGGAAGAAGGCGCAATGAGCTAGGAGAGAAAGCATGCAGCGCTGACAGGTGCAGACGCAACATGGACCAGCAGGAAGTTGCTGGGCAACAGCATCGAAGGATACCTGGCTGGCCCCGATACCTGCGTGCAAGTCACCAGCTCCATCCCAGGGACAAGAGGCAGGGGAATCCCTAATTTGGAGGAACTCCAAATTAACTATGTTTCCCCAAAATTGATTAGATTGAATTTCTGCCATTGGGCACAATGTTTATGGAAACATAAAGAAAGCTGTTTTCCCTTTGGTACATCTGACTTGGTGGGCCAAGGACTCGTCCCCACCACACACTGGTTCATCAACACTTACTCTCGCTGTCACTGTGGAATACGCTGGATAGTGCTTCTCCCAGGAGGAAGACCCACAGGCCCGGGGGAAAGAGAACAGGTCTAAGAGCTGCCTAAGGACTGCTGGGCAGGTGGGGTCCCTGCGGGAGGAGAAGAGGGCATCCCAAGGGCGGGGCACCGCAGTTAAACAGGGACAGGTGTCCTCCAGCTCGTCTACAGCAAGGCAGAAAGACTAGTAGCTGAGGCCAGCTGGCAGGGCTTTGGCAAGTGGCCGGGCTGGTGGCGTGGGTGCTGGGCCAGTGGGCGGCTCTCTGCAGCCCACCGTGGAACCCAAATATCCCTTCTTCCCAGAAAGGCCGAGTCCACATCTACCCCCGGCCAGAGACCCCAGGAGAGGGCCAGGTATGCCGCCCCAGCCTCCACTGGTTGCTGACGGTCCCGGCGCCACAGGGAGGTAGGAGGACAAACCTATCACACCTGTGCTCTGCTCGGCGCTGCCTGGGCCAGGCGAGGGGATGAGCAAGCTGTAGGAGGAGGCGGCCACACAGACAGCTAACCAGGCCCTCCCTGTCCTTTCGTGCCCAGGCACTTCCTCCTCCCCGCCCCCAGTGCCCTCCCCAGCCCCTTGCCATCTCAATTCTTCTGTTTGGATATGTGGGGTCCTTCTCCCCTGCTTCACCCTGCTTCTCCCTCACCTCCCTGACAATCTCTTCCCTGTGTAAGAATTCCCAAAATTCTGACCCCAACTCTTCTCTCTTCCATGTCTCTCCCTGGTGGTCTCGTGCCCACAGCTCCGTGGGAGTGACCTCCACGTGTCCAGTTCCTGCCCCAGCCTCTCTCCCAGACCCAGCCTCCCACTCCCACCCACTGGACACGCCACTCAGGGGCTCCACTCACACAGTGTCGGCTCCCCCAGCCTGCTCCTGTGAACAACCTGTTTCTGTAATGGGCCCCGCTCCCCCAGGGCCCTGAGGACAGGTGGGAGCGAGACTAGCAGGGTGGGGTGGGGAGGAGGGGGCGCCCGCCTCCTGTGTAGCTGTCGGCTCCTCCGCACATCTTGCCGTGGTATTTTCACAATCTTTCTCTAATGTCTCTTCAGCATCTTGTCACCATTTCAACATGGAACTCTTCAAAAGCTTGCAAACAGGGGTTGCTTTTGTAGGATGTGCCCAGGAAGAACATCCACCCCTCCGGGCACGCCACATCCTGCTCGTCCTCCTTCTTCACACATCTGCTTAACTGCCACTCCCTCGAGGAGGCCGGCCCTGACCGCCAGGACACCTGAGTCTCCCTGCTCTGTGTTCTCTTTCTTCAAAATGTTCATCATGATTCTGATCAACGAGCGATCTGTGCAGTAATTAATCTAATGCATCCCTGCTCCCCGCTAGACTGCAGCTTTCCCAGCAGCGGTAATGGGTTCCCTCTGGCTTGTACGGTGCCTGTACACAGTAGGCACTCAATAAATGCTTGAATGAGAGAGATCCAGGCACATTTATTCATTAAATAAATGTTTTATCCGCACATGCTTAAAAGTGGCCACGTGCAAATTGGGATTTTTATTATATAACCTTGTTTGTGATAATGTGTATCCAGATCACCTGTTCAGGAATCTAGCAGGCAAGATATATAGGGCCCACATCTTCTAGAAAGACCGCCCTGCCCCTCATCAAGGAACACAGTTAAGCTCTCCTGCCAACGCCCTACCCTCAGAGAAGAGCCCACCAGGGGCCAAACTTCCTAATGCAATTTAAGCTCAGGTCCTCAAAGCAGGCACTAGTGAAGAGCCCAGCGCCAGCCCCCCGAGCTTTAAAATACCTGGGGGGTCCAGAAATACAGCAGACCTGCCCTGGCGCCCAACATCTGCACAATGCAGGCGGAGAGCAGCCGAGCTGGCCCCCGAGAGCCCAGCATGGCCAGCCCTGAGATCTTCTTAAGAAGCCACTTCCTTCTGATAGGCTCTTCTCTGCACACCCACCCATCAACATGACACAGTCTTGGAAATGCGGAGTTTTTTCATTGCACAAGTAATAGATACTCATTCTTGAGAAACGTGCCCATATGGGTAAGCAATATGGAACCCATGATCCCACCATCCACCTGAGGCACCGCCGCTGGCGGCCTGTGGGCGTGATCCTTCCACTCTTTCATATTTGTGGCTCCTCAGTTAATTCCTTCTCAGTAAGCTCCACATTTTGGGGTGCCTGGGGCTCGGTCCTTGGCCCTCATCTCCTCTTTAGCTGCACTCACGCCCTTGGTTCTGTCTCCAGCCCCACGGCTTCAAAGACCAGCTTTCAGCTCTCTGCTCTGGGGGATGTGTCGTGTCTCCGCCCAGACTCCCTCCCCAACTCCAGGGGTGCGCTCCCGTGGCCCCGTCGTCACCACGTGCACATCTATTCCACGTCTCAAACTTAACATGTCCAAACGTGTCTCTCCAAACCTCCAAGAACACCCGGGATAAACAAAGTCCCAAAGTTTAAATAAAGACAGGACCCAATGCACCGGCACCTCACACACTTCACCTGGATCCCAGCCTCTTTACTTAAAGTCCTGTCTTTATTTAAAATTTTGGCATCTTGTTCATCACAAGTTTTTGCATTAATTTCAACTTATTTAAAGATTGCATTTAAATATGATTTAGCTTGCATATCAACTTTGTTGGCACACCCTTAAATTCTGCACCTGAGGTGCGTGCCTCCCTCCCCTCACCCTAGTCCCTGACCCAGCCACAACTTGGCCACAACTGTGCAACCAGCAGCCCAGCCACACACCCCGTGTTCCTGGCATCTCCGGCCACTTTAGACTTGCAGGAAACACCTCACCTCTGGGTACGGGGCTGGTGTCATGAGAAGCTGCCAAAGGTGCGACCCAGAAGATGCAACGCAGAAATGGGGGGGGGGGTACCATCCACGGGAGAAACCTGGACCAGTGGGAAACAGGAGACGGGAGGCAGCCAGGCACACGAGTTCCCTTTCCCCTCTCACCCACCGACTACTCTGAGACAGAGCTTCTGCGCACAGTCCATCTGGAGACGACAGCCGAGCCAAGCAGACCCACCTGCCGGGCCACCTGCTGCACTCTCCCCGGCCAGCACCGCGAGGGCAGGGCCACACGCACCGCTTCCCACCCTGCGAGCCTCGCTTCCCTTCCTCACTCTCTGGGCCGGCAGTCTGACCCCCAAATAAAGCATCGGCCCTTTCATCCCTGCCTCAGCCTCTATTTTCTCGGTAGCCTGGGCTATGGCAGGTCTGCTTCTGGCTTTTGTGTTTTATCTTGATATATCTTGTGGCTCTAAAATGCATTTTATTGCCCAAGACAAATTCTTTCTCTCTCTTTTCTTCATGAAAAATTTCCTTGCCTATCATTACTTGTTTAATCATCCAAATGAACTTTCCCAGAAGTTAAATTCTGGGGAAAAGAAATGTATTTCTATTCTTCAAACCATCTTCACATTTGTTATCTTTTTCCAAAACCGACACAGATGTTTACTAACAGCTCGACTAGAAGCACAGTCCTGGGTTCCTTGCGATCCCAAGGGAACTGGAATCTAGCTGGGGTGAAAGAGAATAATAAACAACATTTGGATAAGCCCTCGGGGTAGACGGTGGTACCCGGGTTGGCACGCAGCTGGATCCAGAGGTTCCCTCACTTCCTGGGAGAAGCAGCTGGGGAGGCCCGGTTGAGGTCGGAGCCCTGGGCCCCCAGACCCCCACGCCCCTCCTCTGTGCATTCGCCAGCCCGGGCAGTGATGACTGCAAAGACAGTGGAGCACCAGGAGGGAGGGGGACGTTAGGGAGGCTTCCCACGGAACAGGCGAGCTTCAAGAAAACGAGGAAAGGGAAGACCCTTCCAAGGACAGAGAACAACACCTGTGCAAGATTCCAAAAGCAATTGAAGCTGGATTCCAGAAAGGACCCTGAAGCATCCAGACCCCTGTGGACAGGGAGAGCATACAGCAGGCAATCATAAGTGCTGGGGGTAGACAACTGGTGGTCAGCCAGGGCTCCCTTGCCCTGCGAGTGCTCACTCGTGTCCCCTGAGAATTTCTCTCTGGACTCCCCGGTGTGGCCCGGATTGTCTCCCACACACTGTTCGTGGCCTGTGTCTCCCGGCCGAAGGGTTCCCAGGAGACGGCCTGAGGCCAGGACAGCAATGCTCCACCCTTGTTTTGCAGGATTTTTTAATTATCTTCAAATGTTCAATTTTCTTGAACTTCACAAAACAAAATTTGACTTGGAAATAGTACCCCTACTGTGGTAGTGGTCTGTGCGCTTGTGTAAAATTCTTCAATCAAAATTGACTCGCACAACCACGATGTGTGAGAAACGCACTGCCCATGTCCCCTTTGTGGGCTGGAATGCTCTCCCTGCATCCGGAGCAGTTATTCTAGCACCTGGAACATCGTGGAGGCTTTAGTGAGTGAGTGGACACACTGAGTAAATTAATACGAACAACTGAGCAGACGCTGAGATAGTGACGGCCATGTGAGCAGAATGCCACGGAAATGCGGGAAAGGGAGCAGCTCTCACAGCAGGTGGCCTCGCCGAGGGGGAGAGGGGGAGAGCCGCTGTTGAAGCCCCAGCCTCTTCACCCAACTCCTGCCCAGACGCCCAGCGACGGGGACCGCCCACCTTCCAGGGAGCAGGGTGAAATGATGAAACGGTGATTCTTCCTCTCTTAGTGTCTGCAGTGACAATGCTCCATCAGGCAGGCATGTGTGTCTCAGTGGACACTCAGAAGACAAATGCCACCTTAGGGGGGTGTGTGTATGGGGGCGGGGGGAAGGTTGTTGAAACAACTTTCAGAATCCTCTGGAAGACCCTGATTTGGATATTTCAGGCAGGTGGGAAGCACCTTTGCAATGGCATGGAGCTAAAGCCGTGGTGAGCTTCGAGCCTGCGGAGTGGTCTGATGTGACAGAGTCACAGACCACCCAGAGCAGGGCCGGGGGGGTGGGGGCTGGGGAGAGCTAGGAGGAAGAATGGACGACCGTGAATACTGGCAGGGCCGGGCCGGGTGGCTCTGAAGATGTTCTGAGTGACCCAAGAAAAAGGCTGAGAGAGCTGAGAGAGACGAGGTGCCTGACCTCATGGAGCTGGCATTCCACCAGGAGGGTGAGGCCTCCTGGGGACAAGAGCAGTGGAGAATGTGACAGAGCGATGTGACAGAGTGACAGTAAGAGCTGCTGATGCTGTGCCATCAGGGAGCCAAGACCCAAACAACAAAACGCATTCTGCAAGCAGAGGAAACAGCAAATGCTAAGGCCCACATCTGAGGAGGTGAAAGGTCAGTGGCTGGAAGCTCCCGAGTGTCGGGGGAAGTGATGTGGGGTCAGAGGTCAGGCTGGCCACTTGTCGTGGCAAGCCTTGAAGGCTGTGATGAGAGGTTAGGGGTTCTTCTAATGCAGCAGGGAGCCATGGGGGGATTACAGGCAGGGTAGTGGCAGGACCAGATTTCTGTTTAAAGGGTCACTCTGGGTGCCGTGTGCAAAATTCTGTAGTGGAAGCAGGGAGACAGTGAGGAGGCTGACGGAACAGGCCAGGGGAGAAATGATGGTGGCTTGGACTGGGGGTGAGGGGAGGTGGACAGACTGGCCGATTCAGGACGTATTCTTGAGGAAGAGCCAATACAATCTCTGTTGCACAGGTTTGGAGGTTGAGAGAAAGAAAGAAATCAAGAATGACTCTGGTTTGACCAACACCTGTACGCAGTGCCCTAAATGCAGTGCCCACAGCCACCCAGCACCCCCGTGCACCAGCACCGCTGCCTCCGGGCTTGGGGTTGCTATGGACTGAATTATGTCCCCAGTGTGACCGTATCTGGACACAGGGTCTTCAGGAGGGATGAAGGCTAAATGAGATCGTAAGGGTGGGGCCTTAATCCAATAGGACTGTGGCCTTAAGAGAAGATGAGAAGAGGAAAAGATTCTCTCTCTCTCCCTCCCTCCCTCTTCCCCCACTTCCCTCTCTCTCTCTTTCTCTCCCGTGTGAAACAACGAGAAGGCGGCCATCTGCAAACCAGGAAGAGAGTCATCCCAGAACTCGACCACGCTGGAGCCCTGATCTCAGACTTGCAGCCTAAGAACTGCAAGAATAATAATAATAATAATAAATTTCTGTTGTTTAAGCCACTCGGTCTGTGGGATTTTGTCATATTTTGTTTGCAGCTTGAGCTAAGACAGGGGTCCCACTGGCGTATTGCACTTTGCCCTGCTCTGCCCTCTTCTGTGGCATGCTGTGGAGTGCGGGGGGCGGAGGGGAGTCAAATTGTAATAGTGTCAAACTCCCCAGAAGCTGACAGCCCTGGCCCACACTCGACACCCTGCAGAGGGGACCCTCTCACCCTTCTTGGCTTGTTCATGTGTCACATCATAACCCCCATCATTATGGTCACAAAGCATCAAACGCTCCCACAAGTGTCTTCTCTAAACATAGAAAAAGAGAAAGAAAAAGCACCTCCACCAAACGTCTCAGAGGAAGGTGTAAGCGGTCTCACGTACTCCAAGCGGGGAGGTGTCAGATCCAGAACTCACGCAACTTTGAGTTGTCACACGATCTGACCGTGTACACCACACACTGTTGGGCCGTTGTTTTTGTCCTTTGATATGGCAGACCACCAACATTCACACCCACGCTTATAAAGCACATGAATAGAAGATGAAAGACAAAACAATCGCATAGCAGAGCAAATCTGCCCCAGCGTTTAGACTCTAAAAGGTGGTCCTACATTACCTGCTATGACTGGGGCCAGTCCACAATGCTGGTGCAAGACCCAAAACTTTCCCCGGCGTTTCCTGAGGTCTCTGCAGGAGGCCGAGCCTCACCATATCTTGCTGCTTGGGTCTCTCATACCTTTGTCCCAGCCCAGCATGTGGGGCACCACATGACGTCTAGTGACGGAGGGTTGACCAGCTGCCCCACACAGTGACTCCAGTTCTGTCTCCCTTCCTCTCTGTGCCCTTGTCAACTCCTGAGAGCAAGGATCACCGTTGACTCAGACACTGCCTTACCTTCAAGGAGCCTCCCAGGTGTGTGAGAAGGTCAGATGGTAAGATGAAACAGAAGCTAAATAAAGGAACCAGAAGTCTGAGGACGCAACTGAAGAAATGACCAGCAAGGGGAACACAAGAAGGCCTCATGTGCGGGACTCTTGAAGATCAAGCTGAGTCTCCACAGGCAGAGACTTACCCTCTGTCTTCTTCCTCTGGCCCATTTCTTGCTTCACTACCCGGATGGCTCTGGGTCTGCCTGATGGACAGTGGCTTTGGTCACTTGAATCCATTGCCTTCTTGATATTTGTCTCCATGTGCTCAGAGGCATTCATGCCAGGCTCTCCCCTTTGGTGTGTCCAAAGCCCTGGGCTCCCCTCTCCACACATAGGACTATGTACCTTCCCTGTGCTGTTCCAGGAAGCCACTCCTCCCTCCTGCCCAGCTGACTCCAGCAGCTTTGTACAATTATGGCACCAGCCACATCCCCACTGTCGCCCTGGACTCTGGGTGCCAGTGCCCAAGCAGGCAACTGTGAGGAGACACAGCAGAGAGAGAGAAAGGGGAATCCAGGTGCCCCCACACTTCCTGAGGGCCGTGACCTCACTGGGCGTGGTGGGGAGACAGAGGCAGGTGTAGCTGACACTTGTACAGAGTACTCTGAATCCTAGAGCTTCATTGTCTTGGAGCCTCTGGAGAACTCTATGAGGCAGGTGCATATTTATTTTCCCAAGAGGAAACCACCGCTCAAAGAGAGAATATAAATCCTCAGGGAGGGCACACAGCTCTTACATGTCAGAGTCGATATTTGACTCCGTGCTCCACCTGGTTTCCTGGTGGAGAAGAGAGGCTGGGTGGGCTCCGCGTGCAGTCCCCGACATGCATTCAGCACGTGTGCACCAAGCGCCCCCTCTATGCCAGGTGGGCTGGTCCTTGTCACATCCCCAGGAGTTAGGGTGAGTAGAGGGTCTGCAGGGCGACAAGTATCGGGTGCAAGAAGGCGAGCTGTTCCAAGGACCATGGTCTCCAAAAGTGGCATCCGTCACCAATTTCCCGTAAAGTGGAGAGGTCGGTGTGTGGACTGTAGAGCCTGATGGCCCGGTGCCGAATCCCGACTCCACATGTACTGACCTTGGGCAAGTACTGGGCTAGTTTGATACCCTGTGAAGAGAGGGGAGAAGGGTCCCCCACCTCCTAGGGATGACGGGAGGACTGACCTTGTTAACAGAGTGAAATAGCAAGCACGGTGGCTGGCACATCCAGCATTAGCCACCAATGTAATTGGAAGAGCCATGTGACACGGTTGCCGTCACGATGATGACATGGTACACATGTTACATGTTACATGTGCACCTGCACAATAATGTCACGATGTTGCATATGCTGGGGAAGCATAGGAAATGCATGGAGCATCAGTAGCAGGCTGGCCGCCTCTTCCATGGGCTTGCTCCTCACCCACTACATCCACCCCCACCCTGTTCTGGATTTTAGACCCTGATCACCCCTCTGGCTCCAGAGCCATGCCCAGGTAGGGTGACCAGCCATCCAGTTTGCCCAGAACTGAGGGGGTTCCCAGGAGGTGAACTTTCAGTGTCTAAACTGAGTAAGTCCCAGGCAAACGGGAATGAGTTTGCCGATGCCCAAGGGCCCGGTAGAGGAGCTGTCCACAGTCGGAGCGCAGGGGCCCTCCAGGAGAGAGTGGAGGCTGCCTGCCCTGCAGGCCCCCACTCTTGCCCGAGGCCCGGCAGCCATGGGCAGTCCGCCGTTAGGGCCGAGTGTGCTCCACGGAGCTGCTTTTCAGCTTCACAGGATTTCTCAGCCTCCCCCAGGACCCCTTTCTTGCTGGAAATTTGCTCAAACTGTCAAACAGCTCACTTCGCAGGAGACCTCAACTTAGAGCCACGCTGACACGTGCGGGTGAGGACTGTCGTCTCTTACGGGCTCTGACTTACGGAGGGAAACGGGCCCACGCGGGAGGGGAGGCAGGCGGGTGTTGCCACTGGGCTGGATTTCCACTGCTGTCCCCTCAAATGCTGGGACGATGGGTGCCACAGCTCCAAGGTCTGTTGGAAAGGCAGAAGGGACCCCGGGCCTGTCTGAAGCCCTTTACTCTTGGGGACTCAAGCCCTGACCATGGACCAAAGTCATCGTCCCCAGAGTCTGAGTGGGAAGGTAACAGGACCCGCATGGCTGGCATTTCAAGGCCAATGTTTGTCCCTCACCAGCAGGCTACCTGCCACCTCCCAAATCCACGTGACCTACAAATGGAATGGCTGTAATCAGAAAAGGTTCTCAGAAGGAAATGATGAAACAGATCAGGAAAATTTCTCCTGAGGGAGATGGGGGCCCTTCCACAGTTTAACTCCACTTTCCAGCTGAAGACCCCAAAAGTTTACATGATGTACCCATGGTGACACAGCAAGTCAGCGACTAATGCCTGTTTGGAGATGATGGTTACACTCCTCAGTCCCCACTGTGGGCCACAAGTGAGTCCCAGAATCCAGAACACTGTCATCCATCCCCAAGACAGGAGGTCACATTGCATAACCCAGCTCCAGAAACTCTCAGCAAGGGAACCCTCTGTACCACGTGTGGCAAAACTCCAGTCCGCCACGTGGCCAGAGGTCTTTCCGGGAAACAGGGATGTGCATCAGCTATATGCAAAGCAACATTTAACCTGCTGCTGAAGGATGCCATATTTGCACCACTACATATATCACCCTTTATTTATTCAACTGGGCCCTAGTCTTCTATTGGATGACCAATTAATATGGTAATATTTGAAAGGTAGTTGGTTTCCTTCATCCGACATCATGGCAGCTAGTCTTCCAGTCCTAGCACTCACCATTTTTCTATTAATAAGAAAACTTTGCCCCTGCCTTACCAGAATGCCAAGGCAAGTCAACACCTGTTGGGGAGCAGAGACCATGCCCTGCAGAATGGCATGGGAGACAAAGAGAATCTGTGGGAGGCACAATCTTCTCCAAGGGCCCTGGGGCGAGAAGCAGCCACAAGCAAGAGGCTTCTGTGCCACATGGCATCCTTGACTTTGGCTCTTGACGCTTGGGCCTGCAGAGGTCCTACAGGGCTTAGGTCCCGACTGGGGCAACCACAGCAGCCAGCTCAGCCGACCTTTCTCCATGGAAGTCACTCAGAAAACACTCCTGCCCTACCAGCCTCCCTCCGGAAGAGCCATGGCCATCTCTGTCCTTCCAGCCTCCCTGCAGCCAGGCAGGTTGTGGGCGGAGTACACGCTGGACCTGGGAGGCAGCCCCTGGACTGAGCTGAGGTTTTATCCACTTGAAGGGGTCCAGGGTGCCCTGTTACAAGCTGCTCCAGCTGTCAATCACCAGCCCTGGGGCTCTGGCTTTCCGAGGAGAAAAACACAGTCTACGGAATGTGCTTTTCAAAGACAAGATCATAGCAATGAAAGTTCATGTTTCAGCAAGCAGGAGCAGAGGGCAGTTAGCAAAAGCCGCACATGCTCTTTCCTCCTGCCCATGGTCCCCTCTCCCCGACCTCTTCTCTCTCTGCCCGGGGTAGGACGACACCCCACTTTGTTGTCAATAAGCAATAAGACATCTCCAGCCCAATAACTTGGTCATCAGGATAAATCAAGTACGTTGACAGAGTGTAGGGACTGAGGTGGGAATAGATAGCGTGGACACTTCCTCCTTGTCTACACCCTTCTGCATCCCCGACACTGGGCCATCCTTGATCAGCAATGGGCCACTGGAAACTTCTAAATGAGGAGGGAGATGGCAAAATGCCTACGGGAGCCAGGCAGGCAACCTGAATGAGCGATGCCGGAGAGAGTAAGAATTATAACAGTGCAAATCAAAGTCTATGGGGACAGCCACTCATTGCAGAGCTGGGGAGGGTGTGGAGCAGCAGGGACCACGGCGAATGAAGAGCACATCCTTGTCTAAACGGAGTAACCCTACTCAGCACCCCACTCATGTTCGTGTGGGAATCTCTGGACTTTTCCAAGAGAAGCCAGAAATTTGGATTTTTATGCAATCTTCTGATTTTTAAAGGTGGGCATCTAATTCAGGTTTTGTTAAAATAATGCACTGGCCAAAAGAAAAACCTTACCCATGGGCCATCTTTTGCAACCTCTGTAGTGCCCAGGGAAAGCTGACTTAGCTGAGGGGCAGGCTGAGACCTCACTGCAGACCCTGACTCAGGGGTCTGCCCTCCCAGGAGTTGGCCTGCCCAGCCCCCCACTTCTGGACTGCGGGTGATGCTGGGACTTGATCTTGGAGAGCAGTGAAGAGACCAGGGACAGAGGGCCTTGTCCAGTGTGCCCACCCAGGACTCCTCTGCAGTGGCCTTGGGCAGCTCCCTGCCGGCACCCTCCATGCAGTGACCTCTGCCGGGGTGGTGGCCCAGCCACATGCAGCAGGGGCAGGTGGACGAGGGTGTGGGTCCCTGGCTCCACGGCCCTGCCGTCATCCCAATTGAAAAAGGTGTTTGAAAAAATTAAACTCCACACAAAAGTTCTGTTTCCCTGTCAAGTCAGGACCTATTTCCGAGTGCCTATGATTGACGTGACTCTTAATGTGCATTTTTAAACGTGAAACCATTTTGTGTGCAAATATTGCAGGAACAAGAATTCCTTGGTCCAGCGATCCCGACGCTTCTTCTCCATTAGACACTCAGACATGAAATTGCCCTTGAACGCTAACTTCCCCTTCGATTATTTTTATCTTAGGTTCCAGAGCACAAATGAAGCACGTTGGGGAAATAAGATTCTGTGGCCCCTTCTGGAAGCCTGACAATGTGCCTGCATCCCGGCTGATCCGGCATCCTTCCCAACAGTGCTGCCAGCTTGCCTGACCACCATGAAGGTAGAGGAGGACCCAGTGCTGTCACCAAGGGGACCTCAGGCTCCAGCTCTGGGTCTCTTCCCTCCAACCCTGGACAGGGCCAACTTCGTGGGTCTGCCACCTATGCAGTGCTCAGCTTCCACACTCGGACGGGCCCTGCACTGGGTTTAAGACTCTGCTGTTGCGTCTTGAAATTCTTAGTTAATTTATTAAGAAGGGGCTCTGCTTTTTCATCTGACCCTGGGCCCCACAAAACATGCAGGCAGCCCTGCCCTGGGGTGCTCACACCCTGATTGCTGTGGGGCTCAGCTCCTGAGGGAATTCCCCACCTCAGGAGACACCAGGTGAAGGTGTGCTGACTCGAACTTGGGGCCACCTTCGCAGCCATGGAAGCCTCATCTAAAGGTTGGCACATGGTTGCAGAGTGCCCAGCCAGGGCCAGGAGGCTGGCGGGGAGCCCGGGAGCCTGCAGGAAGGGAGAAAAGCCCTCACCAGTATGTGCAGACACAGGGCTGGAAGAGCGGAAAAGCCCGGGTGCTGTGGGCTTCCTGGAGGAGGGGGCCCAGAGGTGGGACTGAACTGGACAGATAGGCAGAGTCTGGAGAAGCCATGAGAACAGAAGGGAGTGGGGATGTGTGGAGCACAGGAAGCAGAAGTGGGATCAGCAGGCTGGGGTCCCCTGATTGGGACGGTGGTCCCAGGACCCCTTTCCCTGGCCACCCCAGCCACTGAGCAGCAACTTCACTCATCCTCCCAGGGTCATGGCACTTGCCACCCCCCAGGAGCCCCCAGCCCCTCACCTCCCTGCACAAAAGCTGCTCTAATTCTCCTTGCAGCCTGGATGAGAGGCAGTCAGGGAACAATGCTATCTGCGCGTGGTGGCACCCAAAATACGACTGTCATTTGTTTCGTTATATGAAATTAGAGCACGCCTTGTAGCCATAATGAATCATTTCCTTCCTGCCTCGGCCACGGTGTCAGGCGGGAGCTTCGCATCCCCCATTCAGGGCCTTTCACTTCATCGCAGGCTAATAATAACCCACCCGGGTGAGCACACATCTTCCCGAGACAATGCAGGGCCTGGACGGGCATCGTGGCCAGAAGAGCAGTGGGGCGGGGGGGGGGGGGGAAGAGCTAGGGTGGGGGCCTGGGCGGGGCATCATGACAGGAGGAAGACAATACCCATGGTGAGGGAAAGAACAGCACCAGTGTGGGGGCCCGGGTGGAAACCTGGCTCCCCCAGGTCCCTTTTCCAGCTGCTCCACCTGATCGGGGCAAGGAATGGGGCCCACTCCTAGGCTGCTTGTCTACCAGGCTGTTTTTCCCATCAGCGCCCAGGTCCAGCTCAGATGCCTCCTCCTTAGGGAAGCCATATCCTGACCCCCACACTGGTGCCCTCACCCTCCATTCAAGGGCAAGTTTTCAAGGCCCTGAGTACTCCCACAGCCTCATCCCAGCCTCACCCTGGCCTGGAGCTGCCATGAGCTGCCCAGCGCTCTCACTGCACACCCCGCCCAGCGCAGGCTCTGCGGCGGCAGCTGCCCAGGAGATGAGTAAATGTGTCCTGATGGAGCCAAGCCCCCAGGTGTCTTCCTCCAGGGCTATGACCTGGGAGCTCTGTCTCATCCTGGGCAGGGGGAGCCAGACCCGGGCCCTGCCCCGTAGGGTCTCCTCCACCAGGCCAAGGCAAGGCCAATCCAGGGGAAAGCTATCTCCCCAGTCCCTGGTTATTGTTTGTCTCTTCCACTAATTATAACTCACAGGGCCTTTAACCACTGTATCTGCAGGAATAGGCACACAACCAATTTTGCTGAATGAATGAATAAATGAATGAGAGCCAAAGGCCATGTGCTAAATGGCATGGAACAAACTCCAGGGGGAGAGTGATCAGAGAAGGGGGGCTGCTCCCTGGGCCCAGAGGAGGTAGAGAGACAAAGGCAGGCAGGCTAGGACCTCAAGACCCAAGAAATGACAGAGTCGTCAGCTTCCTTCGTTTTCTTTTTGCTTCATATGTGCTAGACTTAGAACTGATGAAGCTAGAAATCCAGAAACTACAATGGGCACAGACAGAAAAAGCCCCAACAAAAGCTTCATCTCTCTAGCCAAAGGACAAGGAACAGGGCAGCCTAGTAAGACAGAAAACCTTTCAACAATAACTGCTCTACTCCAGTCAAACACTACAGAAAAAAACAAAACTGTTTTCCCACCCACACCAACAAAGGCCAAATGGGGAGTCTAGACTTCCACCCTCAAGAGCTGTAACAAGGAACCCCAAAGTCACCCAGGGGTAATCCCAGAGAAAGCCAGGTATGGAGACAGAATTTTCACCCCCACTGGGCTCCCTCTCCCCACAGTGTCAGCAGAGGCCATGGGGAGCCTGGACTTCACCTCTCACTTGGCAGTTAGGAAACAACCCTCTCAGTGGAGAATCAAAACTTTCACTGTCACCCAGCACTCACAAGGCCACCCCATCACCATGTCAGTGGTGCCCACGTGGGGAGCCAGTACTCCTACCCACACCCAAAAGTAGTAAGAATCCTACCTCCTCCAGTCAACAAAGGCAAGTGGGGGACCTGGAGGTAGATTATATTGATATCAGATAAAATAGGCTTCAGAGCTAAGAAAATTACCAGAGACAGAGAGACACATTACATAATGGTAAAAGGGTTAATCCACCAAGAAAACATATCAATCCTAAATGTGTATGCACCAAATTGCAAAGTCACAAACTATGTGAAGCCAAAACTGATGAGCAGCACCCCTGTCCCCTATTGGAGTGATGTCAGAGAAAACCATCTGAAACAAAAGGTTTAAGTAAAGTCCGGTCTCATAATATAACACAAATTCCCAGGTCTCAAAGAAAAAGGGAAGGTCTCAGACTGAATGAGAAAGACGCTCAGATGCCGACACCAATATGACAGAGATGTTAGGATTATCCGACCAAGACTTTAAAGCAATCATCATTTTAAAAATGCTTCAATGAGTAATTACGAACACACTTGAAACAAATGGGAAAAAAATCTCAACAAAGAAATACAAGATATAAAGATGAACCAAATGGAAATTTTAGAACTGTGAAGTACAATAACCAAAAGTAACAGCTGAGTAGTTGGGTTTAAGAGCAGAATGAAGGGGAAAGAGGACAGGATCAGTGAACTGGAAGAGAGAACAATAGACATCACCCAATCTGAACAACAGCGAGGAAAAATAGACTGAAAAAAAAATAAGAGAGCCTCAGGGACCTGTGGCTTTGTAACAAAAGACCTAACATTCATTTCTTCAGAGTCCTGGAAGGAGAGGAGAAAGAGGATGGTACTAGAAAGTACTCAAAGAAAGAGTGGTTGAAAACATCTCAGATTTGACAAAAGACCTAAACCTATAGATTCAAGGAGCTAAGTTTATCCAAACAGTATAAATACAAAAAAAACCATGCCCATGCCAAGACACATCATAATTAAACTTCTGAAAACTAAAGACAAAGAAAAAATCTTGGAAACTGCCAGGAAAAAAATGACATGTGAATATTGGGGATAAGTAATTAGAATAATAGTAGATTTCTCATCAGAAACTATGGAAGCCAGTGGAAGGGGAAGAAAAGAACTGCCTACCCAAAATCCTATACCCAGCAAAAATACCTTTCAGTAATTAAGGGGAAATCAAGATATTCTTCAGTGAAGGAAAACCAAGAGAATTTGTCCCAAGCAAACCTATCCTAAAAGAGCAGCTAAAGGAAGTTCTCTAAACAGAAAGACTGCAGTAAAAGAAAAAAAAAATGGAATGTCAGGAAGGAAGAA
Source organism: Tapirus indicus (assembly GCA_031878705.1). NCBI lineage: Eukaryota > Metazoa > Chordata > Mammalia > Perissodactyla > Tapiridae > Tapirus > Tapirus indicus. The sequence continues at coordinate 3,683,210 of CM062926.1, forward strand.
AGAATACAATAAGCAAAAGTATGGGTAAATACAATAGGCTTCCCTTCTCTTGAGTCTTCCAAATCGCATTTGATGACTAAAGCAAAAATTATAGCAGTGTTTGATGTGGTTCTAAAGGTATGTTGAGAAAATATTTGAAGCAATGATCTTATAGGTTGGGAAGATAAAGTTACTTAAAGGGAGATGATGTTTCTATACTTTATTCAAACTGGTGAAATAACGACACCAGTAGACTCTGATAAGTTATGTATAAAGAGTGTAATACCTAAGAGCAACCGCTAAAAAAGTTATACAAAGAAATACACTCAAAAGTACTACAGCTAAATCAAAGTGGAATTCTAAAAATGTTCAAGTAACCCACAGGAAGATAGAAAAAAGAAAAACAGAGAAAGAAACCATAGAAAACAAACAAACAAAAACAATAATGACAGAATTAAGCTCAAACATATCAATAATTATATGAAATGTAAATGGTCTAAATATACCAATGAAAAGAGATGGCAGAGTGGATTTAAAAACATGACCCAACTATGTGCTGTCAACAAGAAACTCACTTTGAATATACAATATAGGCAGGTTGAAAGCAAATGGATAGAATAGATATATTACTCAAATGTAATCAAAGGAAAGTGGTAATTATATCAACATCAGATAAAATAGACTTCAGAGCAAAGAAAACTACCAAAGACAGAGAAGGATAAGAAATAATGATAAAAGGATCAGTCCACTAAGAATATGTATATATTCTTGTATACATTATTCTTGTATACATGTGTATACATCTTAAATGTATATATGCTAAACAAAAGAGTTGCAAAATATAAGAAGCAAAAATTGACAGAACTGAAATGAGAAAGAGACAAACCCACAATTAGTTGGTACTTTAAGTCCCCTCTCTCAGCAACTAGACAGAAAATCAATAAGGATACAGAAAAAAATCAACACCACCATCAACCAACAAGAATTAATTGACATTTATAGAACAATCCACCCAAAAAAACAGCAGAATACATATTTTCTTCAGGTGTCCATGGAACATATACAAAAATAGGCTACTTCCTGGGCCATAAAACAAATCTCAACAAATTTGAAGGAATTTATGTCATACAGAGTGTGCTCTCCAACCACAATAAAACCAAATAGAAATCAGTAACAGAAAACTTTCCAAACATTTGGAAACTGAGCAACACACTTGTAAATAACCCATGGGTTAAAGAGGAAGTCTCATGGGAAATTTTTTTAAAAAACATTAAAGTGAAAGGAAATGAAAATACAACGATCAGAAGTTTTTGGACACAGCTAAAGCAGTGCTGAGAGGGAAATTTATAGTACTAAGTGCATCCTTTAGAAACAAGGAAAGGTCTCAAATCAATAATCTCAGCTCCCCCTCAAGAATCTAGAAAAGAAAAGCAAACTAAACCCAAAGAAAGCAGAAGGAAGGAAACAAAGACGAGCATAAATAAATGATATTGAAAACAGAAAAACAATAGAGAAAATCAATGGAACAAACAGCTATTCTTTTGAAAGAGTAATAAAGTTGACAAATCTCCAGCAAAACAGGCAAAGAAAGGAAAACACAAATTATCAGTATCAGAAATGAAACAGAGGCTATCACCACAAACGTGCAGACATCAAGAGGATGATAAGGGAACACTATGGACGAGTCTACACGTGTAAATTTGATGACTGCAACAAAATGGACTCATTCCTCAAAAAACACAGGCTGCCATAACTCATCCAATAGGAAAAAGATAATGTGAATAGCCCTAAAATGATTAAGAAATTTGAATTTGTAATTTAAAACTCCCAAAAAGGAAATCTCTAGGCCCAGATGGTGTCACTGGTGAATTCTATCAAATGTTTAAAGAAGAATTAACACCATCCTACATAATCTTTTCCAGAAAGTAAAGAGAAAAGAACACTTCCCAATTCATATAATGAAGCTAGTATTACCCTGATATGAAAACCTGAAAAAGGAAAGAAATTAGGAACGTGGAAAACTACATTCAACGTATTGCTGGAAGTTCCAGCTGGTGCAATAATTTAAAAAACAGGAAATAAAAGGTATACAAATCAGAAGAGAAGAAACAAAACTGTTTCTACTTGTGGATGATGTGATTATCTATGTAGAAATCTACAAAAAAATCTCCTAGAACTAACAAGTGAGTTCAGCCACTTTTCAGGATATGAGACAAACATCCAAAAATCAATTGTATTTCTATACTCTAGCAGTAAACATGGGAACATCAAAATTTTAAATATAGGGGCTGGCCCGGTGGTAGTGGTTAAGTTCACACACTCCTCTTCAGCAGCCCGGGATTCACAGTTTCGGATCCTGGGTGTGGACCTATGCACCACTTATCAAGCCATGCTGTGGCAGGCATCCCACATATAAAAAGTAGAGGAAGATGGGCACAGATGTTAGCCCAGGGCCAGTCTTCCTCAGCAAAAAGAGGAGGATTGGCAACAGATGTTAGCTCCGGGCTAATCTTCCTCACCAAAAAAAAAATTAAAATGTAATATATTTATAATTGTCCAGAAAAATGAAATACTAAGACGTAAATCTAATAAAATATGTACAACACTTGTACAGACAACTACACAATGCTGATGAAAGAAATCAAATATCTACAAAAATGGTGACATATACCATGTTCATGGATGAGAACACTCAACATAGTAGAGAGATCAATTGCCCTCAAATTTATGTACGTTTAATGCATTTTCAAAATCAAAATCCCAGAAAGATTTTTTTATATATAGACAATACTATTCTAAAATTTATTTGGAAAGCAAAGGAACTAGCACAGCTAAAACAATTTTGGAAAAAGAGGAACAAAGTGGAAGGAATCAGTCTACCCAATCTGAAGACTTACTATGTAGCTACGGTGATCAAGACTGTGTGGTATTGGCAGAGGGACAGAAATGTAGATCACTGGAACAGAATGGAGAACCCAGAAATATACACACATAAATACGCCCAACTGATTTTTGACAAAGACACAAACGCAATCTAATGAAGAAAGGACATCGCCTTTTCAACTACATGGTTCTGGAGCCATTGGTTCTTTCCGACTATATGGTTCTTTTCAACTCAGTGGTTCTGGAGCAACTGGACACCCACAAGCCAAAAACATATGAACCTTGATCTAAGTTTCACACTTTATAAAAGAATTAACTCAAACTGATAACAGACTTAAAGGTAAAACTATAAAACTTTTAGTAAAAAACATGAAAATCTTCAGAATCTAGGGCTAGGCCTGGAGTCCTAGACTTGACAGCAAAATCATGATTCATAAAAGGAAAAATTGGTAAAAAGTACTTCATCAAAATTAAAAACTTTTGCTCTGCAAAAGACTATGTGAAGATGAAAAGACAAGTTACAGATCAGGAGAAAACATTTGCAATCACATATCTGACAAAGAACTAGTACCTAGACTACAGAAAATCTTTCAAAACTCAAAGCTGAAAAAAAAAAATCAAATGATCAGATTAGAAAAAGAGGATCTATAGATGGCAAATAAACACAAGAAAAGATGGTCAACATCATTAGCCATTAGGGAGATGCAAATTAAAACCACAGTGGATACTGCTACACACGCGTTGGAATGTCTTTTGAGTGGCCACACCAAATGCTGACGAGGATGCAGAGGAACTGGGTCACTCATACATTGTTGGTGGGAAAGTGAAATGATAAGCCGCTCCGGAATACAGTTTGACAGTTTCTTAAAAAATTAAATATGCGACGACCATAAACCCAACAACTACACGCCCGGGCATTTATATCAGAGAAATGAAAACTTACTTTCGCACAAAAACGTGTACATAAATGTTTATTCCAGCTTTATTCGTAATAGTCCAAACCTGGAAACAATCCAGATGTCCTTCAAGAGTTGAACCATTAGACAAAATGTGATACGCCATACTATAGAACACTACTCAGCAACAAAGGGCAATAACCTGGATGAATCTCCGGAGAATTATGCCAAGTGAAAAAGCCAATCCCCAAAGGTTATGTACTGTATGATTCCATTTATATGACATTCTTGAAGTGACAAAATTATAGAAATGAAGAGCAGATTCATGGTTGCCAGGGGTTAAGGAGTGGGTGGGAGCGAGAAGGAAATGGATGTGGCTAAAAAAGGGCAACATGAGGCATCCTCGTGGAGATGGAACTGTTTTCTATGTTGACTGTGTCAATGTCAATATCCTCGCTGTGACAGTGCACTACGGGTTTACAAAATGCTAAACCCGTTGGGTAAAGAGTTCACAGGATCTCTCTGTACTATTTCTTACAACTGCAAGTGAATTTACAATTATCTCAAAATAAAATTTTGTTTTTTAAAATCCCTCAAAATCAAGGTAACCAAATAGTTGATGGAAACTTCTTGAAAACTATTCCAGCTAGAGAATTAAAAAGACATGATAGAATTAGAATGCAACCATTTTGCAGCTTTCATGAAATAATGGAGGATGTTACCCTTTGGGGCCATTGGCCCCTCTGGCATCTAGGTGAAGAGTCTGGACCCCTTCTTAGAATAATGAAATATATGGGTTACAAACTATTGAAATACAGTTATCAAAATATTTTATAAAAATCAAATTTGTGACATAATATATGTGCATCTTCATTTACTTATCAAATAATAAAGTCTAGGGGCAGGTCTAGTAATTTCAAAGTGGAGATGAGCACATATTATATTTTGAGACACCTGCAACAACTTTAATGCTATATGGAAACATCTGTGATTTCTATCAGTGACAAAGTCACAGGATATGCAAGGGACAGAGGAACATGTTAAGTGACACGAAAACAAAGCAAACAGCAAAATCAGATCTGTGGGAAATGATACAATTCATCCTGTTCCTTCAATAAATTCCAAGGGAAAAGAGAAGGAGAGAGAAGGTGGGGACTTAGAGATGAAAAGAGATGAGGCCTGTTCACCAATTGCAATGGATGGACCTCATCTGACTCAAACAGAGAAGCAGTTTAAAAGAAAAAAGAAAGTTTATGAGACAAGTAGGGAAAATTGACCATTGACTGGATACTGAAGGGATTTTTGTTACCTTTAAAGAGAGAGAGAGGTATTGCGCTTACACTTTTTTAAGGAGTCCTTATCTTTTCGAGATGCATTCTGAGTTATTGATGGATGAAATACCACAATATCTGGGATTTGCTTCAAAAAACCAGGGGACAGGAGGGGGCTCTGGAGTTGGATCTGGGGAACGGGTACATGGGGGATCCATTTTTCTGTTCATGCTACTTTGGCACATTTTTTAAGTTTTATATAATAAAAAGTCAAAAATAAAGCTGCAGTAAACATCATTGTACCTGATTCTCTGCTGTCATCTAGGATTATTCCCTGCAGACAAGTCCTAAGAGTGGAATTGTGCGGTTAAAGGACGTGCACACTACAGCTTGTGAAATGCCTTGCTTGAGTGAACTAAGGGAACACAAAGAAACGAGAACAGCCCGGGACCGCGCCCTGCAGGGAACCAGGGAGCACGTTCAGAGTGTGGCTTGTCCTCCTCCACCCTACCTCTCCTCCTCCTTGTCCGGATGTGTCCTTCCTCCATGAAAGAAACCAAGTTTTAGCAAGGTCCCAAGCCCTGGTTCTCACCACTCAAACTTCCCTGGTTCTTGCCCCCATCCGCTGAATGTGAAATTGTTCCTTTACCTCATCTCATACGTCTATGCTTTGTCTGTTTTTTTCTTTACACGAGACGCTGTAACAACACACCTGCAGTCAATGGCTGTGCTCATTTGTAACGATGTCCTCGGGATCAATTCCTAGAGGAGCCTCGCCAGGTCAGAAGAAAGCATACTTTGCCCTCCAGGAAATGGCTCGTTACCCCTACCAGCAGCCAGCAGACTACTGGTTCCTTTCCTCTGACTAGATGCCACCAAATCTGCAAACACTGACCAATCTGATGGGTTAAAATAAGGTCGCCCTGCTGTCAACATTCGCATCTTTTGTTACTAGGAGGTTGAACATTCTGATGTGGTAAACTCTCAGGGGCACAGGACAAAGTTTAACTCCTTGGACTCCCAAGGAAAATAAGGTCTAGCATCTACCCTTTCTCAGGAGAGGAAGGGTCTGCAGTTATCAACCCCTCCACGGCCAAAGCCCATGCCCCCCCGAGCCACCATCCCCAGTGTGGGGTCCAGCCCCTGGCAGGGAACCACCTGGAGAGGAGGTCCCTGGGGAAACCTCCAGAAGCAGAGTCTCTGGGCGTGGACACCGGGCATCACTGCAGAATTCTCATGAAGACCCTGACTGAGAGAGAGCCGTCCCAGGTCCTCATCCTTAAAAATGGGGCTGGGGCGCAGCTGGGGCTCTTTCCCAGGAGGCAGCCACACACACTCACCTACTGAACAAAACAACGCTGAATGGATGAATAAATGAATGAATGAACACAAGCAGGAATGAACTGCTTAATTAACTGACCAACGAATTCATTAACGAAGAAATGAATTAATTCATTAACAAATGAAGAAATGAGTGAGTGGGTGGGTTAATAAACGGATGCCTATGAGAAGAAAGGGAGTATTTGCATTCATCCCAAGCAAGAAGTTTGGGGACATGGCAGAGATGGAAGCCTGCCAGCCTGCCCCCTTCCCCTTGTCACCCAGGGTCCAGGCAGCCCTGCAGAGAAAGAGGCAGAACCCACATCATACGCCCACCCTCCCATAGGTGCCCTGTACACCGATTGGTGCACCCCAGGACAGGAGCACCAAAGAGCACCCACAATGCTTCCAGACACAAAACGACGGAGAGTTCTATGTGTTCATACATTTTTCAAAGAATTTTTATATGTGTCCTATACTACAAATAAAACAATTTCTGTGGGGGGGAGGAAAGCTTTCACCATCTGAAATAAATTAAGACAAACTGCTGAGTAAATGAACGCCTGTATTCTTAGTAAGCAGGATGTATTTTCCAAATTTCCACCCGTGACCAGAGACCTGCGCAGCCCGGCAACCGCAGGCTCCTTTCTCCCTTCTCACGTCCCCCCACCTCCGCCTCCACCTTCTCCTTGTCTTCCCAAGAAGGATTAGAGTCCCAAGTAGCACTGGAGGAGAAGAAATCTGCTCATCACCCTCTACAGCTCCCTGCCCTGCTCCACATGGTGTGCGGGGGGAGCCTGCACCTCCCTGCCAATCCTCGCCCAGAGGTCAGAAGGACACTGACGTGTCAGGGGGCCCCGGGCACCTGCACAGGTTTGGAGTCTATGCTGTCCGGCATGGGAGCTGTGCTCTGACCCTGACTCCAGCTTCTTCAGGGTCCCACGGGCAACAGAGTGGGAGAAGCCCCCAGACTCAGGAGTCAGCGCCCAGTGCATGGGGAGAACACATTCCGGCAAGTCAAGGTCTAGGCCACGGGGCACGGGCAGGCGGGGGACACGCTGCAGCATGGAGCAGTGCTTCATCTTCTCAGCAGCCCCAGGCTATGGGAGACTTCTCTTCATGGAAAACCCAGGAATTACTCATTCTCACACCTCGTTCCTACAACGTTCATGAAAATGAGTGCCTGAAACTCGGGCAGGTTTTCCCCGAGGGGCTTCTTCTGCTCCTCTGCTCCGACTGCCTTCTAGAATATGCCTCCCATCCTTGCAAAGCAGCCGAGGCCTCTGAACTCTGGTAAAGCAAGAAATGCTCCGAGCCTCATTTCTATTTTAATAGTCTGCCACCTCTGTCTGTGTCGGTGTCTCTTTCTGTGGCAGAGAAATGGCTCTGCCTACATCCGCCCCATCTCCACCCCAGAGGGTGAGCCAGGGTGGCAAAGAGGAGGGTCTGCCCCAGGCTGCTTGTTGCCTCTCCACCGGGGCGTAGCCACCCATTCCAGGCTCTGCCTTTCCTGCCCGCCCGTCTTGGTCCCTCATCTTTAGGGGACCCGTCCAGCCATGCGCTTTTTCCCACCCATGTTACTTCAACTTCTCGTCATAAAATGAAATGATTCTGCTCTTTATACTGTTAGCTACATTTATCTTTAAGAGCAAGATGTTGAGTTTAGTTTTAATGATGAAAAAAGCCTTTCGAAGGATAACTCATTGGAACTCATTATGTACTATAAAGGCCACTATTTAAAGATTCGGTAATTCCAGTGATGATCTTTTTAAAGCAGATTTATAGCAGAAAATAGTTAGATTCTTTGACTTCGGTTATAATTTTCCATTTCGTAATTTAATACTCCTTTAGTTTATATTTGCACATTAAAAATATAGCATCTAAAAGTCCATCATTAAATACTTTTAATAAGTGCAATAAATAAGTTTTACAGTGTACATAAATCTAAAAACAAAACCCAACATAAATTGTTAATCTTACACTTTTTCTCATTAATTGCAATACATAAACATATGTTTTATACAAAGATATTTGCTACAAAATAAGTATAATAAATACAGTTTACCACATGTATTAATCTTAATAGTTACAAGCTGTTAATCTTATATATTAGGTAATAATTTGCAATAAATAATTGTTTATTATCTTGATGTTTGCTTGTCTTGGGTTTTAGCAATATGCAATAAAGAAATGCAATTTTGAATAATTTGATTGTAAGACTGCTGGGGAAATACTGTATGTTATAATTAGCTGAGAGAGGATTCTGTTCACAAAAAGAACGGTGGAGATGGGGTGAAATAAGCAACCCGTACATTAGTGAGTCCACAAACAATCTAAAAAGTTAAGTTCAGTTTCAAATAATACACAATTTTTAAAACTTAAATGCAAATGCAATTAGTGAAACACGTCATATTCTTTAGTGCTTTCATCATTACATATTCAAAGGAGAAGAAAAAAGCGGGAAGCCCGTCGGAAACTGCCCCGTTCCAAGCCGAGATGGGGTATGGCTGCCTTTGGTAGAAAGCGTGAGCTGCTTGCTACCGCAGTCAGAGGCCGCCCTCAGCCTGTCAGAGCACCCTCTGGAACAGCCAGCAGGGGCGTGCACAAACACAGCACACTCGGGACCTGACCTTCAGCCGGCACTTGCTCAGTTCCACGCAAAAACTGCACTTTTCAGGAAGGGGTTGTCACCTTTACTGAACTTAATAGAAACTGTTCATCTTATATGTAAAGGTAATAATTTGTCATAAATAATTGTTCATTATCTGGGTATTTGCTTGTCTTGGAGTTTAGCAATATGCAATAAAGCAGTGCAATTTTGAGTAATTTGATTGTAAGACTGCTGGGAAAATGCGGTGGATGGTAATGAGCTGAGGGAGGGTCCTGCGGGCGAGAGACACCGAGAAAGAACCACACCACGGTCTACCAGCAAATGTAAAACCAGGGTCCTAGCTGGTGATGACATGCGGTCTTTAAATATTCCCTCAAAGACAGAGGGTGGACCAGTTTCTCTTTCTTCTGTTCTTGACAGTGAAAACCTCACGCAGAGGAAGCCAGCTCTGGCTCAATTAAGACTCGATCCCTCAGTGAGGCTGAGGAGCCCCAGGGACGCTCAGGTCCTACGTGGGGGTGCTGGCGGTGCAGCTGCAGAGGAGGGCCTTGGCCAAGACCCCACAAGGCCCTTGTGCTGGGCAATTGGCGTCCAAGGCTCACCTGTCTGCCTGACACGTCTCACTGCAGCTGCCACATGCTGTTACATCCCCACAGGCACAGAGCTGGAGAGTCCCAGCCAAGAGGAGACTGGATTGTCAAGGAGGGAGGACCCTTTGGGCTTTGTCTTCATGGGATCCCAAGGGCACAGTCACCTTAGGAAAACTTCACCCGGCCAAGAGACGAAAGGAGGGAGGGAGGGAGGAAGGGAGGGAGAAAAGAGAGAGAGAGAGGGAAAGAAAGAAAGAAAGAGAACAGAATCCCAGATCCAAGAAAGAAAAAGAGAGAAAGGAAAGGAAAGGAGGGAAGGAAGGAAAGAAGAAAGAAAGGAGGGAGGGAGGGAGGAAGGAAGGAAAGAAAGAAGGAAAGGCAGAAAGAACAGAATCCCAGATCCATTATAACCAGGAACAACGTTTCCCACTGTAGACAATATTAGCGCCCCCCCAGGGACACACACACTGACAAGCAGCAAGTGATACAAAGTCTCCACATCAAAGCACACCAGCAGTCGTTCCTGTAGGTAGTTCTGTGGTTTTAACACCTCCTTCTTCTCCGCTTCTGGTACTACGTGCCCCTGGTACAGCCAGCCTGGCTTCCCCTTTTCACACACAGCTCCTTGGGCAGCCCTCCAGCCTCACCTGGAGTGTAAGCCCCTGGCACCTCTCTACCCAGGCTGGGTGTGGCCCGGTGCACAGCCTGGGAGGGGGCTGTTCATCAAGGCAACAGCACAGCTCAGTCCATGGGTGTCCCCACCTAGGGCTGGGCTTCAGGCCGAGCTGGTTCCAGGTTCCCAGGAGCAAGTGGCATGAGTCTGAGGCCCAAGGGGTCTAAAACACCACAGGGTCACTAACTCATCCTCTCCTGGGTCACAGCAAGCAGCTCCCATCCCATTGCCCTGCTCTCTGCCAGGCTGGACAGGGATGGAAGTCCCCCGACCCCGAGACAGGCATCTCCAATAGAGCCATCAGCTTCCAGGCTCCCCAACCCCAATCCTGGATTCCAGACAACAGGTCTCAGATGCTTCTGGAGCCTCAGGAGGAGGGACTTGCCCCCGCCCAACCCATCCCAGCCCCCTGGTATCCTGACCTTGGAGAGGCCTCTTGGGGTTGGTGAGGGTCTGCAGAGCCGGGCCCCCAGCTCTTTGAGGGGAAGGAATTTTAGGACTTCCTTGGATAGTCGGGAAACCCTGGCTAATCCAGACTCGGGGTGGAGGGTCCAGCATCAAGTGGGGACCGCTCTGACACCCCAGAAATGCTGTGAGAACCCCAAAGGGGGGGACCTTGGGCTCTTCTCGGACTCAAGGGGAAGGAAAAGGAGTCACGAAAGGTCTGCTGTTCAGAGGCAACCGCCACAAAAGCCCGAGGAGACGGACACCCAGGCGCCGCGGCAGGTGGAGAAGCGCCTTCCCCCTCCCCGCAAGACGCAGACAGCAATCCCAGCCCCGGGCGGCGCGGGGCAACTGAGGAAATCTCGCAGCCAGATGAAGCTCGTAAATTTCCCCTATGAACAACTGTTTTCATTTCCCCCCCATGCCACTAGATATTATAAGTGGAAGGCAAAACACGAGTAAATACGTTCATTCCACTCTGGTGATCAGTGATAAACGAGAGGCTGCGGAGGTTGACAAAGGTCAGCGGGCCGCGTGCGGCGGGTCTGCGAGCGGACACTGCCACCCTCCGGCCGCGCGCGGGACTGCACCGGCCGGCGCCGCCCGACTCGCCCGCCCGACTGGCCGACAGCACGGGCTGCAGGCTCCCTTCCCTGAATCGCTCGCTTCGCCCCAGTCAGGACATCAACACACAAATTGCGGAAAAGTTAGAAAGTACACACACACAAAAATTAAAAATAGCCATCATTCATAGCCCCTCTCCCAAATATAACCACTCTTACTAACATTTTAGTACACTTTTCCCTTTTTTCTATGACCATTCTATGATGCAAATAGAAGCTGTACATACAAAACGTAGAAGTATTCGTACAATGTTCAATTCTGGTTTTCTGTGTAACATTTAAACTAAAATAATTTCCATAAATATCTTTTTAAGGGCTGCATAATATTTCAACTTGTGCCTGTATCAAAGTTATTTAACCATCCCCCAATTATTGTTTATTTAAAGTGTTTCCAATGCTTTCATCATTGTAGACAATGCTGTAACTAAAATCTTGATGCATAGATTTCATTCACACCGTTAAGACAGATCACAAGGTGGAATTACTAGATGAAAGGAAATTAACATTTTTAAGGCTCTTAATGGCATTACTATTTTCTAGATGTGTAACACCTATATGGAGAATATTACAGGAAATGATGGGTGAGCATAAAAAAGTGTTCAAAGGAACTAAGAAATGTGGCACACTGGCTCCTGGACATGAAGGCTCTCTACTGTCCAGAGGTCAACCCTCCCCCATCCAATCTTTCAACTTAATACAAGTCCAATCAAAATTCCATCAAAACTTTTTCGATATTTTGTCACACTGATTTCAAATTTCATTTGAAAGTATAAGTAAGTAAAAAATATCCAAGAAATATTTTTAAAAGGAAAAAAGAAAGAGAAAGTAAGAGGAGGGGATTGCTCAATCTGATATTAAAATATATTGCAGAAAGCAACAATAATTAAAACAGTAATGCATGAAATAGAGAGTGCAGAAACAGACCCAAATATACATACATATTTTAACATAAAGGTATTTCATATCTGCAGGGAAAGGATGGCTAATTGATAAAAATATAGGTACAATCTGCCACTCATTCAGAAAACAAATAAAATCAGTGCCCTACCTCATACCACATATTAAAACAAATCCTATAGGAATTAAAGATTTAAATTTTTAAGTGAAAACATAAAAGTACCATTTACATAAATTGTAGTGAGGAAACTCTTTCTAAGTCAAATTCCAAAGGCAAAAACTAGAAGGGGAAAAAAGATAGCTAGATTTGAATTGTACAGATTTAAAAATCCACATGTGAAAAATACAATTTTAAAATTGAAAGGTAAGCCAAAACCAGGAAAATATATTTTCAGCATTGACAACAAAGAGAAGGTTAATGCTCCTAATGTATCAAGCTTTCTTACAAAGGAATAACAAAGACAAATATCTCAAGAGGGAAAAAATGTACTGGGGACATGAATAGCAATTCACAAAAGAATGAATACAAATGATCAACAAACATATAAAAGACGCTCAACCGTATTAGTAATCAAAGACAGGCAAATTAAAACAAAAATGAGAGATCATTTTTGCCCTATACTGGTAAAGATAAAAACAATGATAATACATAGTGTCAAGGAGTAGAGATATGAACCTTTTCAACACCACTGGTGATAGGATGAATTGGGTAAAGAATTCATTTTCATAAATGGTAATTTGGCAATATTATCAAAATCCTTAAAAATGCATGACCCAAAGATTTTACTTCCAACAGAATCAATCATGGATGTGTATGAAGACCTAGCTGCAAGGTCATTTGTTGCGGTTGGAAACATACCAAATGTCCAACAACAGAAAGGTAGAAAATTATACATATATATGTGTGTATATATAAATTCCCCATACAATAGAGCCCTTGAAAGTAATGTTATAGAAATGTACTTAATAACATTTAAGGAGTTATCATAACATAGTGTTAAGTAATAAAAAGCAGGTTACAATGTAACCATCTTTCTACAGACACAGTCAAGACGATGTGTTACACCTCCAAGTAATAACAGTGGGTAAGGTTACATGTAATTTTCAATGTTCTTTTTGCTGATTGGTCCCATTTTCTAACTTGTTACATTCAATGATTTCTTATCAATTGTTAATGAGAAAAGCAGTTTTTGGTGGTTTTCTAGAAATGTAGCAGGTTACATTCCCACCAGCAGCACAATCGAGTATTCGTTCATTTCTTTATCAAATACTCTCAGAACGCATACTCAGACGAGGCACATTCTACAAGCTGAGCTGCAGGCGTCAACCCTTGTGGAGTTCCAGGGTTAGGGAGACGAAGAACAAAGTGAGAAAGCAGTGCTGGATCGTGCTGAGGAGGAAAGCGGGAGAGCGGATACCAGATCTCGAGGGCTGGGGAAGGGAGCTGTCTCGGGGAGGGCTGCTCTGAGGAGCGAGGATGACGGGACATCCAAGTAAAGTGAGGAGCCCGTCACCGCAGACCTGGACAAGCATTCCCAGCAGACGGAACAGCAAGGTTGAAGGCCCGGTGTGTGTGTGTGGTGTGTGGGTGCAGCAAGAAGGCCCATGTGGCTGCAGGAGAGGAAGCAAAGGTGAAATGGCAAAAGGTGGGGTCAGGGACATGGAGGGAGGGGATGGGCGGCAACATCCTGGAGAACCTTCTGGGCCACAGCAGGGAGTTTGGATCTTCTTCTGGGTGTGATGGGAGCCATTGGAGGATTTTGTACAGAATGACATGATCCAATTTCACCTCCCCAAGATGCCAGTAGCTCTGGGTTGGCATGGAGCACAGTGGGCAAGGACAGAGACCAGTCAGGGAGACCAGCCAGGAGGTCAGGGCAGGTGCTGGGTTGGAGTGGAGTGGCCTGGCTCATGAGAACCTAGGGGCACTGGCCATCGCACTTGCTAATTTAGTAAGCAAGCATGAGGGCATCTTAGGGTTGGAGTCTTGATGTATTTCTTCTCGGGGCACCTGGTCAATGAGGATGCTCAGGCAGCTCATCCCTCAGTAGATCTGGATGTTCCTGAAAAGAGAGAACCAGGCTGAGGGGGTTGATCACGTCATCCCCCACCCCTCTCCAACCCAGAAATCATCCTACAAATTGGCCTTGAGCCCAACAAAAACATTGACCAGTTAGGGGCTAAACAAAGAAAGAGGAACATGAATCAAATCATAGTCACCATGGACCTTTACAAGAGCCTTCATGTCACCACGTCACCACACAGGTCAGCAGAGAAGTCACACCTTCCCCTAAAAATATGGATCCAAAGTTGTCCTGCACCCAAAGCCCCATGTTATGGAAGGAGGAATATATGTGACCTTACACATTTTTTTCAGGCTTAGGAGATTACTAATGGATTTCCAGAACTTATTTCCTCCTGGGTTCCAGTATAAGCCCACTGCATTTATACGGGGAAAATATTCCACAGTTTCCCTCCTAAATCATTTTAAAATCATTATAATCACTTGTATTAAAAAAATTAACCAGGGGCCGCCCGGTGGCGCAGCGGTTTAGTCCGCGCTTGGCAGCCCAGGGTTCGCGGGTTCGGATCCCGGGCGCCCGCCGACGCACTGCTTGTCAGCCATGCCGTGGCAGCGTCCCATATAAAGTGGAGGAAGATGGGCACGGATGTTAGCCCAGGGCCAGTCTTCCTCAGCAAAAAGGGGAGGATTGGCAACAGATGTTAGCTCAGGGCTGGTCTTCCCCACAAAAAAAAAAAAAAAATTAACCAAAATTTTTTCGTAAAATCATTCTTGTAAAATTGAGGCACTGGACCTATGCATCTTGCACACCAGCAATGTGAGTTCTTGCCTCTCCTGGCGCCATGTTCCCATTTTTCTGTGCGCTGGGTCCCCAGTTTCTGAGGAGGTCTGTGTCACCTCTCCTGGGGAAGCTGTTCCTTTGTACAGAGAAAGCCCCTTGGGTGGTGGAGGAGGGGAGCTGGATGCTGGCCCTGGAGACAGTCCGAGGTTAGTCCTGTGCCTTTCTGGAGCTCAGACACTAGAGCCCACCACCTCTGTGCAAATACAGAGATGAATTTGTGCCTTCCGCCATCCTTGCCCAAAGCTGGATCTGGCTGCTCTGTGTGTACCAGAAGGACCATGTGCTCAGGATGGGGGACAGGAGAGCTCTTTTGTGCAAGGCAACTGGGGAGTTCAGTCAGTGTCCTAATGCTCAGGGACACCGCCTGGCTGAGCAGATGCAAAGGCACCAGAGAAAGAGGTACCTGTGTGGATACGGATACTGGGACCCCAGGTTGGAGTCCTCGCAGCCACTTAACTGAAAGTCCATCTGTTCCGAGTAAGGTATGTGATATGAGAAGGGCATCCCCAAGAGTCCCCTGGGCACAGTGCAACCATAAAAGCTAACCCAGGGCCTGCTGCACTGGCTCGGAAAGGTCTCATAGGAAGCGACACCCAAAGCTGACCACGGACATCTTAGTCCCAGCAGTCTCCAAGGTATCACCGCTGGCCAAAAGCCACAGTGCAGCCCTGAGACAACGTCATCACCGAGGTGGGCATGGCATACAGTCAGAAGGGCTGTCCTTCCCGCTCTGACTGCTTCCACAAAGGAGCCGGCCTAGAGGAAGCAGTGAGAACACAGGCATCTGTGAGCATCTCGTCTCTGGACCTGGGCTCCACCGCTCTCCCCTGGCACTCAATACGGCACGTGGTAGACACTGCACGAGTGTTTGCTAAATATAGGAGGGAACAAAGGAGAGTGGAAGGGACATGTAGACACAGTCCAATGGCTTGTTTCTCTACCAGTTTCCTCTCTAGGAGGCAATGCAGTATTTGTGGGTGGAGCTCAAGTGCCCTCATCAATTTCACGCCAAGCATCCTCCATGGAGGAGAAGGCCATGCCACAGCCTGGGCGGCTTTTCCCTCCATAACAAGTCACCTTCCAAAAGACACTGCCCGAGTTCTGCTGAGGAAGGACACAGCAGAGTCAGAACTGTCCTCAGAGATGGGCTGAGAGCAGGGCCAGCAGGCATGAAGGTGAGCGTTTGCTCCCCATGTGGCAGCAGGGAAACCTGACAAAGCCAGGTCTCAGTTTCCCCATCTGTGGGATGGCACTAATTACGCCGGGTTGTCCCAAGACTCTAATGATGTAACGAAGGCATTGCAACACTGCCGTGTGTAAGAGAAGCCATGTTTGCTAGCGGCCAGAGCCGGCGGGGGAGGGAGGATGAGCACCAGAAGCCAAAGCCTCTTGGCCCACAGCCCATCAGCATCACAATGAAGCCACAATTTTAGCCCCTGGGCTCCTGTCCCTCCCTGTGGGGACCATAACTGCCTGTGGATGAGACCCTTCTGAGTGCTCGGGCATCAGTGGCTCTGCAGGGCAAAGGAGCAGCTGTAGACACTGGACGATGGACTGCCCCTGGAGGGAGGGGAAGGGGCAAGGTTGGGGGCAGTGGAAGGTAGCCCTACATTTAAGGGTCTGTGCTCCAAGTGACCTCCTTTGCCCTTGTGTAAGGAGACGGTGGGGAGAGGTGGGCACGAGGCTGCCCCCAGTTCAAAAGTCCTCCCCACTGGCTCAGCTTTGACCTGCCCAGGGCTCCCTGGGAACCTGGCGGTCTCCATGCAGCACTCAGACCTCCCCACCACCTCCGGACATGGCAACACAGTCTCCCACTGGAGCTCCTCAGCTCCTTCTGTCTCGGCGGTTCAGGGATGAGAGGCAATGTAAATTAGGACATGGATAAGCACGTTTAATAAACACCGAGATGATCTACTCACTTTTTCACCCCAACATTAGATTCCTAAGCAGACACTCAGCCACACTCACTCCACAGGGTTAGTGAAGGACGCACTAGAAACAAGGGGGTCCAGCGCACTGACCCCACTCTCTCCCCACCAGGCGGCATGCTCTATGAAGGGTCTGTGCCGTCTGGTCTCCATGACTAGGGAGGGAGCCCCAGCTGGACACGCAGGAGTGAGACCCTGCACCAACACCAGCCCTGCCTGTGATCAAGGCACCCCCTGCAGCCACTGGCGTGATGGGGGGCTGACCCTTCCCCACCAAGGCTGTCCCCTTTGGTGACCTTCTTCACACTCAAGCTCACCGAAGAGACACATTTTAATCCAGGACCCACTCCCTCAAGCGGTTCCATTAAGGGACCCAAGGACAAAACCATGCAGGTGTGTCCTGCCACATCCCCACCCTACTCAGGCCTGGGGAGATCGTCAAAAAAGGGACAGAGGCAGCCCCAGCCCAGGGGCTAGAGAAAGAAACTCCAAGAAAGAAAATTCTAGAGAAAGAAACTCCAAACCCAGAGGGAACCCAGGGGGAGGCAGCAAGCGTGGCATTGCCCGGCACTGTGTGGCCCCCGTGGAGCCCGGGGAGCCAAGCGGGCAGCAGGTCCAGGGGCAGCAGGCCGTGAGTTTCAGCCTGTAGACTATGCCCTTTACCAAACAGCACTGGGGATTCACGAGAGGCCTTCAAGGAACGTGCTCAGTTGGACTCCCTGACCAGGACCGAGCCGATGGCCCAGAGGAGCTGGCTGCGCCCCTCCAGGTCACTCCTAGGAGAAGAGCAGAGAACCACAGAGCTGGACCGCATTCTGTGCGGGAGGCGCCGTGGGAGCACAGGCTCTGGGACTGGCCTAGAGGCCCCCCTACGAGGCCACGCCGGCTGCCTGGCATGTTCTCCCCTCACCTCTGAAGACCAGCCCAGCGGCAGGGACCAGAGGTAGCGTGCCGCTCGCAGGAAGCCGAAGACAGGGGGAACAGGGCGTAGTGCTGGGAAGTAACTAGATCTGAAAGTTAACTACCCAGAAAGTCTCAGGGTTCACCCGGCCCCCAAATCCACCCGGCTCCCACCTCACTGTGAGCACACCAAGCCCTCTTCCTCATCTACAACGGTGCACGTGCTGTCCCTTCTCTGGGATTTTCCCCCTGTTACCTGACAGTCATGCATCTGGAGGCAGATCAACCCTCTTTCCCCAGGGGCATCTCCTCCAGCCACCCCAGACCTGGTCTAGAGTCCCCGAGTCACAGGCCCAGGGCCAGGGTGAGGAGTGAGGACTCACGTCAAATTTAAGGGAGCACCAAAAAGTCAACCATCAGTAAGTGCAATATTTTTAAAGATCAAAATTAATGTGAAAAAAAACCCATGATGAGCAAAATCTCAAAATTTTCGGGAAAAACTGGCTCTTCCCTGGCCCAGCCCTGCCATTGCATATCCTCAGAGCACCAAGCACTTTCCTTCATTCCACGCACCACAGCTGTAATTCAGGATTCACTGGGGTGATGGCTGGATTAGTCCCTGACCCCACAAGGGCAAGGGCAGCGTGCTTCACCAGCCCTGTGAGCCCGGCACCTGGCTGAGAGCTGGCACGTGGTGAAGAGGTTCCCGGGAAACCCTGGCAGGAACATCACAGGTGGAAAACAGCCCTGAGAGCCACGCTGTGAGCTGCTCTTCTCTGCTCAGATGCCACAACAGGCTAGAGGCTTCTGCTCCCGGCCCCGGGGACTCCTCCCCTGGACCCATCCCTGCCACCCAACAAGCCTGCAGGTAGGAGCCAGAGCTGGGCGCTGATGACCCCCCTGCTGTCGTTTGTGAAAAGATACATTAAATGCAGAGCTGACGGGATGCAGTGGAGACTCGAAAAACCCTCAGGCGGATCCTGAGAAAACATGTGACCAGTTTCCTGGGGATCCTGTGACTTTTCTCCATCTTTCTCACAAGGGCCACCACCAAAGGGCCATGGGAGGGTGTGTCCTGCCATCCCAGTACTTGGGTGCCTGGGCTTCTGGACCTGGGCAGCAGGGCTGGATCCCTTCCAAAGCAGGCACTCCCTGCCCACTTCTTCACAGAGAACGTTTCTATTTTGAGGAGGTGTAATTTGAGGCTGGTCAGAATCACAATGTATGGGTTTGCCTGAAACATGATAAAATGCAGGCAACTGCTAAATAAAAATCCCCAAATAACCATGCTCTATTTTTTGCATTTTTATAATTTCTTTGAAAGGAAAAAGAGAGATGAAGAAACACAGAATTTCACCATTTTCTTACCTCATGTCCCAGTTGCAAGAGAAATAGGAAAGGGGGCAGGATGGGGGGGGACCCCACATGGGCAGTCTGCTCATGCCAGCTGCCTCTGCCCGGCCAGCTCTCCTGCTCTGTGGGCGGGCATTGCCCCAGCTCTCCGCGTGCACCTGCCTTTTCCCTCCAGTTTGGAGACGCAACTGTGCTTTTCTGCCTCACGGGATGGAGAAGCAAAGAAGTACCCCAATTTTCACATTCACTCCACCAATTCCTGGAAAGACGCCCAGCTGGAGAGGTGCCTCGTGCACAGCCCCCGATGCCAGCAGCCAAGCACTGCGGGCTCCAGGGGACCCAGGCCGAGCCAGAGACCAGCCTGGGCTCACTGTGGAAGGGAGATGGATGAAGAGGGAGAAGCAAGACGCTTTTTTGATTCTTTGCTAAAAACTCATGAGCCCTGCCAAAGGGTCAGTCTCCCTTTCAGAAGGGACATTAGGTGCCGTTTTCCTCCTGGAAGCCCCATAAATCCCCACGTCGCCTCGATATACAATTCAAAAAAGGCCTCCAAATTGCTGTCATGCTAAGCACTGGAAAGTTCTGCTTGACCTTTTATTAACATTTTTCTAAACCAATATGGGGTTTTTTTTTGCTACAAGCACCCTGAGGAATTATGAAAAATACTTTTTTCTGTAGTTTATCCCATATGCACTTAATAGGCTCACAAATATAATACCATTATAAAAAAGAAAAACTGCCAACTCTGCTAAAAAAATTGTCATAACACTAAATTATTATATAAATATAAAAGGAGTGTGTCTGTAAAATATTCACTCAATGAACATCCCAGGGTGATGGTTTTGCCATGTTGTTTTTATTCCTGAGAGATCCATAATGCATTTGGATATGCCACATGTCACCACATGAATCAGGCAGTTAATGCATGTGCGTTTTAGAAGCAGGGATGTCTTCCCAATAGAATGTGCTATAAAAAAATGTAGAGATCCGGCTGCTTTGTCTGATAGGCATAATTTAATGTCTTGCTTATAATACTGCATCTTAAGGAAAAATACACACTGTCCTATGTAGTTATTTACAATATATTGCTAAGTCTATGCAAATATGTTTCCCTGAGCCCGGGATTATATAACAAAGGTCAACAATGTTTGAAATATTTTGAAGTATATTCCCAATATGCTTAGTGTATGGTGCTAATGTCCAATATATGCACATATATCTTAATATATTTCCAGATATTTCTGCTCATTGTTCTCTCCATAGCTTCCCACAGAATACTATTAGAGGAATGTTTTCTTCTGAAGAAAGCCAAACATTGCCTATCCATCTTAGGAAAATTTATTAAGGTGGCTAATTATGCGGTCCTTAATATTGCATTAGTGTGGAGGTTGCTCAATGCCACCGCGGAAGAGAAAAAGATAGAAGCCAGTTCAATAATGCTGAAACCAGAGATGCAATATATGCAAACACAAGAGCACACCTATGTGATCTTATTTTCCTGTCACAGATTTCCAAATGAGGCGATCACGCTTAGGCATCACACACACGCGCGTGCGCACACACACACACACACACACACACGGGTTTATGATTTGGTGTACACAAAACAAAGATTACAAGCCACACATTCTACATCTCACTTCCAAATATTGCAAATGCTGTGCTTATTTTTCTGAGGGAAATTTTATGATCACATATAAATTTCATTCTGATCACTTTCTTAAGGAAAGAAGGTTTGGTTCGTTACACAAGGATGAGGGAAAGGGTCATAAAAACCAGACCTCCAGGATCGAAGCCATGAACAGAAGAGAATGTAAAAGAGAGATTTGTTTGTATCAAAGGTCCCTGAGGGCTGGGTCCTCAACTCCACCCTCCAGTCCAAATCACCCTGTTCCGTCATCATTCTCCAATCGCTGGCTTGGACCAAATTAAAGTCCCCCAGACACCAAAACGAGCAGCTGATGCCATTTACAAGAGGTCAGTTCTAGGAAAGATACTCACCTCCAGTATGTGGACCGAAGTGGACCGCTCAGCTGGCTTTTCATGTCTGTGCTGTTGTGACACTGTGGAGCTGTCACCAACTCTGGGACACAACATCACTCCAGAGGTTCACTCTGCCAGCTTCAGACCCCTCTAGTCTTTAGGGTCCTCAAAAACCCCAAGGCAAAACCGTTTCAACCAATCTACTTTTTAAGACACTACAAACATCACCTGCTTTCAAGGACTGTGAAGTATGTCTAGATGTCTAGATCAGTACCTTTTATTAGAATCCTTTTCAATATTATCAATCCAGCCAACCACACAGCCCGCCTGATGAAGCGTCTGAAAAGGGCCAAAGCTGTGAAATCAGCTTTTCTCCAATAATGCTTTGCTTCCCCACCACCAGCAGAAATTAGTTACCCAGAACCGCCTTGAACACAGTTCTCACAGTCACAGAATGCAGGTCTCCTCATGAGAAGGCACACTGTCCTTTTTCTTCAAAAGGGAAGATCATTACCAGACACCGCCCCACAAGACCTTCTTGTTTGACTCTGGCCATGGGGTTCCCTGAACCCCAGTAACGATCCCACCTGTGTGGAGGGGATGGGAAGATAGGACAACGTGCACACACATGCACACTGAAGACAGCCCCTATTTCCTGCTAAACCATACACTGGCTTCATAGAGCCTTCCAGAAGGTTTTAAGGTTTTCACAAAGGCCAAGAGAGTTGTGAGCATCTTTGTTCTCCTACTGGAAACTCAACTGTGTGTAAGGAAGAGCAAATGTTAAATCATTTAAAGAGAGCTATTTTTCATAGTTTCCAGTACATAAATGTGTTTCAGTACATGTAATTGTAAAATAGTGTTTCTACTTACGTTCTTATACATCTGTTGTTGTGTTTACTCATCCTCTAGTTCTGACTTTTAGAAATAGCAATAAATCTATTTTTTAATCCCCTCTCCTGATGACTGATTATTCATCGCTAAAAGGGATGAAGGGAGGTCTGTGTGAGGAGCAGTCCACCCTGTAGAGCTGGCTCTACTTTCACAAGATAAACAGGGTCCAGAGAGACTCCTCTTCGGTTCTGGGTAGTTTATGCAAACTAAATAAGGAGTTAGTGGCAGCTCAAATAAATATAAATTACCTTCATTGGAAACTCCAACCACTTGTTACAGTCGGTTTCAGCAAGGAGGAGCCAGTGGTGACATCTAGACAAACAATACAATTTATTTTTACGCTGCGTTCCTAATACGAAGATCATGAATGGCTTTGTGGAGAGTCAGTCATCACTGAGCTAAATCGAAGAGGATGGGAAGCCTAATAGGTAGAAGGAGACTCCACTTCTGGGCCCTGGGAAGAACAGAGGAGTCACCAAAGCAAGTGCCTAGAGAGGTGTGTAAGCCAGGATAGGATAGGCTTGGGCTGCTGAAACAAACAACCCCAAAATCTCCTCAGTTTAACACAACAATGTTACTTTTTTGCTCTCACGAAACTAGCTGAGAGTCTGGGAGACTCAGAAGACAGCTGTGCTACATTCCGTGTGACTCTGATCCAGGCTGTGTTGATCTTGTGGCTCCCACGTCTCAACACAAGGCCTCTATGATTGCCTGGGCAGAGGAAGCGACAGAGCGCAGTGGTGAGCCACACACAGGCTCTCCCATGCTTTCGCGTGGAAGCAGCCCTCTGACCAGAATAAGGCACACTCCCCATCTGTGCAAGGGAGCTGGGAAATTTGGGAGAACAGAAGGGAATGTTCATTGAACATCACTATCTTTGCCACTGGTGACAAAGCACATCGTAGAGACTCGATCATTGCAGAAGGAAGACCTTTCCCAAGCAGAACACATAGTAGAGGATGTTCCAAGAACTTTTCCTAAAAAACTGGTTTTTTCCTTTGTCTCCACCTAAACTGTGTTTTGTTTAACTGGATTTCTTGGGCCAAGAGATCAAGGAAACGTGATTTCCTCACATACAAAGTGGGGGTACCGAAGCCCATTAACAGGTTGCTATAAAGATCAAGACTTCATGCATTTGTAAACTGCACACTGTTAGTGCACACAGACGGGTTAGCAGGAATGACAACCATCGCCATTTGGCCAGCATTTCAGCATGTTGGGACATGCCTTGGTTCAACGACTAGAACCGTGGGTCCAGAGTGGTCGCCAAATGGTGATATTCATCCAGTTCTATCTGATGTCTAGCTGGTTGCTTTGGAAACCACTTTGACTTTTAATGCCTTTCATCACCACATTTGCTTTAACATCTCCGCCAGTGGTACGCATTTACCTATTTTTTGTTTATACATTCTTACCAAATTTCAGAAGTTCGGGTTTCCATATACTCGATCCCACAGCAGAATGCCTAGATTATTGGCTAGAATTTGGCTTTTTAAATGAATTCCAACTCTATCCCAGGATATCCTGCAGCTGGGATTCCCTAAGAGATTCTTAGATTTGCACTTAGCACACAGTTAATCTCGTCAGTTTTCCCACGCTGGAAAGTTAACTCTAATGGGTATATGAGAGGGACACAGGGTCCAGCTATTTTTCCAATGGTCTAATGCTGATTTTCTTGCTTTTTGGTTACCCATGTATTGCAAACTATTCTTCCTAAAAGCTTCTTGATACTTTATCATCTCTGAGTCATCAGAAATGACCAATTGCAAACAAAACCACCTTGAGACTTGACAAAAGGAAAGGGATGAGGTGGAATCTTTCTCACTGGGTTCAATGGAGATGGCATAGCATGACCATGGAAGAATCTTGGCTTTGAACCTGGGTTCCAATCTCAACTCTACCATTTGCTAACTTGGCCTTGAGCAAATGGCGTCCTCTCTTTGTCATCTCCCGGTAGGAGAAGAGGACAATACAGGGAAAATTCCATATGACGACATACCAAAGGCTGTGGCTGGGTGAGTCCTGAGTGTTCAGTGAAGTCTAGTTCTCTCACTCAAAACTCTAGTGACACACTCACGGCTAGGCATCCAAAGTGTGACAAGACCGTGCTCATGGCTCAGGGGGTGCACGTGAATGGTCTCCTCCTTATAACTCTCTGTGGGTAAAATGGAGCCACTTCCACAAAGGAGCCCATGAGACCCTCTTCATGGCTTGAACTGTGAGCCCCAGAAACACCAACAACAGAGCCATCCAACCACGGCTTTTCCTGCTCAACCCTCACAGGTCAGAGTCTGGCCGCCTCCACCAACATCACGAATTGGAATCTTTCTAGAAATCACCAGTCCATTCTCAGACTACACCGACCCACATCCAGTTCAGCTTTCTTAACCAGTGTCAGGTATTTCACCAAATTACAAAAACACAAAGATAAAATCATTAGCAATGCTAATTTGTCACTGAAAATCTGACAAGCAGGCCTATATTTTGCGAGCAGTTTTAATATTTTACTTTTGTGCTTTCCTAAACTAATTTAGCCTCCTAATTTTCCATAATTACCTGAATGCTCTTAGCTTCCACTGGTCAGATGAGTTCCGAGACGCTGATATAACCAGCATTAAAAAGATGCAGTTAGCAGCTCGGATTGTTAAAGCAACAAAGCCTATGGAATCCGGAGGTTATTGTATTCTCCCAAAAGTACTTAAATAATAGCCTAAAATCTGAAGAATTACTTTAATACTTCAATAAAAATAACCCAATTCAAAACATTTTCAAGGAAACAGAGTTCTTTGCTCTAGGCTACCGAGTAATGGCTGAGAGAAAGTATATAGCCTGTCACTTCTGATTAGAGAACTGTGCCTCTGTGCGTTGAATGAGGGGCATGTCTGGTAATAGGAAGTGCAGATATTAAAGTTAATAAAATAATGTGGAATACGATCTATATGAAACTTGACCAAGTAGAGCACAGAATATAACATACATTACCCTGTTCAGTCAACTCCCGTGGCCCGGCATCTAATGACAAGCTTAATTTCTGTTTCCAATGAGAGTACAGCTAAAAATACAATTTCCAGATTAGACAAATATTTTATCCGACTCCCTAACAAATGTAACCAAGAATGGCTGACACATCTACACGGATGCCCAGCGACCATGAGAGGGAATTACTAGGATTGCAAACTGCTCAGCCTGAAAAGTCCATGAAACCTCATCATCTTTGAGGTCATTATAAATAATTAGTTGCAAACACAGTGATGCTGAGGCTTTGCCATCAGAAAAGGATGGGGCACCTGCATTTCCCCACTGCCCTGAGAGGCTCTGGGCTCCCTCTTGGCACAGCGAGACCTTCCCGGACAACTGGGCATCGGGCCCCAGCACACCCACTACCGCATCTTTAATCTAAAACCCCAGCGCCAACCGTAATGGTTTTGTTTTTCGATACATTAACCTCCAACTTGTATTTTCACTATTAAACAACCAGCTTCAGAACCTCCTAGAATTTTTTCTTCCCAGTCACCTACATGAAACCATACGGTACCCATGATGTGACCCTCTTAAGGGATTTAAAAGCAATTCAATGAGCTAATCTCAGTAAACCTAGAATTAAAGTTCTTGTTTCCATATTTCACTTTCAAAATATTTAGAACTTTGACAGATATGACATTATGTTTTCATTAAAACAGCTGATTTCAAAATGCTGCACTGTGCAGAAACGCCATAAACAGTTTATGATGAACTGCCATGCTCTTAATTAAAACAATAAATCCAGCACACAATATTTGCGCAGCCTCCGGTCTGACCTTTGCCTCCTGCCATCCACCACCGAGCCACGGCTGCGTTCCCAACGCCCGACGTGGAAGGTTTTAAAACATGATCTGAAAGGCACTAAAGATAAAATAAGAGAAAACGTACCATTAGTCTTCGCAGTTATGATTAATTCAGTTCATATTTTACAATCTGGTTATGGAGTAAAACTGCAGACTTTACATCAAGTATTTGCCATTCGCTATACCTAATGTATAAAAATGCTTGATATTTCAGAAAATGGCACCAAGCTAATTCATCGCAACCCCACGAAGGACAGGAATTGAAACCATAAACACAGAGAGTGATTAGCTGTCCGTCTGAAGTGACGCGCAGAACTCACTTGTCGGACGGTCAGCCTCGGACAATAAATATGTCGATGGCAGCCCAGCCTCGCCACGCCACTCTTATCTCTGTGCTGCTAGATCTCAGATTAAAATATTCCCTTAAATCTCTTGCATCTGCTGGTGGAGCAGGCAGCAAGGGTGTTAATTACCAAGCAGGAATAACAGTAAATTTTTTGTACTAGCCTGGAGTCACCAAGTTAACCTGGGGCCCCGCCAGCTCTAGGGGTGGAAAGTATTCTGAACTGGGTGTCACATGCCCCCCGCGATGAGAGGGCAGCAGGGTGCCTGGGGGGCCCATTCTGCAGCCTCTGACTCAATGCATGGACAGATAGCTGGCGACTGGGCTCCAGAAGACAATGGCCCCCGCCATGGGAGGAGCAGAGAGCTCCTGCAGGAAGGGGAGGGGGTGTCCAAGCTCCTCTGGGGTTATGGGGTAACGGTGCCTGCAGCAGGCTGGTCTCAAGTACCTCCACATTACACCTGACATGAGATTATTCGTCCAGGCCTTCTCTCGGGGCCTTCCCCCCACCACACCCCCCCCACCCCAGTGCACATTCATACGACAAACACATGCACACAGCACATGGGCATGATTAGAGCTGGGGACAGCAAAGCCTCAGAGGCTGGGGGGCCATAAGGTGACAATGAGTGGGACCCCCCCCCCCACCATAGGTCCTTGTTGGAGCTGCAGGCAGAGCCCACCAGAGTTCCAGAAAGATGGAGGAGAAGGAAAGAGTGCTGGCCACAGAAGGCCATGCAGGCTCTCAGTCCAGGACCTGCACCCGTTCTGCCCACACTGGGAGGAGGGGAATGCCAGCTGAGCCACCTCTTGTTGTGAGTGCAAGACCACCACCTTAGCCTGGCCGGCTCCGGCCTTCACCCACTCTGCAGCCTCATCTTGCCCACCCTCTCCTGTCTCCAGGCACCTTGCTTACCTCCAAGCACCAGCACTGTGGACTCCCAGCTCTACTGTGCCCAAGCCCTGGAGGACATCAGTGCCGCTTCCCCCTGCTCGTGGGGCTCACAAAGGCAGCCTCCAGGAAGAGACGCCTAGCTGAGCTTCCAGAGCCTTCTTCCCGCCCAGTCCTAAACACACGCCTCAGCTCTTGTTTGGTTGGAGAATTCTGTCCCAGGTGTCCTAGCAGGGTCACTGAGCACCATGCAAGGTTCCTGTGCCCACCCAGCCCTACCCCAGGACCAGCATGACCCTCTGCAGGAGCCATCACTCAGCATCCTCACCCTTTGAGTTAAACATAGTTGGGATGGGTCCCATCCACCTCCCCCTCTTCACAGAAGAAGGTGCCCCCAACAGGAGTCAAACCCCTACCCCCACCAGCTGCCCCCACACCCAGACACTGGGACCAGGAAGATCAGCCCCAGACACTGGGCATCTGCAGTCCCGTCCACCAGTGCCATGCACCACACCATCCAGTTGTGCAGCCCACCCTGGCTGGCAAAGGTCACACTGCATGTGTCCTTGTGGCCACATTTGGCCCTCATCATCATTTTGTGAATACCACCCTTTTTCAGAAAACTAAGGCCCAGAGGAATGAAGTCTCTGTCCTGAAGTCACCCAGCCAGTGAATGGCACCACAGAATTAAAACCCACCCCTGCCTCTGGAGCTCATGCTCCCTCTTGGTAATGCCCTCCTTTGGGCAGACTCAGGCTCAAACTGAGGCCCACGGACATATTCTCAGGGGTCCCCAAGTCCTATTGGTAATTTTTAACTTTTTTTAGTATTTTCATATCAGTGAAAATCCATCTAAAAGGTACAATGAATATAAACATATTCTCGATCACTGGAAATCACCTCCATGTGATTTCCATGCCAAGTTTGTGTTTTCTATCATCGGGGTGGCAAAGCACACTCTCTGATCATCAGAGACTGAGGGGGCGGGGGTGCACAGCACGAACGTGCACGGGGCTGAGGGAAGGCCAGATGGAATTATAGAATTCTGTTCCTAGAAGGTAAGCCCTGAGTTACTCCAACCTCAGAGTGGGGAGGGGGGGCGTCACTGAGTCACCTCTCAGTCCATACTCCCAGGTGGACACTGGGATCTTCACTCTCTGGTCTTCTCTCCGACAGCTCTCTTGGTCTCTTTCCATCCCTATGCCTTCCCTCTGGATCCACGTCCGTCCACAGTGGAGGGGCAGGGTCAGATCTTTGAGATCC
Source organism: Tapirus indicus (assembly GCA_031878705.1). Classification (NCBI taxonomy): domain Eukaryota; kingdom Metazoa; phylum Chordata; class Mammalia; order Perissodactyla; family Tapiridae; genus Tapirus; species Tapirus indicus. Next base: position 3,711,641 of record CM062926.1, read on the forward strand.
TGTATTCCTTTGAGATTTTAGACACTTCAGCTTCTTCAGACTGTATTGATGACCTTTTCTGTTCACCTTGACAGCTCTTAGAGCAACTTTCATGTGTTCTTGTGCCAATAAATATCTTCTCTTTATTGATTCTTCAGCAAAGAATGAGGGAGGTCAAGAAAGAAGTGAGCAAGGAAAGAAGAGATCCCTGTCGTGTCACCAATGATGGTTCAAATAGAACAAAAGTGGTGGAAAAATTGAGTCAACACTGTCCCCACCCCACCCCTAAAATATGTAATCTTACCAATCTGGAAAGAACCTGGGTAAATATTGGTCAGACCCAGATTCGTGTTGTAAGTTGTGATTTCATTTCAGAAAAACAACATCATCCTTTCTATTAAATGAATGTTGTTATTTTAAATTGTATTGGTTTTATAATTTTGCTTGTATTTAATTTGTAAAGGGGGCCTGGTTTTATAGTTTTATAGCATAAGGAGTTTACATCTACTTCTGTAGGATCTGCATTACTATCTTCCTCCACGGAGTGGTTATAGGGATTAAATGAATTCATGCAGGGAAAGGGCTTAGCCCGCTGCCTGGCACATGGGAAGAACTCAATAAGTGTTATTAAATCTTGTGATTTTATAATAATAAATATTACAGCACAAATAATTCAAGTTATTGAGAGTCCACGATTTTTTTTCTTAATAAGCTTCATTAATCAAGTTTGAGGAATACTGGGCTACATTGTGTCCCCCTAAAATTCATGTGTTGCAACCCTGATCCCCAGGACCTCAGAATGTGACTGTATTTGGAAATCGGGCCTTTAAAGAGGTAATTAAGTTTAAATGAGCTGCTTAGGGTGGGCCCTAATCCGGTATGACTGGTGTCCTATAAGAAGAGATCAGGACACAGACACACACAGAGGGACGACCGTGTGAAGACACAGGGAGAGGGCGGTCATCTAAAGGCCAAGGAGAGAGGCCTCAGAAGAAACCACCCCTGCTGACACCTTGAACTCAGACTTCCAGCCTCCAGAACTGTGAGGAAATAACTGTTGTTTAAGCCCCCAGTCCATGGTGTTCATTATGGCGGCCTGAGTGAACTAATACACCTCTGAACCCCAAAGTTAAGAAATGCCTTGCATGTCCCTGTGTTCTGCTGTGCCTTCCCTTCTACGAGGCTGATCCTGCCCCGTCGGTGTGAGGAAGGGGGAGAAACAGTGGACAGGAGAGCTTCCGCCCTCACCTCAGCTGCCATCCTACCCATTGGGCCTGCTCGTCAGGCATGAGACCCCTGAGCTGAGCCACCTCTTATCCCCCTGGGTCTGCCCCTCAGTGCCAGTGTCAGCAGGGGGGGCCTGGTGGGCAACCCCCACGCGTCTGCTCCAGGATGGACACTTCTTGGCGTAAGTGTCACTGCAGTTGTGCCTCCTGGGGGCACACAGAGCGATGCTGGGGGCCAGCCCCTGGGGGGTGAAATCCAGTCAAGGTGGCCAGCTCAGTCTCTGGAGCCTGGCATGCCCGTCACTGCTGCCCACCCATCCCACACCTACGCCCTGCCAGCTGCCCCACTGCTGTGCCCAGCCCTCTGCAGGACAGGAGGGCCAGAGGCACAGGCAGGACCACGGGGAATCCTAGGGCTTCAGTTCGGCTTTACAAGTGAACAAATGGACCATTTCATTTCCCAAAATAGCCTTCCAAGAAGACTCCCACATGGGGCCATAAAAGAAGCTGTAGAACCAAGAACTTCTACAGGGCTTTTTATCTCTGCGTGTCTATCGAGTTTTACACCCCTTCAGGGTATCCGTCGGCCGTGGGCAGAGTACGAAAAGGCCTTAATTAAATGCAGGAAGGAGGGACAGCCAGAAACGAGCTGGACTCATCGCCCTGTGGTTTTAACATAACTGTTTGAAGACCCCGGAGTTCACTCCTGCGTCCCACCCGACAGCAGGCAACAGACTGAAGGGTGGCGCCCTCTAGCGGTTGATGGTGTTCCGACTCCTAGCCTGAGGTCCAGCGGCGGCCTGAAGCCCTCAACCACCGCCAAGGCCCAGCTCCGTGTGCAGGCCTCCTGAGGGTGACAAGGGGCAGGGACGAAGAGGGACAGCTGACCTGCCAGATGGGGCATGCCCAGGTGCCCATATGCACCGGGCTCTGGAGCAGAGGGGGCAGCCAGCTACACCCCTTGCCCCAGAACATCGCATCCTGCTGTCAGCAGTCTCACCACTAGAGGGTCAGCCTGTGTGTTCAAGGCCCCAGGTGCAGGAAGGAAGCAAGGCTTCAAGAGGCCAGGGCGGGCCCAGGCGTCACCAGGTCCGCCCACTGGCGCCTGTTAGAGCAGGAGATAGCACCTGTTATTGGCACGGGCTTGACAGTCTTATCCAGCGTTGCCAGCTTCCTGGATCTGGGCCTGTACAACGGGGCATGACCACAGAACTTGTCGGAACAAACGACACACTGCATGGAAAGCGCTGAGCACCACGTCTGGCCCAGGACGCAGCTCTAACTGAAGCCATTACCCTCTGTACTGTCATCACGGCCATTACCTTCTTACCAATAGTACATACCCTACCCAACGTTATACAGCGGCCCAGAGACCCACAAAGGGCCCAAACCTTCCCCAGAGCCGAATGATCTACGTTTTCCACCAACTTGTGGGGAAAAGAGGCAAAAACAATGGCCCAAGATGGCCTACACATCCCCCCCGACAGGACTCAAGCAGCACCAGACGCTGGCCCTGGCCGGCCCCCATCTGCCTGTGAGTCTTACCAGGTTCTCTCCCTCACTCCGAGGCCCCGGCTGTCCAGCTTCTCCGTCTGATAACCGTGGAGGCCGAGACAGCCGGAGCTGAGCTCGAGGAATAGTTCGGTGGTGAGTAGGAAGGACTCTGGCGCCCCCAAGTCTATTTTCATCTCGAGATTCAAAAATTCTCCGGACACCCTTTGCTCTGCCGTGAAGAGTGGTAGGTCCCTGCCAGGACTGCACCCACATCCACTGCTCCCCAAAGCCTACATCCAGAGCACCCAGCAAACACAGACTGTAGCTTTAAAAGCATGAAAATCGGGAAAGAGAACATTGCTAATTCTCATGGCAGCATTAACTCATTCGCTTGCACATATGGGGTATTTGGATCCCAGTAGGTCTTCTATATATATAACTTATTATACAGTAGGTGCAACTTGGGAGAATTAATGTTGCTATAGGAACATTCGCATCAAGGCTGGCTTGCAGAGTGAAGAGAGAAAAAATAAGTTTTCCTCCTCAGCGTACTTCTCTGTTTTGAGTTTCAGGGAGGAAGAAGCAATGTAATCGAGTCAAATGAGGAAGGAGGGGCTTCCCCTCGTGGCTCGGGGAAGGTGAGAATTCCTGGAAGCAGCTCACTGGGGAGAAAAGAGGGGAGCTCAGAGCCTGAGCCCGGTGCCCGTGTGGCTGAGGGGGCTGGAAAGAGAGCCCACGGGGGGCAAACCCCCGCCCCGGCCAGGAGCAGGGCTCCAGGTGCCAAAGCTGGCACATTGCTTTGGGGTGATTCCAGGACCTCCCCCTGAGGACAGATTGAAAGCCCCATAAACTCTAGAACATGATGTGTTCACCTTCCCCAGCCCCACACCCCTGGATCTTAATCCTACAACCTTCCATCCTTCCCAGGGGTAAGATCAAGGAAAATGGGTGCCCAAGGAGAAGTGTCAAATGCCAAAAGCAGCACAGAATGGGGGAAATTCATTCTGGACAAGGAGGCCTCATCCCACAGGCTCTGCCCTGCTAACGAAAGGAAACTCTAAGTCCACCGGTGACCACTCCCTCCCTCTCCATTAGGGATTTCAGACACGTCCCAAATACCGTGACAGGGAAAGGAGCTGCCACTACCCAGCGCTGCTGTTTTGCATTTCATTTGAAGCTGCATCTACGTTAAATACATATATATAAGAGTAAAATGGAAAAGCTAAATGCTTCCCTGTCCACTCTGCTTGGAGTTGTGTGTTGAACACCCTACCCTCTGGGAGGGGCTGAGTCCTGGAGACAGGAGGAATCAGAAGCATCCCCTCCTGGAGGAAGGCAGACAGAGAGCACAGGAGCATCCTTCCCCCCCCCCCCGCCCCCGCCCTCTCAGACATTCTATGCAGTTAAAGGAAAGGTGGACTTGCAGCATCCTTGAGTCAACAATTTGCCAAATTTCACATGACAGACCAGCAACGGAAAAGACAGTCAAATACACACACAGACATTGGTGATTTTAAGATAAGTGGTTAAGGGTTATCCGATTGTTTAATAGGCCCCATAGGCCTCCCGGGCATCACCGAGAGAGACCCTTCTCCAGGGCTCTCAGGTCTCTCAGAGCATCCTGCACATTGTCACCCTGCTCTGTGTCAGAAATTCTTCTCTTTGTTCCTTTAGCCCACTTTAACTCAAGTGTGGTGTTTTGAATTCTGTCTGTGGCATGATTTTGAAATTAAGCAGTTTGTGTGCTGACAGCTGGTGTTACAACTGGCCTGTTCCCTTCCGCCCCCACAGAGAGCCAATTCGGTGGGTGTGCAGCCTCGGCGGAGCTCCCGCACCTTCCAGCCGCCGTCTCCTCCTCGGGGACGGGGTGGAGGCTGCAGAAGTGTGTGAGGGCCTGTGGAGCCAAGAAGTGAAGGGGCAGCACGGGAAACACCCCTAAAACATCGTCCCCCACTTTCCAGCACACCTTTGGGGACACTGTCAGGATCCAAAACACCCTCTACACCAAGGGGACGCCTTCCAGCACCTCACGGGTCAGGCCACAGGCCCGGACAAAGTGCCAGCGCCACTGAACAGGGCGTGTGTCCCCAGGGCGTTACAAATGAGAATGCTGGGCACACGGTATGTCCCAAGAGCCCTTTATAGTCTTTTTTTTTTTTTTAACACTTCTCCGGGTGATTCTCAAGTGCAGTCAGATCACAGTAAAACACGGTGATCAAGAAAGTTTGTATTGATTTTGCAAACTTTTTTCTTTTTTTTTGGTGAGGAAGGTTGGCCCTGAGCTAACATCTGTTGCCAATCCTCCTCTTTTCACTGAAGGAGATTGGCCCTGAGCTAACATCCGTGCCCATCTTCCTCTATTTTTTTTTTTATATGTGGGACACCTGCCACAGCATGGCTCGATAAGTGGTGCGCAGGTCCATGCCCAGTATCCAAAGCTGGGAACCCCAGGCCGCTGAAGTGGAGTGTATGAACTTAACCACTACACCACCGGGCCGGCCCCTATATTCTTTACTCTTGTCCTTTTGCCTCAGTGCAGCCCTAACTGCTATTAGTCTGCAACCCTGGACAGGTGAGGGTAAGCAATTTCTCAGGGAGTGGGCATTTCCAGAATTTTGCTAAGTCCAGGGTGTGAAGAAATGGTCCCTAAACACAGAGCAAATTTGAGAATGCGACCCCACAAAGACCCAGTAAGTGTGTGCACTTCCAAGCCTCGTCTGTGCCAGTTAGCCACAGCCAGACCCCCTCTGCTTTACTCCTACCCCCTGCCCCTTCCCCTGTGTGCACAGCAGTTTCTAGCATTAGAGTCACAAATAGACAGGGTCCAGTCCCTGATTCCTACGCCCACTAAACCTCAGGCCTCTGCAACCCTTTACGCCAGCTAGCATATCTGAGGGTTCTATAGCTACTTATCTTTTTTTCTTTTTTTTTTGCTGAGGAAGATTCACCCTGAGCTAACAACTGTTGCCAGTCTTCCTCTATTTTGTATGTGGGACACCGTCACAGCATGGCTGCCGATGAGTGGTGTAGGTCCACGCCCGGGAACCGAACCCAGGCCACCGAAGCGGAGTGCACTGAACTTTATCACTAGGCCACAGGACTGGTGCCAAAGCTGCTTTTTGCTTTCCTTTAGGCATTTGTATCTCCCTCATAATTTAGAGCACTTTTGAAACTAAGCATTTTTTGCAAATCCTAGACGTAAAGTAGAAGTTTTGAAAAAAGAATTTTTAAGTACAGAGTATTCTAGACCTCAGGATCTGTAAATAAGTCAACAACTAATCTAAGTGTCTAACTTCTTATTCACATGACTGCAGAGTTGACATTTCTGTGTTACAAAGAATATGAGATTTTTCTTTGCAAAGTTCAGTGAATGGTTCACAAGGCCCTCCTTCCAATGAAACCTTTCACTGGCTCCCATTGGTCTCAGGATAAAGTTCCAGCTCCCACCAGGGCCCATAGGGCATGCCTGCTTGGTCTGTGTCTCCCTCCCGCCATGTCTGCCATGCCTCCCCTCCCCAGGCCTGCCCACACCTCAAACACGCCCAGCTCCTTCCACTCCAAGGCTGGTCCCTGGGCCCACTCCTCTTTCTCTATTTGGCCACCTCTTCCTCATTCTACATAAACAATGCTTCTTCAGGGAAGCAGGCCTTTTCAGATTCTTTCCTCCTTCAGAACCCCATTCTTTTCTTTGAGAGCATTTTTCATCAGCACAATTATATAATTACTTGTGAAATCATATTTTTACTATCTGTCTAACTCCATGTGGGAAAGAACTGTACGTTTTTCTCACCATGGGATTTCCCACCCTAAACAAGTGCTGGCTGCTTAGTAGGTCTTCAGGAAATACATATTTTTAATGGAGCCTTGGTCCTCATTGTTATGTCATGCACACAGTTAGGCTTAAAAGCAAAGTGCGTGAAATTGACCAGTTGGACTTCATCAAAATTCAAAACTTTTGCTCTGCAAAAGGCCCTGTGAAGAGGATAAAAAGACAAGCCACACATTAGGAGAAAATAGTTTCAAACCACATCTCCAACAAGAGACTTGTATCTGGAATATAAAACGGACCTTCAAAACTCAACAGTTAAAGAACATAAACAATCCAACTATAAAACAGGCAAAAAACGTTAACAGACACTTCATTGACAAGCCTACACAGATGGCACATAATCACATGAAAGTGAAGTGGTCATGTCAACAGGCTTGAGAGGCCCAGCTCTTTATGTCCAGAGATTCCACTTTTAGGGCTTTCTCCGAAGGAAATAGAAATGTGCAAAAAAGATGTCAGCATCCAGAATGTTGATTGCAGCATTATTTACTTACAACCACCAGAAAATTGAACCTTCTGAGTTCCAACCACAAGAGATTGGTTGAGTGACTGAGTTTCATCCAGATGTGCCTGGAATGGAAACACCTCCAGGCCGAGGTCTTCGTTTGGGCATCAGTGTATCCCAATGTCTAGAATGAGCTTCATTCAGTAAATGGTATCAGATTGATCGGAACTCGATGAAACACTGGATACTACAGAAAATTGTTGTACGGGAAAATGTTCACCATACAGTAAGTGAAAATGAGACACAGATAGCAAGACTATATGCTCATTGTAACCAATGAGCATATTTGAAAGAGAAGAAATGTATACATGTTTGCCTATTAAAAGACCAAGGGAAAATAAACCAAGACGTTAGCAATGGCTATCTCGGGCAAATGGGATCTTAGGGGATTTTTCCTTTTCTTTCTTTTCTCTTCTTTCACTTCCTTTGTATTTGTGTGTGTGCATTCTATGTATTCCAAATTTTCTGCAAAGAACCTTTATTCCTCTTTCAAACAGAAAATAAGACTGTGGTCTTTTTAAAGCAGTTTGGAGTCCGTGCTGAGTTACGGTGATTCCTGGCGCAGTGATGGAGTTCCAGGGGGAGGCGCCCTCCCCTCTGGCTACCAGCACCTCACAGAATAGGACAATTTCCCAGACTACAGCCATTCACACGGCATCTGCAGGATCTTTCCCATAAACCGGCACCACTCGTACTCTTGTTTACTTATTACTTTTCTTAAATTGACTCTTTTTATTTAAAGAAATTTATTTAGAAGGAATCTTTATCACTACCATAAAGGGAAATCAGTATCGATTGTCACAAATAAAACGTAACTATAAAATAAATACCATTTTTAAAAAGTGGCATTTTTTAGCTCCAGCTGGATACTGTCACCTGAAGAAGGTTCTGAGTCTGAGGCCTGTTACTCCCTTTTTTAATAAAGGGAGGTTAGCAAATGCAAGAGAGGCGTTAAAGATGTATTTGCACCAAATAAGCCTTTCTCTTTGATGTAATCAGAAGGCTTGAAAGTGGATTGAAAGAGGAATGACATTCAGTTCAGCGTCATTTATTGCCATGTCCCTGTAGCACCTACAGGAATTTCACATGCCGTTAGCGGTACACATCCCACACTCCAGAGTTCACTGGGCTTCATGAGTGAGCCCAAAGGACGCCCCGGAGTAGACCAGCTTCTGCTACCCTTTGGGCTCCAAGCCACCCCTCCCCAGGTGTGGGACACTGCAGAGGGGGGCCCTGGGAGGCCCAGAGACTGAGGAGAGACCCTGACCTTCCTTCGTCAGGCCCTGGGGGACTCCACAGTTCACTCTTAGACCTTAGGGAGTGTCTTCTCCCACTCCAGGGAGGAGTCGGGGGGAAGGAAGCAGGAGAGCCCAGGAAAGGTGTGAGATGAACTCCTCTGGGTGCTGGACAGGTAGAACTGGAGTGAACGATCTGCAGTCATGTTTGCTAGTTACAGAACTAGAACAAATGATCCTCTTCTGCCCAGAGCATTATCAAGCGAACCGCACCAGCTCCATTAGCATTGGAAGCATCCATTCGAAATTATGGAACTTATGATGGCTTTGTCTGGGAAACCGTTCATTTCTGATCGGAAGTTCTATTACACCTGAACTTAATTCTAAACAGTGTTACCAACAGATCCAAATGATTGACATTTTTAAGCAATCTTCTTTCATTATCTCATACCTTGTCGGGTAGCAAAAGATGGATTTTTATGGGCTTCTATGATGAGAAATGATTAATGCCCCTATATGGGAGCCTTTCCCTACTCCAGCTGTTCTGGCGTGGGGTCCCATCCCTCAGTCCTGCTTCAGTGGGCATGTTTGAGAGCTGAGATCGAAGAAAGGGCACGTGAAAAGAGCATTGCCAACTCTCCTAAGTTGGATCTAAACAGGGTAAATGTTTCCAGTGAGGGCATTGAACACCATTTGGTACCAAACATTCCCTTCCATCCAGAGAGAAAGAAAGAGAGAACTAATAATGCCAAAAACTGTTACAAACGCTTGAAAAGGTATAAGAGAAATGACTTGGTTTTGCCCTGTCCGGACAAGGGTGTGTGAATGGGGAAAGCAGACCCCGCTCCTCAAACAGAAGCAAATCTGGAATTTTGAGTCCCATTGGTGCTTTAAGGAGTCATTTCAAAGCTAGGGGGTCAATGAGGTAAGCTGGGTCTCTCGCGTACTTCACATTTGCCTTTGGGTTCGTTCTTTCCAGGGAACACCTGGAAACCTGTCCAGAAACACCAGGAAGATAAGCTTGCTGGATGAACTGCTAAGAGGATATTTTTCTGGAACCTCTGCCCATCTACCAAGTTCAGAGGAGACATTCCTTGAGGGGCAGATTCTCTTCTCCAGTTTCCTGCAGTTAATGTCTTCCCCACCTTTGGTCAAAGGAAGGGTTCTCTGGTTCAGAACGGCTCCGGTAAGCTCTTTGGATTGAATGGTTGTGTTAGAGGCTGAGCCACTGGAAGGAAACCAGAACGAGACATGCCCGTGGCTGCTCCGCAGATAAGGGACAACTTTAGACTTCACCTGAATCATTGCACTAGTTCCCACCCCGAAAATTTAAAAAGTAAACAAAATAAAATGCAAGCAACTCAAGCGCTCTGATTTCCGAATCTCAGAAAATGTGCAAAAATAGCCTCAGAGAAATCATCTTCACAGCATCAGGAATCCTGCTGCCCTCTAGCACTGGGTGGTTTGAGTAGACTTAAAGGCACTACCCCAAAACGACCAAGAGCAAGTAGAGGGACAGGACAGTAAACTGAGCCGCAGAACCTGAACCGCCCTCCACCCAGGGAAAGGGGTCATGTCCTTGAAGCAGGGCCCACGGTTAACCTGAGCCCCCTAGAAAGCCTCTCCCTCCCCCTACTGTGCGTGGTATCTTTAGAATCAAGGCTACAAACTGCATGAATAGCAAGTAATTCAATTAACTCTATAGTCTGAGATGAAGAAAGGGCCATTTTGCTAGCTCGAGTGGAGCACTCGCTTAACCCTGGTGCTCAGGAAATTCCCAGGCCAGACAGCATATTAAACCAGCTCTTCAACTTAAGAACAATTACTGTCATTTATCAGCCTGAATAGCAATAATGCACAAATCGACAGCTTTCAGGAGGCAAAAAGCTGCCTAGGTGTAATGATATGCAAAGCCACAGCGCTCTGCATTCCGAACTGTCTCCCTCCCATCAATACATCTCCTACTACCTACAATTTATCAATACAAATGTGGTGCCCAATGAAGGCAAGACCGAGAAGATAAATATGAACGGGGTGAGGGGAAAAAAGGGCTCAGGAATGTTTGAATTTTAAAATGATGAAGTACAGATCACATTCTTAAAGCATTTTACATGCAATGACCCGATCACATCAAGTTCTCTTCTGAAAGGGGAAACGGAATAAGATTTTTCTACCCCAAGGTTGCAGGTAGGTGCAGCTTTTATTTCTTTTTCTGTTCCCGGATCATGTCTTTAACAGAAGTGTGTGATCATTTAGGGCCCTAATAAAGGTAATAACAATAATGCTAATCAGAGTGATGGATTTGCAGAGAGCCTTTTCCTAATTACTTTCACATCTATCATTTCTTTTTAATTTTTTTTGCGTGTGTGAGGAAGATTGGCCCTGAGCTAACATCTGTTACCAATCTTGCTCTTTTTTTGCTTGAAGAAGATTGTCCCTGAGCTAACATCCATGCCAATCTTCCTCTATTTTGTACATGGGACGCTGCCACAGCATGGCTTGATGAGCAGTGTATAGGTCCAAGCCCAGGATCCGAACCCATGAACCCCAGACAGCCAAGGAGAGTGCATGAGCTCAACTACTACGCCACCAGGCTGGCCCCTCATCTCTTTTTAATTTCATGATATCTGCAAGAGGTAAAAGGGTAAAAATTATTATACCCATTTTGAAAGAAGGAGAAACTGAGGTATGGTGCGAGTTTGAGATACCCTCCACATCAGTGAGGGCTAGAACTGGTGTCCGGACTCCCAGCCCGCCCTAGCAAAGTCACAGCACCCCCAGGGCAAGACCAGGCTGCCCAGAGGTGCTAGGGAGGGTTCAAGAACTCCAATACACAAAGGGAGCAGGCGCCAGTGGAAGCGGGAGTCATGGAGGTGGGGTGGGGTGGAGACAAACAGAATTTCAAATTTCAAAACCAGACAAATGGAATTCCAGGGCTGCAGTACACAGTGATTGAGCCCCTACCGTGTGCCAGGTGCTGGGGGAGGTGGGGCCAACGCTACTGTGGATCCAGGCCCTGCTTGTGGTCCCCACTGCCCATATACCCACCACACACTGACATTTTCCTGAGCAGCAGCATTTACCCTGATAGAATAAATTCACTTTATGTCGAGGGAAGCCAGGGAGGGTGGTAACCAAGGTGGAAAACATTCCTACAAAGGCAATGGGGACAGCATCCCCCTGGAACTCTTGATGCAAGTCAGGCAAACAAGGACCACCCAGCCCGGTGCCGGGGGATTTCTGGAGGCTGTTTACCGCTGTAGACCTTCTCCTTCTTCACCTTCCAATTATTTCCCAGACCCACTCAGGCGCCCCCCAGCAGTTCCCACACAGGTGCTCATCATATCAGACCTAACATTTGGCACGACCTCTAACTCTGGCACGCAAACTCTTGGCCTTTAGGTAACATTTTTAACCAGTTTAGAAAGGAAAATAGCAATTGGTGATAAGATTTAGGGGATTTGTTTGCTTGGCTGTTTGTTTGAAAGGTTGGGTTTTTTTTTTTTTTATTCTACTTATCTTTATTTCCTAATGTAATACCTACCTAATTTAAAATCACACACACAAATAAAATGATTGTATCTTATAAAGACACTGAGATAATCATTTGGTGCCATGACGCCCTATGTCTTAATTTTTCAATGGGTGGGAAAAGTCTTGAACAGAGTCTTATTTTCTGACATCAAACAAGAATGTGGGTGCATTTCATTTATAAGAAATTACACCTTGCTCTTACTATTAAATTAGAATATCCTCTCCTCTTCTCTGAAATTTGGCTGCTTTACAAGAAATACATAAATCAAAGAGGCAAGGGATCCAGACGCCAATTGGCAGACGGCACTATGAAATAAGCACCGGGACACGGGCGTGCGGAAGTGTTACAACCTGTTCCAATCTGCTCCCTGTTCTCCCTCATAACAAAAGAGAGAGTCCAAACCCTCCTACACACACACACACACACACACACACACACACACATAATCACACACACACAGAGCAAAGTTTAGGAAGTTTAAATAGAGTCAAAGCTGCTAGGAAGAGCCACCCAACTGCTCGGGACACGGGCTTCTCACTCTCACCGCTGAGCTGCAATATTTGCCACATCTTGCCAACAGAAGATGGTGTGAACTTGCCATACGACTGCTGAGAAGTTTGGAAAAGCCTGGGGGTTTGCCAGTATTGTTATCATTGTCGTCAGGCCAAAGAAATTTTCCAAGCACTCGAGCTCAGGATTTTTCTCAACAGCCGTGAGAGGGTGGTCATTAGAATTACCTCCATGGTTCTTGTGACAAAACAGATCCAGAGATACAGGTGAGGCCGAGAATAGACAGGCATAGCAATTAGGACACTTTTGGTTGCCGGTAATAGATAATTCAACCCAAAAAGGCTTGAGACAAAAGAGAATGTATTGGCTCACATAACTGAAAAGCCCAAAGGGTGAGCTGGCTTTGGGCAGGAATGAGTCAGAGACCTATCACTCCCAACCTCTGCCTCTGCTTCCTGGGGTAACCTCTTCCCCAGGTCGGTGGGTATCGTGGCAGCCTGAGGCCCATGTCTACATAACACAGAGGCCAGTAGAAGATGAGTCCAAACTGAAGCTCAGAGCTGAATGTGATTGGCCCAGACTGCATTGACTTGGGTCACGCGCACATGTCTGAACCAATCACTGCAGCCAGAGGGATGGAGCGCACTGATTGGCTTAGACTGGGGCACGTGCCCGTCCCTGGGCAAAAGCTTCAGCAAACCATGTGGGCTCAGAGAAGTAAAGTATGAGGCCCACCTCCTAAAACTAGGAGGACTGGGTGTTGGGAGGCAAAATGCAACAAATGTCCACTTCAAAGCGTTCTTAGGCTTCAGTCTTTGGTTGGACCAAAAATCTCCAATTCCATTGACCAAGACACCATGCCCAGAGTCCACTCACAGTGTGAGGAGAGACTATAGCCCCTTACTTGTGTTGAGTGCCCTGTACCTGTCAGCGTCCACACTGCGTGTGGCCCCTGCACCTCTGGAATCTGATGGGTTCACAGAAATGATTCCTAGAGGTGAGATTTTCATCCATTAGGTCCAGAAGTTTAATAGCTGCCACTCTCAACTTACAATGCTTGGGTCAGATGATTAAAAACTCACTAATCAAGAACGAGAGCAATAGAAGTAAACTGTAGTTCACAACGACCAAGTCATCGTGCTTTATATATTTTCTAAAATCTTAATTAAGATTACAAGTCAGATTAAGTAATTGCTTTCTGCAAGATAGATAAACCCAGAAAGACAGCTACACCAAGATTTTTTTAAAGAAACCACTTAGTTTCAACTTCAATATCTTCTTTTTTTGCACTCATTAAACTTTCTTTGTTGAAATACAACACACATATGGACAAATGCACGAGTCATAAATATATACCTCAACTCACTATCCCAAAGTAAACTTACATTCAAGTAACTATTATTGAGGTCAAGAAAGCCCAGAAACCCCTTTTGTGCCCCGTACCAATTGGTACTCTCACTCTTCCAGCCAAAGGTAACTACTGTCCTGACTTTAACAACATAGACAAATTTTGTCTATTTTTTCAACTTTATATAAATGGAGTCCTACAGTGTGTCCTCTTTTGTGCCTGGATTCTTTCTTTCAAAGTAGAATCACCCAAGTTGTTACATGTAGTATTAGTTCATTTATTTTCCTTGCTGTTTAATAACCCATTATATGAATAGTTTGCCATCTATGTGCAATGGACTAAATGTTTTTGTCCCTCCAAAATTCGTATGTTGAAATCCTAACCCCCAGTGTGACAGTATTAGGAGGTGAGGCCTTAGGGAACTAATTAGGTTGTGAGGATGGAGCCTCATGAATGGGATTACTGCTCTTATAAAAGGGACTCTAAAGCTCTCTTACGCTCTTTCATCACATGAGGACACAAGTCGGCAGTCTGTAACATGGACAAGGGCTCTCGCCAGACCCCAACCACGCTGGCACCCTGATCTCAGACTTCCAGCCTCCAGAACTGTGAGAAATGAATTTCTGCTGTTTATAAGCCACCAGTCTACAGTAAAGTGTTACAGCAGCCCAAACTGACTAAGACACTATGTATCCAGTCCATTGGTGATGGTCATTTTGGTTACCATTGTGAACACTTTTATGCATATGCAAACATTTCTATTGGGTTTATATCTAAGAGAGGAATTGTTGGGTCATGTGTTCATCTTTAGTAAATAAAGGCAAAAAGTCTTCCAGAGTGGATGTACCAGTTTACTCTCCCAGCAACAGTGATAACCTCCCCAAACACCTCCAACCACTAGTTGTTAACTGCCTTGATCAGTTCAGCTCTGTCCCTAACCATGACCCAACTAAAGGAGACCATGTGTAGAGCTAGGGAGGCAGCCAGATCTCAGTTTAAATCCTGGCTTCACCACTTACTAAGCTGTGAGTGTTTCTTTGGAGAATTTCACTTAGCCACAGATTCCTGATCTGTGAAGGGATCATAATCATAATGTTCTTGTAAGAATCAAATAATGTTCTTTGTAAGAATCAAACACAAAAGTGCTTTGCAAACTGTAAAACTATATACCTTCGTTAGGGAGTAGAAAGAAACCGTGGGTCCTTTTGGCCAATATTACGGTCATCTGATGATAAGATAGAAATCTCCCAGTAGCATTAGGAGTGCAGAGGATAGCAAGTTAGAAAAACCTGGGTTTAAATCCTGTCCACAGCCCTAAGTATGTGACCTTCAAGGAGTCGCTAAATCTCCCTGATGCTCAGTTTTGTCATCTGTGAAATAAGAAGGTTAAGATTTCCCTGATAGTTGTTGTGAGGAACAAGGTCATAATTTATCAAAAAAAGGTGAGAGGGAGAACAAGATTGAGAGAAAGAGAGAATGTAAGTGTTGATTCCAGTACCCAGAACACGACAGGTGCTCAAAACATGACCATCATCAGGAAGGGTCTAGAAAGTGGTACACGGCTGCTTCCACGAATCCTTTTTATTGATACTCATCTTTCATAATGAAGGTTGGTTTCTGCAAAATTGTCATTTAATAAAACTTGGCTTTTCTGCCTCAGGATTCCCCCCCTTTTTTTTTTTTCTCCATGTTCGAACCATTGAGGGGCTCAGCATAGCCAGAATCTCTGCCATCCACTCCTCCAAGAAAAGCTTGCTAGAGGAAAGAACAAAATGTCAGAATTCGATACGACAGTCCCAGAACGTCAAAGCTAGAAGGGACCTGAGGGCATACAGCTCGTTCAATTCATTTTGCAGACAGTGAAGCTGAGGCTAGAAACCCAAGGTAACACCCCTGGTTAGTGGCAGAGCCAGGGTGAGGGCCCAGCACTCCTGACAACCAGCTCAGGACTCATTCTTTAGTAACCTAGTATAAATGTTAATCTGCATCTCCAATTGTAAATTAAAAAGTTGGTTCTTTATTAAAGACCTTTCAAGTATCAGAGAAAGAGTTAAATCACATCTAATCTATCCATAAATTAAACAGACTCTGCTAAAATTTAAAGCACTGACATAGACAAAAACCAGCAGCATTTATATTTTAAATAACATCTTCTCTTTTAAAAAAAAATTGGAGAACTTCTGCTTCTAGCCATGACAGAATAACTGATATGAGACTCGCCCTCCTGCCAAAAACAACTATAAAACTAGACAAATATATGAGGTAACTGTTTTCAGACATTGAACAACAGACAATGCAGGACTGTAATTCTGAGAGAAGGCATATACATGAGGTGAACCCCATTATTTCTCTGGCATTCTGCCTAGGGGCACCTTTCCTCCAGGGCTCAAGGATGAAGAGTCCAAATGGAGCAGAGGTTGCACTAAGCTAAGGAGGTAGAGATCAAAGTTCTAGGCTGTTGAAGTGGTTAAAATTTGTGGAGCAGAATAACAGGAAAGAGGGAGCTTTACAAAGAGCTTTACACCCTGTAAATCTAGGTGGGGACTCACCATGGGATGTCGGCTGAGGGCTGGGATGCGCATGCATGAGGTGAGGTTCCAGGAAGCCTAGCAGATATCTCCCACCATGGAGCTGAGAGTGATACCAGAGGTTGTGCACTGCTGGAAGACATCAGAGTTTCAGCCAGGCCAAAGTAGAGAAATTCCACTCAAGGCTCCAAGCCTCCAGCTGAGATCTCAAAAGGCCATGCCTTTGGATTAAGGACCACAGTCCAACGTGGAGGCAAGTTCAAAATTAAAACAGGTCCTAGCAACAAATTAAACCAATTCTAACAGGACAGAAAGGATCCACTAGTAATGTTACTAGCTGAAAGAACAAAAGCTAAAACTCTTTAAAGAAAGATGACATCATCTGGAATCCCCACAGTGCCTCATCACAGTGTCCACTATGCACACAAAAATTACCAGACATGAAAAAAGCATCAAAATGTGACCTTTAATTTAAAAAATAAGAATCATGCAATAGAAACTGACCCCAAAATTACCCATATGTTGAAATCAGCAGGAAAAGTTCTTTAAAGCACCTTTATAAATATGTGTTCAAGAACTTAAAAGAAAAGATAATCATAACAAGTGAATAGCAGAGACTATATATATATACACATATACAAAAAAAGAGCCAAATGGAAATTCTGGAACTGAAAAATACAAACCCTGAAATGAAAGCTCTGTATATAGGCTTAACAGAAAATTTCAGGCTGCAGATAAAAGTTAATGAACTTGAAGACAGAGCAATAGAAATTATTCAACCTAAAGAATGGAAAGAAGAATATTAGGTGAAAAATGAACAGAGCCTCAAGGACTCATGGGGAAAATGTCAAGCAGTCTAACATATACATAATTGGAGCCCAGGAGGGAAAGGAAAGAGAAAAGATAGAAAATTATGTGAAGGAATAACAACCAAATTTTTCACAAATTTTGTGGAAAATGTGAGCTTACAGAGCCAAGAAGCTCAGTGAATCCCAAATGGTGTAAATACAAAGAGAACAACACCTAGATCACATCAAGGTCAAACTGGTGAAAACTAAAGAGGAAGAAACCATCTTAAAAGTAGCCAATTAACAAAGGCTCATAGCATACAAAGGAGCAATGACATGAATGACAGCCAACTTCTCATCAGATTGGAAATCAGATCTCCAAGAATTAATGAACTACATCAGAATGGTAAATATGTGGGTAAATGTAAAAGACTTTTTGGTCCTGTCTTGATTTTTTTCTAAGACAACAATCTAAGCAAAAAAAAAAAAAAAAAAAAATAGTAACAGTGTTGTGGGGTTTATTAAGTATTATTAAAAACATGACACCAATAGCACAACGGATGGTAGGTTAAATGAATTTTACTGTTGTAAAGGTCTTACACTTTATGTGAACTGGTACAATATTAAATCAAATAGAATGTGATGAGTTAAGAATGCACATTGTAATCCCTAGTGTGATCAACTAAAAAACAGACAGAGGCAAAATTCTTTGTATTAAAATGTATACAAAGAAGATTAAAGTGGACTGTTAAAAAATAGTACAATAATGAGAAGTATTCCAGAAAAGAAGAACATATAAACACAAATTAGATGGAACAACTAGAAAACAAATTGCAAGATGGTAGACTTGTAGACTGTCAATCATTAAATTAATTATAATGGTCTAAACTCTTCAAGTGAAAAACACAGATAGTCAGACAGGATTCAAAAAGAAATATCCAACTAAATGCTATCTACAAGAGACAGTTTAAATGAAAAGAAATAGGTTAAATGTAAAAGGATGGAAAGAAAGACAATAGGAAAGTAGGAAAGCTAGCTTGATTATGTTAATATCAGTGAAATAGACTTCAGAACAAAGAATATGACCACAGATAAAGAAGGACATTTCATAGTGAGAAAGAGACTATTTATCAGGAAGATATAACAATAAAATGTGTGTGCAGTAAGTAACAGAGCTTCAAAATACATGAAGCAAAACTTAACTAAACTAAAAGGACAATAGACAAATCTACAATCATTATTGGAGATTTCAAGATCCATCTCTTAGTAACTGATAAAACAACTAGACAACAATATTAATAAATATATATAATATTTGAGGAACATTGTCAACAAACTTAACCTAATTGACATTTTTAGAATATTGTGCCCAACAACTGTAGAAGGTACATTGTTTTCAAGTGCACCTGGAGTGTTGAGGGGCCAAATTCAAGTGTCAATAAATTTCAAAATATTGAAAATTTAAACAGTATATTCTTTGACCACAATGGAAAAGCTGCAAGTAATTTGGAAATTCACAACACATGTCTAAATAACCCATGGGTCAAAGAAGAAATTACAAAGGAAATTGCAAAATATTTTAAACTGAATAATAATGAAAACACAACATATGAAAATGTATGGGATACAGACAGAGCATAAATTAGAGAGAATTTATGGTTTTTAATGGGTATGTTAGAAAAGAAGAAAGATTTTAAATCAATAATCAAAGTTTCCATCTTAGGAAGGTAGAAAAAGTTAATCAAAGTTAAACTAATGTAAGTATAAGTAAGGCAGTAATAAAGATAAGAGGAGAAATCAATGAAATAAAAAACAGACGAATAATTGAGAAAATTAACAAAACCAAAATTTGTATTTTAAAAAGAAGAACAAAGTTGATGTAGAAAGACTAAGAAAGAAAAGAGATTAAACAAAAATTATCAATGCTAGAAGTGAAAAGAGGGACATCACTACAGATTCTAAAGACTCTAAGATAATGAGCAATACTATGAACAGATTGTATGAAATGGACAAATCCTTCAAAGATTTCGATTTACCAAAAACAATATTGGAAGAAATAGAAAATCTAGAATGTCTTAATTCCATTAAGGAAGTTGAATTCATAATCAAAAACAAACTTGAGGCCCAAATGGTTTCAGTGGTGAATCCGATCAAATATTAAGAAAAGGACAATCCCAACCTTACATAAACTCTCTCAGAAAATAGAAAATGAGAGAATATTCCTCAACTAGTTTTATAAAGTCAGAAAACCACTGATTTCAAAGCTGACAAAGAGATTACAAAGAAGGAAAATTACCAATAAATACCCCTTATGAACATAGGCACAAAAATTGTTCATAAAATATTAGCAAATATAATCCAGTGAAATATAAAAGGAATAATACATCATGACCAAATAGAGCTTTTTACAGAATGCAAGTTGGTTCAACAGTCATACATAAATTAGTGTAATGCATTATATTAACAGGAAAAGGGAACAATATGATCTGAATACATACCAAAAAAAAATATCAAAATTCAACACCAATTCGTAGAAGAAAAAAATTCAAACTAAGGGAAAAAAAGGAACTTCATCAATATGATGAAAGACCTCTATGAAAAATCTACAGCTAATATCATACTTAATGGTAAAATATTAAATGCTTTCCCTCTAAGAATGAAACCAAGGCAAGGAAGTCTTCTCTCACCATGTCTATTCAACATTGTCCTGGAAATCCTAGCCAGTGCAATAAGACCAAAAAAGAAGAAATAAAATTGTATTCATTTACAGATAGTTTCATTGTATTCATTTACAGATAGTTTGTAGGTTTATATAGAAAATCCTAACAAATCTGAAGAGAAATTGCTAGAACATAAGTAAATTTAGCAAGATTACAACATAAGCCAGTATACAAAAATAAACAGTATTTCTATATACTGGCGGCAGCAAAAAATTTGATGTGAAATTTAAAATAATGCTACTCACAATAACATCAGAAATATAAAATTCTTAGAAATACACCAACAAAACACATGCAAGATCTTTTCTGTAAAAGCATCAACAGGAGAAATTAAAGATGACCTAAGTTAATGGAAAGGTACACCAGGTCCACGGATTGGAAGACTCAATACTGACTGACTCCTAACACTGGAAGACTCAGTATTGAAGACTAAATAATGATCTATAGCTGCAATGCAATGCCAATCAAAATCCACAATTTCTTGTAGGAATTTATGAATAAATTCTAAAATTTTTATGGGAAGGTAAAGAAGCTATAAAAGCCAAATCAGTATTGAAAAAGAAGAACAATGTTGGAAGACTCATGTTACCTAATTAATTACTAAGCTAGAGGGATCAAGACTTTATGGTGTTAGGATTAGAAAAGACAAATGGATCAATAAAACAGAATAGAGAGTCCAGAAATAGACCCACGCATCTTGATTTTCAACAAAGTCACCAATGTACTTCAATGGGGGACATGAAAGTCTTTTCAACAAACAGTGCGTGAAGAAATAAATATGGGGAAAAATGAACCTCAACTCCTATCTCACACTATACACAAAAAATTAATTTGATGTAGATCATAGACCTAACTATAAAACCTAACATTATAAAGCTTCCAGAACAAAACATAGGAGAATATCTTCATGAGCTCTGGTAGGTAAAATTCTCTTAGAGAAGATATAAAAAGCACTCACTTTAAAAGAAAAATGATTGATAAATTGGGCTTCAACAAAGTTAAAAATTTCCACTCATCAAAAGTCACTGTTAAGAAAATGAAAAGACAAACCACACACTGGGAGAAAATATTCACAATTCGTGTGTCTGACAAAGTACTTGCGTTCAAAATACATAAAGAACTCATATAAATCAATAACGAAAAATTAATTCAACTTTTTAAATGAACAAAAGATTTGAACAAACTTTTCACAAAAGATATATGAATGGCCAATAATATAAAACAACTGGAACTCTCATTCATTGCTAGTGGGTTATAAAGGTACAGCCACTTCTAAAAACTAGCAGTTTCTTAGGAGTTTAAATATACACTTACTATACGACCAGCTGTTCCACTTTTAGATATTTACCCAAGAGAAATGAAAATGTATGTCCACACAAAACTTGTCCGCAAATGTTCATAGCAGCTTTATTCATAATAGCCAAAAACTAAGTACAACCCCAAATGTCCATCAACAGAAGAATGGATAAACAAACTGTTATATATTCATTCAATGGAATACAGCTCAGCTGTTACATTCAATGACAGGGTGAATCTCAAAAACAGGTTGAATGGAAGATGCCAGACACAACAGAGTACCTGCTATATGATTTCACTTATTTGAAGTTCAAGACAGATCAAACTAATCTAGAGCGATAGAAATCAGAGCAGTAGTTGGCTGTGGTGGTGGGCATTCACTGGAATGGGGCACGAGGGAACTTTCTAGGATGATGGAAATGTTCCATATCTTGATTGTAGTGTTGGTTCCAGGTGTATACTTTTGTCAAAACTCATGAAATTGCACACTTAAAACATGTGCATTTCACTGTATGCAAATCTTACCTCAAGTTTTAAAAAGTGTAAATACGCATACTATTTCCATTGAATCTCGCTAATGTAGGACTCCAAAATCTTATTAGGTCTCCCCAGCGTTTCCTGAAGTTTCCACAGAGTACACCGTGTGTGCTCATCAACAGGTCCCTGTGACTTCCTCGCAGCTCCTGCTAATCATCGCTGTGGCTTCTGCAGGCTCCGGGGGCTGCCCAGGCATCCCTGCCTTTCCTGGCTTCTCCCTCCCTCCCACTGCAGTCTCCCACTGTATGTTGGGCCCCCGCACACCGCCTGGCCCCTGGAGCTGTGAAAGCTGCGTAGTTGTCTGTGACAATGTGCCTCTACCCAGTAACTCATCTTTAGAAGGCTCCAAAGCAATTTTGCTATGAGAGCGCTGCCACAATGTCCTGTCTGGTTTTTTTGTTTTGAGGCCCCAATGTTTTGCTGTTTTATAGATTTTGCCATTGTTAGTGTTGTTTTTCTGAAAAACTCTTCTTTCAGTTTTTGCTTAGCTCCACTTTCCTTCCTAGGACCTGTGGGAGCTGGACCAGGACAAGATCTGAGCAGGAGACCACCTACTGTCCTTGGGAGCACATCTCCCTCCAGGGACTACACAGCTTATGTGACCTCGTTCTCAGTCTTCCAAGGTCTTCCTTCGCTATGATGGCCCGCCCCATCTCAGTCTGAGAAGACAGCAATCCTCGATCCTCCCCTTCTCCTGTGATGGGATGTGGACACCCAGGGAGAGCTGATGTGTTCTTACCTGCTGCTTATTGCCCTTCTCACTGACTATTGCCATGAGTTTCTCTGTTCTTGCCTAAGAAAGTCTTATACTCCCTCCTATTATCCCCAGTTTTTAGTGAAGTTTGTTAAATTGTTAAGGTCAGGTTAGTAGAGCTTTGGGAAATGAGGGGAGGGCTGAAGTCCCCTCATTTCCAGTCCACCTTGCCCCACGTGTGGACTCCTAGGGGGAGAAAATTAGTTGAAGAAGTCAAAACTCGTGCACATTCCTTTAAATATATCACTTGTTGGAAGATTTTTAATTCAGCTGAGGGGAAAATTATATACATATATACAAAGGTTGCTTTTAGCTCAGTCAACATGAGCAGAATCTTGGCAACATAAAATAACATCAAAGACAACATTGAAAGAAAGGTGAATGATAAAATTAGGGTCAAGCAGTCTTAAATTGAGGGCAGTATCTTGGCTCTACTTCCCCTCACGGTAAGAAATACAGTTGGACGAACGTGTAAAAGGAGGTCGGCCCAGGGGCTGCCTGAGTGGTCAGAGCAAAGACACTGCCAAGGCTGGCTGGTGGGCAGCTGCTCTGCAGTCTGGTTGGGGCACGGGCCTTCCTCAGTGTCGTCTTATGAGGCTGAGGGGACCAGACTATCCATCACAGAGTCATAATGCGTAAGCAGCATGAAGTCATAAAGCCAGCTGCTGCCCCCCAGCTCACCTTCTCTCTCCACTTCCCCTAGTCCCTCCCCAGCCCCCGGGCACAGGCAGGAGGCCCTGCGATCTTCAGGTCTTCACGCTTCAGCTCTACCACTGGCAGGAGCAAACTCCTGAGGATGGACTCCCTGTCCTGCCTGCCTGGCAAGCCTACAAGGGCCAGGGCAAGGCAGTATTATTCATTCTTTCATTCATTCATTCAACAAACATTTGTTGAGTACCCACCATGTGCCGAGCCCTGCCCTATGCACTGCAGGCATCAGAGAATCAAATCGAGAAAGAGCCCTGCCGTGGTTGTGCTGACTTCCCAGTGAAGGGAGCCAGACAACAGCAATAAATATAACAAATAAGTACATTGTATAGTACGCTGCAAGGTGCTGAGTCTTGGAAAACATAGAGCAGAGGAAGGAGAGTGGTATTGTTGGGTGGGGAGAGAGTAGGCTGCAGAATTAAAAAGGGTGACAGTAGGGCAGGGTGGGGACTAGGGTGAGGAAATGTCAAGGGAGCAACATGTAAGGAGGTGCTTGCTCTCAGGGTCGTGCAAGTGGAGGGTCAGCACCTGAGAGTGAGCACCTCCTTACATTCGTGCCCTGGGCGCCTCTTCACTCACCTCACCCTAGTTCATGCCCTGAGGAGAGGCCTCTTTGAGAAGGTGAAGTTTTAGCCGAAACAACCTTGAAAAAGAAGAACAAAGTTGGAGGTCTCACACTTCCTGATTTCACAACTTACTACAAAGCTACACTAATCAAGAGTGTGGTACTGGCATAAAGACAGACATAGAGACCAATGGACATACAGACCAACAGAATAGAATAGAGAACCCAGAAGTAAACCCTCACATATATGGTCAGTTGATTTTCAACAAGGGTCCCAAGACCATTCAGTGTGACAGTCTTTTCAACAAATGGTGCTGGGAAAACTGGATATCCATGTGCAAAAGAATGGAATGGGCCTTTACCATATACCATATACAAAAATTAACTCAAAATGGTTCAAATACCTAAACATAAGACCTAAAACTATAAAAATCTTAGAGGAAAACATAGGAAAAAGTTTTATGACATTAGATTTGGCAGTGATTTCTTGGATATAATGCCAAAACCACAGGCAACAAAAGAAAAAATAGATAAATTGGACCACATCAGAATTTAAAATTTTGGTTCATCAAAGAACACATTCAACAGAATGAAAAGGCAACCCATGGAATGGGGGGAAATATTTGCAAATCATATATCTGACAAGGGGTTAATATCTAGAATAAATGAAGAACTCCTACCACTCAACAACAAAACACAATCCAATTAAAAATGGGCAAAGGACTAGAATAGACATTTTTCCAAAGAAGATATACAAATGGCCAATAAGCACATGAAAAGATGCGCAACATCACTAATCACTAGGGAAACACAAATCAAAACCACAGTGAGATACCACCGCACACCTATTAGGATGTCTACTATTTAAAAAAAAACAATATAATAAGTGTTGGCGAGCATATGGCAAAAAGGAACTACTGTATGCTGTCGGTGATGATGTAAGATGGTGCAACCACTATGGAAAACAGAACGGAGCTTCCTCAAAAAGTTGAAAATAAAATTACCATATGATCCAGCAATCCACATGCATGATTCCACTTATATGAGGTCCCTAGAGTAGTCAAACTCACCGAGACAGAAAGTAGAAGGGTTGTTGTCAGGGGCTGGAGAGAGGGGAAATGAAGAAATGTTGTTTAACGGGAACAGAGCTTCAGTTTTGCAAGATGAAAAGAATTCTGGAGAAGATGGTGGTGATGGTTGCACAACAATGTAAATGTACTTAATGCCACTGAACTGTATACTTAAAACTGGTTAAGATGGTAAGATTTATGCTATATGTGTTTGACCATGATTAAAAATAATAATTATGAAACAGAAGGTGGGGTTTGAGCCAAGTAGACATCTGCTGGAAGAGCAGATCTGGCAGAGGGCAGCACAGAGGCAGAAGCTCTGGAGTGAGAGGGTGCTTATAGAGGTTGAGTCCCAGCCTCCTCCTAGACCCCACACCCATCGGTGACATGCATGCAGCTGACAACGTCTTAGACCTTTGTTCCTCAAGGGCAGGCCTCAATTCACCGTCTGCTTGCTTGGGCCCCCACCTGTCAGGTTTTGGGGGATGAGCTTCATGTAAAGCATGTTCTTCTGGGCAGGACATGTGTCTGCAGATGACATCATAGACCACAAGCCCTGCGAGGCGCCCCGGGAGTGTTGCGCTGACCCCAAATTGAGGCACCCACAGCTGCTTGCTGACAAGCAATGTGCTGGAGCAAAGAACACGAGGAGAAGGAGAGAGAATGGCATTTCATGCTCCACAAAGGAATAAGGTCCTGGAGATACAAGGCCCCAGAGGCTTAATGGGCTATGTTGATTCACCAGCTCTGGCGATAAATAAACTTCATCATTCCCCAGTCTGCTGATAATTAGCTCTCAGACAAATCAGTGATCAAACTTAAAAAGATGGTCTGTGAACCACTAATCTCACAGAAGAACAATTGCACAAAAGTTTACGGTTGCCATATGAAGGGAATTTTTATGAACCTTTTAAATCTGCTGATATACTTGGGGAGTGAGCGCATCAGTGGTGCATTTAAAAGTCTATGTGGAAGTAAACATTTTACTGCATGTTTGGGAAGAAGGGAAAAGTTAGCCAAGATTCATATTTTTCTAGGGCAAATGAGGTCATGCACTGGTTTGCAGCTGCTTTTTCCCCCCACGGGGTCCTGTAAAGATTCGTGAAGGCCCCAAACACTGCTGCTGTGTTACTCCTGCAGATTTATGGGGTTTCAGTTAAATGCAACAGTAAGCATTCTCCCCAGGACAGACCAGGAGGCAACAGCTGGAAGATGGTGTCGTAGCTTCACCAGCCAAGATGACAGTGCCCACCCACGCCCTCCTGCAGGCTGAGGACTGGGACCCGGGAACCGGGGCAGGCACGTCCAGGACTAGGCTGGGCCTTCATCCCCGACCCGGGCCCAGTGGGCGGGCAAAGAGAGGCCCTTCCTTCTGCTCCTGCTCCCCAGGCCTGCCTGGAGCTCACAGCAGGGGTCTGATGGGGGACCAAGATGGCTCTGTGTTCCCATGTGGTCTCAGCAGGGAGGAGGCCCTTGTTCAAGGGCACGTTTGCTGACATGGTTGCTCAACATCTCGCGCCCCTTCTTCTCAGGTCCCCAGTTTTCTTAACGGACTTCTCTCCTCCTCGAGTGGTCTGCCCTCTCCCAGCCAAGAGGCAGCCAGTTGTCCAGATCTGCTGCACCCTGGCCCCGGGTCTTGAGGGAAGTGACGCAGGAAGAGAGTGTCCACTCCAGCCCTGGTGCCTGGACTTGCAGAAGCCGCCACTCTACCCAGATGTCCTGGGCCACATTGCTTCCGCTCCTTTTCCCAAGCCTTGCCGTCCAGCCTTTCCATCCTCTCTGGAGCTGTCTGGGAGCCTTCCAGTAAATTCCTAATGGCTGACATTTGCTGGAGTTAGTTTCAGTTGGCTGTCAGCAATGAATCCTGATGGGTAGGGATGGGCCATAGTCCCAGGACATGCTACTGAGACAATCGTAAGAAGTGCTCACACCCCACGTCTCTAGGCAAACTCCCACTTTGCCTCCAGAGACCCTAACTTAGCAGGACCAGTGTGCCTCTCTGCAGGTTCACATAAAGGCCCTAGTCTCTGTGAGTTCATTTCACCAACCAGATATAAGCCTTGGAATTCATCGTCTTCATGGAGGCAGGGATAGACCTGATGTTCTCTCAAGGACCCTTTCCTAAGCAGGATTCTCAGGTTGGAAGAGTCAGGAGCCATCACAAACCAAGATGCCACAATGAAGAATCCTGAGTTTCCTTTTTTTTATTGTGGCAAAATATACATAACATAAAATGTACCATTTTAACCATTTTTAAGTGCTCAGTTCAGTGGCATTAAGTACATTCACATTGTTGTGCAACCATCACCACCATCCATCTCCAGAACATTTTCATCTTCCCAAACGGAAACTCTGTACCCATTAAATAACAACTTCCCCTCTCCCCCCAGGCCCTGGCAACCACCATTCTACTTCTGTCTCTGTGAATTTGACTACTCTAGGTACCTCACATAAGTAGAATCATACAATACTTGTCCTTTTGTGTCTGGCTTATTTCACTTAGATAATGTCCTCAAGGTTCATCCACATTGTAGCATGTGTCAGAATTTCCTTCCTTCTTAAGGCTGAATAATATTTCATTGTATGCATATGCCACATTTTGTTTATCCATTCATCCATTGGTGGATGCTTGGGTTGCTTCCACCTTTGGCCATTGTGAATAATGCTGCTATGAACATGGTATCCGTTCAATCCCTATTTCAATTCTTTTGGCTGAATTTACTATTGAAGACTGCCAAATTTGGGTTGCACGGCCTTGTCTTTTTATACAGGTGACTTACATGAATAATGTCTTTCTGAGCACTTTCCGTGTGCAGGATGCTATGCCAGATTCAGGGACACAAAGACGGATAAGCTGAGGCCCTTCTCCAGCACCCACCAGGAAGAGAAGAGCCTTCAGCACAGAAACGTCAGGAATAATGGCTACATCACTCCCACGAGATCCAGACAGGAGGTCTGAGGAGGGAAAGGCAGTGTGGGCTGGTGGGGCACTGGGGATGGGCCATGAACGGTGCCAGGATGTGGAGCAGTGGCAGGGACCGTCATTGGTGAGACCACCCGTCTTGTGGTAAGAGCCTGTGAAGCCCCATTAGACAAGGTCCAAGACAGGCCTTTCACAGACTCCTCACCTGGGGTGGCAAATGAGACCCCAGCCCCACACCCACATGGGCAAGGACTGCACTTGAATTCTCAGAGGACAGCACTGGACCTCCCAGTGACTGTGATCCTGAGGAAGTTACCTGCCTGAGGATGGGCCTCTACGACCCCATTTGAAAACCCCCGGAGTTGTTGTGAGAACCAAATGGGATCACGCATGTAAATATCATGCATGTTCTGGCCATGGGAATGCACCCACAGTATTGACATTTCTCCCTACCTATTGGCTCCATCTGAACAGGAATTCTGTTCTGCTCACTGCTGCATCTCCAGGGCCTAGCGTAGCGCCTGATACTATAGTAAATATTTGTAAATTTTCTAATCTTCACATTTTAAGCTACAAAAAAAAAAAAAAAAAAAAAGCCAGGCATAGGTGACTGTGCAGCATAGTGGGTGCTGTCTCTCAGCAGAAGTCACCCTTCTGGTACATCTACATTGCACAGGGGCTGAGTGCCTGCAACCTGCCATTCCCACACTCCCGTGCGGGCTGGCTGACTTGGGCTAGGTTCCACTATTAGAAAGCACTGGAAGAAAAGGGGAAGGCATGCAGAGGGGAGAAGCCATTTTTCCCAGCTTCTGAGTCTCCTCCAGCAGCAGTAGTAGCAGCAGCGACAGTGGAGGAGGGCCAGCAGGGACGGGACAGCAGCCAAGGCAGTAACCGTGGCGGCAGCAGCAGGCCCGAAAGTGCAGGCCTGGCTTCCCGCTCAGACCGCTTGTTTCCAGTGGCAGCAGAGGCACCAAACCATGGTGTGGCCAACACCATTGTCCCTCTCGTTCCTCCAGCCCCAGGGGTGGGGCAGCTTCCAATGGTTGTTAATCATTGGGTGTCTTTGCCTCACTCTTTTTATGCCTTCCACTCTTCCAACACCTTTGTAACCAATTCCCATGCTAAATTCCCTGTTTTGAAATACAGTTAGTCCCCCCTCTATTCCCAGGGGATACGTCCCAAGACCCCCAGTGGATGCCTGAAACCGCAGTTTCCAACCCCATATACACTAAGTTTTTCCCTGTACATATATATTTGAGGTGCAACAGCAAAACTAACACAAATTTCCTTTTCCTTCTTCACAATTTCATGGATAGGCAACTCATTCTTACCATAGATCTTAGCAACCTCAGCATATATTTTTTTTTCTTTCCTTATTAAGTCAAGAACACCTTTTCACTTAAAAGAAGCACTTTACGGCTTCTCTTTGGCATATCCGAATTGCCAGCTCTTGGGCTCTGGGGCCATTATTAAGTAAAATAAGGGGTACTTGAACACAAGCACTGCAATAGCACAACAGTCAATCTGACCACCAAGATGACTACTAAGTGATTAAAAGGCAGGCAGCATATATAGCATGAATACACTGGACAGAGGGATGATTCACGTCCCGGGCGGGATGGAGCAGAACGGCAAGAGATTTCATCACACTCCTCAAAACGGAGCACTATTGGGGCCGGCCCGGTGGCGCAGCGGTTTAGTCCGCGCTTGGCAGCCCGGGGTTCGCCGGTTCGGATCCCGGGCGCCTGCCGACGCACTGCCTGTCAGCCATGCCGTGGCGGCGTCCCATATAAAGTGGAGGAAGATGGGCACGGATCTTAGCCCAGGGCCAGTCTTCCTCAGCAAAAAGAGGAGGATTAGCAACGGCTGTTAGCTCAGGGCTGGTCTTCCTCACCAAAAAAAAAAAAAAAAAAAACGGAGCGCTATTTAAAACTTGTGAATTGTTTATTTCTGGAATTTTCCATTTAATATTTTCAAGCCACAGTTGACTGCAGGTAACTGAAACTGCAGAAAGCAAAACTGTGGATAAGGGGGAACTACTGTACCCAGGAGTGTTATACTGATTGGACTCCAACCGACACAGTTACCCTATTCTTGAAGCAAGTGTCTAGGGGGCTCCAGGTGGCCATTCTCCCACCTCTTCATCACTCCA
Source organism: Tapirus indicus (assembly GCA_031878705.1). Taxonomy (NCBI): domain Eukaryota; kingdom Metazoa; phylum Chordata; class Mammalia; order Perissodactyla; family Tapiridae; genus Tapirus; species Tapirus indicus. The sequence goes on from CM062926.1 coordinate 3,741,343, forward strand.
CAGCAAAGGCTGTCACGACGAAGCCCTATGGTCTTCCCAGCCCCACCCGAGATACAGCCCACTTCATACAGCTGTGCTGGTTGTTGACTGCACAAAAGTGCCCTGGTAAGGGCACACGTGTACCTGAGACCTGCTCTCCAAGCCCACCTGTCCAGAGAGTTACACCACCTAGAGGGGCCTCTTTCTAAATTATACATGGGCTGGTGATAATCCTGCTGAGGGGTTTCTAGGCCCAAGCCTGGGTGGGCAAGCTCTTGCCCAGAAAGCTCAAAATCCCTAGCCTCCTCTCGGTGAGCCCCTAGGGCTGTTTCCTGGGCTGGATGAGGCATTTTAGAGGAAAAACATCGCTGTCGGGATTGGTGGTCATTTCTGCTCAGGTAGAGGTCAGGCCAGAACAGAACAGATTCAGGACTGAGCAGAGCTTCTGAAGCTATGCTGATCCCGGCCCCACATCGCTCCACACATCCCCAGACCTCCAACTCGTTTTGTGTGGCTCTGAACTGGGTGCAGAGGGAAAAAGCAAAGCTGACCCATCCCTGCCCTCAAGGAGTTCCTTGACGTTGGGACCCCAACAGCCACAAATCTTCCTCCGTGGCTCCTCTTACTACACGAAGAACCCAGGAGGCTGCCCCAAGCCCTTCCCAAATCACGTGCTGCCCAGGCCAGGCCTTGGCCCCACCAATTCTTTCCAGGCATCTGTGCCAACACTACTACATTTTTAAGGGTTTCAGGTACTCCGACAAATGCAATAAAATGAAGCCAGCCACCCTCTTCGGGCTTCCTAATCCTCGCAGAGCCTACGCTTCTTTTCCTGTTGTTCAGGAGAAGCAGGGGGCAGGGAGACCACACCACCCACCGAGTTCACTGAAACCGAGGCATTCCTATTCCTGCAGGAGGGTGCACGAACACGCTTGAAACCCTTAAACAACCCTCGCCATATGTGTCGATTTAAATGGAAACCAAACGGGAAAGGATTCTGACGACAGTCTGCCACTGACAGCGCTACTTCCTCCAGTTAATTTATGTCTTCCGTAATCAAGTTGATGCTTTTTAAAAGGCTCCACCTGTGATGGCACTTTTTTGCCCATCCGTTCGCACTCAAAGGTCCCCAGCCCGGGCGCTAATAGTCATTTTAAGACACTGCACTCTGAAAGCACTTTATCTTCCTCGCTCTTTACCTGTATTAATTAATTAGTGCTATAAATACAACCAGCACATGACTATTCTGGAGCTAATCGGTCACTGACTCAGTGCAGTACCTGGAGGGAAATTAGGAAAACTGAATCTTTCAAAAGTTGGACCCATACAAGGTAACTTGGTTGATTCTGTCTGGAAGGTCAGTGGGGAATGGCTGATTTAGGCTCCAACTGGGTGGAAAAGCAATTTCCTTAACAGCAAGCCAGCAGCCCTGGTTAAGGAGATACTGACCTATTCCAAGTAAAGCATGGATGATGTTTTCTTGCAGGCTGAGTGTCCCGGCACTTATTGAGGGCCTACTGCATGCTTCATCCTGGACCATATGATAAGTGTCAGGGGACTGATGGGCTCAGGCCCATCCTACTAAATTGTTTTGGTGGCGTTAGGCAAAGCCAGGATTCAGTCCAGGTTCAGAAACACCAACCCCGAAAATCAAGCAAAGGAAATCAGGGGACTTGGAGTTGATGTAAAATATTATAGATTCACTGAGTCGTTCAAGAAAGTAGTGATTGGAGCTGGCCGCATTGCGTAGTGGTTAAGTTCAGTGCATTCTGCTTCAGCAGCCCAGGCTCACAGGTTCGGATCCCAGGGGCAGACCTACACCACTCATCAGCCATGCTGTGGGGGCGTCCCATATACAAAATAGAGGAAGATGGGCACAGAAGTTAGCTCAGGGTGAATCTTCCTCAACAACAACAAAAAAATAGTTATTGACATCTATTGTGTGTTGCATGCCAGAAATACTAGGAATGAGACTTGGTCTCCACTCTTCACCAAGGAAGACAGACAGGAAAACCACAAAAGCCACACCGAGGAATCCATGATGCCCAGAATCCGAGGTGGGGGCAGAGGTGGGGAAAGTACAACAGTATATTCTAAACTGCCCAGTTCACCTGGTCATTGGTACATCTACAAAGAAGGCTGAAGAAGAGAAGTTCTGTTGATTCAACCACGGGCCTCCAGAACTGTTCTTACTGCTGATCCAGAATTAATTCTGCTTAGCTTGGACCTTACCTCTGAGTTTCTGGGTCCCAATTTGCTTCTGACTCTGGGTTTGGCCCCACCTTGGCCTGCAGGCCTCTGCCCTGGGTTGGCCTCCATCTGGGTCACAGGCAAATAGGGCCACATGGGGTGAGGTGAGGAAGGGGCCCACTGAACGCCTATGGCCAACTGGGAATGTCTTCTCCAGCTCGGTTTTCTTTTGTTAATTGCAAAAAAAGAGCTCTCCTGACCCGGGGTCTTTCCCTGAGCCAGGAGCCACTGGCTGGTATTTATATCTATCAGTGGAAGCACGGCTTTGATCTCCTCTAATTTGTTTTTGTCTTTTGTTTACCTTGCCAATTAAATCCAGCAACGCTGTTACACACAGGCTCTGGGCTGGGCACTCGGGGATTCAGGATGCAAAAGCCTTAGACACGGCCCTGACAAAGGGGACAGGCTGCCTGGGGCTCTAGCTGGGAGCTCGGGTCTTGGAGAGATGTGTGGATAAATAGCAGTGTCAAGTTCACAAGAAGCCCTGAAGGCACAGGGTGGGAGAGATGGACTCAGCCTGCTTCAGGTGGGAAGTGGAGGAGAAGGGTAGGAGCTCAGGAGGCATTTTGGAAGAGGGCCTCTCCCAACATGGAGGAGTAAACAGTGAGGAAGGAGGAAAGCATTACAGGGTAAGGGCAGCATGTGGGCAAGGACAGGAGTGTGCAGACCATGCTGAGGAGTGGTGACTGGGGGCCCTCTTTAAACGTGCATCCTGAAAACGCTCTCAGACTTCCACACCTTGTAGATTTCATTTCCTCCTTCAGTGACACGATCCTTCACTCCCCACCTCGTAGGTCTCTTCTGACAGCAGTGAAAGTAGGGACAGGTTCTCCTCGGAGCCAGCCTGTAGGAACATGATCTCCTTGTGTCTCTCGTGCCTTCCCATCCCCTCCTGCAACCCCATGGTCCAGTTCTTTTCTGAGGCAGCCCCTCTGCATAGAAAGAGGTGGTTTTTCTCCTTGATTCCTTGGAGCAACAAACCACCCCCAGATATTTTGCTTCCGCTCCTCACTGAAGAGTCCAAAAGGTCCAAACACAGATGCTTCCCCTGCCCACGCAGAAAGGGGAAAGCCTTACGAGTGGGCAAAGTCATGCCCAGCAGCTACAGGTTGGAGACTGTGAAACTGACAAAGGAATGTACCAATCCTCATTTTCTTAAGATTTTCACTGAACCAGAACAATGAACTGTCAGGCTGGAGGGAGCCCTGGACACCAGCTGGAGCCCATGAGAGACTCATACTGAGGCTGTCCAGGGACAGATGCCACCACCTGCCAATGGACACTTCCTCAAATTTTACCTCCCTGGTGGGAGGCAGAGTCTTGTTGGTGCCCAGACAAGGCCACCTCTGCTTCCAGGAAGGTGACTTCCTATGTCAAGGATCTTCGGAGCACTGCCCTATGCCAGGCATGGAACCCCACATCCGCCCACAGGTGGAAATCTGCTACCTCCTAGCCACTTCATTTCCTGGCTAAAGTCTCCTATGCCCTCCAAAAGTTCCTCTCAAGGCCACCCACTCATGCCATCAGTGCCCTTCTCTGAACTGCCCACAGTGGAGGCGTTTCCCCAACATCACCCATGGAATCGTGCTGGAACCCAGCTCTATTGAAGAATGAATGAGTGAATGAATGAATGAGTGAATCATCACACTATACCTCACTCTGTGCTCTCAGAACCAGAAACCTAGAAGAATAATAGACATACAAGATTTAAGCCCAGGATCCTGTACCATTTCAGTAGCATTCAGATCTTCCAACTTAGGAAAGCTAATTATCCGCACCCACTCTTGCACGAAACAGCAACATTCAAAAGGGAGTGAGCAGCTCACCTCCAAAGATGTGTAAGCAGAGACGCAGGGACTATCTGTTCTGAGCCAGAGATATGCTCGCTTGGTGCTCCTACCGGTATGGTCCACAGACCAGCTGCATCAGCATCACCTGGGACCCGTTAGAAATGCAGAACCTTGTGAGAAATGCCCATCCCAGACCTACTGAATCAGACACTGCGTTTTATCAAGATCCCCAGATGATTCATGTGCGCATTAAAGTTTGAGAAGTGTTGGTTTCCAGCCCCAGCTGCATATTAGAATCACCTGGACAAGTTTAGTTTTTAAATACCAATACCCAGGCCCATCTAAAACCAAGTGAATCTCCGGGGGTCGGGCCCAGACACTTGTATTTTTTAAAGTTCTCCAAGGGATCCTAATGTGGATGAGTGAGGACGCTGCCCTAGAAGATTCCTGTGTGTCTATTCCAGCTGAACTTGAGATATTTTCTTTCTCTTCCCTATCGTTATTTTTTAATATGTAATACATGCACATAGCTTTGTGAAAGTCAAAGAACACAAACTAGTGTACTGTGAAAAGCAAGTCGCCTTCCATCCCTAACCCTCACTGTCCCAATTTCCCTCTCCAAATGCAACCACTGTTACCAGATTTTTTTGTCCTTCCAGAGCCTTTCTGTGCCCAACCCAACACATCGTGTATGTACACCCTTCTCTTTACAGATGCAGTGGTCTTAAACTACACACGCTGTTCTGCATCTTGCTCTTTGCACTTAACAGTATATCAGAGATTGTAAGCAGTAAACATAATTCTGTCTCATTCTTTTTGACAGCTACATAGTATTCTATTGCATGAATGTAACATAATTTATTAACCCGGCTCCAACTGATGGACATTCAGGTTGTTTCCAATTTTTTGCTACTACAAGCTATCTGCAATGAATAATACTGTACATAAAACAGCACCCACTTCAGTCTCTCTTGCCCTCTTTTCCTACTTCATTATTTTTTTCATAGTGCTTACCAGCACCACATTAGGGTGACCGTACAATTTGTTGTGCAGACTGGGACTCTTCTGAGAGCAGAAGGGGGCACTATTGACAGTTATAACCAGGATATAAGTGTGACAATCCCAGGCCAACTCGGATGCATGGTCGCCCTAGCTGACTTACTGTGTATGTATTCCTTGTGGATATGTGTTTATGTGCCTCCCCCACTAGAATATAGGCTCCTGGAGGGTAAGAACTAGTCTGTTTTGTTCACTGCTGTTTCCCCAGTGCCTGGAACAGTGCCTGGGATGCAGCAGGAGCTCATTAAATATTGGATGAATGAATAAATGAGTGAATATTCATATATCTTTGACTATTCATCATTGGCACATGTGTGAATATATCTTTAGGATAAATTCCTAGAAGTTGAATGGCTCCAGCAAAGGATATGTGTATCTTATAATTTGATAGCTATGACTGTATTAGACTTCATGGAGTATGTACCAATTAACTCCCACCAACAATGAGAGTGGAACTTCTCCCCCTTCATAATCCTTACGGCTGCATCCGTGTGTGTGTGTGTGTGTGTGTGCACAAATATGCACGTGCATGCATATCTGTACTCATTGTGCCCCCACACAGAGACCCACTGCCATAGCACTGCCATGACGAAGCGTTGAACTTTCTGACATCCCAAGGGCACATGTTTTGGTGCAGGGGTGGGTAAGGAAGAGACCCTCCTCACACCAGCTGACGAGGGTGTCTGGTACATCCTTTCTTCTCCCCAGCACCCCTCACAGGCAGGATCAACATTTGCAAATTACCTTCCAGGCCCCTGACTATCGGACATAGCATGGCAGCACCTGGAGTGGGCCTGGCTTGATAAATGGTTAATTAATTAATCAATCAAGCCAAATTAAAGATTAGGTTGATTATCTAGATCTTTTTACCTATACAACATTAGGCAACTGGTTAATCGCCTTTTCTTTTTCTTTTTTATTTTTAAGTTTTGTACTGAAATGACAATATGTTTTGGAAATACGAAGAGATAGCCTCAGAGGTCAAAAATCTGATAAGTATGAAATATTCCCAGGGTATCCTTAAGAGCAGATTGCTGCGGAAGCAACAGTCATTACCCTAGAAGTCAATGTCTTAATGTCACCATAATGCTGAGGTATATAAAACCCTGGCTTATGATAGGATAACTAAAATCCCCAATATAGTGCTGCGAAAAGAAAAAGCCAAACTCAGAAAAGCTACATCAGCACTATTTTCCCCACTGTGGATGTCCACACATATGCTGATCACAAGGACAAAGGAATGTGTTATTGCATGAGATTCTTAATTGTGCCTGTCCCTGTGGGATTCCATCAGAATCTCGGCGTGGCATAGCTCTGCAAGAAAATATCATGTAGGGTAAAATGTAGGAAAGTGAAAACCTGGTAATCAAATAACCACAGTGAGAAGAAATGCTATGCAGGTTCTATGTTTAATAAACTTCCCATGGATAGTGGAGATTTCTAGGAAACACCATCCAATAGCTTCATGGAGCCCCATGTTGGGCTCCATAAGTGTCCTCCTATATTCACTTAAGAGTCATAAACTATCTCCCTTAGTTTCACTTACAGATCACAAGATGCTGAGATTTTTGTGCTGTTTACTTCTAGTTATAAATATTAGACAAGGCCTCTCTGAATATTAATCTGATTGGAATTGTGCTTTTGGTGAATTTGGGGCAGAATAAAGTAATGGCGTCCCAAAGGCCTTCTCGGCGCATTCCACAATGGGGCACCCAGAGCAGACACATCCAGAACTGGCCGCTTCTCTGTCACTGGCAGCAGCTTGGCCCCAACAGGCCAGGACCTCAGGAAGTTATGGTACTAGAGAACAGGAAATTCTAGCAGGTTCAATCCAACCAGAAATTTTGGGTAACTTCCAGGAGCTGAAAAAAAATAATTCACAAAAGCATCTTTCCCTTACTTTCTAAAGATCTGCCTTTGATTTTTGAAAAGCTCTTTTGCGTTGAGTTAGAGCACTCACTCACACATTCGTCTAGGAGCAGTAATCTGGCAGCAGCCCATACTTCAGACTCTGCCAGGAGGACTCCAGTGGCTCGTGGAGGCCTCCGATTTCTCGCAGTCTGAGCCCGAGCGCAGAGACGCCTGATCCCGACCATAAGTGCTGCCTTCACAGGCTGTCGGGGAGTGTGAACCTGGGACAGCAGAGCTGGCTGGCAGCCCCGCAGTAGCCACTTCCTCCTCCACCCACAGCGATGCAAACACTCGGAAAGATCGATAGCTGTTGCTTCAGAATTTCTCTCTTTTTTAACACTGTCAACACATGTTCAGCCACACACTGTGTATATGTAAGTCCATAAATACACACTCCAACATACACATTTGTCACATGTTGATCTTCACGGTCAACTCAACACCTCTAAGTGGTGCCAAACACACCACAGGAGAGGCATACTCAGGCCTGGCTAAAGACTGATGCCCATTGACTCTCGTGTTGTCTAAGGTCCAATCAAGGTCCACCAAGGCTTTGGGGACTGTGATCTGGGGACCTCGCAACCATGCAAGGACACCTGTGCATTCCTCAAGCCTGGGTCACCTGTGAGGGGACACGCATCCAGGGTCTAAACAATAGAAGCAGAGACGTGGTGTCCAGAGGGGCAGCACCATGAGGCGTGGGCCCAGAGCAGGCACTGCTTCTCTTGGGGGACCCACATTTTCACCCTCGACTTATCTTCCATCAAGTGCCATGATACGACCTCTTAACAGATGGCAGCTCTGGAACAACTTGGCTCCAAAGTGCCTGTGTCTGTCTCTTTTAAAAAGAAGAGGACGAGCTGTCTTCCCTGGAAACTCTTACCAAGAGCTGTGCAAGGTGCTAGGCAGAGAACGCAACTCTGGCAACAGGCAGGATTGGGCTCAACTTCTGGCACTGCCATTAATGGCTGGGTGACCTCAAGCAGGTTTCAGAACCTCTCAGAACTTTTATTTCTTAATCTTTAAAATGGGGATGATAGCATCCGCTCCCTCAAGTTTTTGTGAGGATTAAAGATAATGTATATAAAACACTTAGCACCCAACAAGAGTGTGGCAAGCTCACTACAAGGGGAGGAGGAAGCTCCTGGTCACCCACTGAGTAGGAAAACTCAGCCTTCTTGTGACCTTTCCTCTGCTGCAGAGTAACCTTCCCCAGGACCATCCAGGAAGCAGAGATCAGACCAGTGCGCTTCTATGAAAGATCATAGCTTTGGGATCGACCAGGGAAAAGAAGAGACAGGGACATTTGGAATGGGAGCAGGTGATAGAGTGGTATGTGGGCAGGAAGCAGAAGCCTGGGTTGAGGAGAAGGGGGGGGGGAAATCCCGTGCTAAGCATGCCCTCACACACACACCCCCAGCTAGAAGAGAGAGGAATTGATGTGTGACCCCCCCAAGGGATGCTATTGAGGTGCCTAGGAGCCTCCCTGGACAGAGTTCTCACCAGCGGGTCTCCACCCTCCTCATCTTCAAGCCCACCTGGTTGGCCTGCAGCAGCAGACCTCACACACACACCCAGTCACCAAGAGGGTGGGGACCAGCCCCGTGTAAGTCACCAGCCAGCTCCTCCTAAGGAACAACTCCCTGTGGTATCTTCTAAGACTACTGTAAAACCAAAGGGGACCCCTAGACACCCAGGAGGGGCATGGGGAGCAGCCCCACCCCTGCATGGGGATGAACTGAGAGGATTTGGGCGTCCCAAGGTGGGGCAGTCACATGGGCAGTTGAGAATGTTGCCTGTCATCATCATTATTCTGGTCCAGGAGGCCGGATATGAACACAAAATGAAAAAGTTGCCAGTAAGGTTCCCAGAGCAGAAAAGAGAGATTGAAAGAGGCCCCTGAAAAGTCGATTTAGGAATCTACATGGTGTGATGGGAATATAGGACAAGGGGGAAATTTTTCATTTCAGTCTTCCTCCTGGAGAAAAACCATATCCGTTTAGAGGAAATACTTTGATAAGCTGCCTGTGGTGTGGGGATAAAACTCCGGGAGCATGCTCAAGCAATAAAGATGGCAAGCAAACTGCCTTCTAAAGAGTATCCTGTTAGCTGGAGGATGTTTTGTTTCACTGGACTTGGGTTTGTGAGTTTGAGGGTAGGACTGAGGAAAGAGCTGAGCAGTTTGGCATAGAGAGGAGAGATATTTTGCATCCTGACATGATGAAGAGCCAGGTAGCTGGGCGCTGCATAGAGGACAGTGGGAATGACTGACAGTGGTCATTGGTAACCAGAAATTTCTATTGAGGGTGCTATAGGGTTTTCGTGCTATGGCTCTCTCTGCCATCCCAGTGCTCGTGAGCACCTTTGTGGGTAAGGACTTTTGGAGTGTAAGGGCAATGTCTAAGTTGACATATGAGCAAAACACATACAGCATGCCTAGACACAGGAGCCAAGGGTTGAAGGCAGAGCTGGCGTGTGGCCTGGAGAAAGAACACAGAGTCAGAGACAGAGGCTTGGGTCAGAGCCCAGCTCTGCAGCTAATGATTTTTGAGACCCTGAAAATCTCCTTCCCGCTCTGGGCTTTCTTTACTCAACCCTAAAATGGGCTCATGGCTTCCAACCCTAACATTCTATGACTCTGATTTTAGTTCAACACTCTCCACAACACAACATGGGATGATGGTGGTTATTAGCAGAGCATTTGTGCATTTATATGGAATGTGTTTGCTGCCACCGCAACATAATGAATTTTCTCACAAATTACATGTGCAAAGAACTGCTCGGATTGAACCGTAAGATCACTTCAGATGCACTATTGATTTTCATTATTTTAGTTTTCTCCAGCCCTGAGTTCCCTGCAACCATCCCCCCATTTGATTTTACCGAGCAGAACAATCTCTGCCTCTTCTTTCTAGTAATCAGTTCATAAGATCTCACAACTTGGGAGTCTGAGGAAGCAGGCTGGTTTGGATAGAATCTTTATCCTTCCAGAGGGATGATGGTTTCTGACCTCCTAGAGCCAGTAGGAACTTCTCTGGCTAGAGCAGTAGGTGTCCTTTAATGGCAATGTGAAAGACCAGTCATGCATGCATACCCACTCCTCTTATATAATAAAGAAAGCAACTTCTGTAATGAGAAATTACCCTGCTAAAGCACAAATGCTTTTTTCCCCTACCATGGCTGTCCACTGGGGAGTGCTGAGCAGCTCTTCTCCATGGAAGCTCTCCCAGTGCCCACTTTCCCACCCATTTTGCCCTTTTCACCCTGTTTCCTTGCAGTGACCGGGCCATGCAGCTTCTAGGCAGCACCAGTTCCCCAGAAGGGCAAGCAAACTGATTTGCCAGCAAGGGAGGTCTCTCCTAACTTTGCAAGGGCCATCCAGTGGGCTGCAATCCCTTGAGTATACTTTTCAGCATTTCTCCTCTGATTCACTGTCATCCTAGGACAGATTAGCTCTGCATACAAACACTGGGATATTAACATTGGACACTGTTCTGTCTCTGATATCAGGGAGCAGTCACAGATGGCTTTGACAGAATGACTTCTGACAGAGGAAGAAGATATACAACTCCAAGGTTTTTTTTTCTTTTTTTGAGGAAGATTCACCCTGAGCTAACATCTGTGCCAATCTTCCTCTATTTCGTATGTGGGTCGCTGCCTCAGCATGGCTAACAAGTGGTGTGGGTCCATGCCTGGGATCCAAACCCGCAAACCCGGGCCGCCAAAGCAGAGTGCACCAAACTTAACCACTACACCGTGGGGCTGGCCCCGCAAGGCTATTTTTTACAAACGAATAAAAAGTAACACGGAAAAGACTGGCTCACCTGAAAACGTTCAGAAGAGTGGGAAATAAGTCAAGGGACCATTATGGAGAAAAAGACCATAAAGAGAGAGGACTCAAGGACTTAATGTGTGCTCGCTTAGGCAGCACATAAACTATACTCAAGGGCTTAATGTGTCTGCCTTGGGAACTTGGGACGACATTCATTCATTGGTTGTTCAACAGCCGGGGCGCTGTCCTAGGTGCTGAACCCCACACAGCCAAGAACAGCCAACAAGGTCCCTGCTCCTCTGGCACTTACATTCTAGTAAAGGCAGACCAACAATTAAGTTGTGAACATATCACAGACAAGACGACTCAGAAAACTATAAATGCCATGAGGAAAACAAAACAGGACAGAGTGATAGAGAGCCATGGGCAGGGTCAGAGAGGCCTCTGGTATAGCCAGGGTGGTCAGGGAAGGCCTCTCTGAGGAGGTGACATTTAAATAGAGACATGCAGGCTGAGACAAAGTCAGCCACGCAAATATCAGGGAAAGGGCATTCTGAGCATCCATAACAGCTTGTGCAAGGGCCCATCACCTGACTTCCAGGGCAGAAAGAAGGTCTACGTGCCTAAAGCACCTGAGGAGAAAGGTACCAGAAGAGATTGGTGAGAGGCTTTGGCAAGAAGTTTGGATTTTATTCTAAGGACATCAAGAAACCCTGAGGGTTTTCAAGTAGAGCAGTGACACGACCTGACTTATGCTTTTTAAAGATGACTCTGGCCACTGTCTGGAAAGTGGATTGTAGGGAGCAGGTGTGGCAGCAGAGTGATCAGGAAGGAGGTTCTCATAGGGGCCAGATAGCAATGATGGTGGCCAGGCATGATGGCAGCAGAGGTGGAAAGAAATAGCTGGACTTGGGGTTTGTTGATTTTTTTTTTTTTTTTGAGATGGATCCAACAAGACCTGCCAAGGGGTTAAGTGGGGTGTAAAGAAACAAAGAAACTCAGGGTGACTTCTCGAGTTTTTTGCGTGAACAACCCTTTGATGGAAGTGAGTCATCAGTGTGTCAGGATTAATGATAAACCCTTTCCCATCATTCTTGGGAAGGAGACAAGGTGAGTTTTTTGTTTTTTAGGAGTTTAGGCACCAACACATTAGAAATACAAGTGCTGGTAACACTCAATTCTGCAACATGAGAAATGTTTTAGCTTTGTTTGCATATGATGATTTTTCCCCCACTTCTTCAGAAAAACAAATGCTGAGCAGAGGTTAGGAACAAATCTTGGCATAAATGTAAACATCCACTCTGTGGAGACTTAACCAAAGGCAGGTCCTTTCTCTTCCAGAAATGTGTTTGTTTCTAATCTGCAAAGGGCAGCAGAAGCCTTAACTCAACTGTTTGGGGCGGGGGGTTGGATCCAGACTTTACACTTATTCCAGTTGGTCTTGAAGCCAACTTAATGGAGTGTCTTTACTACGGGCTCTAGTGTCTTTCGTGGAGGCAAGTGGGCAAATGCAAACTGAGGGTGCAGGGGAGGGATGAGATTTTAGAAGAGACAGAATACCGAAGAAGAGAAACCGCAAACAGATTTATGGGAATCGATTGGCTGCCCAGCAGCAAATATCACTTCTGTGATTCCTGTGAAGGAATCACATGACTACTTCCAAGTGCATTCGCTTGCTGCGTGGATGGCCTCTAATGAGACACAGTTTCTAGCCAGTTGGATTGCACATCACTCAGTGCCAGCCTGGAGATTTGTTTTGCATTAAACACTGCAGCCTGTTAACCCGGTGAGTTACAGTTTTGGGTGGGCAGCTAGAATCCCTTACAGCACTTCAAACGCTTTTTTTCTTAAAATAAAAAGAAGATGGTGGTGATGATGATGATAAAGAAAATGCGTTCAATCAGGTTACCATCTTGAAATCTTGAACTCATCAAGCTCAAACGACCCAGAGGCCAGCCCCGTGGCATCGCAGTTAAGTTTGCGTGTTCTGCTTCTGGCAGCCCGGTATTCACAGGTTCAAATCCCGGGCGCGGACTGACACATCGCTTATCAAGCCATGCTGTGGAGGTGTCCCATATAAAGTAGAGGAAGATGGGCATGGATGTTAGCCCAGGACCAGTCTTCCTCAGCAAAAAGAGGGGGCTTGGCAGTGGATGTTAGCTAAGAGCTAGTCTTCCTCACACAAAAATAATAATAATAAAATAAAATGACCCAAATAATGGGCCCTTTTTCAGTTTTTTGTGGATCATTCCAGGGAAGAGCTCAATCCATTTCTTTCTCTCCCCTCTGCTCTTGGTGGGAGAACTAGGCCCCTCCATTTCTTTCCTTTCATGCTCAGGATAATTTAGAGCCCTGGAGTGAGCAGAACACTTCAGAGTTTGGCCTGGGGCAGACTAGCCTGAGGAGGTGGGGAGGGAGTAAGAATTTAAGAACAAAGGCATCAGACTTCATTAATCTCATTGTAAATGTAAAAGTCCTCCTGTGTATGAAACCACCAGGAAAGTAGGAATTTTCTTCTGTAGGGGACAGAAAAAGTCATCCCCTGCAGAAGTAGTCTGTCCATGGACTCACTCTTGTTGGTCCCAATGAACTTAAAACCTTGGGCTGAGCCAAGAGTCTGATCCCTGAGCATGCTCACTGAAGCTCCATGAGAGTCTGCCGTTTACCTTGAGAAGTCTGTGTTTAGCCTCCCCACATTCCTGCTCTTTCCAGAATAGAAGGGAAAAGGGTACACTAGCTTTGATACTAGGAAGTGTTCAGTAGTGTGTCCTGCTCCTTTTACAATGGAACACTTGATGGGTAAAATAGCTCACTTCCAAACCTCCTTCCCTCGAGGTCAGGGCCAGACGACTCTGGTGATCACACCTGTGGTAGGTGAACCTTGGTTTTCTGAGTTTCAGCTGCCACTTCTCCCTCAAAGAGAACTGCCTGGCTAACAGAACAACGGGGCTGCTGAGAGGATACGATGAAAGCTGCATTCCATCAACGTATGAAATGTAAGTGACAATAATAAAAGGTTTGGGTAGCAATAATAACAAATGTTTTGGCTTCCGATGAAAATGAAAGGCCTTCTTAGCTTAGAGAAGACGTCAGCAAAGAATGTGTGCCCACGGATACGCAGTGTGTTTGTGAGTGTTACGTGCACGAGTGTACATAAGTGTGTGTATGACACTTTCAAAGTACCAGAGGCCAAACTGTCCATTGATTTTCTGACAAGCTGCATGGTTCCTTTCAACTACCAAAAGCAGAAAGATGACTGTGAGCAGACAAATATTGTCAGGAAGCTCAGGAAGTGCACTCCAGGCAGCCCTGAGCACCTGATTCAACTCACACTGGCAACTGGTCACAGTGGAATTCCTGCTCCCAGGACAGCAAAACAATCCTCCAGCACTGTGGCCCCACAGGCCAAGCCCAGAAGTCGCAGAGCCCATTGGTCTTACACCAACATGTGCACATTGAAAGGCTGTGCCCTGGAGAGCCATGAATTGCTTGTACATGTTGTTTTATCTAACAGTTGTGATCTAATATTTCAGGGAAATACAGCCACTTTCCAAAAGAGGATATTTCCCCCATGCCTCTCTCAAAGAACCCAGTAGTAGCAAGCCACTTGGGACTTACCTTTTGTTTGGTGATATGTTTGCGAGATGGTTCCACAACACGTAAAATAAGCTTTATCAAGGCAATGTGTAGCTTTGTGAAAACAGACAGACTAGAGCTGCTGTAGAGTCCAGTGCAGACAGAGGACCGGGTTATGGCCGGACTCCCAGCTCCAAGAGGGTGACACATATCAGCAGATGAAGGAGCAGCCAGAAGGCAGGTCAACTCTGAAATACACAAACACACGCAGTTGTTAGTGCCCTTCAAAGAACTCGTCTTGTTAAACCATTTTAAGCAAATATTTTCCAACATATTCAATCAGCCCCCTCAACTTGACACTGTCACCAAAATGAAATCAATATTTCTTGTGAGAGAGGACTAAGTATCTTATCTAATAATCAACTTATTTGAGATTCAATGCCGCTTGCCATTACCAAAAGGCATTTCTCCATTATTTACATTTAACTATACATTACTTTGATCTTTGTATCAGTTGCATTCGGATAAAATGTGAGCTTCTAATTTAATTTTGTTTTGGATTTCCTATGACACATCTATTTATGCCAATTGCCCAGGAGGAAAAGACCATCAGTAATAATAATAATTATGGAAAACACTTAGTGAGCCCTTCCAACATGCCAGATTCTGGGCTCAAGCCATCACCAGGATTGTCTGCTGTAATCCTCAGACAAGTGTACAAGACAGCCATGATTGGTATCCCCGTTTGAGGGACGATGGACTGGAGCTGAGACATTAAGTGTCCTACCCCCGGGATTTGACCCGGGCATCCTGACTCCAGAGCCCACTCCTGACCACTGCGCGGTTCCACTTCGTAGTGGCAGGAGCAATTGCAAGGGGAGATGTCCATAAGATTCCTCTCTACTCTGAGTCAGCCAATAATCAGAGGGCCATGCCAGAATGGACCTAACAGATGACCCAGTCCCTGAATAAGGTCAAAGTCACTTCTCTTTACTGTCCTCTGGGCTTTGGTTTCCTTCTGTCTAAGACGTCTGCCCCTTCTGTAGGAGTGTTGTACAAGAGATGGAGCAGCAGTCCAATACGCTCTTCAGACAAAGGGTATTATCTGAGTGAGAATACGAGGGAAGGAAAGGAACAAGTGCATGTGGTAGGGCATGTGGATGAAGAGTGCCTGTGTAAAATTCCCAGCCCAGGGGAACGGCCCCATGACCAAGTGGCTAACGTTCCGTGAGCTACGCTTCAGAGGCCAGGGTTCACAGGTTCAGATCCCAGGCGCGGACCTACTCCACTCATCAGCCATGCTGTGGAGGCATCCCACATACAAAAAATAGAGGAGGATTGGCACAGATGTTAGCTCAGGGCTAATCTTCCTCACTAAATAAATAAATAAAAATCCCAGCCCATTATCTATTACCTACGCGTTCCTGATAAGAGTCAATTCCCTGTACCTCAGTTTTTTCATCAGAAATGTGGGGATGGGTGTAATTCCTCTGCAACATGGAGGAGGGTCATAACCCTCCCTAGAGAGGGTTATAAGAAACAATCCACATAAAGCACATACCAACTGCCTCGTACAGAGTAAGTGCTCAGTTCTGTCATACCAGCTGTGACCACCTGCTGGGACCCTCACCACCACACCCTGCATGACGCCTGCTGTGAGGCTTATTTACACACCTTCCTTCTCCACTGCACTGTGGGTCCCTCACGGTTGTGTTTCATTCATCTCAGGATCCCCAGCCCCCCACAGAGTTTCCAACCCATAGCTGGCACTCAGGAAGGTCTGCCGAGCGAGTCAATGATTGCATATATGCACTTGCTCCAACGCCAGCTCACTGTACAGACGAAGTAACTGAAGCTCAGAGAGGCCAAGCCATTAACTGAGGCCACAGAACTGGATGGTGGCAGAGCTGGAAGGGGGGTCCAAGCCTCTTGACTTCCAGTCTAATGTCTGCACACCACAGCAGAGTGCCTCAACTTTGCATTTTCTTAAAAAGGTTTTTCAAAGACCAAGACCAAAGTGATAACCACAACATCATTAATATTATCAAACTAGGGACACATTCAGAACCTTTTTTCTTCATATATATATAAATTTATATATTTTTATATATTTATATATATACAAAACTTCATATTTATATATATATATAAAACTTCTTATAACTTACATGTCAGCAAGCCATCACATAAAATGAAAAAAAGTTGTAACAATATAGGCCTAAACATTTTTAGTGTCTTGAATCTTAAGTAATTACAAGGTAATACTATGATAATCTAATAGCAATTGACAAGACAAAATTGCATAGTAATCATGCATTGTACCTGATATAAGCAATATTATATCACCTAATCTCTTGCCTTTTGCACAACTATTTCATTACTTGGAAGCTCCCTGGCAATGAATATGCTATTAAGCAGGTTTTTTTAATTTGCATGTTTCTCTTAGAGTGAGTCTTCAATAAATTTTTCTGACTTCCTTCATAAATAAGTTTCATTATTCCTCATTATTAAAAAAAACAACCACATTTCCTCTCCTGAAAGGATACCATATATTAGATGACCTTCCTATATAAAATCATAAATGAAAAAGAGCCAGACAACCTGCAGGAAAATAAGTAATCAAACAATAGGGCACTAAATACAGTCGGGCAGACATAAGGCATTACGGTATAGTTAAAAGTGTGCAAAGAGAATAGTGTATCACGCAAAGAATCAAATGAGAATGTAGTTTTACTACAGCATGAGACAAATCCCAGCTTTTGCACAATTTATCACCGATTTCTTCATTTTGTTGTTTTAAACATGCTTTTAAGACATACCGGATAACTAGTAAAAATTGTATACAATGCAAATGACATTTCAGATAAGTTTTATTGACTTAATGTTCTGATAATAAAATTATAACAATCAGTATTATTCTGATTTATTGCAATTTTTACTTTCACTTTGTAATGGACTTGGTGCATCACAGAGTTGAATGTAATGTTGCTGCCACCTCAAGGTCACTCACTGAAAATGAGATGGCTCACTTCGGTCTAATGCACTAAAGCAAACAAGTAACCAAGGGCTTTATGGATGAAAATATCACATCGTGGTCACGTCACAGTAAATCTAAACTTTTATTTGCAATGAAACAATGGGTTTTATACGCAATTTGCAATGAAAACATACTCCAGTGATGCTAGAATGGCACTGTGAGATCCAGGTCTGCGAGAGGAAAGGCTTTTCCATCACAGTCCAGGGGAAGGAATGTCAATTCATCAAACTGAAGAACCATCTGTGCAGAACTGGCATATTGACAGGGCATAATCCAGATACAGTGGTTTCTTTAGAAAAAGAAATCGTTCTTGAGTTTATTTTTCTTTCATAAAGTTCACTTGGCTCTTTTCCTCTCCTTCTTAAAATCTTTCCCAGTTGGTGACCTCTGTGAACCTGACCCTCTTCCAAATGCATTTATCAAAACTACCCTTAACACGAACAAACAGTTTACAGAGAAGGAAATGCCAATGAGCCGACTCACTCACAGAGATACATGTTTTGCCTAACAGGTTGTCAAAGATCAACTTTTGATCACGCTGGTTTGGCAAAGTGGTACTGTAAATTAGAAAAGAGGGAAATGTGGTGATATTTTTCAAATTTTAAAATGCATATACCCTCTGACCAGCAATCCCATTTCTAAAAATTTATTTTTCAGATATATACATACATGTGCACAAAGATGTCTGTACAAGGAAATTTACTACAGCAAAAGATTGGAAACAAGCTAAATGTCCATCAACAGAAGGCTTGGAAAGAAAATGATGGTAAATCCATAAAGTGGAGTACTGTGCAGCCTTTGAAATCAACAAGGCAGCTCTATACGTACCAATATGGCACAGTTTCCAAGATCATATGGTTAAGTGGGAAAAAAAGTAATGTGCAAAACAGTGTGCATAGCATGCTTTGTGTGTATGTATTTGCATAGAATCTCTTTATAAAAAATACAATAAACCATTAACAATGGTTCTTTTGCAGAAGAACTGAGGGACCAAGAACAGGGCGGGGGAGAATTAATTTTCACTGTACGTCCATTTTTGTCTTGAATTTTGTACTATGTATATGTATTAACTACTTGAAATGTGTAAATGAAAATTTTTAAAAACTGCTTTAGATTGTATCTCAAAGGGAAAATCAAAACTATGAAAACAGGGCAAAGGCGGGGAGGAGGGAGGCTGGCAGGGAGGAGGGGGGCTGGTAGCGGGCGGGGGGTTCAAGGGAAAGCTGCGCTGGGGCCAGGGGCTTGCTGAAGGCACTGTCTCCCCCCTGATGGTTGCTCTGCTCTGATCTGGCTGAATCTGCATTTCTTCCCTGGTCTCCTCATGCCTTTCATTCTCCTCTGACTTCTAGTGGAGTTAATTCTCATTTCGATTTCTCTGCAATTCCTTGTCTTCTTTCTCTTTCCAGGGATCTCTCTCCCCACAGTCCCCTCCACGAGGAGGACGAGAGCCAGCCAGCCTTTTCCTGCTGCCAGTATGTGGCTGAGCTCGTCAGGTACACGCTGTGCACACTCTGGACACACGCAGCGTGTGGAGGCGGCATTGAGGTTAGCAGCCCCTTCGGCCACCCGCCCTCTACTGGAACTCAAAGCACTCAGCAGAGGGCTGTCTGCATTTAGTTTCTTCTCTAAACCCAGGCACCACAATGATGAACACTCTATCTGCCCACTGAACAGCACTGGCCAGGATGCAGAAGAAACACATTTGGGAGGGAGTCTCGAAACCTGGAGATATTCCGCAGATAGGGAGAAGGGGGTGGGGTGGGGAGTCGACTCGCCATCTCTCTGACACGGACCAGGGTCACCCAGTACTAACTGGCTGCCTGTGTTGAAGATGTCAGCAGAGGTGGTGAGGAGCACCCAGCAAAGAGAGAAAAGAGAGGTGAGGAAAGGGAGGGGGTGCCTCCAGCTGCTCAGCTTCATACATTTACCAGATTTAATTTGCCTTTCCCTTTTTCCTCTTTTATTAAAACAAATCTCTTGCTATTTTTACAACTCCTTTCAATGACCCATCATTAACAGTGAAGCCAAAATTCTATTTGACATTGCTTAATAATTCAAATTCCATCAAACATCCATCCAATACTTTTATAAGCCACTGATAGGCAGCATTTTAAAAGCATGTGAATTTCCCATCTGAACCCACACACAGACTAGCCGGTCTTCTTTTGTCATTAATTTGAAATGTTATAGTTCAGAAGATTAGGAGAACTCCTGCACTGACCCAGCGAGTTTTACAAACTTTATCCATTTTGAAAACAGACACTGTCATTCTTATTATATTTGGAGGTTATTGAAAAAGTTAGAGGCAAAACAATAAACGGAGATTATTTCCTCTTAAAAGGATGCCTTTAAGTCAAAACTACACTAAGATATCACCTTACACCTGTTAGAATGACTATAACTACCAAGACAAAAAACAACAAATGTTGGAGAGGTGGTGGAGAAACGGGAACCCTCATTCACTGCTGGTGGGGATGCAAACTGGTGCAGCCTCTAAGGAAAACAGTATGGAGATTCCTTAAAAAATTAAAAATAGAAATACCTTATGATCCAGCAACCCCACTATTGGGCATCTACCCAATGGACATGAAATCAACCATTCCAAGAGGCTTATGCACCCCTATGTTCATTGCAGCATTATTCACTATAGCCAAGAAGTGGAAGCAACTCAAGTGTCCCTCAACTGATGATTAGATAAAGAAGATGTGGTATACATATATATATATATATATATATATATATATACATACACACATATATGTGTGTGTATGTATATATACACCATGGAATACTACTCAGCCATAAAAAAGACAAAATCATCCCATTTGCAACAACATGGATGGACCTGGAGGATATTATGTTAAGCAAAATGAGCCAGACAAAGACAAACACCACACGATTTCACTCATATGTGGAAGAAAAACTAGCAGACAGACAGACAGAACAGTTTGGTGGTTACCAGGGGAAGGGGGTTGGGGGTTGGGCCAAGGGGTGAAGGGACACATTTATATGGTGACTGACAAACAATAATGTACAACTAAAATCTCACAATGTGATAAACTATTATGACATGGATAAAAAATAAAAATTTTAAAAAATAAAATAAATTTTAAAAACAGAGAAAGAAAAAGAATGCCTTTGTAGATTTCTGGCATATGGAAATTCCTCTCCTTTTTTCTCACAGACACGTGCTGAAGGAAGGTAAACGTGCTAAGCCCTGCCACATCGAGTGAGGTGGACCCCACAGAAAGGAAGGTGGTGCAGAAACTGGGCCTGTGGCAGAACTGCTACATCCTGGCCTCTGCTCTGGGGGCCCTGCAGTCCCACCACCTCCCTGCTCTTCCCATCCCTGAGGTCCTTCCAGCCCTACAATTCTATAACATTCATTCTGAGATAAACAGTGAAAGAAGAGAAGGAAAGCAAAAGTCAGGAGTAATGAAAAGTCAGGAGTCTGAGAGCTAAAAGCAAGCCTTGGGCCCAGCCAGAGTCAGGAAAAAAAAGCTCCCATTGTCTTTCCGGTTTTTTTTTTTTTTTTAGCGGTTTTACACAGACATGAATTAAGAGAGACTATTTTACTGAGTATTTTTTGCCTCCAGATGCCTTCTTCCACCTTCTGTGTAATTACCTGCAGTCGTCTCAAACATATAAACAGACACATGTAGAAATATGTGTTAGGTGTTCCACACTCGGTTTTGAGGTGGCGTTCTAGAAATCCAAGTTCTCCTGAGGACGAGGTGTGGATGCGTTGAGGAAGAGGGGCAGATGTGGTCTCTGAAGTAGCGGTGGGAGCCTCAGGAATCTGGGCTCTTACCGGAACAAGCCGGCATAACAGCTGCAGAGCAATGGCCCACAGAAGAGGCCAAAGCTTCCTGAAGACAGAGCTTGGGGCTAGGGGAAGGAATTCTCTAGAAGGGAGGACCTGAAGACAAGGACTCATGGTGAGGCACTGACCTCGTCAGCCGGAGACTTGGAGGTGAGGCTGCCGTGAACACTGGGGATCGCCAGTCTGATGTGGGGTCTCCCTGCCGACTACACCCCGGCATTGTGCAAAAGTGGATGGGACAGGATTAATTACTACAACTGTTGACGTTACGAGGTTTCAAAGATTTTTCTTCAGCATTTAAGAGATTTACAGGAAATCTCCAGGCAGTTAAGGCGAGGGGCTGAGCTGGTCTTTCAGCTGGCTCAAAGCCATTCATTGGGAGGGTAACTTTAATTCCTGGGATATGGAGTCATACAGTCAGGAAGCAGGCCTGACCCCAGTAAGGTCAGTGTCATGGCCAACTACCCTGGGCTCAATTTAGAGACATAACTATGGCAACGACTGTGCCCAATCGGTTATTAGAGGAGATTTATTGACGGATATGCTTGAATAGCAGAGCCATTAATTGCAATTACCAGACAAGACACTTTGTTCATCTCGGGGAACTGGATGCCAAAATGCCCTAACAACTTTAAAATCCCATTTGCTCTGGGGCTCTCAGCTGGCGTCACTGCACCTGCTTCAGTTTCCCAGTACTGAGAGGGAGAGGCGAGGGGTTTAGCTCGACATGGCACCAGCTGCAGACAATGGCGAGTGCTGGGTGCTGGAGACAAGCTGCAGGAACTTCACGTGGCCCCCACAATGCCCTTCACAAAAGTGAGGGGGAACGAGCAGTCCCGCTCCTCCTGATGGCCCTTCTCTGGGTCCTACCAACAGTATGGTGGCATGCCCCCTCCTTCGCCCATCATTTCCTTCAAGACTCTCGGGGTCACTTCATGGCCTTCCCGTGCTTGGTGTAGCTCAGCCCAGGCCGTTCACCTTGTGGTCCCCAAGCCTGGAACAATCAATTCCTGGATTTCATCCTTCTGGGCTTCCTCAGGGCAGGCTCCCTGGACCACCCCCTTTCTCTAGCACAGGGACTGCCTCCCCTGCGCCCCCCCGTGCCTTCCATGCTCTCACTCTGCTCCTCTCTTCCCAGCACTGCAATCATGCCATTTATTGGTCTGCCTGCTTACCTGTTCATTTCTCTCTCTCCCTAGATTTGAAGGTCTGCAAGGGCGGAGATTCGGTCTGCCCTTTCCACTGCCATATTCCTAGTGCCTAGCACAGCCCCTCGCACACAGTAGGTCCTCAGGAAATCTTGGTTGAATGAATCAATGATTCAGTACAGTCTGTGCTGTGCTTAGAGGGTCCCTCACTCTCCAACTAGATCATGACTCCCCTGAAGCAAGGATGCTCCCCAAGGCACCTTATTCAGCCCCACGCATACCTTAGGGGCTTCAAAACTTAAACAAGGGGGTGAGAGAGGCTGCAAACCACAAGTCCTATCCATGCATTGGAACAGGCAAAAACATGTCTCCCACCACTTTTCGAGGAATAATACAGTCACGCGTCACTTAATGACAGGGATACATTCTGAGAAATGTATCATTAGGTGATTGTGTCGTTGTGTGAACATCATAGAGTGTACTTACACAAACCTAGATGGTATAGCCTATATATATGGTAACTCTAGGTACTAATCATATGTATGATTAGTATACATAAGCTGTATGGTACCAATCTTATGGGCCCGCTTCCTGGTTCCTAGATGGCTGTCTTCTTGCTGTGTCCTCACATGGCAGAAAGGGCGAGGGAGCTCTCTGGGGCCTCTTTTATAAGGACACCAATCCCATTCATGAGGGCTCCACCTTCATGCCCTAAGCACCTCCCGAATATCCCACCTGCAAATGCCATCATAATGGGTCGTGTCCGCGGTCCGTCATTGACCGAAACGTCGTTACGTGGCGCATGACCGCGACAGCTAACACTGAATAGTGTTTTCTGCAGGGGCACTGTTCAAAGCACTCTCCAGGGTATTCATTCATAAAACCCACACAATAGGACCGTGAGGTCTGGAATGTTATTCTCTGCACGTTAAAGGTGAGGAATTGGGGCACAGAGAGGTAAAGTGACGTGCCCAAGGTTACACAGCTAGTAAGTGACAGAGCCAGGAAATAGACCCAGGCAGTCTGGCTCAGAATCTGTGCTGTCAGCCTCTATGCTATGCTATTTCTGACTTTGAAATCGAGGATAAATATAAAAGCAATTAGAAAAATACCTTGATGGAGGTCTTTGGGCACTAACACTAGATCCCCTTGACTTTGCTCTATTTTTTCTTTCAAAGTAGATCACAAATTACAAATTACAGATCTCTGCTCCAAATTGAGATGTCACTTGACAATCTTTCCCTTATCGATAAAACATCAAGGCTATACTTAACCTGAAGATAGTGAGGCAAATGATCCTAGAAAATTCTTTCCGAGAGAGTGGAATGCATTTCTTCCCCACAGGTGTGAGAATGCGACCCTGATCATTGGACTCTGCCTCGGTGTGATTACAAGAATTCTCAGCCAACATAGATAAACTTCTCCATTGTTGCAAAATTGGCCATACCAGGTGCCCCTTTATTCTACATCATTTCGGTGCAAGAGGACCTTTGATTAACGAGACTACTCGAGTAACTAGAATTTTCTGTACTCAACACTGAGATCCAGTAATGTTAAGTATAAATTTAAATCCAAATTTCCTCAGTGAGTCCTAGAACCCACATAAATTTAACCCATATTGTCTATCATCTACTTCTTTATCTTACACAATCAAACAGAGTGCTACAGACTGAATGTTGTGTCTCCCCAAAATTCATATGTGGAAACCTATCCCCATTATGACGGCATTTGGAGGTGGGATCTTCGGGAGGTGCTTAGGGCATGGACGGGATTGGTGTCCTTATAAAAGAGACCCCAGAGAGCTCCCTCGTCCTGTCTGCCATGTGAGGACACAGCAAGAAGACAGCCCTCTAGGAACCAGGAAGCGGGCCCTCCCCAGACATCAAATCTGCCAGAGCCTGATCTTGGGCCTCCCAGACTCCAAAACTGTGAGAGAGAAATTTCTGTTGTTTGTAAGCCTCTCAGTCTATGGTTTTCTGTTATAGCAGCCTGAACAGACTAAGACAGAGTGATCTGATACTGGGTTGGTGAACCTGAAGCACTGTAAGGATCTCAGTCACCTAAGACAAACTCCACTATATTCATCATTCATTCATTGTTTGTTTTTTCATCAGCATCCACTAGTGCCAGGCACTATGCTGACACAACATGTTGCCTGACCTCACAGACTCTGCCGTTTACGGAGGGGGTTGACATTGATGCAGTAACCACATAGATAAACTATAGCTATGGCAAGATCTGTGACTGAAGGGCACCTTGTGACCAAAGGGCGCAGGGATTCGAGCTGATCACAGAGGTCAGGGAAGGCTTCCCTGAGAAAACGGCTCTTTGCGGAGACCTGCGCAAGAGTAAGAGATAACCACGTGAAGGGAAGTGGGAAGGGGTGGGGAGGACACTAGGTTTGGCACAGCTGGGAAACCAAAAACCACACCCGAGGACCAGCAGGTTTGATGGTGCTGAGGCTGGGGCAGCGGCCAGGGACATCAGGCTGGACCTCAAAGGCCGGATAAAGGTCTGGGTCTTTATTAGAAGCAATAGGAGACTTTAGGCACCATCAGAAAGGGAAAAATTCAAGGACTATTCAGAAGGTGAAACTGACAGCCTGGTGATGCAATAGTTCTGTACACTCGACTGGCTAAGGCAGGAAACTGGACAAACACTCTAAGGAGAGAAAAGGAAAGGTCAACAGCAGGGGTTGAAACAAAGAGGATTTCCTGGGGATCTTAACCAGAAAGTTAAAGAATCAGGGCGTGCCTCCCCAGAGTGGCACTGTTGGGCCAGGTCTCACCACCTTCAGCTCACTCTGAAGGTTCTGCAAACAGAAACGACCCTCACAGTTGATAATGCCAAGGGTCAACACATACGCATGCAGATAGGTTCTATTCTGCATTGCTTTCACTAGAACATAAAAAAAACTACAATTCTTGTGCTGACACCAACATTATTATGCATCAGTGTAACAGGATACTAATTTTAATCTGCACAAAAATCACGGAATATTCATGCTGAGAGGAACCTTAAACATCATCTGAATATTTGTGAATTTTTCCAGTATGTTCATAGATGTTTTCATGTATAATTTATTTCCTATTAACATGTATGTCTGGTGTCCTGTAAATAAAGTACGTTTTTCATGGGCTTAACCCATGTGTATTGTCTTTTGGGTCCTTCTCATTCCCACCTGAACCCCGGCGGGACACACACACACACTCACACACACACACACACAGACTGTTCCCAGAAATTTCTCAATCAACACTGTTAGTTGACTGACTGAGCGACAACAGACCAAAGTGTGCCTCTGAGTCTGACAGTCAAAGCCATAAAGTCAAGAGAATGATCCATTGAAAAGAATCTGGTAAAAATATAGGGTAGAGATGAGGGGAGCTGTCAAAGACTCCCTCCACTGGATCATCAAAGAATGGAAAAAACTGGAAGGAGCAAGAACCTGCAGTCCCAGCCCCTCTCCATGCAGGTAAGGCAGTTTGGTCATCCACAGGAAGAGTGGTCGAGGATCAATCAGGAGAGCTGAGAAGGACGGCACATCTCTGGTTAAAAGGTCAGGGCAAAAATGAATATTCTCAGCAAACTGAGAGGTGCTGCAATCTTAGAAGGAAAGTAGCTTTCTTAGCTGACAGCAGAAGCCACTTCCAGCTTTTTCCTTTCTTTGATCCATCAGCGTTGCCCTGGCCACCAACCAAGTTCACACGGTCCAGACATTTTGGATTGAAACAACGTGTTAGCATCCCTGTTTTTCAAAATGTAGAGGATGTATATCTAAGATTAAACCTGTAAAAACCAACCCCTAGATGTCATTGTTGCTGCTGAAATATCAAATCTCGAGTCTTTGAAATTTTAAATCTGAAGAGAGAGCAGTGTTAATCTGAATAAGCCACTTAAATAATGCAAATTCAATTCACTTTCCATTTTTCAAAGCCAAGTCCAAAGTCTTCTGGACTTCTTAACCAAATGTAACGAAATCTTAGGGTGTTAGCACGCATTCAGTTGCCAACAAAATCCGCATTTAGGAAAAATAGGCTGAAAAACCCACGTAGTCATCTGCGACATGACTAACCGGCTCACATCGAATTCCACGACGGAGGGGCTGACTTTAGAGGAGCTGGGTGATTCTGGCCTCTTCTTTTCCATGCGTCCTCTGACTTCTGTGCTCACTTCTGTCATAGGTATTGCAGCCCAGAGCTGTCTGTGCTTCCCCCCAAGGGCACACTGACGAACAGAGATGCTCACTGGCCCTCCACTTCACACCTTATTTCCAATGAGCCTCAAACACTACACGTTCTTTGTTCTCAGTGTCCGTCATCTCCATCTCTTCTTTCCATTTCATATCACTCCAGTCTGAACCTTTGCAATAACAAGACTTATTGTTTACTCATCATTTACTATGAGTCAGGCACATTTGTGCTTCACGTATGTTACACCTTTTAAACTTTTCAACAGCCCTACAAGATAGGTATCACTATCCCCATTTTACAAATGAAGTAACAGAGGCACAGAGAGGTTAGGTAACTTGCCTTAGATCACACAGCTAGTGAGTGCTAATAGGTTTTGAAGCTCAGGGTGAAACCCAGTCCAGGTACCTAACTAGACAACACCTTTATCTCTCCTAAGGCCCCAGCTTTCAATCTGATGCATGATCTTCCCAAGAGACTGCTTTCAAGTAGTTCCTCAAATAAAGTCCATGCCTGGGAGTGTGCCTGCCGAACGAAATCACTTTTTCACTCGATCAGTGAGCATTTACTCCGTGTAGCTACATTCTGGGCCCTACTCTAGGCCAGGGGGGAATATCGATGAACAAGACTGACAAGCTCCCCGGGTGCTTGGAGCTCGTTTCCCACCAGAGCAGACAGATGTTGAGGCTGGGATTACACACGTAATTAATGACCACAGAGCCAAGTCCACAAAGATGTGTGAAATAAGACCAGCAGAACTCCTACACAGGGCCTACACCAGGAAGGCCCTCAACAGATGCTGGCTGCCTGTCTCTGCCTGGGCCGGCCCCAGCCCCAACATGCCTTTCTGGCCAAAGATCTCCCGTTCCCCACTCCAAGCCCTTTGTGCCAGACAGATGCCCTGTGTCCACTCTCACCTCACACCCGCATTCATGTTGGTCCATTTTCTTCCACGCTGATCCATTCATTAACTTAGCCCAGGCTTTTCCCCTCCCACCAGCTAGTCATAGAGGTGTGAGCTGAGGGAGAGGTGCTGGTGCAGGAGGGGTGGATGACATGGGAGCCTGGCCACCTGCTCACGAGGCTCACGTGTGCCCTGCAGCCCTGCTCACGCCTGATTCTGGACGCGCCACGTCGTCCTTACAGTAGATTTCTGCCATCGCTCCCACCCTCACGGCTTGCTTGAGCTCATAATGAGCAGTTCTGGCTTCGTGGCCAGAAAGGGCATGAAAATTGCAGTGTGGACTGTCTCTGGGTGCCATATGCAATTCCTCTTCCCTTTTCACTCATGTCTCTTTCTCAGTGAAAGAAACATCCCACAAAAGCAAATACGAACCATTGCTCCTGTGCTTGGCGTTCCACAGCGCCTGAGGAGCTCAGCGCTGGAGGACCCTGGAGGGGAGCTTACTTGCTGTCTATGGTTATCCTTTTACTGATGTCTTAAGGAATCAAGAAGTGGAACTCCCAGTCAGCTGATGATGATGCAAGTGGCTTCTCCTAGTCTGTCACCTCAAGAGGAGCTGTCAGAGTAACAAATGACACATTTTTAGGTCACAGGATTACCCCTTACCCAGGTCCTCTTGGTTTGATTAGCAGTTCCTTTTCCTCAGTGTCTTCCTTCATCTTCTTCTTCTTTTCATTTTCTTCCTCTACCCCTTCTCATCAATAAAGGTCACTGCGTTAAGGAAACTGCTTCTCCGAGAAGAATTTAACAGTACTCTATTATAACCACACTGTCTCGTTCAGAGCAGGTGGTATTACCTGTCAACAGGGTTTGGACGTAGCAAATAGCAGCACCCAACTCAGCTGAGGTTCCTGGGCAGATAAAGCGGCCAGAGGAGACAGCCCTTTGGAGGCCCCGACATCTCATTTTCATTCCCTTTGTGGAGAAGAGACTGACTTTATTGACAAAGACGACTGAAAATTGCTTGAGCGTTCCAATAAGCAGTCTGCGCTGAAGCCGAGAGACAGTCTGGCGGAGGCGCGCTCCCTGCTCCACCGTGCAGCTCTGCCGAGCCACGCTTTGCCGCAGCACAAGTCTGGGGCATATGCAGACCAGTCTGCGAGGAGCCTCCCCACGTCCTCAAAAGCAGCCCCTCTCCACTTCCACTCCCACCCTGCTGGTGCCTTTCCTGGATCCCAACCCTAACTCAACGTGAATTCAGGGAACCTCTGCCAGAAGCCAAACTCTCAGACTGATTCAGGGACCCGGGGTCGGGCCTGGGTGAGCTGGGGGGGGGGGGGTGGGCAAATGCCTGGCTTCCCACTGGAGTGCTCTGTGGCTTGACTGCACATTCCAGGTAAGCCACTAGATGTCACCACTCTTGAGTCGTGTCCTTACTCCCAGGTCCTGGGGATAAGACAAAGTCCCAGGGACTAAGGGAATTCTAGACAGAATTCCATCGCAACCCGGACTGCACAGCTGCTTTAGATGCTATGACAGTCTGAGCCCCTCAGAGGGCCTCTTCTCAACCAGCTAGCGGCTCAGACCCAAAACAGCTGAGCTGAAAGGCAACCAAGATCGATGTTCGCTAGAGCAAACCCCAGCTCTCACGATAGGTGCCCCTGCTCTTTGTCCAATTCTTCCTCGTCTTCACTGGTTGGTGTGTATCCTTCTGGTTTATTCAGGTCCTCGATAAGAAATAAATGAACATGTGTGCCTCGTAGCACCAGAGATTTTAGATGTCAATGTGCTGCTGAAATAATGTAGGTCTGTGGCTTTTAGCAGAGAATGAATGACAGATGGATAATTTATGATGATTCTTGAGACCTGAACTATAATTATGAAGAATTTCTAGGTGTATATTCAGGATGCAAAGTGTAAGGAACCCAGAGCTAATGTTAATTTATTACTGACAGCTGTATATATAATAATATATCATGTCCTTTAATCTTACATTCCTTCTGACTTACATCAAGCAATCTTTTCATTCATTAATAAAATCAAGCCTTGCCATTATTCTTAATGATGAAGTCCCATTTTGAACCCAGAGGACTCCTATAATTAAACTCTACACTTCTATATACCAGACATCTGAAGCTCAAAATAAAAGGATAAATTGACTGCTCGTTTTGCACTCAGGATGAAAACGTCAGAAAGATGGAGCCCACCTGCTCACAGTCCCACTGGAGCTAAACAGAAAGTCAGGGAAAATGTTTGTGTTTATCTTCTCAGCTCACACCACCACATCCTTCTTTTTCCCTTTTAGCCCTCCTGCCTCCTCTCACTCCTCCACAATCTTTCCTTTTTGGAGACAGTAGATTCAAAGCATATATTTTAAAGGTCATGATTAAAATTACAACTAAAAGAAATACAGGCTAATGTGTCTCCTCCAATTTTCTGTGCTGTGCCAGAGACCTACATGATTAATCCCTTCGAAGGAAATCTAATTTAATCTTATTACACCAAAGACAAGGCGTCCTTCACAAGTATCACGGCTGGGAACAGGTTGGTCTTCTCCTCAAGTTTCAACTTGTTCAGCATCTCATTCAGTTTACAACCAGTCATCACCCTGGCAACGTACTCACTGCACTGCCCTAAGCGTTTCCAAAATGTAAACAGTGCTCCGATGTAAGTTGTCAAGCACACACCCTGTATTAGCAGACTCCCTGGCTACTTCAGAAGATACAGATGCCCGATACTAGTAGAAGCAGCAAAACCTTTCACCTCATGAACTAATTAATGATCCCAAAGTAGAATAACGAGATGTGTGGAGATAGGGATTCAGTTATCTGGGTCATCTCTCATCTGGAGACAGTCAGATTCTACTGAGTAGATGCTAGATAACCGAGTAAGCAAGTTTCCTATCTATAACACTACATCTTACTATGACTGGTTAATTAAATCATGACAAATAACTTTCTGTGGCAAGTGGGAGGTGCTTAGAAGAGTTCCAGTGAGATGTCCACAAGTTCAGTGGAACTACATCTGAGCGTCTTTGCATTCCTCTGACTTAAAAATGTTCGCTGTAATTCTCTGGAGAGCTCTTGTATAGGAAAGAGAAATACTGAGGTTTTGCTCCACTGGCTTTTTGAAGTTACCTAGGTTTTTCTTTGGGCTTCTGCATCTTATAACTTCTTTGTCTTCCGGAATGAAGGTCCTAATTCTTTCATTAATATTCCTATCTGCCTGTAATGGTTTCTTCCTATTGGCTCTGCCTCTTCCAGTAACTTTGGTGTATGGAGGTGGAGGATCAGTCAGTCAGCGGGAGCTATGTCACGCTGTAGTAACAAAACGCTCCAAAACCTCAGTGACTTCCTCACCTTCTGTATCCATCTTGGGTCAGCTGGGGACTCAGCTCCTCACTGTCACTCTAAAATGTAGGCTGACAGGTTGGCTACCATTTCAAACATGCCAGTCATCAAGGCAGTGAGGAAAGAGGACTCTGGAGGGAACTGCACTGGCAACTAAATGCTCCAGGATGGGGGCAGGGGGGACAGCCCTCACACCCACACACAATTCATGAGCCAACACCAGTCATGGGCCACACCTCCGAGCCAGGAAGAGGCCCAGGAAGTTCCACCTAACCTTGTGCTGGAAGAGAGACGTTGGGAAGTAGCTGGTGAGTACCAGAAGGGATGACCACAGGAACTTCAGACAAAGATACAGTTACTGTCTTTCACTCGCTTTAGAATTCCCTTATTTTCCCTAGATTATAGCTTCTCTACTTTCAGCTTCACGGACATTACAGCTAAGACATTACTAAAGAAAAGCCTCTCTTCAGATAGTTATAAACAAGGATTGCTTGTGTTGGTAGCTCAAGGAAAGGAAAGAAATTTGCACATTGTTTGTTCTCACTTTCTCCTTTTCATGTATTTCTGGGTTTCCTTGACTTTTTTCCTTTCACCCTTCCCTGCTAGTCTCCTGCTCAATCTCTTTTATTGAAAAAAATTACTCAACACTTGATTTTTCCTTCTTCTTAGCTATTTGGTCCAATTGGAAAAGGATTCTGTGGAATAGCAGAATTCTAATTTTACTGGTTTCCCAACCCCCAAATTCAAGTGAATTTGTATCTTGAGATACAGTAAGGAGAATTACTGACCTGTCTGAACAGTGACTTGGTTTTGCTGGAACTTTCTCCCACTTGATAATTGAGAGCCCAGCCTGCTACAAAGCCTCTATATCTGGAAGTCCCCAAGAGGTAACTCAGTGTACAAGTCCAGTCCTTACTATGACTGGAATCTTCCATTGGGTCCAGACCCAAGCACCCTGCTGTGTAGTTCCTAATTGCCAAAACCGTCCAGCATTCTTGGTGAAGTGGAACGCTTCACTCCCTTTGTATCTTAGTCTGTTAGCAGGGGAACCAAAAGGGGGCTGCTTACAATCCTGGTGTGTATGTCGTGAACAGAACCAAATGGCAAACGCCAGAAGACTGAGGTTGTGTTACCCACACAGGTAGTTACAAGCTACCAAGTCAGGCCCTACAATTTCTAGAATGAGTTCTTTCCCTGAAAACTCGCAGTCTCTCCAGCAAACAGATTTGCCAGACCAGCTCTGAGCCTCACCAGACACACCTGAAGTCGGGCCACCAACCTAGAAGGACCTCTACATTTCACCCAAGAACACCACAAAAAAGTCTAGCCCAACCAAAAGCAGGAACAAATTCCGAAGCACAGGACTGAAAAGGCCAATGCCCATTGTTGAAAGCCAGGTAGGGAAGGGGTGGAGCGATGAGGCTGACCCAGAGCAGATATGGGCGACGTGGGGAGAGTGCAAAGTGAACGGACACTGCCTTCCGGACCCAGACGACCACTGCGAGGGCAACGCGGGGGCCCTGAGAGCCCGCCAACCCCGCCCGGACCCCGCCCAGGAGCGGGGACGGACGCGAACCTGAAGACTACCTTCCGCGGGCCCGCGCGGCCCCCGCGCCCGGGATGCCCGTGGGCGGGGCCTGAGCCTCGCCCCGCCCCCGCCGCCCGCCACTCGGGTCACCTGACCTGCCCGCGGCTCACGTGATCCGTCGCCTGCGCCGCCATTTTGGAGCTCCGGATGAGGAGTGGAAAAGCGGGGGGAACGAGGGAAAAGAGCCGGGAGAGAGGTGGGCGAGGACGAGGGCGCGGGCACGGCCAGGCTCCCGGCCGGCCCCAGGAGGCTCGCGGAAGCAGCAGCCGCCGCCCGACCGCAGGTACCGCGCCCCGGGGCCGCCCCCGCCCGCCGGCCGCGCCGCCGCCGGCCATGTGCGCCCTCCCCTCGGGCCTCCGCCGGCGCCGCCCGCGGCTCGCCACATGCCCCAAGTTCCGTGTCCCCTTTCAGTGGTCGGCGCCGCCCGCGGCGAGGCCTGCGCGCCCCGGGCGTGGCCGCAGCCGGGGCGGGGGAACCTCCGCTCCCGCATCTGTCACCGGCCGGTGCGCGGGCAGGCCCGCCTGGGCGCTGCTGCTTCCCTTGGCGGAGGGGGAGCCGCTCGGGCCAGTGGGATGGAGCGGAGAACGGCGGCTTGGCCGCCCCGCTCGACCACCTTCCTCAGCCCCATCGCCCCAGTCCTTCAGCCACACTGCCGGGTGTGCAAAAGCTGGGACGGAACAGCAGTCTAGGGCCCTCTGCACCTATTACGAACCTCTGAGATGAAGCGGGCTCCCCCGAGATCGCTGAGCCCATTGGGGAAAGCGCCCACCTCCTAAGACCCGGGGGCATCCGGAGCGAATGGTTGGTGTGGAAGGCCTGGATGATCAATTAGGCGGAGGCCACCGTCCAACCCGCAGGCGATCTTTTTAGTTACTGCAGTGGGCTGCAATTTGCTATCAGCCTGCATCTCTCTTATCAGGCAGTCACCGGATTTATCACCTTCTTGAGTTTGTACTTTCTCCGGCACGCCGCTCTGACTCAGTGTATGGGTTGCGTTATTGATTAAAAGAGAAAACTTGGCCCTCCATTCCTTTACCTCACTGACTCGTTTCAAATTAACTTCAGAGGAGGGCCAAAGACGTGCTCTCTGCCCTGGCAGTGAACTATTTACTTAACCATAATCGATAAGATAGTTGCATTCTAGGTGAAGTGAATAAGCATTCTTTGATCTTTGAGATTCGTTCTGAAACAGCAAAGAGATGTAGGACCAGGGCAGGAAACTGCGTTAAAAGATATATGGGTCAATCCACCGTGTCCTATCTTTTCTTGCTGCTATTCAGCCTACTGTGTTTGTAGAACTGTTTGCAGTTTGCAGAATCATCCTTTAGGTTGTATTTTTGGTTAAGATTAAAATAACAACATACAATTTATTGTTCCTTATTCGTTAGAAAGTGATATCAATAATATCACTTTCTAATGTATTTTGAGTCAGTTAGATAAATTCTGAGCTAAATCAATAAAACAGGTAGTATTTTGTGTCAGTTAGATAAACTCTGAGCTAAAACATAAAATACACAATTATTGGGAAAAGTTTCCAGAGCTGTATTTTCTAACTTGGGCAAAATCCTAAAGTCTACTTGTTAGATAAATTATATAAATTTGCATCACATAATTGGGTTACATGAACACTCCTCTGAATTTCTTTTTGACATAGAATATTGGGAAATTTTTCACTGCCAAAAAAAAAAATCATTACTTTGTTTTACTAAGAAAGAGAAATGTTTGATACTGTATACTTTCGTTCTTGGCCACAGCTGGATTTTGAAGATTGATCCAAGGGACTGTATTAATTTCAGGAATTGATTTGAAAGACACTGGCTCTGCCACTTAACAGCCATGTAACCTTGGGTAAGTCACTTAAACTGCACCACGTATCTCCTTATTTGTAAACCTGTGTAACACCCACCTGGCCTGTCCCAAAGAGTTATGAGGATCCAACACACTAACATGTTTGATACAGCATAGCTGTAAGGGGTTGTTATTCTTTTCAGTATTGATACTTTATACTTTTGTTCTCACTGAGACATAAGAGGAAAATTGGTGTATTGAGAAGGGGTGGATTTAGAATCAGATAGGCCCAGATTCCAAAGCTTCAACCAGTTATTACTTTACTTCTGTGAGCTTCAGATTCCTCATCTGCAAAAAGAGTCTTGTATCACCAGGAATTACATGAGTAATATACAAAATCTACAGGGGCATTTCTCCCTGGACCGTGAGCACCTCAATGGCAAGGATTCCTTTTTACTCGTTTTCGTAGTCTCCAGCACTGTGTTTGTCATGTTGTCGGTGCTCAGTAAATGTTAAATCTGAATATTGGTTAGCGGTAGTTAGGTCTTATGTCTTAATTGCAGCTGCCAAATTAGAATATTGCCGCAGGCTAGATGCCAGCTAAGAAATTTTAGACTATGAAATTCATATACTTGTGATATTTATACTCAGTTTTTTTTCTTATTGGCAATTAAGAGTTACATTAAGCTAAGGAAATTTTAATTCACATAAATTATGACCGGTATTAGTAAGATAAATCTATAAGTAATGTGTCAGCAGTTTCCAGGTAATTTTTTATATACAGTTTATAGTTCAGGGACATGAAAGTTCATCCAGCACCACTCTCTCATTTTACATCTGAGGAATCTAAAACCCGTAGAAACAGTGACTTGCCTAAGGTCACACAGCTAACTGAGGGTGTTCTGGGAGAGGAACCCATGAGCTTATTGTCCCCTGCCTTCTTTTGGCTGGAGTAAAATAAATGTTTTGTAATTTACAATTACAGTAATCTAGAAGAATGGGGAATTGGCCATTACTTCTATAGCACAATTTTTTTCTAGTTGGGAAAGAACAAATTCTTAGTCTGAAAGCAAAGGTTCTTTGTAACATATTGAACTGTCTTCATACATACACAGAAAATTACAGCCTTTCTCCAGGCGCACATGAATTGTTCAACTTGATTTTACTTAAGATAATCATACTGCTATAACTGAAAGGAACTAATTAGATATACAAATAAACCAAATAGCAAATTACAAGGAAATAAAGACAACTGAAATAATTTGGCTCTTTTCTTGGGAAAGACATTAATTATAAGCTTTTGCTTGTGGAATACTGTTGTCTCGGAAAGATTTGAGACTCAGTGGAAAAGGTTGTAGAACTTTTCCAGTTTGGGATACAACTTTTATTTATTTGTAACAATTTTGTCTGATGTTGTTACGTGTGAAGATTCCAAACAAGAAACCCTGTTTTGCTGATGCCTCTTGTCTTTTCTCTTCCTGGTAAACTTTCCTTTTCAGCCATATTGATCTTTTCACTAACGCCTAGATAGCATACTTATTCTCGCTTCTGAAAATATAATGATATTATGGCTACTTTTCTTGTTATTCTTACCCCTGTGTCAACAGAATTCCAAGAAAACAAATGGCACACCCCAATTAGGATAATTCAAGGAGGATATATTTACAAAAATACTCATGATAAAGGTGTAGGACTTGTATATCTGGAGAAGGGAGAGGTAGCAGAACTGGGAGAGTCTTGTGGAGCAGCCTGCCTGGAGAAAATGGCCTTCTATTGAGGAACGTGGCCAATTTGAGGTGACTCAGACGGTCGGAACTAGGGAAGTGAATATTCTGATCCCACTCTGCTGCCTCCCTCTCACCTCCTGTCCTGGCTGCCCATCGGCGTAACTCGACCAGAAACCAGAGGGCATGGGCGCCTAATGATGTAATCCCTCCTGGGGCAGAGAGCAGAGTGGAGAAGAGGAGACAGTAAGCCTAGAGGGACAAATGGATGACATCTGGCATGCCCTTCTGGAATACGGCATACACCTGACCTCTTAAAGAAGCCTTTGCTTACTTTCCTATACCACAGTGAGCTCCTTAGTCTCTGTTAGGATTTGGTCGTTGACTGTTGCCTTCTGATGGTTTTACGTTGTGTACTCTTGCATTGTTTCAAAGCTATTAATCCTTTTTAATTTCTAAATATGTTTGTCTTATCCGCTCAATTCAGTTTTAAACCATGAATACTGTGAATTTAAAATTTTTCCCATTCTTCCTGGTACTTTGCTTGGTGCCATGCACATAATTTTTTCTGTAACTTTTTGTTAAGAAAAATTTTAAAGATTTACACTAGTAGAAAGAATAGTATAATGAACTCCTAGGTGCTCATCACTCGACTTCAATTACAAAACTTGCCATTCTTACTTTATCGCTACCCTCTCCACTCACCCACACGATGGTAATATTTTTAAAGTTGCATTTACATTGATCTCTTGGAAGCCGTGGATAGTATGCACATTATCGTAATCCATGTTGTCATCATTATTGAGCCACTGGGATTGTATTTGTACTCCTTCTTTTTATCCCTTTTATTATTCAAATAAATTTTATTTCACTTGACGTGCAATCTCATATATATGCACATTAGTGGCCTAAGTGAAATTTTTCTGGAAATTTGAAGAGTTGGCCCTAAGGTCAGCTTAACTTCCTCTCTTTGTATACTTTATCGTGAACTGTTTATCTAACCTTTTTTAACAGAGACTTTTGTTTTAATGAGACTTAACTTGTGCGTCGATTTTGCCATGTGGACCCAAACTGGTTTTTCAGGTGTTTCTTGATGTATTTTATGTTGTCATATCTGTTTTATGGCTGCCATTTCTATACTTATCCCCAAATGTATGCAGCCTCTAAAATGAGATACTTACATAAATGTTCAGGGAAAATTGGAGCATCTGCTGCAAGTTTCCATTAGCTCTTAATGCCTGAGCAGGCACAGCTTTAAAAATCTGAATGTTTTGTCAGATTCTTTTATATTAGTCTTTTGCTTGAGATAAAATGAACTCATCTTCTTCATTTCACTTTCTTTTTAAGGTGCACACTGACATATCCACAGGGAGCAATTTGCACTGCTCTGTCTCCCTCCTATTATATCATTAGGTAGGAGAGGGATAACATGAGTCACCTTTGTAACCCTGTGGGTGTGCAGAGTCTGTTGAGCAAATATTCACTTGTTAACCTCCAGATTATCAATCAGCCTACATGGATGTCACATTTCATGGGGAAGGATACCATAGATCTACAGTAGAGCACCAAATCTTGTACAAGAAATTGAATGTTCAGGGATTCCTGTTATTAACTATTATTTAACTAATTTGCATTTAACAAGTGAAGTGAAAGAAAGCCTTAAGTGAATGACCCTAAAGGGAAATCATAGTCACATGAAGAGCCACAGCTCACTTTGGCCTAAAGATGTGGAATTCTCAGGCAATAAAGTGACTTATGAAGTCACAAAGGGTTTTTCTAAGGAAATAAATTGTTCCCCCACTGATCCCCTCTTTAGTGACTTAAGGTTGAATTTAGAGATCTGAAAACACTTGTATTCTTCCTACTTGAGAAAGATGCAAAGGAGCTAGTCTTTTGAGAGGTAATGCCCCTAGATTGTTAAGGGCAGAGGGTGGCTAAAGGACTACTGCCTGTGGGAGCTGGGATAGCTGTCACTGTTGTAGTGGCTGTGGAAGGCATTCCCTGCAGTGGGTGCACTTAGAGGGGGAAAAGAGAACAAAGCTGATCACATAGGGCAGAGTGTTAGGAAAGAGGGAAGAAATAGTACTAAGGAAGCCGAGAATAAAATGTTTGCATTTTTGCCTGATGTGGACCTAGATATAGAAAGCTAGTGTGCCAGAAAAAGTAGAAAATAGGAGAGGAGAAGCATAACTGCTGCCAAGAGTTGATATGGGAGAACTGGCACTGAAGCAGGTCAGAGCACTGGTGGGGTCTGGCAGGAGTTTAGGTATGATCTTGGGAGGTGCTAAAGGGCCCTTTTATGTTGATTCACCCACCTGGGGGAAGAGGAACCCTGATTCACCTTCTACAAGAAGAATTCGGAGCCTCTGACTGGGGTTTAAGAATGGTATGATCTTTGGTCTATAGCCAGTGCCACTAAAAATTTTGCTGGCATTTGTTGAATGTTGTGAGTAAGATCCCAGAATGCACCTAAAATGTGGAAAAACAAAACTTGTTGCTGGAAAAAAGCCTACACTTAAAAATGTGATCCAAGTCAACAAATTAATCTCACTTTAAGCCAAAGGAAATGTTTGAAATGAAAGTACTGCCAGGAAATAGAGTATTCAAAATTTAGGCTGAAAGATATTATGAGTATTTTATGTTTAGTGACTTTCTTGGCCGTAATGCATTACTAGAACCTACAGATAACCCCTTCTAAGGGCTCTCTGCATATTTAGACTTGAAACACAACTAGGATATCAATTTATTTCCTTTTCTGATACCCCTTTCCCTTTCAGAAAAAAAATATGTATATGTGTGTGTAATAATTGACCACTAATATGACCTCTAGAAAAAAAACCACAGCATAGTTTGTGGTTTATCTTCGGGAAGATAAAGGAAGTAAAAGAAGGAACTGGATCTTTGCTTTTATTTAGTTTCATTTGCGTAGTACTTCTCAAAGTTTGCTACGCTCTTTACAATAGGTTATATAACTGTATTTTCACAATTCCAAAGATTTGGGGAGGAAAAACCTGAAATTTGTGATTTTAGTAATAAATCTACGATTATATTTGGTGTAAGAAATTGTCTCCCAAGAACTCTCAGTCATGTATTGGCTTTACAGAATGGTATTTCATAATAACTTGAGGTGGGAATGGCTGTGTTCCTTCAGGAACAGGAGTCATTTGTTTTGGTATTGTGCCAAAAGGGGGGAGAACTGATTGGGTCTAGCTAGATGTCTAGGGGAAAGAAAGTGAAGAAAAAAGGAGATGCAGATTGTTAAAGTTGTTTCCAGAGGAGGAAATGAAGGATGGAAACATCTGCATCATGGATCTTGATAGGAGATAGCATTCCAAAGAGAAATTCTGAACAATTTAGGTCTCTAT
The DNA here is from genome assembly GCA_031878705.1 of Tapirus indicus. Lineage (NCBI taxonomy): Eukaryota > Metazoa > Chordata > Mammalia > Perissodactyla > Tapiridae > Tapirus > Tapirus indicus. The sequence goes on from CM062926.1 coordinate 3,780,597, forward strand.
GAGGAAAGCAGGGTATATTGATATGGAGCTCCCAAGTTAGAAAATACTTAGATTAGCTTAGATTTCCTGAATTACAAACCTGTAATTATCCTATAACCTGGTATTTCTTTCTGTTGTATATTATCCTTCGTAGATATGGAAGAAAGCAGCAGTGTTGCCATGTTGGTGCCAGATATTGGAGAACAGGAAGCTATATTGACTGCTGAAACTGTCATCAGTTCATCACTGGAAATTGATGATCAAAGGAAAGCTAAAACGGATCCATTAATCCATGTTATCCAGAAGTTAAGCAAGATAGTGGAACATGAAAAGTCACAAAAATGTCTTTTAATTGGGAAAAAACGCTCACGTTCAAGTGCTGCAATGCGCTCTCTTGAAAGCCAAGAACTTGGTGAGATTCCAGCTAAAGTAACCCAGTCACCTGCTGCCGATGTTAGAAGGGCTGAGATGTCACAAATACATTTTACACCCGACTCTCTTGCCCAGAATGATGGGAAGGCTATGTCTTACCAGTGTAGCCTTTGTAAGTTTCTGTCATCTTCATTTTCTGTGTTAAAAGATCACATCAAGCAGCATGGACAGCAGAATGAAGTGATATTAATGTGCTCAGAGTGCCATATTACATCTAAAAGCCAAGAGGAACTTGAAGCTCACGTAGTAAATGACCATGAAAACAATGCCACCAGTCCCACTCAATCCAAAGCCCAGCAGTGCATAAGCCCCTCCAACTCCTTGTGTCAGAGAACCACAGAAAGAAATAATGACACCTCTCCTGACATCCCAGTAAGTGTGGACAATCCACAAGCTCGTACTGCCCAAACTGCGTCCATGGCAGAGATGGGGAGGAGGAAATGGTATGCCTATGAGCAGTATGGCATGTATCGATGCTTGTTCTGTAGTTATACTTGTGGCCAGCAGAGAATGTTGAAAACACATGCTTGGAAACATGCTGGGGAGGTTGACTGCTCCTATCCAATCTTTGAAAATGAAAATGAGCCCCTGGGCTTGCTGGATTCTTCAGTGGCTGCTGGACCTGCTGGGGTTGACGCAGTAGTCATTGCTATTGGAGACAGTGAACTGAGTATCCACAACGGGCCATCCGTACAAGTGCAGATTTGCAGCTCAGAACCTTTATCATCCTCGTCTCCTTTAGAACAGAGTGTGGAAGGGGGAGTTCCTCTAAGTCAGTCAGTTACCCTTGACCCTAATGAGGAAGAAATGCTGGAGGTGATCTCTGATGCAGAGGAGAATCTGGTTGCTGATAGCCTACTCTCATCAGCACAGAAAATCATCAGCAGTAGCCCAAATAAAAAAGGCCATGTTAACGTAATAGTGGAGCGTTTGCCGAGTGCCGAAGAAACTCTCTCACAGAAACACTTCCTCGTGAATGCTGAAATCGACGAAGGGGAAAACCTGAGCCCTACAGAAACCCAGGGTGGATGTGAAGAAAGAGATGAAGTTTATCGTGCTGATAAATGTGCTGTTGATATTGGGGGGCTGGTCATAGGCTGGAGCCACCCAGAGAAGACAGACAGCGAGTTAATAAGTAAAGGACTGGCTCCTGATGAGAATGCCCCACCGGGCCGAAGAAGGACAAATTCCGAGTCTCTAAGACTGCACTCTTTAGCTGCAGAAGCCCTGGTCACAATGCCTATTAGGGCCGCAGAACTAACAAGAGCCAACCTTGGGCACTACGGGGATATAAACCTTTTAGATCCAGATACTGGACAAAGGCAAGTAGATAGTACATTGGCAGCATATTCTAAAATGATGTCACCACTTAAAAACTCTTCAGATGGATTAACTAGTTTTAACCAAAGCAACTCTACCTTGGTTGCGCTCCCAGAGGGTAGGCAGGAACTGTCAGATGGGCAAGTAAAGACAGGCATCAGCATGTCCTTGCTCACTGTAATTGAAAAATTGAGGGAAAGGACAGACCAAAATGCTTCTGATGATGACATTTTGAAAGAGTTGCAGGATAACGCCCAGTGCCAACCAAGCAGCGATCCAGGTTTGTCAGGAAGCAACGTGGTGGAATACATCCCTAATGCTGATCGGCCCTACCGCTGCCGCTTGTGTCACTACGCCAGTGGCAACAAGGGCTACATCAAGCAGCACTTGCGAGTCCATCGACAGAGACAGCCGTATCAGTGTCCTATCTGTGAGCACATAGCTGACAACAGCAAAGATCTGGAGAGCCACATGATCAACCACTGTAAAACAAGAATATACCAGTGCAAGCAGTGTGAAGAATCTTTTCATTATAAGGTAAGCATTGGTTCATGAAATCATTCAGAGAACCTTAGAATTTTAGAGCAAGGAGGGAACTTTGTAGACATAGTCCAACCGCCTCATTTTATAGATAAGGAAACTGAGGCCCAGAAAACATTGATAATTTGCCCAGGGGATCCCAACTAATCAGTATGAAAGTTGGGATGGAAATCTAGGTCATCAGAATTGCTGGTGTAGGATTCTTTTCCCTGCCTGCCACCACCTTAACAGCCTCTGTGTTTATTGCTTTAGTGTTTTAGTGTGTACATCTTTTTTAAAAAGTATTGGTTTTAAATTGCAAGGGAATTACAAGAGAATGTGTAGTGAAGGGACAGCATACACACATTTATTTGACTTACACAAATTTAATTCTACATTATCAATGCAAAATAAATATCTGTTTTTCATCTTACGTGGCCCCCAAATACAAGTCATTCACTTCAGCTGCTACACAACCAACCAACAGTGATTTGTATCATTGCAGAAGGAAAAATGGGCTGTATTGTACTTGTGAAAGACAATACAGTGGAAGTGGAGCCATGTATGTTATGTTTTATGGACAGTTTAAAGGACTTTCAAGGATTACTTTGACTGTGATTTTCATCTTGTGCGCTACCTTAAAACCAACAACCAGCATGAAATGCTGTTTTTGTAAAAGAAACTTGCATTCGTTGAATCATTGATTCAGAACTTTTCTTCTTCAATGTGCCAGTTAACTTTTCAAAAAATAAAAAGAATGTATCCTAACGGGCTAACTGGGATGTAGACTTTCTCTCAGATTACCCAGAGTTGAGGTCTAGCTGGCGGTGGAAAGGTAATCCAGAATAAAAAGGACTTTGAGTCTGAGACTCACCACCTGCATGGATTGCCCTCGTGAAATTCTGAAATGGCCTCAGGCCACCGAACAAGTAGTGCATCCAAATGGGCTGCAAAAGCAAGTTCCAGAAGTTTCCAGGAGTTTCTTTTGCTGTTGCACTCTTGATTCATGGGAGTGGAAGTGGAGGAGGAAGATATCCTTGGAGGAGCCATTGCAATTAGGTCTCTCTTACGCATTTAGTTGATATTCATAAGCAAAAGTTAGCAGGAGTCCAGCAGTTAAGTATGATTGGATTTATTTTTCTGAAGGTGTTGAGTTATTCTGAACACTCTGCTCTTTCATCCTCTGGGCCTGCCAGCAGTTCAGTAAGCATGCAATGCATAAACACTTCCTAAGACCGTGGTGGCTTCCTTTCGGAGAATGTGGAAAGGGGAACTGTCTTTTTGATGAGATTGTGATTTCCCTAGTATATTTCTTTCCATAAACTGTCAAATGTGTCAAATTATCTGTTAGCACATTTGATTTTAAAATATTGGTAGTGTGTTCTAGGTATTAGGCCATGAAAGCAATTAATTCCTTCTTCTACGGCCTCCTAGTAACTATGGAAGGATATTTATTGAAAATTACATATTAATTTCTCTCAATTTTTTTAGAGTCAGCTGAGGAACCATGAAAGAGAGCAACACAGTCTTCCAGATACCTTATCAATAGCTACTGCTAATGAGTCAAGAATTTCCAGTGATTCAGCTGATGGAAAATGTGTTCCGGAAGGTATCCGTGCTTTGTTTTACACAGGCTCACTGACTAGCATATGAAGTAAAAGTACCCTCAGTTGTCATGTGGGTTATTTTCAGGGCTAATGCTGCATATATTTTTTTCTATTTTTATATTATGGATGTGAGTGAATCTTAACCGCTGTTCCTGAGGGAATTCTGAGTTCTAAATGAAGTACTGTATTAGCAAGTACTCCTCAGCTTCATCTGTGTAGAGAGCTACTACGTTGAAATTTATGCTGTCCTGTAAGAGCCAAGTACCGCATAAACCCTTAGGTGACATACCAGCAAGCCAGGGAAGCTGCAGCATAAAGCAAGCCTCCTCTCCCTCTCTCAGTACCGGTTGACCCAGTGAGAACACAGCTTTTGCAGCTGGTAGACCCCCACCTCAAACTTGAACTGAGGCTTCCTGCTGTGATCTTATTCCTATCCAAGTATGACTGCCAGATTTCATCTGCATTATTTAAAAAAAACACACACACAAGATCTTTTTATGTACTAGTTAGGTACCCGTCAGCCGAGTTTCTGCTATTAGGAATATTAGAATCAAAAGATTTAATTAGAGTTCCACAAAAAGGCGGATGCCACATCCGGAGAATTAGGGACGAAGCGTAATAAGCTGCGCTTCCTTGCATCAGCTCACTTCAGTTGATATACTTTAAATGTCTCAAGTGTGGTACATAGTGTTTATGGGAAATAAAACATTGGGGTGACTTTCCTTTTTAGATTTCCTAAGAATTAAAGTTAGAAACAACTGCAGAGTAAAATGTTTTACCATAATGTTTCATTAAATTATACCCCAGAAAGCATAACTGATTCTAGAATGTTTCTGAAAGAACTGATTTTGACACGACTGTAGCACCAAAATTCCCTTGTCAAACAGATGTCGTCCCTGTAAAACTATCCAAAACAAAAGGAGTTTATGACACAGCATCTGTTTCTGCGATAGATGGCTGAGCTAAAACAGTTTTGTTTCCTTTTCACAAAATAGCCCTAAATGCCTCCTTTTATTTTAATTCATTATGTTTCCATATCCCCTTTAAAGGAGACATTAAAACATTGGATATCATTGGATCATAAATCCCTAATGAAGGAATAAAGTAAGTACTACTCAGTGGCACCACCTGCGGTTAATACCAGTGGTGGAATATGTCTTTTCTAGCAAATCTTCAAAAGCAGTAATTTAAAACTGTGCAAATGGGTGAACAAATTAAAGCTCACAATTTTAATAGAAAAGATTAAAATGTCAGCTCAAAATTAAAATAACCAGCTCGAGCTTTACATTAGCATCTGTCCACCATATTCCATTTTGCAGCATCTCTTCTTTGTGGGTCATACTCTGTTTCTTAGGGTTAAATTGCTTGCCGGACCTTTTTTCCTCCCACTTGGCTCCATTTGCTTTTCTCTGTTATGGTGGTATAACAGTTCAGTGACTCCTTACCTCCTACGTACTGACTCCTATACTGATACTTGATTAATTCAGTAGGAGATCTTTTGAAATCTGGTTGTCAGGCCAAAGAACAAGTTTTTAGCTCACAAAGAAGGTAAAAATAATTTATGTTTTATTGAAACTTCTTTAACCATTTAGTAAACTTATTAAACAAGCGGGGATTTGTGTGCCTCTGTGGTCCCCAGTGTCTGCCCATTTTGATAGCACAGAGAACTTAGGGCATGTTCTCCACTCAGAGGTCCAGTGTGATGTACCTCAGACACTCATTCTGCCAAAAGGCATGGGGTACCCATCTTGGGCTGGACACTGTGCTAGGTGCTAGGAGTACAGTGAAGGCCTCGCTGTCTTTGAGGAACCCGGCCCAGTGAGGCGGACAGAGCTGTACTGGCGGGCATGTCAGCAAACACCACGGGTACTCTAATAGAGCACCTTTGAAGGTGGGCAAAGCACTTTCATATGGTGTTTCTTTGAAATTTATTAAATTATTCTTTATTGCAAACCTGCGATTTCCCAAGCCCTGTGGATTCAGTGTGAACAAAACAGGCACATCTCTACCTGCAGGGAGTCTATAGCAAGTGACAGGTAGACTTGATGCCAACATGCAGGAAATGTAGAGACTGTGATGAAGGACAAATACATAGTGCCCCTGGGCATGCTGGGAGGTTCCAGTGTTTCCATTTTGTAGATGAGAAAACTGAGTCCTCAAGAGGTAAAATAATTTGCCTGTGATCACACTGATACTAAGTGGCAGAGCAAGGACTCAGCCCAAGTTTTTGAACTTTAAATCCAATATTCTTTCCATTGGAAACAGTTGTTTGAAGTAGCACAGGCTCTCATTCTGTGCTATATTAAGTTTTTCCATCTGTCATTTTTATTAGTTGTCATTGATCTGTAATATTTCTCACACAAAACCATTATCCAATATTTCACACTTCATTTTTTCAGGGTTTTTTTAAAACTGTATTTGGAACAGTGCCACTTATAATCAAGTCCAAGTTTTTAACCTACCAATTAAGAGCAATACTTAGATTATAATGATGATTAGTATGTATATTAATGTTACAGATTTATACCAAGAAATTAGGACATTTTGTTCTGCTTGGCAAAAGTAGTTACTAGCAAAAGAAAATTTCAATTTTAGAAAGCTTAAATTTAACTTAAGGATTTTCTTTGTTTTGTTAAAATTTCAGTGTGGGTTTTCTTTTGTACCACGAATTTTACTCAGCTGCACTATGTACTAGTGTTCTACCTAAGCTTGCTTCCTACTCTGCCTTATTCTTCAGCTTCTTTGCTTGCTCTGTTTCTGCATATAAAGCAGTCAGGCTGTGAGTGGCCTGTGGACTTGATGCTGACAGAAGAGTAGATAAAGCGTTGAATATCTTCAGGAACGGTTTCACCTGATCAAGTCATTCAGCTTGTATTGTCTCAAGCTTACCCTGATGTGAACTATTCAGCTCCCTTGTTGCAGAATGAATTTAGCAACAGGGCCTGTTTCCATTGGATCCATGGTTCCTGGATTTCAGAGAGCTGCATATTCATGCTCGTCATAACCTTTGTCCTTGTGACCTGTCAGTTTACTAGATAGAATTATACTACGTTGGATAGCACTTAATAATTTGCAGTTGCTTTTCCTTCCATTGTTGCGTTGATAGCTGACAGTTAGAAACAAAGGAAAACCACACAGTGAAAAAGCTGTAGGCTTTTTATATTGAGTTTGTTATACATGCTTTGTAGCCATACTTTATAATATTGGGTTGTAGTGTTAAATTACGGCTTGTTGGCAAATCATTGTTTCCTTTAGACAATATATCCAATATTGATTAGACTAATACCTTTCAAATTAACAGTGTATCCCTGGCTAATTCAGCTGCTACACAGTCAGCAGGGCTGCTGGCATCAAGTTCATTATATTTTAGAATTTTGTACAAGGTTATGTAGAAACTAACCCAGTGTATCTATGTTTACAGGTCAGATGATGTTCAGTTTATATCTGCTGATAGTCCAGATGCAGGAGAACCTGTAAAGCCGTGTTCAAACTTGTTAACTTTATTAAACAGTGAAAAAGCCTTGATTGAAATGTTACACTGTGTGGGATAAATATTCATTTACAATGGAATGTAAATGCTGTCATTTGAATCTCATCAAAGCATATTGCTAAAACTCTGAAATACCTTGTCTAGGGAATAAGTCTTCAGTCCAGAAACAGTATAGATGTGATGTGTGCGATTATACAAGTACAACATACGTTGGTGTCAGAAACCACAGACGAATCCATAACTCTGATAAGCCGTACAGGTAAGTGTGATGATCCTAGAGTTGTAATGTTTGTATTAAAATATTTTATAGTTAAAAAAAGTAGAAGTAATTAATTCATAACACTTGTTTAAACACAGGTTAAGCACTAAGAAACTTTCACTCACTGCTTTCTTGAGTGTTGTTTAGTTTCTTAAAGAATATGAACTTTAAGGCCAGCCCCGTGGCATAGCAGTTGAGTTCGTGCCTTCCGCTTTGGCGGCCTGGGGTTCGCTGGTTTGAATCCTGGGCATGGACCTACTCACCATGCTGAGGCAGGGTCCCACATAGAAGAACTAGAAGGACCTACAACTAGGATATTCAACTATGTACTGGGGCTTTGGGGAGAAAAAATAAAAAGAGGATGATTGGCAACAGATGTTAGCTCAGGGCCACTCTTCCTTAAAAAAAAAAAAAACTGGTAAGCAGAAGCTTATTAAAAGAAAAGAATATGAACTTTAAGCTTGAGTGTTAGGACAATAGGCATTTTGTCTAGTTGAGATACAGGAAGATGTATATATATCATTTTTGTTTTGTTTTATTTGGGTATAAATTATCATAGCAATTTTCAGTGCTTAGACTACATTTCAATAATTCGGCAGTTAAGTACTCAATATTCCAGCAAAAGATCCTTAAAACTTAAAAGCAATAAAATTCCCTATGAAAAATTCTGTTTTTGAAAATGGATGTATCGTGTAGAATAAGGTCATTTAATTTAATTTTGTTACTTGATTTTTTACAAAAGCCAGTTCTAATTTGTATTGTCAGAAAACAGGCATTCTCAGTTGATCAAGATAGGCTGATAAATAGAAATCATTATTTCTTAAACTTTGCCTCTTGAAAATAAACTACTTGTTTATGTAGAGATACATTTTTGCAAAGTTTGGCTGTCACAGAGCTAGAGAGCTTGTTCTCCTTGCAGACATGATGGAACATCAGATTTCCACTCAGAACTGAGCCAGTCACCATGACCAATAGCTAGGCCACGGGCATGAACTCTTATAACCCCTTGTCAAAGCTTATTTCACGTTTTAACTCTCTCTCCAGGTTTTGTAGATATGACACAGGTGAGTGTGGGGAAGTTACTATAGTAATATCTAAATGAAAACCTGACAGACTATGCCTTAAAATGTCACTGTTTGATCCCATAGTGTGGCATTCTCTCTCTCTATGTATGGTTTTAAATATTTAATATGTGCTTGATTTGCTAGCCAGCAGACTTACTTATAATCACCCTTCACACAGTATCTCTGTTGGCAAAGTCTTGTAGCTCTATGGAATGTGTTTGACCTTGCCTCAGTGTCTCTATTTTTATTTCAAATATTGTTAAAACTGGGATCCCTAAGAAATATTTTTTTCCCCCAAGTATAAGGAAGGCTATTAACCACTGTTAATAATAACTCAATACCGTAAATTGTGGATGAGTGATAGGTGGTATTTAACATGTATCATTTATGATTTACACCAGGAGGTATGTAGGAGAGCATGATGGAACCAGGAGTGCTGGTTAATCTGGTATGAGGAGAAAGCTTTGCCTTTATATTTTGGGTGTCTTTATTCTTAAATTTAATGGCATGCTGTGCCAAATTCATGTGACCCAGACAAGAATAAAATAACATTTTCTGGATCTATAGTTAGACTGTTTGTTCAAATTCACGGAGAAATATTTATTGAGCAAATACTATGTTCCGGGAGGTGTGCTAGGCTCTTAGACTATAGTCATAATAAAAAAGATATCATCCCTGCCATCATGAAGCTTGTAGACAAACAATAAACAAGTAAACTCTCAAATATACAATTACAATGAATTTATGAAAGAGGTTAATGATTGATTCTGGCTCTGTAGAAGAGAGTTAAATCTACCTGAATAGTCTTACAGCTTAAAGACTCATTTTGGTAGCTTTTGGTGTCTCAGGGATTCTGTTTCCTTATGTTCTTAAAATATTCACAGAGTCATAGGATTGTTGCAGTTGTCCTAGGGTCTTTCCTGCCAATGGGCAGTATCCTGTGAGAATCCTCTTCCTGTTACGTCAGAGAAATCTCAGTATGTTATTTTCCAGATTTATTCACACTGCACAAAAAAATGTTGTCGTACCACCCCCTTGTGTAATTACCACCACCTTTTTCTCATAACTCTTATTTTCCACCTTTCAAATCTTGTGACTCTTCTTTTAACCTTCTTTAAATACTTTAAATACACATCCCCGCTTGTCTTCATGGGGTTTGCAGTCTGCAGAGCATTATGGATTCACGTGTCCTGTTCCAGTATGTTTCTAGGACTTTCTGTTTGTTTTCATATACTGTTTGCCTTAAGCTGAGCTAGTAAGCGTAGTTCTTGATATCTAATTTAATCTAAATTATTGTAGTAGTTTTTCTGGCTTATTTCGTAGATGTTTCTTTTAGTTTTCCTGTCTGGTACACTGACAGTCAGAGTTTGGGCTTGTTTTCTCAGAGTCCCTACCCCATGGATTTCTGATTCCCCACTTTTTGTTATGAAACATGATCACAAGTGGCAATGATGAATGTCTTGTAGAGTAAGGGTGCCTTGCTGTAACTTCTAGTCTTCGCACAAGGACAGAACAGGTTCATCGTGTTCTTAACGTGCCTGTAATGTAATAGGTTTTCTGCAGTGTCAATAACTATTCTCTTCTCATGCCTTTGCTTTTCATGTTGCCCTTCCAGTCCTCCACTGAACCCATTTGTGTGATCTGGGCAGTGCAGCTTCGTGTCTAAGAGCCCTGGCTCTGGGAGCAGATAGGCCTGGGATTGAATCTGAGCTCTCTGACTCAAGGCATTTGTCACCTTGGGCAAACTTTTTGACCTCTCTAGGCTTGGTCTTGTCATTTCTAAAATGAGGATAATTAAGATAACTGCTTTACAGAACTATTGTGAGGACTGAATTAAATACCGTTTGTAAGGTACTGGCACATAATCTAATAGTTATTGGACCCAGTTTCTATCCTCATCCCATCTCACTGATGTCATGTCTCATTTAAAATAAAACCTCTCATCATTTGGGAAACAAAGAATAATTTTGTTTCTGAATAGGCAGGCATAGTTTATTTTACAAGAGAGATGCTGTGCTCAGGTAGAAATACTGTCACAGCTGAGGTCCCCATGCTGTCTTGGGGGCAGCCAGTATGTTGGGAGCACTCTTGCTTTAGAGTCTCAGGCCTGGGCTATGTACCTCCTATGCCAACTGGGTGACCTTGGGGGTGTTATTTTCCAAATTTATTCTCACTAAATTTATTTCCAAATTATGCCTCCTTTCCCATATGAAACTGGGAAGAATACTGCCTAGCTTGTAATGCGTTGTGAAGATTGGAAGAGATTATGTATATTAAGCACCCAGCATGTTATCTGGTGTACTGAGGGGGCTGGTTCCCTTCCTCTGCTCATGAAGTCATGAGGTCATCTCAGAAACCCTGTCCTCATTACAGAAGAGGGCTGTTTTCCATTCCTGAATAGACAGGGAACGATGAAAAAAGCGTCGTCCCATCCCCATCCCACCAAATGCAGCCGACTTTGTTTTTCAGTGCTTTATTGAGCATTCTATGCAAACCACCACCAATTGTAGTTATACCTGATATTTATAACATTGATCCCAAAGTTTCTAAAAGGTTCTGTTCAGAATTTTCAAATATTAGATTGTCCTCGGTTTAGCTTAATATTGCAGAGTTAGAATTCCCTGAGTTGACATCCCCCAATACCACTATTGTGAATGACTGGCTAGAGATGGAAGATGAAGCAGCAACACGTTTTCCTCAGGTTACCCAGTTTCCTTCTGACTATATGGCATTGAACCCATTTGCCCTTAGAAACACAACTATATTGGTATTTAGGTTCCAAACTACACCGTGCTGGGGCGGGGGATAGGAAGGACAATGTGACAAAAAGGGAAGTACACAGGCTCTGGACTAAAGTGCTCAGCACACTCCCTGGCACATAGCAGGTGTTCAGTAAATGTTTACTCATGGTTATCTGTCTACCTCAGTTTTCTGCATCTATAAAATGGGTCTGGATGTATAAGTTTATTGTATTTTGAAAGTAAATGTATAGTGGTATTACTGTGCATTTTTATTCCTTAAGTAGAAGAGCTACCCAGTTATGTTTGTTGAATTTTTTAATAGCCAGTCCAATTTTAATATCCAGTCCAAAAATATCCAATATTTCCCTAAATATTTCAAAAATATACTTGTAGAGTTAGTTTGTTCATATCAGGAGCTAAACAAGGTCCAAACATTGCATCTGATTGATAAGTCTCTTAAGTCTCTCTCTCTTTAAAATTTTTAAATAGACTATAATTTAAGGTAGTATGTATCCTGAAAATCGTGTAAATGATACGTGTGCAGCTTGATGAATGGTCTCAAATTAAACGTATCCTTGTAACTACTCAGACCAAGAAATAAGCCATTGCCAATTCCTCAGCAGTACCCTCTTCTGGGGCCTTCCACTCATTAACTACACCCCTTCTCCTTCCCCAGGTAACCATCATCTTGACTTCTAACATCGTAAATTAGTTTTGCCTGTTTTTGAACTTAATAGAAATGAAATAATGCAGTACATATTCTTTTATGTCTGGCTTTTTTCACTCAGCATCATTGTGTGTAATTCAGTGTAGAACTACTACCTTCCTTTTCGTTGTTATGTCGTATTCCATTATAAGACTATATCACCATCCATTTATTCATTTTACTTACTATTGGTGGATATTTGGATTATTGCCAGATTTTCCCCCCATTATGAATAATGCCATTTTGAACATTCTTTTACATGTTTTTTGGTGTGTGTATGAAATGAGTCCATTCCCATTAGGTTTATACCTAGCAGTGGAATATCTGAATAACAGGGCATGCATAGATGCTCAGTTGGGTAGATATTGTCAACATTTATCTAGAATGGTTGTACCAATTTGTAGTGGTTGTACCAGCTCATATCCTTACCAACACTTCGTATTGTCAGTCTTTAATTTTAATCTTTCTGGTAGGTGTCTAGTGGTATGTTGTTGTGGTTCTAATTTGCACTTCCCTGGTAATTTATGAGGTTGGGCATCTTTTCATTTGTTTATAGGCTACTGCCCCTTTCTTTATTGGGTCGTCTGCCTTTTTCTTACTCATTTGCAGCAGTTCTTTATATATTCTGACTACAAGTCCTTTGTAGTCACATATCTTCGCCTAAGCTGTAGCTTGCTTTTCTACTCTCAGTGGTGTTTTTTGTTAAACAGAAATTTGTAGTTTTAATGTAGTCAGATTTATTAATCTTTTTCTTTGTGGTTAGGGCTTCTATGTCTTTCTACTCTGAAACTAATGTTGATTTTTTGAAATTGCCTTGTGAGTCACAAAGATGATTGAGGTAAAGTGTGTGCTTATAAAGTAATGAGCCTGATTTTCAGGGATGCACATCAGCTGGGCCAAAAATATTCTGTGCTTATGTATTCATGAGCCTGATTTTCTAATATGGCACCAAAACTAAAAAAAGTATGTCAAAAAAAACAAAAACCAGGAAGGTTTTAAGCAGTGGGAATGACATTTTGGAATGACAGAGTTGCCTCTCAATGTGGTCAGTCATTGTATAAAGTCTGGTCTTTACATAAATATAAATATATTAGAAATGATAATCATAGGTAACATTTTTTAGAACATTTTTCGTGGGCCAGGCAATGTGCTAAGTACTTGATATGTGTCAGCTCACTAAATCTGGACAACAGCTCAGTACTTAGGAATATTACTGTTACATTTTCATAGATATGGAAACCAAGCCTGGATAGATAAAACAACTTTCCCAGGGTCTCACGAGTGGCAGAGCTGGGGCTTGAACCCTTGCTCCTGTCAGCTGTGCACTCTGCCTATCTCTGTTATGCCCAAGAGAATTCGTCATGAGGCAGGCGTCCTGCTGCTCATTGCCAACCCCCCCTCGCAACTTAGTGGTGTAAGACAGCCGCTGTTTTATCATGCTCAGGGATTCTGTGGGTCAGGAATTGAGAAAGGGCACCGTCGGGATGGCTTGTCACTGTTGCATAAGGTCTGGGGCCTCCACAGGGAAGCCTTGAAGGCTGGAGGTGGCTCAGACAGCTGGGGTTGCAGTCATCCGAAGGCTCCCTCGGCAGGCTGGTTGATGCTGGCCGGGGCCTCAGCTGGAACACAGGACACGTTTCTCCACGTGGACTTGCCAGGTGTGCTAGCGCCAGAAGTGGATGCTGAGATAAGAACTAGGCCAAAGCTGTGTTACCTTGTGTGACCTACTCTTGGAAGTCATAGACCTTCACTTCCACCGTGGTTATAGACTTCTTAAGTCTCTTTTAATCTGAGGCATGTTGAATCTTCAGTAAATTGTGTTGGCTTGGGGAAAAATTCAAGTCTTTGAAAAACTTGAATTTGTTTTAATGAAAACAGTTTAGCAGATAGCATAATTTGGAGGGAAAAAATATGTTTTGTTTTGAAGGGATGAACTGAAGGAGTTTGTTTTTCACAGTAGCATAATGGTGTCTTGGGTTCATCACAAAATTTGAAGTGGCCACTTCTCTGGGCCTTAGTTAGTTATTCCTTTAAAAGCATAGGAAGCAAATTGAATGTGGTAAGACAAACCCTACTGCGTAATTTCTACTGAAATCTTTTTGTGTATTTGTGAATAATTTGTGAATTGTCGGGGAGGCGGAAAATCCCCTTTGTACCGTTCTTGTGATCATGTGGCTGGATTAATACTAAAATTGACCCAAGGCCAGATTAACAGGAGAAAAACCCAATTTAATGACTTGGGCACAGGAGAAGCGTGAAAATGGTGCTTGGAGAGTGAACATAGCAGGCAGTATATGTATATCTTTTACACAAACAGTACATTTGTAGGAATGACAGGGAGAAGAAGCTTAGGTTTGGGGTATGTAATAAGAGAGGAATTTAAGCAGAGTTTAGGCTTGTGATAGTAAATTAACAAGGTTTGTTTATATCTGCTTATTGGCCCAGAATTCCCTAGCTCTGGTGATAAGGATGCTGGGAGAGCACCTTTCACAGGGGAGATTGATTTCCTGCTTTCAGCGGGAACAGAGACAGAAAGGTCAGCGTGCCCTTTTTGCTTCTCAAGTAACTTGAATTCAAAATAGTCAGTATGCCATTGTGGGATATTTGGGGCAACCTGCACTGGATCCCAACAAATTATACTCAGGTCCCCTCAAATCTTGCAGGACATCCAGGTTTTGCTTTCTTTCACCTAACCCCTCAAGGCACTTGTTCCTAATTGAATCAGACCTGGAGTAAGATCCAAGTAAGGTCCCAGCTCAGGGAAATAGCGTGTTTTAACCACATCCTTATCTCCCCGGGTTTCTGGGACTAAAGTAACTAACCCATTGGCAATAGGAGAAAGCCTATAGAAAAATTCAGTCCAGGTTTTTTAGCCAGATATTGAGAAGCGTTGGGTTTTCCGCTGTAAAATGTTTTCTACAGCACCAAGCAATTAACTCAGTTCTCAGCGGACACTGACCAGGTGTCCTACAAATTTAACTCAGTTCTAACACTGTCTACCTGGAGATAGCATCAGATCCCACCATTAAGGGCTCAGTCCCACAAGACTGCCCCCACTTCAGATGCCAGTCGCAAGTCCAGGTTGTCACCTGTGCTTCTGACCAACTGGTTATAAATCGGAGGTTCCCACGACCCCCTCCTCAGGTTTGATTAATTTGCTAGAGTGGCTCACAAAACTCAGGAAACCAGTTTGCTTACATATACCGGTTTATTATAAAGAATACTGATGAAAAGCCAGATGAAGAGGTACATAGGCCAAGGCCCAGGAGTGGTGGAGCGTCCATGCCCTCTCTGGGCGTGCCTCTCTCCCAGCACTTCACATGGTCACCAACCTGGAAGCTCTTTGAACCGTCCTTTTGGGTTTCATGTAACTGTCATTACATAGGCACGCCTGATTCAGTCATTGGCCATTGCTGATTGAACTCAATCTCCAGTCCCTCTCTCCTCCCCAGGGGAGGTGGGACTGAAAGTTCCAACCCTCATTCACATGGTTGGTTCCTCTGACAACCAGCCCCCATTCTTAGGTGCTTTCCAGAAGTCACTCATTAATGTAACAAAAGACACTTTTATGCTCTCATCACTTAGGAAATTCCAAGGGTTTTAGGAGCTCTGTGCCAGAAACTATGACAAAGACCAAATATATATTTCTTGTTATAAATCACACTATCACAGGTTTCTACATTGGCTTTCTTTTGATTGCCAAAATAGCTTTCTTGCATCAGGAAGAAGTCATTTTTCATACGTGTGGGTTGGATTTTATTGGTTGCCATAAAAATTGTGTTCATTCTGGCATTCCACAGCTTTGGTCCAGCCTTATTTACAGGCCACACCAAGAGACTAGCAACCGAGCTGTTAGGATGTTCCCTTGCTTCCTCACATTACATGTATAACTGGACGACTTCAGTAGTTGAAGTACCAAGTGGCTCTGTCATCAGGAGCATCAGGCAGTTCCACTAAAGGAGCAAAACAAACTTGTGACAGGTGACATCATATAAATGTGCTGCTGCTGGTCTTGTGTCAACGGAGTTTTCTTTTGGTTTGCTTTGGTTTGATTTTTTTGCCCAGCGTATGGGGTAATTGGATATATGGTAATTTCCAAAAAATTGGAAATTGTTGGTCTGTTGGTGACATGGTTAGAAACTCTGTTTCAAAACATATTTTCTGTTTTCTGTAGGTATTACATGCATAGTACAGGTTGGTATAGAGTCAACTGTTCATTTTCGGACTCAGCAAAACATATGGTCATGTAGTTTGCATCTTCAGGAAAGAAGATAGACAATAAATAAGTAAAGATTATTTCAGAAAATAAGTGCAGGGCAGTGAGTAAAACAGGATGATGCTATAATAATGGTTGGCTCTAGTTTATTTCACGAAGAGAATTTGGTTTGCTCCATGGATTTTTAAAGGGAAAAGTGGGGAGGGAATGGAAAATGAGAAAGTAATACTTCAGCTAAAGGAAACGTATTCTAAAAAAGGGAGTAAGAATAGATTTAAGCCACTGTTACATAACTTTGAAGTTGAGGTTCTTCTGTAGTATCCCTTCTCGAATCATTTTAGTTAAGTACTTAACCTTCCTTATCAGTTTGTTCCCATGGTTTTTTCATACTTAGATCTTTTAATGAATATTCACCATTATAAGTGTCCCTTCAGAATAGCCTTTGTAGCAGGCTGAGGCAGGTGCTCATAGAATTAGGGCTGAGTTGTTCAGCACACTGCTGTTGCTCTCCCTTCGTCTCATTAAAAAAGATTTTAAAGGGGCCAGCCCAGTGGCACAGCAGTTTAGTTCACGCTTGGCAGCCCGGGGTTCGCGGGTTCGGATCCCGGGCACCACTGATGCACTGCTTGGCAGCCCTGCTGTGGCGGCGTCCCATATAAAGTAGAGGAAGAGGGGCACGGATGTTAGCCCAGAGCCAGTCTTCCTCAGCAAAAAGAGGAGGATTAGCAACGGATGTTAGCTCAGGGCTGGTCTTCCTCACCAAAAAAAAAAGATTTTAAAGATTTCTTCATTAAAGATTAAAAGATATTGATTAACCAAGCCAGCAGAATTTACAGAAATAAGTCTTTGTCCAAGATTTATTGGGGTGTTGGGAAGGTGGGAGAGAAAAATTTGAAAAGACCAGTGCAAGAAAGTAAAAGGCTTTATCTATATGCATCGTTTATGTAGGAAAACTAATGAAAGTCTGAATTATTAGCAAAGAACATTTCAGACAGTGAATGATATTTCACTATAAATTTTAACTAGTCTCAAACTCTTAGACCTTAAGGTATGCTTGTCCTTCAGAAACAATTCTAAAAATATTTGGAGCATTTACTTCTGGAATATGTGATTCACTACTTACGTAGATATCCATTATTAATTTAAATGTACTTATTTCATTATACCTGGTTTTTGCCTGTGGTGATAAATACTGACAGATCAAAAGCCTTAAAAATGGCTGTGTCCTACAGTTCAGGAGTGTTTTTACCTCTGGGAAAGGAAGAGGAGGCAATCAAGGTGGGCACATAGGGAGTTTCGACGGTATATTGGTAATATTCCATGTCTTAACTGTAAGTGTTCATTTTTTCTTTATTCTTAAAGATTCTGGAGATGGGAGGGATGAACTTTATCCTATAGAATAATCAGTGATGCATTTAGATGTGAAGATACTTGTTACAGGATTGTTTACAGTATTAAAGAGATTGAAAACATTCTAACTCTAATAATAGTAGAATGGTTAAATTATGAGATTAGGATGGACCATTATACCTCACTGAAAATGTGTAGCTTTTAACTTGAGAAAATACGTATGAAACATTGTCAAAAATAGGATTAAGAATCTATAGTATCATTCCATTTTTGCTTCAGATCTACATATGTACATTTAAAAAGACTGGTGGGAAGTTATGCAAGGAAGTTCTTAAAATTTGTGTTTGTACTTTATATTATATACTTTGCCTGTATATTCCATTTTTGTATAAGGAATATAGATTTTATAATCAGAAAAACTTTTTAATAAAGACAGCATTTGCTGACCAATTAAGCAGGACAAAAATTGGCTTAGCAATTTAAACTAAAGCCGGGGGCTCCCATTTACGATAACATAGCAAACTAGATAACTTGAACAACTCTCCCAATGAAGGTAACTAAAATGCTGAGTAAATGTGAAAAACAACATTTAAATGTATAGCAATCTGTCAGGGAATTTGAGAAACTGCAGAGGTAAGAATCAAAGGCAAGCAGGTACCCTGTGAGGTGAATTAGCTATACCTAACAACATGGATAAATCTCAGCAACACTGAGCTAAGATGAAGGAGCAAGTCACACAAGAATACATGAGGTATGATTGTATTTAAATGCTCAAAAACAGGCAAAAAACCAATTGTTTAGGCATACATATAGGAAAAACTAAGAAAAAGTAAGTAAATCATACAATACAAAATTCAGGAAAGTGATGCCTCTTTTGGGGAGGAAGAGATAGGAGATCTTGGAGGAACACACAGAGAGCTCTTAAGGTAGAGTCCTGTTCTCCTTCAGCAGGTATTGTGTACACCGTTTTATTATTATTTTTTTAAGTTGCATATAAACCTTATACCACTCTTTTATATAATCATTTTCACAAAAGAACACATTTTTTCAATTGTATATACAAATTAAACCAAATTCTGTGGGAGAAGTAGTGATAAGGAAATGAAATTAAGTATGTGGATTTTGTAGGTAGTTTAATTTCTTGCTTGTCGTTTTGAATGGGTGATAGATAACATGCACATATGAACTTTAGAATCAGCTTGTCTAGTTTCCTCCTAAAATAATTCTGTTGTTATTTGTATTGGAATCATGTTAAGCTTCTAGATTGATTTAGAAAGAATTGACAACTTTATACAAACAAGGTATGGGCTTTTCCATTTGTTCAAGTCATCTATTCTGTCCCTCAGTAGCATGTATATTCTTCATATACGTATTATTGTGTACATTTCTTGTTTCTTATGTGTTTATATCCACACACACACACACACACACACACACGTATGTATATATGTATCAGGTAGTCCTTGGTTGATACAATAGCATGGGACTGTAAATATGACCACGCAAGCTGAAACCATGCAGAGCAATCTTAATAATTAATGGTGAAAATTACAATTGTTCCAAGACCTTTAAGTTTTCTTTTTTTTTTTTTCTTGTGAGGAAGACTAGCCCTGAACTAACATCCGTTGCCAATCCTCCTCTTTTTGTTGAGGAAGATTGGCCCTGAGCTAACATCCTTGCCCATCTTTGCTACTTTATATGGGACGCTGCCACAGCATGGCTCAACAAGCAGTGCGTCAGTGTGCGCCCAGGATCTGGGCCTGCGAACCCCAGGCCCCGAAGTGGAGTGCACAAAGTTAACCACTATGCCACCGGGCTGGCCCTGTAACTCCCTTTACATTTGAGTCTAATTTCACTTCCATCGTTCGTAATTTTTGTTTTTTTGCTGCACTTCCATTTCGTTAGCCAATTCCCTATTTTGGATTATCCGTTTTTGTAAAATGTCATGTGAGTTTATCACTGAGAGAGGAGGCAACATAACTACATACTTTTGCTGTCTGTGAGTGAACCAAGTAGAAATTGAGGAACCAATCACTGGCAGGCTTTGAAACAAATGACGTAATCGATTGCTGATCATGAAGCACCTGTGTTAACACGGTGGCCTGAAGAACTACCAGTGAAGTTTGTACTCTGTAATTACTCACAGTCAACATACCTTGGTAACTGAAATTTGAACAGTGTTGTTGGGAGACTGGTGACATTTAAGACTTAGCAACCAAAATCTGTGCATATCAGAACCATACAAAGCAAGGACTACCTATACAGACACACACACACCCTTGTTAAGCTTATTCATATGTATTTTATTTTTTCGTTTGCTTTTATAACTTGGGTCTTTTCCTTCTTCTCTCAGCTTTCAATATTGTTGTTTTCATATAGGAAAGCTTTTGATGTATATAGAATGTTAGCTTTATGCCCTTACTGAATTATCTTATTACTTGTAACAATTTTTAATTCCTGTAGGATTGTCCAGGTATATAATTGTATGGTCTGCAAATAATTTTCTCAACCTTTCCTTTATAATATTTACACCTCTTATTTCTTTCTCTTATCTAGTTGTACTGGCTAGTACCTCCACAACACTAAATAATAGTGGGAATGGTCAACATCCTTATTTTGTCCTTGAGCTTAATGGAAATGCTTCTGGTGTTTCCTCATTGAGCTTTATACTAGTTTTGGGGTTGAGAAAGATATATTTCCTCATGTTGAAGAATTATCCACCTATCCTAGTTTGTTGAGAAATTTTATTAAGAATGTATATTGGGTTTAGATGTCAGCCTGATCTAAGTGCCTCCTGAAACGTGGTGGTGGGAAATAAACAGCTGTACCCATGAAGTATATATGCAAAAAAAATAGAAATGGAAAAAATTGACCTCAAATCTAATGAAACTTCTGCATTAGTAGTTCTCACCCAGGGGCAATTTTGCTCCCCAAAGGACATTTGGAAGTGTCTGGAGCCATTATTGGTTGTCACAGTGGGGAGAGAGGATGCTAACACGTAGTGGATAGAGGCCGGTGATGCTACTGAATATCCTACAATGACTAGAACAGCCCCGACAATAAAGAATTATCTAGCCCCAAATGTCAAAAGTGCTGAGGTTGAAAAACCCTTTTCTAGATCTCATTACCACTTTACAAGAAATGTGAGGCATACAGGAATGTGATACTATGTCGTCAGAAAGTCATCAGCACAATCCGTAATATGAGGGCTTCTGCAAGGCAGGTGACTTGGTTTCTTCAACATATAAATGGCATGAGGGGGGTATAGGGGAAAGAAAGAAGAACTGTTACAGATTAAGAGACTTAAGATATATACCAACCAAGTGAAATACTATGTAGATCTTATATGGATCCTAATTAGAATAAGACAATTTTGCAAAAATCAGAAATTTAAGTTGGGCAACACATGAAACAAGACTGGCAAAATATCAGTAATTATTGAAGCTGGGTGATGGAGATTCATTATACTTTCCTACTTTTGTCTTTGTTTAAAGATTTCCATAATAAAAAGTTTTGTTAAAATGGATATTTTTTAGACTATTTCAGCAACAACAATGAAAATATGATCTTTTCTCTTCTGAATCATAACAATAATGTTTACCAACATTAAACTCTCGATATTCCTAGAAGAAGCCTCCATTTGTCATGGTATATTATTCTTTTAATATACTGTGAGATTCTGTTTGCCAGCATTTTATCCAGGATATCTGCAGTGATATTCAAAGTGAGATTGGTCTGTAGTTTTCTTTTTTCTCTTGCCCTTGCCAGAGTTCAGTATCAGTGTTAACTCTAGCTTCATAAAAATACTTTGAGAACCCTTTCTAACTCTGGAACTTTTGAACATACAGCTAATTTAAATACAAAGAAGCTGGCTATTCTCTATTGACTTTAGACATTGGAATGGTAGCTTTAGAAAAGAGTATTGATATCTCATTTCTTTTTCTACTTTCTACTCTTAGTATTCTCCAAAAGAATGAACATATACTGGTGCAGATATTAAAGCTAATGGGCTGTGTTCTCATTGACTTTATGATTAGTCATAAGTGCCTAAAATTCTTACACAAAGACGGCAGTCAACTTCTTTTAATAGGCATTAATTTTTAAAACCGTTTAGGTTCACTGCAATATAGAGCAGAAGTACAAAAATTTCCCATATAGTCCCTGCCCCACCCATTCATCGCATCCCCCATTATCAACATTCCCCACCAGAGTGGTAACATTTGTTAAAATTGCTGAGCCTACATTGACATATTATCATCCAAAGTCCATAGTGTACACTAGGTTTCACTCTTGATGTTGTGCATTCTGGTGGGTTTGGACAAATTTATAATGACATGTATCTACCATAATAGTATGATAGTATCACACAGAGTAGTTTCACTGCCCTAAAAATCCCCTGTGCCCCACCTGTTCCTTCCCCCTGACTCCAAACCCCTGGTGACCACTGATTTTTTAGTGATTCTGTAGTTTTGTAGTGTCACTCCTTCAACTTAATTCTTCTCTTTCAATATTGTACTGGCTATTCTGCATCTTGTGCCTACCCATCTAAACTTGAGAATCAGTTTGTCAGTATCCACAAAACGATTTTGATTGGGATCACATTGAATCTGTAGATCAAGTGGAGAAGAACTGACATCTTGGCAGTATTCAGCCTTCCTGTCCAAGAATATAGCATATCTATCCATTTATTTAGTTCTTTTTTGATGTCTTTTATCAGAGTTTTGGAGCTTTCCTCATATAAATCTTGTGCATATTTTGTTAGATTTATACGTAAGTATTTCATTTTGGGGAACGCTAATGTAAATGGTATTGTGTTTTTAATTTCAAATACCACTTGTTCATTGCTGGAATATAGGAAAGCGATTGACTTTGTATATTAACCTTGTGTCTTGCTATACATATTAACCTTGTGTCTTGCTATACAACCTTGCTATAATCGCTTATTTGTTCCAGGAGTTTTTTGATCAGTTCTTTCAGGCAATCAATTTTGATCAGTTCTACATAGGCAATCATGTCATCTGCAAACAAAGACAGTTTTTTTCCTTCCTTCCCAATTTGTGTATCTTTTATTTCCTTTTCTTGTCTTATTGCATTAGCTGGGGCTTCCAGTATGACATTGAAAAGGAGTGGTGAGAGGGGACACCCGTGCTTTGTTCCTAAATTTAGCAGAGAAGTTAGCTGTAGATTTATTATATTCTTTATCCATTTGAGAAAGTTCCCTTCTATTCTTAGGTTGCTGAGAGCTTTTATAATGAATGAGTGTTGAATTTTGTCAGATTCTTTTTCTGCATCTATCGATACGATCATACGACTTTTCTTTACCTGTTAGTGTGATGGGTTACATTGATTGATTTTTAAATGTTGAGCCAGCCTGCATACCTGGGATGAATCCCACTTGGTTGTGCTGTATAATTTTTTTTACACATTGTTGGATTTGATTTTTTAATATTTCGTTGAGGATTTTTGCATCTGTGTTCATGAGATATTGGGCTATAGTTTTCTTTCCTTGTAGTGTCTTTGTCTGATTTTGGTATTAGAGTAATGCTGGTCTCATAGAATGTGTTAGAAAATATTCCCTTTGCTTCTCTCTTCTCAAAGAAATTGTAGAGAATTGGTATAATTTCTTCCTAATTGTTTGTTAGAATTTACCAGTGAACCCCTCTGGTCCTGGTGCTTTCTGTTTTGGAAGGTTATTAGTTATTGATTCAATTTCTTTAATAGATATAGGCCTCTTCAGATTGTCTAGTACTTCCTTTATGAGTTTTGGCAGATTTTGTCTTTCAAGGTATTGGTCCATTTTATCTAAATTATCAAATTTGTGGTCATAGTGTTGTTCATAGTATTCCTTGACTATCCTTTTGATGTCTGTGGGATCAACAGTGATGTCCCCTCATTCATTTCTGATATTAGTAATTTGTATCATCTCTTTTTTTCTTAAGTAACCTGGCTATTTACTGGCTTACTGATTTTATTAATCTTTTCAAAGAACCAGCTTTTGGTTTTGTTGATATTCTCTTTTGATTTCTTGATTTCAGTTTCATTGATTTCTGCTCCAATTTTTATTATTTCTTTTCTTCTACTTATTTTGGATTTCATTTGCTCTTCTCTTTCTAGTTTCCTAAGATGGAAGCTTAGGTGGTTGTCAAATCTTTCTTCTTTCCTAATATATGCATGCAATACTATAAATTTCCCTCAAAGCACTGTTTTGCTGCTTCCCATGCATTTTTATAAGCTGTATTTTCATTAGTTCAGAATACTTTTAAATTTTTCTTGAGATTTCTCCTTTGACCCATGTGTTCTTTATAAGTGTCTTATTTAATCTCCAAGTATTCTGATATTTTTCAGTTATGTTTCTGTTACTAATTTTTAGTTTAATTCCATTGTGGTCTGAGAGACATTGCATGATTTCTATTGTTTTAAATTTGTAAAGGTGGATTGTGGTCTGTCCTGGTGAACATTCCATGTGAGTTGAGAAGAATGTGTATTCTGTCATTGGATGAAGTCGTCTGTGGATGTCCATTATATCCAGTTGATTGACGGTGGTGTTGAGTTCAGCTCTGTCCTTACTAATGTTCTGCCTGCTGGATCTGTCCGTTTCTCACAGAGGGGTGTTTGTCTCCAAATACAATACTGGGTTCATCTGTTTCTCCTTGCAGTTCTGTCAGTTTTTACCTTGCGTATTTTTACGCTCTGTTGTTAGGCACATCTGTTTAAAAGATCGATATGTCTTCTTGGAGAAGTGACCCTTGTGTCATTATGTAATGCCTCTCTTTTTCCCTGATAACTGTCCTTACTCTGCAGTCTGCTCTGTCTGAAATTAATGTAGCTACTCCTACTTTCTTTTGATTAGTGTTACTGTGGTGTATCTATCTCCATCAATTTACTTTTCGTCTATATGTGTCTTTATATTTAAAGTGCGTTTCTGTAGACAACATTTAAGTGGTTCTTGTTTTTTGACCCACTCTGACAATCTCTTGTCTTTTAATTTGTGCATTTAGACCATTGATGTTCAAAATGATTATTGATACATTTGGATTTATATGTACCATATTTGTTACTGTTTTCTATTCGTTGCCCTTGTTCTTTGTTCCTATTATTTTCTTTTACACTTTTCCTGCCCTTTTGTGGTTTTCATTGAACATGTTATATGATTCCATTTTCTCTCCTTTTCTTAGCATATCAGTTATATTTGTTGTTTTAGCAGTTTCCCTAGAGTTTGCAATATACATTTACAGCCAATCCAGATAACACTATACCAGCTACATACCGGTACCTTAGAATAAAATAATGCTAATTCTTCTCTCCCATCCCTTGTATCATTTCTGTCATTCATTTCATTTATACATAAGCCTGTGTGTGTACACATACATAAGCATACATAATTGAATACATTTTTGCTATCATTATTTTGAACAAATTTTTCTTAGTTCAAATAAGAATAAGAAAAATAAATTTTTATTTTATCTTCTCTTATGCCTTCTTTACATAGATCCAAGTTTCTGCCTATATCATTTTCCTTCTTTCTGAAGAACTTCTTTTAACATTTTTTGCAAGACAGGTCTGCTGGCAACAAAGTCCTTCGATTTTTGTTTGTCTGAAAAAGTCTTTATTTCAGCTTCACTTTTGAAGAATTATTTCCCTATGCACAGAATTCTAGCTTGGTTGTTTTTTTCTCTTAACACTTCAGATATTTCACTCCACTCTCTTCTTGCTTGTGTGGTTTCTGAAGAGATGTGGGGTGTAATTCTTATCTTTGCTCTTTTATAGGTAAAATATTTTTTTCCTCTGGCTTCTTTCAGGATTTTTCCTCTTTCTTTTATTTTCTGTAGTTCAAAATGATATGCAGGGGTGTAGTTTTTCTGCCGTTTCTCCTGCCCGGTGTTCTCTGAGCTTCCTGGATCTGTGGTTTGGCGTCTGATATTAATTTGGGGAAATTCTCAGTTATTATTGTTTCTTCTGGTATCCCATTATGCAGATGTTGTCCCTTTTGTAGTTGTGCATTCTATTCCGGGGTGTGTTTTCAGTCTTTTTTCTGTTTACATTCCAGTGTTGGAGTTTCTGCTGACTTAGCCTCCAGCTCGGAGAATCTTTCCTCAGCCGTGTCCAGTCTACTGATAAGCCCATCAAAGGCACTCGTCATTTCTGTTACGTGTTGTTCCATCTCTAGTATTTCTTTTTGGTTCTTCCTTAGAATTTCTCTCCCTCTGCTTTCATTACCCAACTATTCTTGCATTCTGTGTATTTTATTCATTAGAGCTCTTAGCATAGTAATCATAGTCGTTTTAAATCACCAGTCTGATAATTCCAACATTCTGCTGCATTCTGATGCTTTCTCTGTCTCTTCAAACTTTTGTTACTGCCTTTTAGTGTGTCTTGTAAGTTTTTTTGATAGCCAGGCATGATGTACTGGGTAAAAGGCACTGCAGTAAATAGGCCTTTAGTTTTGTGGTGGTAAAGAGAGGTGGCGGGCTGTCCTGTAGTCCTATGATTAGGTCTCAGTTTTTTAGAGAGCTTGTGCCTCTAGACTGAACTTTACATGTACTTCTCAGTCTCCCATCCCCACTTGGTGGGACAGGATAGCTAGAGTGGACTGGAGTTGGGTATTTCCCTTCTGCTAGGTTAGTTGCACTCTGATAAAACTCCAGCGGGTTAGGCTCTGGTTAGTTTCTCCTGAGGGCAGACCTTGCTAAGAACAGGATGTTTTGGCATATTTCAAAGTGGTTCTTCTACCCCTCCACCTGCCAGGAGCACAAAAGGATTTTTCTCCGATGCTCGCTAAGAATGTGGTAGAATTCCAGGAGGTAAACTCAGAAAAGTGTGGAAGCTCCACCATGACTTCATCCCCCTAGATTTTTAACTCTCGCACTTGTCTGCACTGAGCCCCAGCAGTTCATCAGTTACAGTTTAGGTTGCCCTTCTCCAGCACTGGTTCCTTTGGAGGTTTCAGCTCATGGGTTTCTACTCCAGTGAGTTGTGGTTCTCTGTGTTTGCCGGTCTGTCTCTCCAATTTTGGGGGCAGCAGTTTGCCCAGTGACCCCACTTCTTTTACGGATCTAAGAAGAGTTGTTGATTTTTCAGTTTGTTCAGCTTTTTACTTGTTGTGAGGATGGAGTGGCAGTTTCCAAGCTTCTTACAAGATGGATCAGAAACCAGAAGTTCTTGATTGTCAATTTTTAGAATTATGTTTTTTGCATGAAACGATAAGGAATCGTGGATGGAAAACCAGCAATTCCATCTAATGATGGAATTCTGGGCCAGCACAAAATATTTTATTGTAGAAAATTAAGGTTATATTGAGGAATATTAACAAAACAGTAGACTTGCATGTGACCCCAATTTTGTAAATAATTTTGTTAAGACTGGGAAATACATATCAAAGTGTTAATAGTGGTAAAGTTATGACTGATTTTTATTTTATTTTTTTCTGTATGTTTCTAATTTTCTAGAGTTAATTTTTGAAATCAGGAAAATAGGTTATTTATAAAAGTAAAGCAGTTCACCCAGCACCCAAATTTGGTTTCTAATTCCATTCTCCAATAAAAGGAACCAGAGAAATGACTTGACCTAATATGGGACTGGGGCAGGGAATATATAGGGTAAGCCTGGAATATTTGGAGTGCCAGAAAGTAAGGAAGCGCTCAACAAACGAGACAGTGGAAGTACGTCAATGGGAGTATGTCAGCCAGATGTAGGAGCCAACTAAAGGAGCCCGCAGTGATTTGAGCAACAAAATAAACAATGTAGTATTAAATTATGTCCCAAAGTATAAAATAAACACCCTTGAGTCCATACTGATATAAATAAATGATTGAATAAAAAATAAATGGGCGAGAATAGAGAAAGCTCCTGTGCAGAAGAATTCCCAATAATTTATGTAGATACTCTACATAAATACATAGATGCTCAAGGAGGTGGATTATAATTCCCACTCCTTAAGTGTGGGCTATATACATAGCGACTTCCTTCCAAAGTGCACAGTACGGAAAGGGGAGATGAGAAGGAGTAACTTTACTGTGGGAAACCTGACCTCAGCCAGGTGACGAAGGTCAACATCAACAGTGATAAGTCATGTTGACAGTATTATGTGATAAGAAGAGCACTTCACCTCTGTAGTCTTCCTCCCAGAACCCCCTTACCTCGGTCTGACCAGGAGAAAAACACCAGACAAACCCACATGGAGGGACATTCTACAGAATCCCTGACCAGTATTCCTCATATGTGTCAAGGTCATTGAAAACAATGAAAGTCAGAAAAACTGCTACCATCTAGAAGATCCTCAGGATGCATGATGATGGAACATAGTGTGGTATCTTAGATGGTCTCCTGGAACAGAAAAAGGACATTAGGTAAAAACCAAGGAAATCTGAAATAAAGTGTGGTCTTCAGTTAATGATATGTCAACATTGGCTCCTCATTTATGACAGGTGTATCATCATAGTAATATAAGATGTTAACAAAGGGAGAAATTCAGCTTTTCTGTAAATCTTTAAAACTATTCTAAAGCTAAAAGTTTATTTTTTAGAAAAGAGGAATCAGTTATTTAACTGAATAATTCACTTTTATTTTTAAAAGGTTTGAGTAACATCAGAGATGTTCTGGGGGCTAAATTTGTGATTTCTGAAATTTGTTTTCTGACCCATTTTTCTTGAAGTATGAAATTCTCATTGCATAAGAGTTGACTTTTCATTCAGAGGACCCTTTGTGGCATTCTGTGACTCATTCTGGACACAGAATTTTCTGATGAGGCTTCAGGGCAGCAGTCTGAATATGTGTGAGGAGACAAGTAATCTGAAGAGCCAAGAGTTCATGTATATTTCCCCTTTCCATGATATAAATACGATATTTATATTGTAAATACCACAGAAGTGTTGGACATGTGTAAAGGCATTGGACTTGGAAGTCCTGGGTGGGAATGAGCGGGCATCTCTCATCCTTGGCTGTTTCACTCCCATTTGCTCAGTGTCAACCTGGGTGCCAGGCCACAGTGGTGCAGGACAGCCACTCCTTTCAAGGGACTAATCCAGAAACACTTGAGCAGGGGACTGTAACCACACTACCCTCACCCCACAGCGTAACAAGTACAGTCATAGATATGGACACCAAGCTTAATGGGATAGGGGTAGGAGTGATTGCCAACTCTTGGCCCTTTTCTAGATGTTGGGGAAAACATTTATTGAGAAATGTTGAGAAAGTACTACATCTCAGATATAAATGGGCAAAATAAAATGAATTAAGATTAGTTTTGTGTGTGTGTGGCCAGTAATAAAATGTAGCTTTAGGGCCAACCCCATGGCAGTTAAGTTTGCGCGTTCCGCTTTGGCTGCCCGAGGTTCGCTGGTCCAGATCCTGGGCGCGGACCTACTCACCGCTCATCAAGCCATGCTGAGGCGGTGTCCCATATAGAAGAGCCACAGCTCTACAACTGTGATAACAAAACTGTGCACTGGGGCTTTGGGGAGAAAAAAAGGAAAAAGAGGAAGATTGGCAACAGATGTTAGTACAGGGCCAATCTTCCTCAAAAAAAAAAAAGTAGCTTTATTATACAAACTATATAGTCTTAAAGAGAATAAGCTAACAGTTTTTAAAATATTTAAATAAAACATTTCAAACATTTACCACATTTTGAAGCCATAAAACATAGGGACAACTAAAACCTCGCTTCCTTACTTCTTCACCCCTCCCTCCCCATTGTCCTGATATTGATATGTATCATTTCCTGGCATTTTTTAAAACTTCACTATGTGCATGTGTACACATGTATATGTGTGTATTAATAAACAATATATGTACTGGTTTTGGTGTTTTAAAAATTTATTTAAATGGTGTACTGCACAAATCCTTTTGTTACTTGCTTCTTTCTGTGCACTGATCATTCTTCACATTGGTTCATGGCAATAAGTGTAGATCTAGTTCTTTCATTTTAACCACTGTATAATGTTCTATTATATGAAAATAAATCAGTTTATTTCCATATCCTTGTGGAAAAATAGTGGTTGTGGGTTGTGTCCTCTTTTTGCTATTTATGGCTACAGTAATTACTCTTCTATATGTGTCCTTGTGAACACGTACAAGAATGTCTGTAGAGTAGCCCTTAGAACTGAAATTGCTGGGTCACAGGTGTGTGCCTCTTCAGTCTTAACAGATATTACCAAATTACTCTTCAAGGTGCTTGTACATACATACATGCAATTTGTGCATTTCCATTTCTTCACATCTGTGCAAAAATGGCCTTATCAGGCTTACTCATCTCAGTCTTATGAGCGTGATGCATTTCTCTGATTATTAGTGAGAACTGTACATCTTTTTATTTGTTTGGATTTCTGGGAAGTTCTTCCAAGAACTGCATACTCATTGCCTCTAAGTGGCCTGATATTTCTTGAGGTCAGAGGCCCTTCATTGGCCTTGGACCTATGCCTCAGGACATGTAATAAAAGATAATACTGCTGCCTGCCATCATAATGGTAAACTGGAGTTGGGTCAGTCTTGAGTCCTTGCTGTATTTGTCTTATTTACTCTTCTGCCTTCTGAGTGTCTTTGTGCTTCATTATTGCTGACTGTGTCTCTTGTTGTGGGGCAAAACTCAAATAAGTTACCTGATTTGTTAGGTTTGTAATTAACTGTTTAACAAAAATGTCTTTTAAAAAGTACATTTTGCAGTTTCCTAAAAAGATAAACATAATTTTGCCATATAACTCGGCAGTTGTGCTCCTAGGTATTTCCTCAGACGATGAAAACTTATATCCACACAAAAACCTGCACGTGAATGTTTACAGCAGCTTTCTTCATAATCGCCAAAATTTGGAAGCACCCAGATGTCCTTCAGGAGGTGAATGGATAAACGGTGGTACACCCATGCAGTGGAGTACTATTCAGTGCTAAGAGAAGAGCTATCAAACCAGGAAAAGACATGCAGGAGGCTTCAATGCACATGGCCAAGTGAAAGAAACCAGTCTGGAAAGGCCACATATTATGCCAACCATGTAACATTCTGGAAAAGGCAAAACTGTGGAGACAGTACAAGAATCAGTGGCTGCCAGGGACTCAGGGAGGGATGCGTAGGTGGAGCAGAGAGAGTTTTTGGGGCAGGAAACTACTCATTGTGATATTGTAACGGTGGATACGTGACGCTACGCATTTGTTAAAACACATAGAAATGTACAATACAGTGAACCCTAATGTAAACTGTAGACTTTAGTTAACAACGTATCAATATTGGTTCATCAGTTATAACAAATATTCCACACTGAGGCAAGATGTTAATAATAGGAGGAATTAGATGTAGGGGAGAGAGAGGATAAACGGAAAATAGTCTAAAAATAGTCTCAGTTTTTTTAAAAGTACTTCATGCAGTTCAGACTTTACCAAGGTTATGTGAAACAGTTGGTATTTTGAATAGAAACTTCTTTAAGATGACTAAGTATCTGTTCTATTTATGAAATCTAAATTGTTGAAGCTTTTCAGGACGACTACTTCTATTTTCTGTGGATCTGTGAATAAGCACAGAGTTCATGTTGAAAATTATTTAATTCCTTTTTGTTTTCTTAAGAAATAGAGTGGTATAGAGTATTGATTTTATGTATTTTTCTTTGTGGTTAAATAATTAGAGCAAAGATTTTGTCTATTACTATATTAGAAATCTTTCCAAATATTGTAATAGCTAAAGTAATCTGGGATGTTTGTCTTGATTCTTATAAATTCTTTATAATGTAAAATACTTTATTTCATTGATTCTAGGATATCCATTCTAGGACATTTTAGCTTCTGAAATCGATATGTCTCTTATAATCAGTGACATCTTAGATTGAATGAAATACAATATTCAATAAGGCTTCAGAAGAAGGAATTCAAAATTTGTTACAGAATCATCATAATTATTAAAAATTATATTATGGGATCATTCTGATTTCCCTGATACCTGTCTTTCAGATGCTCTTTGTGTGGGTATGTGTGCAGCCATCCTCCTTCTTTGAAGTCTCATATGTGGAAGCATGCGAGTGACCAAAATTATAACTACGAACAAGTAAACAAGGCTATTAATGATGCAATTTCACAGAGTGGCAGGTATTGGATCCTACCCCTCCTTCCCTTATTGTTATATGTAAATTCAAGTTAGGGTTAAATTTATGAGTCATACATTATAACCAACTCAAGGTTGGTGTATTGTGTTTTGTTGTTTTTGTTTTTTTTTTTTTAAGAGTTCTGGGGAAATCCCCTGGAAAGACTCTATTAAACAGTGAAGAAAGAGCCGACCCTCTCACTGGAAGTTCAGAAGATTTGATGTCGTCCTCAGAGCTGATCTCCCCAGTTCCCAGTGAAGTTGTAGGTCCCAGCGAGAACGAGAAACTGAGCCCTGCAAGTAATACCTCATACAGTTTAGAAAAGCACTCCAGTGCAGCGCCCCCTGGTATGGAGTATTGTGTTTTACTCTTTTGTTGTTGTATTTGTGGTTTCGAGTCTACCAGCAAAGAAAATCTCTTGGATCATATGAAAGAGCATGAGGGTGAAATCGTAAACATCATCCTAAATAAGGACCACAGCACAACTCTAAACACAAATTAGATGGAATAATTACTTGAAGAGGAAAAGGGTAGAAGAGGAATCCTTTAAACCACAGTTTCACCTTTGCACTGTCAACTTACTAGACACAGAAGAAATGGTGTGAATTTTGAGGAAATGACAGATGTGACTTTGGAACCAAATTTGTAATGTAATAAAAGGAATTCCAAATGGATAAGCAGTAATAATATTTAAATATTTTGATTGAGGGGAAGTGGGTTGAGGAGGAAGCAAAGATGTAATTCTGTCTTAACCCTCTGTTACCTCTTCTTAGTGTTGGGTATATTTATTATTAAAAGCTTATTATAGTGTAGAAAGGCAAGCAGAAGAGTGAAGAAAGGACTTTCCAGGAACTATTCTAAAACTTGTTATGAAAGTGTCACAGTCTTAAGCAGAGCTTAGTTTTCCTCATTTTCAATTTTGACATGCCAACTCTAGAATGACAGGCCGCTTGTGAGAAGTGGGAGGCAGCTCCCTGAGGGTTTTTCCATGTTACCAACAGTCAACAGGGAAAAGATCACTAGAGGGCTTTGAAGTGACCTACCTAAATCTTTCCCCAAATTGATAAGAATTAATCATATACTTAATCTCAGATATGTTACTTTACTCCTTAAAAAAGAAAGAAAGGAGACCTCTAAATCCAAATCTAGATTGTAAATAGGCATTTAAGAAGTAAATTACTGTCTTAAATTTACAGTGAATTTCTTGTGGGTACAGGAGGAAATAGATGAATTCCCACCAGACTCATACCAGATCTCAAGTCTCATGAAGCTGGTCCCTTGTTGAGTGCAGTGCGCGTCTCAAAGGTTCTTTTCAGGGTGTTTGACAGAACACCGTATTTTCTTGATAGTTTCATAGGCCTTCTAATCCTTTCTTCTACACTAGACCAAGCTCATTATCTGAAAGAGTCTATTAAAGCAACAAAGTGTAAAAATTTGCATTTGATCATCAGACCTGGGAAATAGTTTGAACTCTTAAATAAAAATCATTTGAGGGAAGAGGGGTGAAATTCAGAAGCCCCTTAAAATGACTACTGCTACTGAGATTTTACTTCCTGGAGTTTAATTTAGTTATACTTAGCATAAGAGGTATAACCGAATGTGGCTAAAATATAGTAAAAATCCAGGTTGTTTGTAAAACATTTAAGAACAGACAACATTTGGCAAGTCTACAGAGTTCCTCCTATCTAGGAAATTTCATTTTAGTAGTGTGCAGTAGGGCATATGGAAAACCATCTAAAAGTGCTTTTGCATTAAAACTTGCCATCAGATAGGTGTAATCTTCTCATTAATTAAACATTTTGTATTATAATGTATTTCAAAGAGTGAAGAGAACTGGGTTTTTTTTTGTTTGTGGTTTTGTAATTCTGATCGTTTATTTATGCATTATTTTGTTAAATTCTGCCTAGAAGTCAAAAGGCCCGTGCACCATATATAGTGCACCATCTTCATGGTGCTCTTTCTGAACTTGATTTCTGACATCTTCTAGAACTGAGGCTGTGACTGATGAATTTAGAACACATCAAAAACAGAATTTTTTGAATGGGATACTCTGTAGACACATTTTAGGAAAGAGTTCTCTTCCCAAAGTCCAGGTATGAATTGACATTTTTAAAATAGCATTAGAAACTATTTAAGTGGGGCCAGGCATCTTAAAACATTGTCTGATGTGTTTTTTTAATCTCATTTTTATGATGATATTTAAACAATTATAACTTTGTAACTCTTTAATTTAGGTAGCTTTAATTTATTTTTGAAAGTTAATCCATTTCTATGTCGTTTTTAAAGATAAAATGAATTTATACATACTAAATTATATTCCCCAAATCCACTGCATATGGATTTTTATTCATTTTTCCTTTCATTTTCAGAATTAAATACATTTCATTTCAAATTCAAATAAAATATTTTAAATGGTTCCATTATTTTCACTCACAATATTGTTGCCACTCGGTCAATTCTTTCATTGCTGGTAGCTGCAACTCAGTGTTTCTTTATACAAACCTATTATTCTGAAAATTAACAACCTTAGAAGAATTTTGTTTTGTAAATTTTCCTTGGCTTTAATTTTATGTAATCATTTGGAAAATGCTAATAACCAAAAAAATCCCCGAAATTTCAACAATGAATTTTTAAATTATCTTTTTTCATTTCCTTAAACTGCTTCCATCGATTGTCACTTAAATTTTCCATTTGGAATCATGGATTTAAAATTTCCCTAGCTCATGGGGAAAAAACTAACCCAGAGTTCAAAGCCTTTAAACATTCATCTGATTCTGGCCTACAGTATCCTCAAAAGCTTTCTCTTGGCCTATAGGAGGAGCCACATACCAAGGATATTCTGTTCCTTCCCATTATCGCTTTGTGGCAAGCCTTGAGTTAGCAGTATCTCTACCAAGAGCAATTGAGTATTTCTAAAAGTAATAATGAAGATTAAATATGCAATTTTAACTGTAGAGAGACAGGTATTAAAATAATCAGCAGGAATTCCCTTTATAGGAATAACATTTTATTTACTGGTACTAGATCTTTTACCATACAAAGCTCATAGTATTTGTTTTCCACTCCGAATACTTAAAATTCTAAGATTTGATAGTAAAAACAGTTTTAAAAGAAACTTACTGGGTAAGACAAAGATGTGGAGGGGGAAGATGATGCATTCTGATCATTATAAATAATACTTTTCAGGGCTCTATCATTTTCTCTCTTTCTCTAATAATCCAGAATGTGGTTGGTGTCCCCAAAGTTCTAACAGTACCATGACTATTTTCCAGTTGATCTGTAGACTTTAATTTCTGTGTCCAGCCGGTGCAGTGTAGTGACACCAACTGAAGCCTTTGTTCTAGATCTGTCGTCCTAGTCAAGGTAGCTGTCAGTGGCTTTGTTATTATTTTCTGTCTTTTCTCACAGAGCAAGTGGTGGGCACCCATGTTTACATTCTATCTTTCCGCAATGTACTTGGCTTGACAAAGCAGGCTTCTCTATTGAGGCTTATTATATTTTTAGTTTTCATAGACACTTATTTAATCATTTTTTATTGTACAGCAAGGTGCTCTAAGTAATATTCTATAAAATATATTTAATAGAAATTTGAGTTTGATATTCATGAACATGAATACATGTATTTTTTTAAGAGATAAGTATTGTGTAACACTATGGCATTGCTTCTATAGCCAAAGTCTAAAAATTTCTGGAACACTGACATGTAAAAGACTACAGTTAATTCTGACACTGTATCTTATTAAAACAGGATGATTTGCATTTTGTAAAATTATCCTGCACATCGAGCTGCATGCCTTAAAGCCTGAAACTCTAGGATTGTGTTCATGGTAGAACAGTTTCTCTGTTCCACAAACAGTGAAGCAAGGTCTATAGCGCTTCTCTAACTACCTTTGGAAATACTGTACAATGTTAGAATAATTTATTTTGCTTTACAGGAGTTTGTCACGTATTGACTTTAATATTGTATTTTGGTAATAAATTTTTTGTTAAAAACACTTGCCTCTAAGTTTTATTAGCAGAAGGTTATATCCATTCTTATCTTGGAAATGTTGATTTGATCTCTTAGAAAGTTGGCTTTCAATTATGAAGAACTTCCCAAGGGTTAAACTAAGGCTTATGATTACCCTTTGGTAACGTGTTAAACTGTTGCTTACTAGCATTAAACTGTGTTACACAAAGATCATTGAAAAAACATTTACATTGTTTTAATGGTTTTAAAAATTGAGTCTAGGGGCTGGCCCAGTAGCTTAGCGGTTAAGTTCGCGCGCTCCGCATCGGCGGCCTGGGGTTTGCAGGTTCGGATCCCAGGCACAGACAGACGCACTGCTTGTCAGCCATGCTGTGGTGGCGTCCCATATAAAGTGGAGGAAGATGGGCACGGATGTTAGCCCAGGGCCAGTCTTTCTTAGCAAAAAAGAGGAGGATTGGCAACGGATGTTAGCTCAGGGCTGGTCTTCCTCACAAAAAAAGAAAAAAAATTCAGTCTAATTTTAAAGCTTTTTTCCTTGCTACAGTTTCTTCATTTTATCTTCAAAATCACATCTTTATATGCTTTAAATTCTGATATAGTCAAAGTGCTAAAGACTAGCACTGTTGATGACAATTAGCATTATTTATTGAAGGCCAAAGATTACAATAATGTGTTCACACCTTGATCATTTTGGGGTCTATATCAAATATTTTTCACACTAGATTGTTGCATTGGCAAGTGAAGCAAACATCATCTGACTGTATCATTGGTCTAGTTATCCATTTGTGCGCTAGAATCCTGGGCCACCTCAGCCTAAAGTGTCTGAGGCCAAATATTTCTTCCCAGTAGCTGTAATTCCTTGTCCTAGCACCCTAGGGGCAACATAATTATATCCCCATTTCAAGAACCAAATCCCAACAGTGTGTCACCAAAGTCCAGATTAGTTGTCGAAATCCCTGCACAAAGATCCAGAACATAGGGTGCAGTTTGGTACCACTAGCCATGTGTGGCTACTGAGCACTTGAAATATGACTAGTATGCAATAAGTGGATAAGACACAACAGTTTCAAAGACTTAGTACAAAAAAAATGTAAACTATCTTAATAGTTTTTTATTTTGATTACATGTTGAAATATTTTGAATAGGATTAAATAAAATATATTATTAAAATTAATTTCACTTGTTTTTATTTTTTTAATGTTGCTATTAGAAAATTTTAAATTATACATGTGGCTGACATTGTGTTTCTGTTGGACAGTGCTGGGATAGAAGAGGGATTAGTAAACTACGGTCATTGCTTCAAAACTGGCCTGCCACTCATTTTTGTAAATGAAGTTCAGTTGGAACACAGCCATGCCCATTCATTTACATATTGTGTGTGGCTATTTTCAAGGTACAACAGCAGCACTGCGTAGTTGTGACAGAGACCATCTGGCCTACAAAGCCCAAATCTGTTTGATAATAAATAATTTGATAGAAAAAGTTTGCTGACCTCTGAACTAGAACAATGGCATGATCTGTGCTTTAAAGCTTTCTTTTATAAAGCAAGCTTTTTTATGGCACTGTTTTATAAATTATATTATTTCTCCCTCTGTAATTTTTATAGTCTCCCTGTTCTTTTACGGCCTTTATCCGTAATTTATGACTTTAACCTAACTCACCATTTCATCATCTCTGCTATTTTAAAGCCAGACAAAATTTGTTTAAAATTACACACAATTACATAATGCTTCTATAAAAAGTATTGTCTTGTTTTCCTTCTGACTACCTTACATGTTGATGGTACCCTCCCTGCTTCACCCCTTCAGTGCTGTGGGCACTACAACTGACGTGGTCACACCACCTGAGTGTCTGTAGTGCAAGGTAACCATGGTAGCTGATCCACTCACTGGGGTGACAACTGACTTGAATAATCCAGGATATAAAGAAAAGAGGCTTAGATGCACCTCTTTATAATGCACGAATAGCTGGTCTGAGTTTAAGGCCAAATTCATGGGTTGGGTGGAGGTTGTGGTTGGCTTTGGTGTAGAACTGTTGACTGCACTGGCAGAGCTAAGAAAAAGTCACAGTACTCTCCTACATAGATTTCTTCCAAGTCAATCAGCAAAGATGTAAAATGAACATTTTTGGCCCTATGGATTCTTAGAGAAGTTTTCTGTTTTTAATTGTTGCCATACAATAGGCTTATTTAGGTAAGTATATCTGTCTCAGAATCCACATGACTGTAAGAAGCTTGAACCATTTCCAGAGTCCTACATGTGCAGCAAAATCCAGTTTGTATACTGTGTTGGGGGACTGGAGACCAATTTTCTGGTGGTACATTAGTAAATATACTGTATCTAGTTTCCTCATTTGAACCATAAAGTGTAAGATTATGACATATTTGGTTTTTTTACCTACTGGTTTTTCTTCCCTAATAACGGGTAATCACTGTTGAAATTGTTTGCCTTACAAAAGTAGATTATAAATCTTCATTTGAATTAAAAAGTGTAATTTTAGGCATCATTAGATAAATTCTTCCATTATATAACAAAATCATCGAATGTTGGTGTCATTTTGCTTCCTAACTCAACCCCATTTACACCAGTTGTGTCACTTAATCCAAAGA
Organism: Tapirus indicus; assembly: GCA_031878705.1. Taxonomy (NCBI): domain Eukaryota; kingdom Metazoa; phylum Chordata; class Mammalia; order Perissodactyla; family Tapiridae; genus Tapirus; species Tapirus indicus. The sequence continues at coordinate 3,818,915 of CM062926.1, forward strand.
TAGGAAAGGTGCTGTTCAGTAACAGTTTGCAAAACTGAATGCAGCCCAGGTACATCCATGGTAATACTGAGCACAAGGGGCCCCCGTCTGAGAAGGACGTGACATGGTAGGGAGACGGAGTTTTATTTACACAAGTCAGGAAATAAACCTTAACCGTGAGCTCAGTCAGACCAAACTATTTCATCTTTCTGATTTCTCAGCTTTACCCTTTGTTAAAAGGAAAAATAAAAAGAATACTTATAATTATCCTTGTCATTGCCACTGATATCAGTAAAAATGTGTCTCAAATTATTAATAAAGCATGTCATCTTCAATGTGTATGCAAAGGAAAATGGTGACCTGAAGGGACCCTCAACAAAGTAAAACAGGTGATTCATTTTTCAGGTCTTTTATTAGTATCTAATAGCAGCATTTAAAGGCTTATTGTCACTATGGTGCACATCTCCAGATTTTTGTTTTCTCTACTTGTCACTTTGTTAATTTTAGTCTCCATATTTCAGAAATAACGTGGCTACGTTTTACTGAAACAGGCACGTCAATCCACATCTTGCTCTTTTTGTTTATATCTGCAGTCCTATTTAAATTCAGTATTTCCAACCACAAAAGGTGTTAGAAAATTCTATTTCAGGCTTATGAGAAAAAGTACAGCAAGACGTGGTTCAAATCTTAAAACTATTTATTTCTGATCCTGTATGGCTAACATTCTACAAAAAAGTTATTATGCTGAAATAAAGAATCGTAGGGAACCGGTGGTTTCAAGGTTGTTTTCGTTCCCTAAGCCCTTCTCCATGTGAAGCCCGAGAACACAGTTGGTGAGGTCGTGCATTCCTGTACTGATGGTACTGGAGTCCATGCAAAGTATCACCTATAGGTTAAAACTCTAAAATAAGGCCCTTCAGAACCTGTGCCCGGCCGGAGCAACCCTGTGCTCATTGTGCTTGTGCTGATAAAGAGGCTCCAGTGTATCGTGTAACAGCTTGTAAAACTTACTCTGTAACAGCAGGGAAAAAATGAGTGTGAATCTTCCTAATGGGAAGCAGTCACCATGTCCCACCTGAAGCAAAGGGAGGAAGTGCCTGGTGCACAGCCCGCCAGAGCTGCACACGGAGTGGGTATTGCCACTACAGCTGGTTTGGAGTATAGTTTGGCTTAACTTTTTTAACCTCTTACAAGTTCAGTTATTTCTTCTATTTTCTGAAATGCAAAATTGACGGTATAACCCCTACGTCATAGGGTTACATAGATTAAACGAGATTGTCTGTAACACACCGAGTCAAGTGCTGACACGGTTCTGGATGGGGCTTGGTCCCAAGCCCTGTGACTTGGAGTAAGGCATTCAGCCTTTCTTGGGCCTCAGCTTTTTCGTCAGTAGAACAGACGGTAATACTTCAACCTCGTAGGACTGCTGCGAAGATCAGCGACCATGCATATGAAGGACCTGGCCGGCTAGGAGCTCAAAGAGTGGTTGCTATCACAGTTTGAGTGTTAACTGTGAGGGGGTAAAATTAAACTGCCTTTATAAATCAATCATGGTATCAGAGCTTCTTGTTACCACCTTGGAAAGGAACCTAAAAACCATGCTGCTTTGTGTTTTGAGGAGGCACACTCAAAACAAAATATCTTATCCCTTAAAATATACAGAAAAAGACACACCTGGCTTATCAGTACCTAGAATATTGTATACAATTCATGTCACACCCAAAAAGGTAACAGTCCAGGAGAAAGTGTTGGAACATTACCCTGTTACCATCGTGTTAAGTTCATATAATCATTCTCTTACAACCATAAACTGCCATTAAGGACCATGTGAGAATGGCCCTTCCCCTAAATAAGCTGATGAGCCGGGTGCATGGGCAAAACTTAGGCCCCAGGAGACAGAATCCTACTTAGGATTGTATGTACTCAGTGTAATCAGCCGCTAACTATATGGGAGTGAGTGCAGTGCACCAGACTATCTGGGAAAGGGGGAAGTTCTGGAGACAGTGAGAAATGGCCTGTCTCAGACTGTGCAAGGCTCTCACACGTTGTCAGTCTTTTAATCATCACACAAGGACAGTTTCATCTGCAGGACTGGTGCAGAGCAGTCCTAATTCTGAAGTGTACCTGCAGGCCAGTCCCAATGCCGGCCTCTCCATGTGGGGTGTTGTCCTGTGGGCCTGGGGTGTCGCTTTCCTAGTTCCACCACGTAGCTTGTGATCGGGTAGGAACATGGCAGGAGTGGCAAAGATGAAACCGTATCAGCACTTTGTTTAACCATTATCCACTGATTATCCTAAAAGATTAAATGGAACAAGAGGGCTTCATAGCCATATTTCCAGCTACAAGTTACACCTTACAAAACAAAAATGGACACGTATAGAAGTAAGATACAAAGGGGAAAACAAACCTTCAAACAGTAACACTAGTTTTGTGTAAATAGTTGCGCCCTTGTAATACTTTGTATTAGATAGCCTATGGGTTTGTTTTTGAAATTCAAGATGACAGGAGATCTTACCTACACAGCAATTTGCATTTACATAGCACCTTTCAGCTGATTTACTCAAACACTTAGCAAGCATTTACTAAATGAGTTTTTCTAAATGCCCCCAAGCGAGCTCTTCTGGTAAAACCTATCCAGTAAAATTAAATTTCCAGTTTTAAAAAAAGACATCTATGTTTTGCCATAAAGTAGGGGGGAAACTTAAAACTAGGGAATCTGCATTTAGTAACCGATCAGGTACCTTTTAGGTTGATTTTAGACCCTTCACTAATACTAATAACTTAATTACTCTAGTTCTGCTTCTCCGTTGTAAGCTATTCCCACACTAGCTTTATAAAAGAATTCTTCCATTGCTTGTGCTTACAGAGTTTGTGATCATCAAAGAAACAAGATAGTGTGCATGAAAATACACATTCAACCTTAACCCTGAAAAGAAAGTACTTTCCCCATGGGTTGTGGCAGACACTGCCAGTTGTTCCCCAACCTCTATTCCTCGCTTCCATGGTGGTAGAATTTTCAGCTGCGCTCATAAAAGCCAGGCAGTTTCCCAGTCTCCCTTACAGCTCGGCAGCAGCATGTGACCAAGTTATGGCTAATGGGATATGAGTAGAAGCAATAAATGAAACTTTTAGGTTGTGCCCTTAAAATTAAGAGGGTTCCATCCCCTTCCCTTCTTTCTCTTTTCTGTTGTCTGTTATGTGAATGTGGTGATGCCCATCTGTGACTACAAGAACAATTATGACACCCTGATGACAGGAGAGCAATGAGATAGACAGACTCGGGGTCCCTGACACTGGAACGGGACTGTCTACATGGGAGAAAGAAATGTCTTGTTGAAGCCAGTTTTCTGAGGTATTGTTTCATCAGCCCCACCTGCATCCTAATTAATACTGAATCCTCAGCCGTTATTTCTAATCTGCCTCTCCCCTCCAGCCACGTATAATTAAAATCCATTAAAAGGAAAAGTATACCTCCAGGATTTGTGCAGGGCTGCAACCACCAAAACTTAATTTGTATGGTGTTTCAACACTTTTTTCACTATCACCCGAAGGAGCCTTTTTAAGATATTTTTTTCCTAATCAACCTCTCCCCATGAAATTTGAATCTTAGATATACTGTATATCTGTGCTTTATACACATGAAAAGAGTACGATTTTTTTTCAATCCCCAATTTTCTCCCTGCTGGGGATATCACCACGGAGAATGCATGCTCTTACATAAATGAATTGATTGATGATAACTGTGGGGAGAGAGAGACTACAAATTTCATTTCCTGGTATCTTGTATAACATTCAAAAGGTCATCAAGAGATTGATTAAAAACCTCTCAGAGATGGATATATTTGTTCCTCTGTCATGCGAGGATCACTAAACTACAGAATCCACCCAATACGGTCTCCACACAGCTGTTGGGGTCATTTGAATCCTAGCAGCTTTCAGACCTGGAGAGTTGGAGTCAAACCCATGAATTCTTCTGCATAAGGAGTCCTTCAGGCTAGCTTAGTCCATCCGGAGGTGGACTCAGGAAGGTTTGGGGGAGCACTTCATAAGTGCTAGTGAAAATCCAGCCCCGTGCTAGATTTGCCGTAATTTGAGGCATGATAAAATATCTGAATTTGAGAGTGTTAGAAACACGTACATTTCTGGCTCAAAGTCCTACTTCCTACAGAAAAAAACAAACAAAAAATCCCAAGCCAGACAATGCGCTTTGGCATCTGTTAGTAGGAAAAGGCTACTTCTAGGATTTTTAGACACCTGTTGTGCATGTGCCTGTTTTGCAGAGAATGACATTACAGCAGTCCAAAGGAACAAATTGGAAAGACCAGCCAAGGCCACTGGATGGTGGACTAGAACAGCCCAAATCTAGAAATCATAACATTTGGCAAAATGTTTATGTGATAAAGCATCACCATCTGCTTTAATTGAGTAACTTGACTATTCATGTCCTCATTCAAAAATACAGAAGTTATTCTAATCATGGAAATGAAAAAGGAAGGTGTAGGTGGGGTCAACAGACAAGCAGAGGTAAGAAGAGTAGCAGGTGTTAAGGAGGAAAATGAAACAAAATTGATAACATATCAATTATCATATCAAGTATAACAAATACTTTGTTAACTTTAATAGAATCCTTGAATAATTGTGCGCCTATGCTAATCTGCCTATAAATTTCACTATTCTAAACCACTACAAATCCAGTTAATAAAAAGTTGATCAAAGGAAGAGAAGAAAATGCAGTATTTCATAATGCCTTAAGAATCCAACAAGGAAGGAGCCATATATTAACAGATAATTTAAAAGAGGGAAGGAGGACTCCAGTGTAATGTCAATTCCTGTGCAACTCTGGAATGATCTGAGTACTGAAGAAGCTGGTCCCTAGGACTCGGCATGGGTTCCCTAAGACAAGCATGCCAAACCAGGCTCGGAAGAATGCCATAGACACACCCTATGTCTGTAGTCTCTGACATGAGGCATACACACGAGTGTATACGACAATCCAGTGGGATGCGGCAGAACATATTAGGATCTCCGTTTGTATTTACTTTACCTAAATATATGTATGTGTCTGTATATACATATATTTAGATACATATATGTATATACATACAAAGTATATGTATATACACATACACACAGGGAAAGGACAAAAATTTTGGTCTGATAAAGGTGTGAGATCAAAAAGTTTGGAGGCCACTGCTCTGACTGTCATCAAGACACTTGAAAAGCCAACCCTTGTGGACAAGGCAGCAAATATGAATTGAATGCAACTATTGTTGGAAAAATATAGGCAGTGGGCCAAACTGTCTTCAACTGAATACTGTAAGAGAATACTCAGTATTGTAAAGGTCTCATTTCTGCCAAAGACTTCTAAACAAGTTATACAATCTAGGAAAAAAAAATCTCCATGGATTCTTTTTTGGACACTGGTAAATTATTATAAAGTTTATCTGAGCAAATAAATATGCAAAACTTGCCAAGACATGGGTTTAAAAGATGTATAATGAAAGGGCACTTGCTCTCCCAAATATCAAAGCATTCTAGAAAGAAACAGTAATTAAAAATATGTAAAAAATATCTGCAAGGCATATGACAAAAATTAATATCCGTAATCTATAAATAATCCCTTCATATCAAGATTAAATCAATGACTGGCCAAAGAACACAGAGACAAATCATAGAAAAAGAAATACAAACAGCCAAAAAACCCGATATAACTGTTTCCACCTCACTAATACATTTAAAATGATATATCGTTTGTCAGCTAAAACTGGCAAAGATTAAAAATATCCATTGTTGGCAAGGACATGGAGAAATAAGCACCGTAATACATGTTGGTGGAAGTGTAAGCCAATAGATTTTTAACCTTTTTGGATTGTAGTTTGCCAATGTTTACCATAATTTAAAATATCAGTTCTAGCAATTCCATTTCTAGAAATATATCCTAAGGAATTGCACAAATATAAGGATATTCTCTACAGCATTGCTTGTAATAGGCTAAAACTAGAAACAACCTAAATGTCCAATTAGAGGGGAATAGTTAAATAAATTATGATGATCCCTACAGAGGATTATTACTGTATTGATTACCTATCATTGTATAACAAAATTACCCCAAAACTTAGTGGCTTAAAACAATAAACATTTATTATCCTTATTATTCGTGTGTGTCAGACATTCAGGAGTGGCATAGACGGGCAGTTCTGGCTCAGGTTCTCTCACGAGGACGCAGCTGTCTGAAGGCTGACCTGGAGCTGGCAGATCTTTCTCCGAGGTGGCTCACCGACATGGCTGGCAAGGTAGTGCTGGTTGTTGAGTGCTGGTTCTAAGAGTGTTCATACTACGAAGCCAAGCAATTTAACACTGAACAAACATTGTACATCAGACAGGAAAAAGCCAACAGATGAGAGCTCTCTCTCTCGGTCCCCAGGCAAGATACTTTTATGGGAAGGACGTGAACAGCGTTAATGACCTCTGGTGCAGTGCTTCTCAAAGTGTGAAGTACACACAAATAACCTGGGGATCTGCATTAAAATGCAGATTCTGGCTCAGTAGGTCTTCGGGAGAGCCTGAGATCCTGCATTTCTAAGAAGGTCCCAGGTGATGCTGATACTGTTAGTCTGTGGACCACATTTTCAGTAGCAAGGCTCTGCTGTGGTTCTCAAACTTTACTGAGCACAGAATCGCAGGGAGAGCTTCTTGAAACAGATTACTGGGCCCCCACCCCTACAGATTATGATTCAGTAGGTCTGCGACAGGACCTGATAATTTGCATTTCTAACAAGCTCCCAGGTGACACGATGCTGCAGGTCCCCAGACCATACTTTTGAGTCGCACTGTTCTAGAGAACCACAGCTTAACTACTGAAGGCCCCTGAAGAGGAAAAGCCAGTCCATTTGTGTTTAAAATGTAATGCAGACAAGAAGTACTCCCGTACACCACCAGTCATGGGCCAGATCAGAGCTCATCAGGGAGGTCCTCATCCATCTCCCCCAGGGTTGCTGTATCACAACTAAGAACTCTTCATTCCTAAGACTTACTCTCAGCGGTGGATGCCTACTTCTTATAAGTTTCAAAGTTTTACCTTGCTCAGTAAAGCCACTTCATGATAAACAAACAAGCCGCTGCTGATGAGTACTGTTTCCTTTACTCAAGGGATGCATGTTTCACCATGACACGTTTCCCCAGAGTGAGATAATTTAAGAAAAAACCCTATATGATAAAAGGGGGAAAATCCTATTTAAGGAAGAATAAATTCCCACGTGTATTTACTAAGCACACAAATGTATTTTATGTAAGCCATCTTAACGTGAAAGATTACACAGTCCCTGCTCTCAGGTCGACGACATCAAAGGAAGAAGACATCAACAAGCATGTTGAAACGTGACAAATGGCATCTGAAAAAACAGCTGACATTTATTCTTACTAAAACCACCCGGCAGATACCTCACTCCATTCGCACAGAACGTGTGCTCGTTATTAACAGCAACAGGCACCCAAAGGAGGAGAAAAACATCCAACTAGGAAAGGCTTCCGATGCAGTAATTTCGTGCTGGAATTAGACGGATGGGCAGTCTTTTCACAGGTGGGAGACCCGGAACACCACTGCAAAATCAGTTAACACGTGGTTTCAAAGGCTTTATCTGCTGCTTTCCGCAGTGCGCTGAAGAAAAACATCCAGACAGCGCAGTACCCGCCCTCAAAACAGGCTTGACTTCAGCTGGGAGACGAGTAACAGGAGACTAAGACCCAGGAGCACATTCCCGAAGACAAAACTGAGACGAAAACAGCGCCCCCAGCCGAGCACCAGCGGGGGGTCTGCAGCCGCGAAGCACCTCTTGGGTACTCACGGCATCAGAAGACTCCACGCGCCGAGCAGCGGCGACCGGAGCCGGGGGCGCCCAGACCGGGGAGGGGCGCCAGGCCTGGCAAGGCGTGGAGCGGGGAGATGTCCGAGCGGCCGGCCCTCCGCCTCCACCAGCACAGGGGCCCGCTGCTCCCGCTACCCTCGCTCGGAGCCGGGCCCCTCTCCCGGAGCCGCACCCTCGCTCCGGCCGGGAGGCGGCGGGCGCCAGCGTGGCAGAAGCCGGCCTCAGGGCTCACACCCCGCGCTGGCGACCCCACGGCTCAGCTCCCGGCCCCGGAGTGGCGGGACCCGGGGGCGGGGCCAGCCCGCGAGCGGAAGTGCGCCGCTTCCTTCCGGCCGGCGCCGCACGAGACGGGGCGGGGCGCCCCGGGAGGGGGCGGGGGCTCGCTCTGACGGACGGCTCCCGGAGCCTATGGGCGCGGCCGCCGCGGCGCGCCCCTTCCCGGGGGCCGTTGACGCCCCCAGCCCCCCATTTCCAGGTGTCGCACGAAGCTCCGCCGCTGCCGGGTCTGGCTGTCCCCGCGGCTGGTTGCGGGCCGGCGTGCGGCCCCGCCCCCGCGGCCCCGGCGCCCCCCGCGCGGCCGGCCTCCTTCCCCGCCCGGAGCGGCGCTCGAGGACGGCTGAGGCCGCAGGTCTGTGGCTGCGGGGCGGGCGGCGGGAGGGGACGCGCGGGCGCCAGGCCTCCGGGCGCCCTGCCTGGCGCGCGCCGCGACCGCCGAAAGCCCGCGGGCGGGGGCGGCCTCCGGCCCCTGCGGCGTCCCGGGAGCCCGGGGCGGGACGGGGCGCACCGCGGCGGCCGCGCGGGAGCGGGGAGTCGGCCGAGGGCGGGGCCGCGTGCTCGGGGAGGCAGGGCCCGGCTGCCCTCCGGCCTCCGCGGACACGCGGCTTGCTGGCCTGGCTGGCCGAGTTGCGAACTTCTGCGGGGCCGCGGGCCCCCGGCGCGCTGGGGCGGGGCGGAGGGAGGCAGCGGGAGGATGTCCGGGACGTGCCGGTCCTCTCTAGTAACAGGAGCGTCGCTGTCATTGTCCTTTACAAGCGTCCGAGACGGCATTCCTTCTCATGGGATGGGGAAACTTCTGTTTCGTAGTTCGTGCGATGATCGCAGTGCCGACACTTAAATATTTGTTGCCCTTGTGTCTGAACGTGTTGGAGTGTATCACTCGTGGGACTTGACAAGTCCTTTCTGAGCCCTGAGAAAGAGCCTGAGTCTAGGATGAGGTAATTTGGGGATACACCGTCCCTGGCGGTGCGACTTCACTGACTCTCCTTTTCTCTCTCGCTGCTCCAGATTCTCCAGTTTCGGCGCTGGTACTTGTCTGTTTTGCTTTTCATGTTTTTTTTGTATGAATGAATGAATAAATTAATTGTATAACGTTGGTTGGTTCTTTTCTATAGAGCAAGATGTTTACTCTTAGGAATTAATAAACTGCCCAATCATGTCTGGCAACTGGTCGTATTTAATTAAGAATTAGTAGAACGCTGTTCATTATTCAGACGGTTGAAGCAAGATGTTCCGGGGGACTTAGCCAGCTTACTCACTGCCACCTCTCCCCCGCCTCCCACTTGCTGCTTCCAAACCAGGCTCCTGCTCCCTGCCGCTACTCCCACTGCTGCTCCCGGGGATAGCAGCTGCCCTGATCGTCACACCCCCGCTGCCACCGTCACCACGGAGGCATAGTCCTGAAGCCGCCCGTGTAAATTGTTCTAAAGAGCACAGGTATTAAAATTCAGATACCTGAGACAAAACAGTGTTTCAGTTCTTCAAAATCAGGTTATCAACAGAGTTACTACTGAAAACCTCTGACTTGGTATGGAACTATAACAAATAATATAAAACTATGTAATTGTGTGACAAGTTGCATGGTAACAGCTATGGCTCAGGAAAGGAAAAAGTCAGCAGGAGCTGGTGCATGAAGGAAAGAAGGCTTCCTGGAAGAAGGGCAGGGGCTTGTCTGGGATGCTTACCTGTATTTCTAACTCTTGGTAGTTGGCCGTACAACAGGCACTTCATAAATATAATTGTAAGTAAATATTTGCGTGGTGTCTTGAGAGTAGCTTTGAAGGCTGGTTAAGATTTGATGGGAAAATGAGAGAGCATGCTAAGTGAGGGAAGACGCTCAGGTCAGGTCACCTAAGCTCAGATGAGCACAGGATGTATTGGGGAGAGAGGGTACTGGCATATGGATGGCGCTTTACTTCTGTGTTGTTTGTAGGAGTGGTTGGAGAACAATGCATGTAAGTCTTTGACACCATGATATCCATCAGGCAAAGAAAAGGAATAAAAACCACAGAAGTTTCTGAGGATTATGCAGCACAAGAAGAAAATGTGAAGTTGGAAAATAAATTGCCATCTGGTAGGTGCTTTAAAGTAGCATTTTGGATTGCTTCATATTAATATATCATTCTCCAATGGGATAAAAATTCTGTGAGGCCTAGCAGTTGAGGAAACTTGTTCTGATACCCTGATATTCTAGTTTTACACATGATTTGATTGTAATTTGATAATACTGGTTTTACAGTTATGATTGGATAAATGAAAGAGCTCTGATTAGAATCCCTTGTCTCTCAGCCGTCTGTACAGTAGCTTGTGGTTATGCCAATCTGGTCCTTTGACTTTCTAGAGTAATGCTTTTCCCCACCATTCAGATTTTAGTCTGTTTCTGATTTTTCTGCTTTGTGTATGCTGTTCACACTAAACAGCCTTACTTTGGGTGAGTTTCTCATTTGATTAAAGTGTTGAAAGATGAATCAAACATTTTTTTATTCTTTATTTTCAGTGAAATTCCTGAAATTTTCTCCTTTGCTTTTTTTTTTTTTTTTTTTGGTGGGAAAAGTGATCACATTTGGTTAGTTGCTTATGTAATGCTGAAGACTCTTGCTATGCCATACTCAAATGGTGTTAATTACCAACTTCCTGCCTCCACAGTGCTTTCTTAACTAAGCATGGTCAAGATTTTTAAAAGAAAGCATGAAAAATTCCACGTTCGGCAGCCATTTGGGATATCTGACAGGATTTACATTAATTGCAGCCATGTTAATTCTTACCAGCCAGAGCTACTAAAGGAATTTGAGGGAATAGTTTTATAAAATAAAAGTAATCTGTGTTGAGAAGTCATGCCATCCAATGCAACTACATATTGCAATTTCAGACAAGACAGTACTTTCTGAAGACCTTATACAGTGCAAATTCAAGTTTGCTTTTTAAAATTAAGACATAACTTTGAGGATTGTTCATTTCGCCAAAGCAGTATTTATTCATGTCAGAAAAAACCCTGTAAACTAAAAAAAAGCAAGAAAAGATACTCCCTCAAACCCACCCACCCTTTGACTGCCACCCATGACACTTGACCTTGCGTCTAAATGTTCTCTGCACATATTTACCTACGAGCATTCATGTGTGGTTTCACAACATTGGAATCCTACGTGGTCTTTTGTAACTTGCTATTTTTCTCTTGTTTTTTTATGAGCATATCGTAAGTCAGTCAATATATTTAAAAAATAGTCAGTGTATAATCATTATGTGGCTATAGCATAATTTATTTAACTAATTCCTTATTGACTATTTAGATGGTTTTTAACGTTTTACCTGTACAAACAGAACTGTGATAAATATCCTTGTGGTCAAATGTTTGTTTAAAACTTTAATTATTTCCTTGGGGTATATGCCTAGATTTAGAATTACTGGTCAGGTGGTATGCTCATTTTGGTGTCTTTTACTTCCTGTTGCCATGTTGCATTCCAGAGAGGTACCAGTTTATTCTTCTACCAGTACTGTTTGGAAAATGTCTATTTTTTTGTACCCTTACCAAAACAGAGTATTACCATTTTTAAGTTATCAAATTGGCCAACATTTAAAAAGTTATAGCTCATTGTTTTGATTTGCATTTCTTTAATATAAATGAATTTGGACATTTTTTTTCTGTCTATTAAAGTTTATTGACCATTTTTTCTTTTGTGCATTGCCTATTCATGTCCTTAATCCATTTCCTACTGGAATATTCGTGTTTTTTTAATCCTGAAAGTATTTGTCCTTTATTAAGGATATTTAAGCTTTGTTATATGTGCTATAAATATTTTTCCTAATTTATATGTCCTTTAACTTGAGTTATGATGGATTTTTTTTTTTTTTTTGGTGAAGAAGATTAGCCCTGAGCTAACATCTGTTGACAATCCTCCTCTTTTTCTGAGAAAGTTTAGCCCTGGGCTAACATCAATGCTCATCTTCCTCTGCTTTTAAATGTGGGACGCCACCACAGCATGGCTTGATAAGTGGTGCATAGGTCCACGCCCAGGATCCGAACCTGCGAACCCTGGGCCACCAAAGTGGAGCGTGTGAAATCAACCACTACACCACTGGGCCGGCCCCCATGATGGATTTTTTTTTCCCTATGGGTTTTTAAATATTAAGGAATCAAATTTTTTAGTAGCTCTTAATGAATAAACCACAAACTGTAAGTAGATCGTCTAAAAAACTGTTTATGTTATAGACATGTAACTCATTTATTCCTCCATTTAACAAACCTCATAGTTAAACTATAGGTATTAAACTATGCCAGACACAGGACTAGATACTGAGATGAATAAGATAATATGCTTGTCCTCAAGACGCTCACATTCTACTTGGCAAAATGGACAAGTGAACAATTAGATACACTGTGGTGAAAACTGTAATAAAAGTATGAAAACAGGTCTGTGGACTCACAGAAAGGAGCCCCTCTCTGTCTGCTGGGACAGGGAAAGCTTCGCCAGTGACAGGCAGCTGGAACTTAGCATACTTGATAGTCTGAAGTAGAACTATTAAATTCTAAATTCTTTACGGACTTAGTTATCTGTTTCATTTTTCTAAAGGTTATACCAATAGAAGATTATGGAAGATTCTGTCATTTACGATTGGTGGAACAGTTGCCCTTTGCATTGGACTTCTTACATCTGTGTACCTGGCCACTTTACATGAAAATGATTTATGGTTTTCTAATATTAAGGTATGGGGTTTCTGTAACCATTGTATGATTCGTTCATCATGTCTCTACTGGTTAGCCATACAGAGGAATGACCAGGACAATACAGTTTTGCCATAAAGAATCCAATCTCTTAAAAGGTTTGGCTATAAAGGGACTTTGTTAGTTTAAAGTAACATCAGAATTTTTATAATCAGGTGAGTTTCCTCATTTTCATTAATTTCAGTTATGCAGCAGTTACTCTAAACCAGTATTTTTCAAACTGTGGATTGTGAAATTACTGCAGTAGGTCATGAGTAACATTTTTCTTTATAAAGTCAAATACAACAGAATACCATCCCATATATTAGGGTTGAAAATTATTTGTGAAACGTTAATTATAGGTATGTATATTCAAGCTAAGTCACAATATAAAATTTCTTTTTCTGTTGGGTACAGTTTAAAAAAAAAAAAAGGAAGAAAATAGAAAGCCACTGCTCTAAATCATGGAGTCTTCATCTGGCTCTATAGATAACCTCAATTTGTTTGTACCTTTTTGACAGTATATGCAAATGGTTGGGGGCAGCCAGAATTTTTATCACATTCTCAAGAGGGTCTGTGACTTTTTAAACACCAGTTTCCTTGTTGTCTTTTTTCTCTGCCTCTCTTTTTCTCTTTTTAAACATTTCTTGTTGTCTTTTAATTTGGCATTGTTTTCAGAACAAGTATATCACTTACATAAGGAAACTTACACTTTGAGAGTGTTTTTCATCCAAAACACTGCACATTACCAGTGTTTTTCATCCCAAAATACTTTGGTTTGGGTCCAAATTGTCATGATCTTTGACCTTATTTACTACTGCGGCTTGTAATGACTAGTTAGTTATAAACATAAAATTCACCTTCCAAGGTCAAAGATTTATCGTCTATGAGAATATTCAAAAGAATCAGTGCAGAATCTAAAGACAGTTACCCAAACTATTTTGAGCTTTGGTACCATTATGGGAATGAGTCTCTAAAGGAGACTACTTTGAATGACAAAATTCATTTATATGGATAAATTCTAGTATGTTTATTTTAAAAAACCTGTCATATTACTTTATAGGTACAGCATGTATCTACGTATATATCCTCCACAAGTTAGCATGGTACCAAATAATAATAATTCTTATCCTTCAGTGACAGTTGGTAGTTTTTCTTGTCAAGAAAAATTTTACTCACCTATCTATCTAAAAATGGAGTGCTTATAAACAGATTCCCTAGAATTAAGCAATTTAATGCTTATTTCTTAACAAGTATTTTGAATAAAGTCTGACATATCCCTGTGTGGGCATATAGCCGAAATTAAATGCTAGTAACTCTATAGTAAGGAGACGTGCTGAAAGAGATCATATAACTTAATTTTAATCTATAAGTTGAGCTCTTTAAAGTTTACCAGTGGCCTTGCTGGCATCATCAAGAAACCTGAGCATCCTTGATTTTTCTCTCTCTGCTCTCACCAGGTTAGGTGAGTCATTATACTTTTACCTAGTATTTATTGAGCACCTGTTCTGTGAGTAACATTGATTTAAATACTATGGGGAACATGTAAGGAATAAGAAAGACTTCTGAATTTGCCAGCAGATTTTCCAGTATAATAAATTAATGCCGTAAATATATAATAATGCATCTACAGTATGCCAGCAGGCACTGTGCAATACCACCAAATAAGACAAGGCCCCTGCCTTCAAAGAGCTTCCACTCTTGAGGAGGATACAGTAGGCAGACAACTACAGCATGTCCAAAGTCAACACTTTAATGAGGTGAGATAGAGTGTTGTGGGAGAACATGGGAGAGGTAGCCTAACCCCATTTTGGAAGATCAGAGAAGGTTTTCTAGAGGAAGTGATGGTTAAGAAGACCTGAAGGATGAGAAGGGTTAGCCAGGCAAACTGGGCAGGAAAGGTGAGTGTCATAGGAAAGGACCACGTACAAGAAATCCGAGAGGTAAGAGAGTCTAGAGTGTTGAAGGTGTGGGCAGTCGTTCAGCCTGGCTGGGGAACAGAGGGGGAGGGGGTACTGGAATGGTAAACAGAGGCCACATCATGTAGGGACCTGTCCTCTCTGTCTCACAGATTGAGCTTTCTCTGGTCATAACAGTGTGCCCTATTTTTGATGAGGCAGTGATGTCGTCATACTGGTGGTTTAGAAGGATGGCTCAGGCTACAGTGTGGAGAATTTGAGGAGGGCATAACTAAAGTGAGGGGAAACCACTGAGATCATCCAATTCAGTGCATTCAATAGTATCTGAATATCCAGTTAAGACATTGAATAAATGAATATCTTCTGTGTGCCAGATACTGATCTAGGCCCTGAGCAGACAACATTTGAATATGATATGGAACCTAATTCCGATGAGGAGGAAAAAACCAGAAACAATAAATAAGTATTACAGTGAAAATTAAATGCAGTGATGAGCTAGTTATTGGGAGACAACTTGAAATTGGAAGGTAAAGCAGACCATTTTGAGGATAAGACATATACCAAGACTCAAATGATAAGAAGGAACCAGCCAAGCTAAGATTCTAAGCAGAGAGAAGAATTGAAAAGGCTCCTAGGTAGGAATAAACTTGTCAAGTCAAGGATCAGAGAGAAAGCACACGTGGCCTGAATTTTATGAGCAATGAGTATAATACAAGAGAGGAAAAAAACAAGATCATGTAGGGTTTTGTAGACTGGACAGGAGTTGGAGAGAAGTGGACAGAGTCAGCACTTTTTAGGAGGTAGACTTGGAAGGATATATTGATTCATCATTTGTGTGGAGGGCGACTGAGTGAGAAGAATCATCAGTGATGACCTGCTTTCTCCCAGTAGCAGACAGACAGATGGGTGGATATGCCATTCACTGGGATAGGAAACTCTGTGGGAGGAGCGTTTCTGGAGGGTACGATGACTTCTGACTCCAACTGCCCAGAGTTAAGCCAAACTTCACAGGTTAAGGGCACAGTCCTCCACAGAACCATCCTCACTTCAGATCCAGTTGCAGGTTTGGGGGTCCCCAGGCTACCCTCACTTCTGACCGACTGGCTACAAATTTTGGGATACTCACTACCTGCTCAGGTTCAGTAATTGACTGGAACGACTCACAGAACTCAGAAAAGCATTATACTTATGATTACAGTTTTATTAGTAGCAAAAGAACCGGCCAAAGGCAGAGATGCAGCAGGAGAGTCTGGGAGGTCCCAAATTCCAAGTTTCTGTTGTCATTTCCCTATGGAGTCAGGGCCCCTTTTCCTCCTGGCACGTGGGTGTGCTACAGTGTGTAGAGCATTGCCGACCGGGGAAGCTCACTTGAGCGCTGGTGTCCAGAGTTTTTCCTGGGGTTTTGTTGTGCAGGCATGATTGATTGTATCATTGGCCACAAGATTGAACTCAGTCTCCAGTCCCAACCATTGCCCAGAGGTTGGGCTGCTATCAGCGGACTCAGCCCCAACCCTCTACTCACGTGTTGGTCTTTCTGGCTTGGCCAGCGCCCATGCTGAGTCTTCTCCGTAGCACACACTATCAACTGTGGTCCTGAGGACCCCACCATGGATAACGCTCAGGATATTCGGGGATTCATTAGCTGCCTCCTGAGAGCTGGGGACAAAGGCCAGCCAAATTGTTTATTATGTGGGGGCAGCGCGGCAGGAAATGAAACCTTCAGGTTTGGATATATTGTGAGTCACTTTCAGAACACTCCAAGTAGAGGTGTGGAATAAAGGAAGCTGGACTTAGGGATCTGAAGGCCACAGTTCTGTGTTGGGAATGGACGTTTGTATATTACCAGCTTGTAGACGTGTGGGCAAGATTGAGGCGTGTGTAGTGTGAGAGAGAGACCCTAGGCTGACTAGTTTCTGTCTGTGCCTCAGATACATCTGGGGGAAGGTATAGAACAGGCACATCCTCTAACAGGTTTCTCCCACCACCAGCCCCATCCTGTGAAACATGATTAAGCTCAGTCTCACTGCATTTTTTTCTCTTTATTCAAGCAATTGAATTATAGCTTATAGCACAGACTTTTTTTTTCCCCCTGTATCACAAGAGGAATCCTCAGATGTAACTATTTCTCAAACCTGATGATACCTCTGCATGGGCATTCGGTTTATTTTTCATATTAGTTTATGTAGACCTGGTGCTCTCCAATAGAACTCTCTGCAGTGAAGGAAATCCTAATATCTGCACAGTAGCCACCAGCCAGATGTAGCTAGTAAATACTTGAAACGTGGCCAGTGCAACTAAGGAACTAAATTTTTAAATTTTATTTAATTTTAAGATGTATATGTATTTTCTGTGAATAAACCAATGAAAATTACAGCCATTACTGATCAAAGACATTACTTAGCCAAAGGAAAAGCTCGCTTTCAGAGTTTATACACCTTCATAAATTTACTCCTGCAAGTTACACACCATTTTCATATTGGGGGATATGGAAGTATTTGATAAGTGGAAATCTGTTTTCTTTTTGTGTTTGTGGGTTGTAACTTAAATTTTCTAGGCTAGTTTTTTATGAAAATAATTTCATCCTCTTTTGAATACTTTTAATTGTAATTATTCAGAGAGTAAAAATATTTCTTATAAAATAGACAGATGATACACTGAGCTTATACATTCAAAATGATTTTTTAAATGTTCAATAGCAGTGTTAGTATTTGAAACATGGGAACCCTGAAACAGAGCAACTTGAAAGTTGGAGGAGATGTTGGTTTTAAATGGTCATAGAAAATGTGTATGTGATATCCTTTCTTAATTTTTTAAATTATAAAGCTCTTTTCTAACTGTCTTAACCATTTTGTTATATTTCCCTTGCTGGGAAATTGAAAGTATAAGAGGTTTTTTAAGTAACTTTTCTTAAATGTCTGCTCTGTGCTTGGCACTATTTCAAATACTTTTTACACATATTGTATTTATTCTGGCTGTCTCCAAAGCCCAAACATTTTAACTTTAAATTGTCCTTTAAATGCAGCCTGCTTTTTAGCTGCCCTTTATTATAAACAAAACAAACTAGAAGGGTTCAAAGCCCATGCTCTTACTTGCTGTGCCACCCTTACGGCGCCTGGCACCTCAGCAGTGCTGAGTACATAGTTTGTTTGGAGTAGAGTTAACCTCTAGGGTGAGGGAAAGGTGTAGGCAGGGGAGACGGGGAGACCAGGAGACGACTGGCTGCTGTACAAGATCTGGACTGGAACTAGAGCAGAAGGATGCAGCTTTGGGAGCTTGCTTTCAGGGATAGGATATAGTTAGTATAGGCAAGTGGGGAGCCAATCGGTGCGTTTTTAATGATCTGTGCTTACTAGATGCTAGGGTAAAAATCTATATGGTCTTGAGTCTTTTTATTTTTTGAACACATATTGTGTGTTTTATTGTATAAACTATACTGTGGCAACAAAAATTTTTTTTTTTTTATTTTTTGTGAGGAAGACCAGCCCTGAGCTAACATCTGTCGCCAATCATCCTCTTTTTGCTGAGGAAGACTGGCCCTGGGCTAACATCCGTGCCCATCTTCCTCCACTTTATATGGGACGCCGCCACGGCATGGCTGACAGGCAGTGCGTCGGCGGGCGCCCGGGATCCAAACTCGCGAACCCCGGGCTGCCAAGCGCGGACGAAACCGCTGCGCCACCGGGCGGCCCCGGCAACAAAAATTTTTAAATGAAAAACGTTACTCAGTATTAATACTCTTAACAAAAAAGCATTCATTTTTCCCTTCCATTCTTCATCCTATATGTGTGTATATTTTACTTATGACTCCAATTTTTTTATACTCAAATAGCTATATCTGATGTTACATCATATACTTTTTTCATATATAGTTAAATATTTTCACAAACTTTCACAGTTATTACGTAAATAATTATGGTTATATAATTTAATTTTTTTTTTTTTTTTTTGTGGGGAAGACCAGCCCTGAGCTAACATCCGTCGCCAATCCTCCCCTTTTTGCTGAGGAAGACTGGCCCTGGGCTAACATCGTGCCCATCTTCCTCCACTTTATATGGGACGCCGCCACGGCATGGCTGACAGGCAGTGCGTTGGCAGGCGCCCGGGATCCGAACTCGCGAACCCTGGGCTGCCAAACGCGGACTAAACCGCTGCGCCACCGGGCAGCCCCTATAATTTAATATTTTTAAAATTTTTATACTCATTTCACTATTTCCATGCTTTCCAGTTTTGAGTAGTTTGTTTCTAATTGTGTGGTTAGACACCTAAAATTGCTTACTTAAGCAATCTTGTTTTAAAGTGGTAGTGTAAAGATGTCAGTTCCTTCTGTTTTTAGAATTACCTCAGAGCAGTTAAGGAAAATGAAAAGCAGATAGTCAAATTCCACCCTTGATGAAACTAAGAGAGGTCTGTAATCTGGAACCACAATATATGAGGAAGGGCTGCCAAATCCAGTGAAACTCAGAGTGTGGAAGGATGCTGAGAGAGGACTTGCACAGCTGCGGATTTCAGATGAAGCTGCCAAAGCTTAGGTCTCCAAAGTTATGGGCATATCCTGAGGGGTAAAACCGACAGTCCCTGTGTAGGACCATGGGACCAGATGTGGGGAGTAATGACAGCGTTCCTGGAGACAATTTGGTATGAAAGAGAAGCAAGCTAGGCAGGCTGAATGAGGTAATCACAGAGACAAGCCATTTTTGTAACAAGTGGAATTTAAGAATACCAGGATAAAGAAAGAAAACTTGCATTTGAACAGCCCTGAGGCTGCCAGTCTCTGTTGACTAAAATAAGGAAATGACTAAAGAGCTCAGTCTTGTAAACCACCCCATATCACATGGAAGAGCCTTGCTGGCCTGAGTTATGGCCCTGGCCTCTCCGCCACATAAACTTCCTGCAAGGAGCTGGTTTGGTAACAACCTGCCACGTTCAGAAATGACTAATAAGCAGAAAGAAACTAGCACAAGATCTGTGAATGATACTGCAAGAAAAAAGGGAAGAGAAAAACAAGAACAGATGATAGACGAAGAACAGTCAGCAGAAAAATTTTACAGCAGAGACATGAAGATTGTGACTGAACATGTCACATTGAAAAACAAACAAGCATGCTAAAGCTTTAGCCACTGTGGAAGAGGAATTCAACACAGGGGTGTAAGAAGGTATATACCGTCTTCAAGGAGATGTAGGAAGATAACAAAAGAAAATGAAACATGAGCTGACAGAACTTAGGCAAGAAATAGCATTAAAAGATATAACCATAAAAGAAATCGTGACCACATTGGAAGCAACACCCAGGAGACCAGAATCTGCAGAAAACACAGAAAGAAAAATGTTGGATGGGGTGATGAAGGTAAACAAAATGAAATGAAATTAGTCAAGTATTAGAAAGTGACAGCTGAGGAAGACAACAGCAAACATTCATAATTTGTGTCCCAAAAGAAGAGAACCAAAACAATGAAACAGGAAAAGAATGTTTAAAGATGCAGTTCAAGAAAACATCCCAAAAATGAAAGAAGACTTGAATCTACAAATTGAGAGGGCACAGTGGGTCCCAGAAAATCTGGCCTAGAAAAATCATTAACAGAATATAGTTCTACGAAACTGCTGGACTTAAAAATAGTAGGAAACCTTTGGACATCCAGACAGAAAGATCAGGGTACCTGAGAGGGGAGACAGGGGTCAGTCTGGCTTCCAGCTTTTCCATAGTAACATTTAATGCTCAAAGACCTTGAATGAGGTCTACAAAGGACTCACATAAGAGAATGTAATTTACATATTTTAACCCAGTCATTCTATCATGTATAAAGCACCATACAAATTTTTTGGATTCTGAGAAATGCATATTTTTAAGAATACCTGAAGAAATTTGTAAAGGAAAAACTTTATCCAGCCAAGAGATAAAAGGCAAAACAGTGACAGAAAGACTGTCAGTGAAGTTCGAATTTATTGAACTGTAGGACTAAGGCTAAATAGTTACAAAACAAAATATATATGATATAAACAATGTAATGATGTTATGTAATAGTAACATAATAACAATGTAATAATAATATAACACAAGTTAGAGAAAGAGAAGGTAAAACATGGTGGAGGTCTCCTGATTTCTTTATCTTTTATAGCTAGAAGTCAGAAAGTTTCATTTAAAAATGATACATCAAGAAATGGGCATAGAGTATATATGAAAAAATTCTGAGAAAAATAATATCAAGTAA
Source organism: Tapirus indicus (assembly GCA_031878705.1). NCBI lineage: Eukaryota > Metazoa > Chordata > Mammalia > Perissodactyla > Tapiridae > Tapirus > Tapirus indicus. The sequence continues at coordinate 3,839,859 of CM062926.1, forward strand.
AATTGGGCAGGGGAGAAGTATAAATTTCATAAGATTGTCATTACTTGTTGTCGGAAGTCAGATACTATCCAGAGACGTAAGAATTAAGTTATCTTTTGAAGTTATAGTTATGAAAGGTAATCCCTAGAACAAAAACATAAACCTCCCAAATTAATAGACACAGCAACAAGCAGAGACAGATCATATAGTAAAAGATTTGTTCCAAAGAGCAATAAAAAGCATAATACAAAATGTATTAACACAAATATATCCAAATATTTTTGTATAAATAAATATAAATGAGCTTTACTCACCTAATAAAAACTCTGGATCACAAAGCAAAATCCAAATCACATGCTATATGCATACTGTCCTCCCAGAACAAAGTTCCTTAGAAGAGTTAGACCAGAGGTGTGGATAATGACTTACTAAATAAGAGCAAAAAGGGAAAAGAAAGTCTCAGACAGAAAAAGTTATATGAGGCAAAGAAGGGCAGTTTTTCAACGATAAAGATGCAGACCCCAGATGTGACTATCCATGCCTCAAATAACTTGGCATTAATATTCATAAAGCAAAAACCACAGGAAATGCAAGAAGAAATATAGGAACACATTAGTATTGAGTTTTAATTCTTTCTCAGTTCATAAAAAAGCAAGTGGACAAAATTAAATAAGAATATAGAAGGCCTGGGGGAAATAATGAATATGATAGATCTAATCTATAAATATCTAAAGACAGAATATATGTTCTTCTCAAATATCCACAGAACATTCACTAAAGCATTGATATGTTAAGCCATAAAGAAAATCTCAGATCCAAAAGTAGAGAAATTATATGGGCAATATTCTCTAATCACAATGTGATAGTGTGTTGGCTTGTTCCAGACTTTGGGGATAATGGTCATAGATCCACAGTACCCTCTCTGGTTAATTTATTCAATAATTTAAATAAAAATTGGAGATAACTGATTAAAAAGAAAAAGAAATCACTTCTTGGAAATTTAAAAATATTTCTTAGATAACTTTTGGGTCACAGAGGAAATTAAAGCCGAATTTATAGAAGTATAAATGAAATCTAGAAAATGATGAAAACCATGTTTCATGATTATGGGATACAGCTAAAGCAGTACTCAAGAAAATTTGTAGCTATAATACTATATTATGAAATAAGAACGGATAAACATAAAGGAATGAGTTATTACACTTATGAGGTTGGAAAGGGAACAACAATCTAGCAACAGAAGAGGAGGGATAAAGATAAAAGGAGAAAGTGATCAACTAGAAAGTAGGAAAACAATTCATAAATGAATGGTTATTTTGGGGTGAAACTAAAAAAAGATAAGGTAGGAAGTAACATATCCAAAATAAGAAATAACAAATAACTACAGACATCATGAAATATGGTAACAGAAATAACTATAGAGACCATGAAATAGGAAAGAGCCACATAAGACTATTTCGTTTGATTCTATGCAAATTACATGAACGGATGAAACGTATGATATTATAGAATATAAATTACCAAAACTTGGATGAAAAGGATGATTTTCTAGAAGTATGTAAATTAACTAAAACTAGCCCCAGAAAACACAATTATTTTTGCAGATGTGATAGAGAAAACTTGATGAAGAGCTACCCATCCCCCACTCGCAAAAATTCCAGACCCCCATTGATTTTATGGAGGAACTTGACTAAACCCTTAAAGAAGCAAAATATTCTAGTGCTATTTGAGCCACTCTAGAACACCAAAGAGGAAGAACACTTCCAAATTATTGTTAAATCAGGCATAGCACACCAGAACTGAGGAGCGGGATATAACTATAGTCGGTTTTCTTTACTACGGGCAGTTAATGTTCTATAAAGTCACTAAGAGCACTGAAGTCGAGAATACTGAACCATTGCTCCTGGGGAATATGTACCTGTATACACACATGCATATCACACAGGTTGTAATCTTAAATACTAAAAACTCCTCCTGGTAGATTCTGTTTTCTTTATTTTACAAAAGAGAAAATGAGGTTCAGAAGCGTACGGTAACTTGCCTGAGGCCACCCCGCTGACAGGTGCCAGAGTTGGGATTCAGACCCCATCTGCCCAGCCGGCGAGCTGGGCGTCTTCCACTGTGCTGCCCTCTGCCTTACTGTCTTCGTCCTCTGATGATCTATCTCTGTGTGAGCGCTGGGACCAACAAGTGGCAGACCGCAGCTGGGACCCCTGCACAGTAGGCAACTCAAATGTTTCCCTGCTCTGCACGCGACTGCAGAAGTGCAGCAAGTATTGATTTTGTCGACATTATTGTTACAGGTAAATTTTAGCTAGTAAGCAAATTTGTAAATAAAGCCATGAATAATGAGAATCGACTGTATATAATCTAGATAATATAAAAAAACAGAACCCAGAGACTACTCCCACTTACTTGTATTGAAACAAAAATCCTAATTAATACTAGTAAAGAGAATCCAGAAGCACATTAAAAGCATGACACCATCAAAGAGTCAATTTTATGTCAGGAATGCAAAGGAAATTGTTGGGAAATCTATTAATATACTCATTTGCTATGTTAGTACTTCAAGAGATGTAAAAAAGGCATTTGAAAAAATTCAACATCATTTCCTTATAACGTATATAACTCAAAATAAGACTAGACCAGATGAGTCCACCACATCAATAGAATAAAAGACAAAAACCATGTGATTATCTCAAAAGACACAGGAAAAGCATATGACAAAATTCAACAACCATCCATGATAAGAAGACTGAATGAACTAGGAATAGAAGAGAACTGCAGCCTCATAAAGGGCGTCTGTCAGAATCCCACAGCTGACGTCATACTTAATGGTAAGAGACTGAAAGCCTTCCCCTGAGATGAGAAACAGGACAAGGATGTTGGCTCTGGCCACTTGTATTCGTCATCGTTACAGGAGATTCTAGTCGGGAATTAGGCAAGAAAATGAAAGGCATCCAAATTGAAAAGGAAGAAGTTGATGATGTGATCTTTTATATAGAATCCACTAAAAAAAACTATTAGAACTAATAAGTGAATTTCTCAAGGTTGCAGGATACAAGATCAGATTACAAAAATTAATTATATTTTTATACAGTAGCAATGAGCAAACCAAAAATGAAATTAGGAAAACAGTTCCGTTTACAGTAGCAACAAAAAGAACAAAATACTTAGGAATAAATTTAACAAAAAAACGTATAAAATTTAAACCATGTTCATGAATTGAAGGACAATATTGTTAAGATGGCAGTACTTCCCAAATTGATCTACAAGTTCAACATGATCCCTTTCAGATTTTTTTGCAGACATTGACAAGCTGATGATAAAATTTATGTGGAAACTCAAGGGACTCAGCCAACACAATTTTGAAAAAGAACAAAGTTGGAAGACTCACACTCCCTGATTTCAGATCTTTACTCTAAGGATACAATAATCCACACAGTGTGGTACTGGCATAAGGATAGATGTATAGATCAGTGGAAAAGAATTGAGAGTCCAGAAATAAACCCTTACAGTTATGATCAATTGATTTTCAACAAGGGTACCAAGACAATTAAATGGAGAAAGAATAGTCTCTTCAGCAAATGATCTGGAGACAGTTGGATATTCACATGCAGAAGAGTGAATTTGGACCCCTTCCTTGTACCATATGCAAAAATTAGCTCAAATTGGGTCATAGGCCTATGTGTAAGAGCTAAAACTGAAACTTTTAGAAGAAAACATGTGAATAAATCCTCATGGCCTTGGGTTAGGCCAAGCCTTCTCAGATACAACACCAAAAGCACGAATGACTAAAGGAAAAATAGTTAAATTGGACTTCATCAAAATTAGAAATTTTATGCTCCATGAAGAAAATGAAAAGACAACACTCAGAATGGGAGAAAATATTTATAAATCATAGTCTGGTAAGAGACTTGTATCTAGAATATATAGATAACTATTAACTTACATAAGGACAACCCAGTTTTAAAAATGAGCAAAAGACTTGAATAGACATTTCTCCAAAGATGATACACAAATGGCCAAAAAGCACATGAAAAGTAGCTCGACATCATTAGCTATCAAGGCAGTTCAACTCAAAGCCACAATGAGATGACACTTCACACCCAGTGGCAGAGCTGCAATTAAAAAAAAAAAAGATAATAGCAATTGTTGACAAAGATGTGGAGAAATTGGAACCCCTCTACACTGCTGGTAGGAATGTAAAATGATACAGCTGCTTCGGAAAACAGTCTAGCAGGTTCTCAAACAGTCAAACATAGTGTTATCATATGATCTTAGCAATTGAAAGAAAAATGAAAACATCCACACAAAAACTTGTACACGAGTGTTCATAGCAGCATTTTTCATAATAGGCAAAGAAGAGGAAACAACCCAAATGCCCAGCATGGATGAATAGATAAAAAAATGTGGTATATCCATACAAGGGAATATTATTTGGCAATTTTGAAATGAATTAATGATACATCCTACAACATAGATGAGCCTTGAAAACGTGCTAAATAAAGAAGTTAGGCACAAAGGACCACGTATTACACTGCATTTATGTGAAATGTCCAGGATAGACCAATTTAAAGAGACAGAAAGTAGATGAATGATTGCCTTGGGCTGGAGGGCATGCAGATTTGCAGGGTGACAGCTTTGCCGTGGCCCCTGTAGTCTATTCTGAGCACACAGCAGCCAGGGTGCGTCTTGTAAATATAAAACAGCTATGTCTCTGCTGGAAACCCTGACATTCAAACTCAGCATGTCTGAAACCAAACTCCCAACCTCCCACACCTCCCTGCACACGTCTAGCTCGGAGCATAAGCCCAGAGTCCTTGTCGCCTACCAGCGCCGGGAGGTTAGACCTCACATTACCTCTCAGGCTCTACTTCTGCCCCTGCTGCCACCTCTCTGACTCTGCTAGCTACCCCTTGCTTGTGCCCTCCACTAGCCACACTGCCTGCCTGCCTGCCTCTTCCTCAGGGCATATGTGGGTCGTCCTGTCTGACCAGCAGGCTCTTATCCACATCCCTGTTCAGTTGTCACTTTGTCAGCGAGGCCTTCCCTGCCCACCTTCAAGATCACAGCACCACCCCCTTCCCTCCCTACGTCCTTCTCTGCTCTACTTTTTATATTTTACCTTGTTTATTCTCCTCTCCCTCTGCTCTAGGTTATAAATTCCATGATGGCAGAGATTTGTGTCTCTAGTTTCCTGCTGAATCTTCCAGCAGAAGAATACTTGTCACTTGTTAGTCAGTAGGTATTTGTTGAATGAATGAATGAGGAAGAAGAGACCAGTTAGAAGCACAGAATCCTCACGGGCAGGCTAGTTTACTAGTTAAAGCAATAGTTTAAGGCTGTTCATTCTTTCTAATTTATACCGGTCTTTCCTTAAATAGTCATTTTTCTTTTTTAAAAATGCATATTCTTTCTCATTGAAACATAAACTCCTCGAGATCAAGGACTAAATTCTATACCTTTTTGTTTCCCCAGCAAATAGATGTTCAGTAATAAGGAAAGGTGATTCTCATTTGGCTAAAAGCACTCAAGTCACTCAATTTATTTTTTAGTCTTTTTTCCCTTATACTAATATTTTCCACTTTTATTTATTTTATTCTCTTATTTATAAATTAATGAATTTATAATTTATAAATATAAATAAGAGAATAAATTATTAATTTATTCTCTTATTTATTTGATATTACAGAATTTGCATATCTTCCCATTGAATACTCTCGCAAAGCAAAGAGTCTTGAGAATCTTTTCTATTGATTCAATAGGTTTCTATTGAAACCCTATTGATATAGGGTTAACCCGCAAAGTGGTAACTACAGTAGTACCGAGATTAATGGTTGCTTCAGTGTGAGCTCAGTGGAAGTCCTGTCACTTCAGCTGTGGTTTAACCTACTCACAAACGCTGCATGGCAGCTATCACATGTCACAGCTTTAATCAACTCCAGGGCAAGAATCACTCCACTCTAACAGATGGACATGAATTTAACCAGACAATAAACCATGTATGTGCCATAAATATGTTTGCTGAGGGCATGATTCCCAGTACAGAACTTTGAGAACAGCTGTCTTATCGTGAGCCACTGTTTCTTGGTGAGATGATTTGTTAACCTAATTCTGAAACAGATTACATTTATAAAGTTAATCTTTCAATAGCTTCCCCACTACCAGCAGCCTCGTTATTTTGGGGCCAATTTTTATAAACAAAAGTTACTTACAGGAGATTTTTTTTTAGAACTAGTGACTTGTTTCCTTTGCAAATTTGATGTCATTTGTCTAAAAGGGCTTCTTAACTTTTGTGTGTTGCCAGGGGGCGCAAATCATTAATTGTGAGAGTCTTTTTTTTTCTTGATGCTTTTTCCTTTTCTGTTAAATTACTATACAAACTACTACTTAAATGTTTTTAGCTGTACTGCTTTTTAAAAAATACAATTCTTTTGTCCTTCCACTTCTTTCTGTCATTATCTTCAGAGAAGATGTTTTCATTCTCTCAGCATTGCTTTCCCTGTGGAACCTCTGCAAATTAAAATATGAAGTATTTGTTCATTTTTGCATCCTTTGGAGGGTAGCTTCTATTGGTGTAGATTTTCATTGGCACACTCCACCAGGCAAAGTATAAGTTGCTGTAAAACTGGAAAAGTGTTTGAATGAGTAAAGCAGATGTTCTCTTAGCATGAAGCAGATGTAAAACTTGCAAGTGTCTGTCTAATAAAGTATAGCATTTGGTTCTCTACAGCTGGTGCCAAGATTACCAATTAATCATGTTTGAATGCATTTTTTCTAATTAGGTCCCCCTCTGTTCTTTATACATTCTGGGTATATTATAAAGAGAGGGATGAGGCACAGAAGCTTTCTACTTTTAGTACTTTGAGCAGTTTTTTTCTTTTTCCCCACCTCTATGAAGTCAGCCTTCTTTTATTCTTAGAACCATGTCGATGTGAAGCCCCCTACGTGTGCATGACTGATCTGGCTCTCCAGTTCGACTGGGGGATGCAGGTTTGACGTTAGAATTTTCCATTAAAGGCAGCCATACTTTGAACATGCAGCTGGAGAAAAAAAAAAGGAATGTAATTAAACTTAACGGGTTTTTTTTTCTTATTTGCTTGGACACAGCTAGTATTTGCTCAGTTAACATCGATTTATAGCCTCTGTGGTTACTTGACCAAGGAGGAGCTTGGACGTTCTAGAAACAAGTGATACCAGTTTCGTGTTGTTATCAAAAGCAGTAGAGCAGTTTTTCTGAAAGATTTAAGATGAAGAGATTAACGTGACTGCTAAGAAGAGTTGCCTTTACTGCTTAGAGCAATACAACACAAATCAGTAGCAAATGGAAAAGCTGAAAGAACTACCTCGTTTTATATTGTCCTTTTTATAAAGCAGGTGTGCTAATGAAATTAAATTTCAGAACCTGACAGAGCCTTTTGTTCATGTTTGATTCCCCCAGAATAAATTTGTTTTCTATGAAAGGAAGCGCATTATTAAGGTTTGTTACCTTACCCCTCCTCTTTTTTTTTGAAAAAAAGAGATAAGAACAATAAAACATAATGGTTTGTTTTTCAAGGTCAATAATTGGATGTTTATACTCAGATAATTGAGTATTTCTTCAATGCTTTATTCATGAGTTGATTTATAATACTTTTTTTAAAGGATAGGAGAAATATTTAAAGAAGTATTTAAAGGGTATAAGAAATACATTAAATAGTTTACAGGTCTGAAGATAAATAGCATGAGTGGTTCTTTTAATGAAATATTTATTAGTATTTGAAAAATATTTGGAGGTAGGGAAAACAAAGATGTGCTAAAAAAGAAACTTATCTGCTAGAAAGTTTAGTGTTCATCTTCCCCCAGTAAAGTTGAGTGTGTGGAATATGGATCTGCTGTAATAGGAAAAATTAGAGGTGGAAATACATTTTAGACAATGTGTCACAGATTCTCGAACCCGGTTTTTTGAACACTGATGTAAAAGAATCTGTAATGACATAGATTATAATTTTTTGTTCATTTATACTATTATATATATATGAAAGACAGGATCTAAGAGTATTTGTAAGATTATTCCAGAAAGTCCTCTCCGTCCTCATTACCAGTTGCTTCCATATTTTATGTTAATGATTTAAATTTTAAATTTCATAAAAGCATCTTATAACCAAATTGACTAATAGCTATTACTTTAAATTCTCAGTTCTTCTAAAATTTAATATTTAGATAAAAGCAGTTTAATATTTCTTGTATTCATTTTCCTACATGAACATCTTTCCACCAAGGTTACACCTGTCAAAGTAAACTTCACATGGAAAAGGTATGCCCCATTTCACTAATACCTTATATTCTTAGAATAAAAAAAAAATTATTAATCTTACATAATATTGTTATGTTTTAGGCAGGTGTCTAATGCAATTATAGTTCTTTTCATTTGGGAGGTTTTTTTATACTGCTCTTATTTTTTTTTCCTCACTAATTACATAGGAATGGTGGTGTGGTTTTTTTTGTTTTAATTTGTGTGAAATAAAAGAAAAACGTTAAGTCTGAAACATAAATTTAAATGGAACTAGTTGTCTCCATTTTTTAAAGTGGTTTGTTATGGAAAGTTTTAAACATCCACAAAAGTAGAGAGAATAGTATAATAAACCCCTGTAATCTACACCCAGCTTCAACAATTATCAGTCTTCTATTGTTTTCATTTGCCGAGATTTAAGACAATATTTTCAGAGTTTTTTTTTTTCCTTGTAAGTTGTAGTTCTATATTCTGTTTCTACGGTGACAGTAGATCTTTAAACAAAACTAGGTCATGTAAACCCAGTAGATCTACCTTCATTTCAGGAAGTGGAGCGGGAAATCTCCTTCAGAACAGAGTGTGGACTGTACTACTCCTACTACAAGCAGATGCTGCAAGCTCCAACCCTCACGCAAGGTAGTTACGACTAACGGTTCTAACTGGGGTCTGCTGCGTTCTTCTCAGAATTTCAGCCCTAACATACTGTTGCACTAAAGCATTTTAAATGCTTTGTAGAACTTGGTTGTTTTTCTTTGAACTTGTGTAGTTTTTCTTTGTTAATATAATCAATCCATGAAAATGTTTTGCTCTGGAAGAAGTTATATAATACTGGATGTAACTCTCCTCTCCTTGCCTCTCAGCTCTACTCCATCCCCAAATTAATTAATCTGTTTGCGATTTCTTGGTTTTGCTGCTGATTTTTCTCATGATCACTTTGAAAAAGGTCTTTGCATGTGAAAGGAGTATTGTCTAAAAACAGGAGGCATTTTGGTAATACAAATGAAAATGACAGTTGTCTCTCTTGTCCCTAATGCCCCCATTCAGTCCTTTATTTTGCAGTTGCCGTTTTCCCACATTTTCACTGTTTCTAAGTGCTTTAGAGCCCATACTTTTTATCTTTACTCCATCTAATGGAAGCCCCAGAAAGGATCTGTCCTACTTAATGTGTACTTGATATGCTTAACATGAATACACAAGCTTTGCTGGGATTCAGATATACCTTTGCCAAGAACTCTTCGTAGGTGACGTTTTGTACTTCTAATTTTATCGCAATAGGAGACATGAAATTTTAGTCATCTTTCTTTTTCTGCTGTAAAATTAATCCATCCGTTCCTGTGTATATAGCCAGATCCACCCATAATGTGGTTAATTACCCATCAGCCTTTCACTTAATGGTTTTAGCAGCCATTGATGATGATTATTGCCTATATCCATTATTTCATTAGAGTTACAAAAGTGACATTCTAAGTCTATCTGTATTTATTAGCTGGAACTCTGTTATATAGGAAACCTTTTTCTCATCAACTATTTGATTACCCTCAGGATAAGTGTTGATTTTTTTTCCCCCTATACAGTTGGTCCTTGGTATTCATGAATTCCATATTTGCAAATTCACCTACTCACTAGAACCTATCTGTAACCCCACAGTCAGTATTGGTGGTGCTTTTGCAGTCATTCGTGGGCTTGTGTGGAGTGGGAAAAATTTTTGTCACCTAACATGCATGTTCCCAGCTGAGGTCAGGCAAGGCAATGCACTGCCATCTTGTTTCAGCTCTCATACTACAGTGTCCTTTTCACAGTCCACTTAATGCCGTGTTTTTTGTATTTTTGTTTGTTTTTTGGTAATTTTGCAGTTTAAAATGGCCCCCAAGCATAGTGCCAATAGGCTGTCTGGTGTTCCTAAGTGCACAAAGGCTGTGATGAAGGCATGCAGAGACAGTACGGGTGCCAGATACGCCTTGTTTAGGCATGAGTTAGACTGCTATTGGCCATAAGTTAAATCTTAATGAGTCAACAATAAAGAAGGTGTCTTTAAATAGAAACACACATAAATCAAAGCTGTGTATTGATCGGTTGATGAAAATGCAAAACCCAGAGGCTCATCAGAACCTGACACTGTATTTCCTACTAGTTCAAGATTGCTACTTCAGTTTTTACTGCAACTTTATAGAACATAACTGCCATGAATAATGAGAATCAACTGTACCTACACTTCTCAAAATTATGAGTTGCTTCTCTAGCGTCCTCTACAGCAAAGGTTCTTATTGAGGGGCATTTGTGTCCCTGGAGAACATGGGAATGTCCAGAGACATTTTTCATTGTCACAACTGGGGGTGAGGGAAGTGTGCTACTGGAATTTAGTGAGTAGAGGGCAGGGATGCTGCTAAATATCCTATAATGCACAGGACAGTTCCCATAACAAATTATCTGGTCCAATATGTCAAAATACCAATGGTGTTGAAGTGAGAAACTGCTTTAAAGGTGAATGGTGAGTATTTTCTTTTTAACTTTTTCTTTATGAACTCAGTGGTTGATCTGTTTTAATTTATTTAGGTCATTTGTTAAGATTATCATTGTAGAAAATTTCAAACATATAAAAAGGTAGAGAGAATCCTTTAATGGATTTGTACGTATCTATCACCCAGCTACACCACCAAACCTTGTTTCCTCTATATCCCCATCCTCAACCTGGATTATTTGGAGTAGCTGCAAGACATCATGTTGCTTCATCTGTAAATATATGAGTATATTTCTGTAAAGGATGGCAACTCACTTTTATAAACATAACCACATTATCATTATGACACTTAAACACAGTTAAGAAATTACTTAATATCAAATATCCAGTCAGTGTTCTCATTTTCCTGATTGTCGTACAGATTTTAGTTTTTGAGATCCAGATTAAGCCCATATGTTGCAATTATTTGCTGTGTCTCTTTAAGTGTTTCTTTTAACCTATAGATTTCTTTGCATCTTTTGCGGGGGGGTTGTTGTTATTGAAAACACTGATTCACTCTGATAGAGCTTTCCACTTTCTAGATTTTGCTGGAGCCCCATGGTATCAATTAATGTTTCTCTGTTGCCTGAATTTCCTGTTAATTGGTAATTAGATCTAGAGGCTTGCTCAGATTTAGGTTCTGTTTTTGGCAAGAGTACTTCCTGGATGGTGGTGTACACATCCACATCAGGGGGCACATAATGTGTGGCTAGCTCTCTTTTGGAGTGGGACTGATCCATTCATTATTAAGTTCTCAGCCTTTCACTGAATGGTTTAGCACCATTGATGGTTATTACCTAAATCTATTAATTTCATAGGACTATAAAATGGTAATATTCTAATTCTGTTATTCGTTCCATCATTATCAGACAGAATTCATAGCTAAAGTGAAACGTTTTCTCATCAACTATTTGGTAACCCAGAATTTCAGGGCCTAAAGGAAAGAGAGGATAAATATTGATCCTTTCTCTTTATTTTAGAATGAGTTGCCTCTCTAGCATCCCCTAAAGGTTTTGCTTTTATAAAATATCATCACGAACACATGAATTTTTAACATGTTTGATGTGTTTCAGTTTTTTGCATTATTCTTCTTACATTCAGATTGTCTAATCTTTGGCCACTGGGATGCCCTTCGATTGGCTGCTGTCTTTTTGACATGAGTACGGTAGTCTTTGAAAACTCCCTTGGTTTTTTACATAGTAAGTTGTTTCAAGCCTGTTTTGTATATTTCCTACCCCTGACCTAGAATCATTCATTTCTCCAAGGAGCCCTGGTTCCCTTTAGTGGCTGTTTTAGAGACCACAATCTGGGTACAAGGCATGCATGTTGCTACGAGATTGGTCCTTGTTTCCAGGTCTTTTTAGTGAGCAGAGCTAGGAAATGTGTATTTTTTTCCCTAAGAGCAAGTATGAATATAGCTGTTCTCAGTTCAAAGTTAGGATAACAGGGTTTTTAACTTTTTGATTTTATATTTGTATCTATTTCTTTCTTAGGTTGAAAATTTGGCTTTCTTATGACATTAACATTATCACTTACTTGTTTAATGCTACCATCTGTGTAATACTTTCAAAGTAAGAATAATAAGATTTCTCCTAACACTATGACTACCTGAAAACAGTTGAAGCCGTCTTTGTAGTTCCTTTTGTCCTGAGGACATAGCCCCCTAGGGACTTACAGTCATGGTCCTCTGTTCTAAGTCTCTGGGAAGAGTTCTCTCTGTGTGACCAAGCTACCAACTTAATAGGTTTATTTTTTTTATCTTGCTTTTGGTTTTCAGGGATTGCTATGTACAAAATTTTGTTTAACTATTTTATACTTATAAAAAAGTTTACATGGTTCTGAAGTCGAAACTGTAAAGCGGAGAGCCTTCAGGGAAGTCCACTTCCATCCCTGTCCCCTCCACCCAGTTTGCTTCCTCACTCTTGACGTAACCATTTTTATTAGTTTTTGGTTTATTCTTTTACTATTAATAATTTTAATATAAGCAAATACTCTATTCATATTTCCCCTTTTATTACAAAAAAAACCTGCTTACTTCATGCACTGTTCTCTATTTTGCTTTTTTTACTTAACAAAAGTCTTGATCACTCTGTAGGAAAATATAAAGATACTCCTTATTCATTTCTGCAATTGCATAGTACTCCTTTGTGTGAAGAACATAGTTTATTCAAGTAGCCTTCTTGTCTTCATCTGCTCAGGCTGTCATAACAAAATAGCATAGACTGGGTGGCTTAAAAGTTATTTTCTCACATTTTGGAGGCTAGAAATCTGAGATCCGGGGCCGGCATGGTCACGTTCTGCTGAGGGCTGTCTTGCTGGCTTGCAGATGGCCTCCTCTCTTTGCATCCTCACGTGGAAGACAGAGACAGAGCAGGCTTTCTGGTGTCTCCTCTGATGAGGGCACTAATCCCATAGTGAGGGCCCCACTCATGACCTTGTCTAACCCTAATCACCTCCCAAAGGCCTCGTCTCCAAACACCATCACATTGGGGGCTAGGGCTTCAACGTATGATTTTGGGGGGACACAGTCAGTCCATAACACTCCTGTACTAGTCTAGTAAGACTGCCATAACCTCAAATACCACAGAATGGGTGACTTAAACAACACAAATTTATTTTCTCTCAGTTCTGGAGGCCAGAAGTTCAAGATGAAGGTGCCGTCAGGGTTGGTTTCTAGTGTGAAGCTGCTCCTCCTGGCTTGTAGATGGCCGTCTTCTTGCTGTGTTCTTACAGGCCTCTCTGTGTGTGCAGAGAGAGTGAGAGAGCTCTCTCTTGTCTCTTCCTCCTCTTATAAGGACACTGGTCCTAGCAGATTAAGGCCCCACCCTTCTGACCTCACTTAACCTTGATTACCTCCTTATAGACCCTCTCCAGATACAGACACACTGGGGTTAGGGCTTCATCATAGGAATTTGGGGGGACATAATTCAGTCTAAAACACTCCTGCTCGTGGACATGTGGGTTGTTTCTGATCTTCTGCCTTTGCAGATGGCACTGCATGAATGACCTTGTACCTGTGTCACTTTGTCTTTTTGCCAGTCTGTGTCTGGAATCAAAATCTAGACATGGGCTTCCCGGATCAAAGGGTCAATAAACATGTAATTTTCCTCGGTGCTGCCAAATTCTCCTCCATGGGCTTTATACCATGTTTCGTTCCCAACTGCAGCGTGTGAGGGAGCCTGCCTCCTTACAGCCTCACTAACAGAGTATATTGTCAAACTTCTTGATTTTTTCCAAGCTGACAGGTAAGAAATGGAATGTCAGTGTAGTTTTAATTTGCACTTGGAGTAGGAGTGAGGTTGGGCATCTTTTCATATGTATAAGGACTGTGAGCATGTTTTCTTCATACCTCCTATTAATTCGTCAGCTTGGTTACAGTAGCAATGACCTCAGTATAGCAATGGAATTAATTCTGTAACAACAGGCTTATTTCTCACTGTCATTATCCAGCCCCTATTTGGAACATGCTGTTATCACAGCAGAGGGAAAGAGCAAGATTGCATTGTCTCTTAAGGATTCTGCTCAGACATTTCCTGTGTTACATCCACTCTCATGCCATTGAATGTCAGCAAGTCAGATGGCCAAACCCATCCCGGAGGAGTTAGGGGTGGCTACATACACTCTCCCAAAGGAGGTGCTGCAGGTCTCATGACAGGAGGGCGGGGCGGGGACATGTAAATCCTCTCCCCCAAATTTCTGTAGGAGAGCCATGTGGTTTTTTTTTCATTGCACTCACAAAAGTTATAATTTACCCATGTTTGTGTAAACATTTAAGTAATGCCTATCTACTATAGGGTAAGCTCTCTGAGGGTACGACTGTGTTTTTTGCTTACTATTATATCCCCAAGACCTAGCACATTCTCTGGTACATACTAAAGATCTATGAATAGTTTTGAATGAATGAATAATTATAATTATTTTTTCCTGATTTTTTCAAATATCAACCTTAGGTTTTCATGGCTTAATATATGATAACAAAACTGAATCTATGAGGACAATTAACCTCCTTCAAAGAATGAATATTTACCAAGAGGTTTTTCTCAGTATTTTATATAGAGTTCTACCCATACAGGTATGTTGTGTTCTGTGACATTGAATAGTTAATATCAGATGAAAGTCAAAATCCGCCATTCCTAAGTTGAAAGTTTCACATATGTTATTCTGATCTTCAACTGGCTTGGTATAAAAATAACAATATCCTAATTTTCTCCATATATATTGTGAACTTTGCTTTTTATTTATATTTTATAAGATGCTTTTTATTTATATTTTACATATGGATGCTTCCTGGCCCAGGAAGCACAGTCTAGAAGCTGATAAATATTTTTATTTGGAAATATGTAATCTTTCCTCACTTATCTTTGAAATTTAAAAAATTGGAAAATTAGCAAATCACAATGACCGCTTCCCATGTGAATAAGGTAAATGGGACAAAGTTAGGTGTAAAACTTTTCTAAAGAATAAAGCCAGAGTCCTCAAGGACATCTTTCCCTCTTCTGCTCTTGGTAGCGAGAAGAAAGGCTGCTAGCACGGTTTTACATGGAAAGGATTGACGTAGGCTTATTGCCTGGAATTAATAGTGAGCTTCTGAATATCAGATTTCCACTGTCATATTTTTTAAATGCAATGAAAAGGATTAGGGCTTCCCTAACAAATATTTTTTATTGTTCCCTGTTACAGAAATATTTAGAGCCAGTTTATTTTTATATTTACACTTTATTTGGACTCCAAGCAGTGTACGTCACAGCTCTTTACATAACCAGCTGGCTCCTTAGTGGTACGTGGCTGTCGGGACTGTTAGCAGCTTTCTGGTATGTCACCAACAGGTGAGTTGGAGTCGGTTTCCCTTTCTCCTTGTCTAAAATGTAAGTTAAAATGAAGTTACTTCATTTCCAGTGGGAAAAAAGTTGTTTTGCCACATTTGTTTGTTTGGAAGTATTTTCTCTTTGGTTTCCCTGGTGGTATTTATTTGTCTTATTTAGTAAGGTAGAAATTCCTACTAACGTATATTTCCAGCTGAGGAACAGAACACTGAATTGCAAGTCAAGAAAATCATCCTTAACAATCCTAATTCTATTACCAATTTGCTGTGTGATCAGTATTTCTCCAGCCACATATCTCATCTCTTAAAGAGGTTTAATATTTTTACTGTCAACCTTAAAAGGATTATGTGCAGCTCATAATTAGCAAAGCATAAAGCACTGTGCAAATGCAAGGAAGTTCTTACATTATTTAATTAATATCTTATTAATTTCTAAGTACTGGAGCATTGTGGAGTAGCATTTTTAAAAAATATATTCAAGATATATTAAATTATTGCCTGGGGCCAGCCTGGTGGCGCAGTGGTTTAGGTCGTGCTTTGGCAGCCTGGGGTTCACAGGTTTGGATCCCGGGCGCCCGCCGACACACTGCCTGTCAGCCATGCTGTGGCAGCGTCCCATATAAAGTAGAGGAAGATGGACACAGATGTTAGCCCAGGGCCAGTCTGAGAAGTAAAAAGAGGAGGATTGGCAATGGGTGTTAGCTCAGGGCTGGTCTTCCTCACAAAATGACTAACTAAATCAACTGTGTGACCTACAGTAGCAACACCAATATTCAGTAGGAGTCTTAAAACTTGAACATGGGTTTGATATTGATTTTATTTTGAAATCCTAAGCAAATTACTTTTTATTTTAACCTTATTGGGTGCTTACTATATGCCAAGCGCTTTACAAAATGCTTTATATGTATTCTTTTAACAACCCCATAGGGTAAGGACTATTATTATCACCATTCTAGAGATGAGAAATTGAAACTTAAAAGGTTAGGTTATGTGTGTGTGTGTGTGTGTGTGTATGAGAATATACATATATGCAGGCATATATGTTTATATATAGGTAAAGGCATACACACACACAGAGCTAAGTCTTGGTCAGAATTTAAACACAGGATACGAGACCACTATGTTATACTGCCTGTCAACATTTTAATCTAACATAATATTCCTGCTAAGAGTAAATGAAAGTCAAATTTATTGTTTCTATTAAGAATAAATAAAAGACATTTGTTGAATGCCTAGGATGTGTAGGGATGGTTCTTGGTACCAGATGTACAAAGATGAAAACCTAACTAGACTTGCCCTCTGGGGGTTCACATTCTAGGGGAGCAAGAAGCTTTTAAAAATTATTACCAAAGACAAATTTAAGACTCGGGTGTAAAGCACTAAAGAAATAAGGAGAGGGAGAATGCAAAAATTGCTGACAGGCACTGATGAAGTTAGAAATAAAAGTACCAAGTAGTTTGGCATGAACATTGTGAGTTTAGGAGTCACACCAGCGTGGGTTTGAACCCCAATTCTACCACTTAGCTAACTGAATACCTGTGGACAGGTACTTAAATTTTCTCAGTGCCACTTTTATGTTACAGGGAAGGTAAGGACAAATTATCATTATTGAGAACCAATAATCAGAATCTAAGTATACTTAATGTAATATATCTCTCACTTTTGAGAATCTTTGAGTTAATTATAGTAAAAATTATCACTTTGGCCATTTGTGTTTTCTTTGTGCAGAATAGATACTACAAGAGTTGAGTTTACCATCCCATTGAGGGAGAATTGGGCACTGCCATTCTTTGCTATTCAGATAGCAGCAATTACGTATTTCCTGAGACCAAACTTACAGCCTCTTTCTGAAGTAAGTTTTTATAATACCTTTATGTATTTTTTAATTCTCCAGTTTTATCTAAGAAGCTTCAGAAAATATGATGTGCATAATGGCCCAATGCCTGTGAATAGTTCTTATTCCATGACCAATTTTTTAACTTGAGTTAAATTTTCTTTTTCTGAGCCTTTTCCTACTTTGCAAAGAGAATGTTTTCATTTTTGATGTTAAAAATGTGCTCTACATAATCTGCCCTTAAATAGTTGCAGCAAACCCACACACGATTCTGCAAAACTGTCAGAATTTTTAAGCCATTGCTCTTGAGATGTGATTCGGTGCATTATCGCCTCCATAATAGTGTGGAGTACACATACCGTATGTGGATATTTATATGCAGAGTGTCACTTCAGGATATTTAGAGCTTAAATGAAAAATGCAAGGGTTTTCAGAGCAACAGTTTATGGTTTTTCTATTTGGTTTATAGAGATATTGGCTGCTCTTGAGAAAACTTGCCTGCAAGACTTTTTATTACTAGAGACATATAAATTATACAAAGGTTTTCTTTTCACAGAGGCTGACACTTCTTGCCATTTTCATATCAACTTTTCTCTTTAGTCTGACATGGCAATTTAATCAATTTATGATGCTGATGCAGGCGTTAGTGCTGTTCATACTGGACTCCTTGGACATGCTGCCAACAGTGAAGGTGAGCTTTGCTTTCTTTTCTCATTTGAGATGGTTACTGGTTAGTGTTTTATATCATAGAATGAGCTCAGAACAAGCACATGCTGAATGATAAAACTGAAGCTGCTTCTGAGCTATAGTGCAAACATGCCGTGGCCAGTTGAAGCTCAGTAATTTGTGCAGCCTAGTTTGACCATCTTAACTGCTACTCCATTTCTATTTTACGGTAAAAGATAGATTTATTTGGAGTACAAATGTCTAGATCGATTGTCCTTTATAGAGATGACTTAAATTTTAAAATATACGGTAGCTCTTTTAAAATGTGTTACTGTGTATTGCCTTTTTTTCCCCAAGGAAATCAGTGGGTATATAACAACTTTTCTGTGATACTTTATAAAATTTGCATAGTGACATTTCACCAATATGGGATATGAATCCCTATTGACTGGCCAGAAGTTACATATGAAATAAGACAATTATAAGGAAACGCTTGTTTTTTTCCCAGTGTATACTGCTGTCACTTAATTGCATGTTTTTTTCGTGTGCAGAAATATGTTTTAATGTATTGTTGCTTTTGCTAATAGTTACTATTCTAAAGTAGCAGTAACTTATGTATTTTTCAGGTGTATAAAAATATTATCTCCAGATCTAAGGCAGCAATATAGTCTAATACAGAAGAGTTGCACTCATTTATTCAAAAGAGTTGCAACAATCTTTGGAAACTGGCTGAATCTGAATTAGGAAACATTAAAAGTCAACCAACACATATACATTGTCTGTCTCCTGAGCCACTATAATAGGATAGGCACTACAGAAAGTTCCAGCCTGAGTAAGACATTGTCCTGTCCACAGGGAATTTGCCATCTAGCCTGGGAAATAAAGATATGGACAACTAGAACAATTAGAGAGATGTCTGTATGTTTGTAGATGTCACTTTGTAGTAACGATAAGTGCTAGAAGTCTAGAAGAAGAAAGTTCTTTCTAGATAGAAGGGTTTCACAGAAGTGGGAGGCTAGAGCTGGGCCACAAATGAGGAGACTAGGATTTGGATGAAGTGTGAGGGGGCAGGATATGAAGGTAAAATACAGTAAAGAAAACGAGTAAATAAGGCAAAGTTAAAATGTGTGTGTATGTGTGTGTGTGTGTGTGTATGTATGATATTAGATGATGATAACAGAGCTCCAGATGCCTCAGAAAGCCACATGTACAAGTGAAGCTGAGTCTGTTCCTGTCTGTCCATATCTGCTTTTCCTGTGGTGTAACCTCTTTGCACAGCTTCACGGTGACTTGTAAGCTGAGGGGGGTGCCTAGATGCCTTTGCATTTCTCCCTGCCATGTGCTCCCAGGCCATGGTCTCCCTTCCTCTCCTTGTATGTGATATCTCTTTTCCCCCTTTCTAGCAAGTACTTTCAAAAGAACTTTACATTTTAAGATAAAAAAAATAATGTTGAGCCATTTTGAAAAAATATATAAAATTTTTCTGTAGTGTAATTGCACAGTAGGTATCAAAAGCCTAAAAGTATGTTTGCCCTTTCACCAACACTTCCACCTCTAGAAATTTATCCTAAGGAAATAATTAAACATATTCATTTTGGTAGTACTGTAATAAGAAAAAGCTGGAAACAAGTTAATAGCAATAGGGTATTGTTAGATAAATATGGCATATCTGTGTAATAGAGTCTTATATAACCATTACTTTCCCCTCTCCCTTTTTTAAAAAATGAAACATATATGGAGAAAGTGAGAAAAGGTTCTGCAAAGATAGATATTAAAGTATTAGCAGTCAGCTATGTGATTGATGTCCTTATCTTCTTTTTGTTCCTTAGATCTTTTGAATTTTTCTGTAATGAACATGTACTTTTTTTTCTTTTAAAATTAGAAAACAGAATAAAAGGTACTGTTTTGACACACACACAAAACTAAAGAATACTATTAATCTCATACTCAGTTCTAAACCTTGTTAAGTTTTCATATTTGAAACTATCTTGGTGTTAGAAGAAGTTATAAATATCAGAGTTTAAGAAGGAGCAGTATTACAATGAAAGGATCCTGAATTATAAAATCAAGTTGCTGCCATCAGCACTGAAAATAACTTGCTCTTGAAACTTTGGCAAGTGATTTAACTTCTTGGAGCCTTAATTTCTTCAAACATTGGAATCACTGATCTCTAATCATGTCAAATGGGAGTCAGAATAATTGATACAGAAAAAGGTAATATAAATTCAGAGCCTGATGTGGTGACAAGAAGCACTGTGTTCTTTAGTACATCCATCTTCTTTTCATGGATGATGGAAAATCTCTTACCATCAAAAGCTCAAGTTTTCAGTCAGAAATGTGTACAGGGTTCTTAAATATGAAGCAGAACAGTAAATGGTATTATTAAGCATATACTTCTGCTCCATTCAAGACTAAGAATATGGAGGTTAATAAACTTTTATTAGCCCATTGTGAAAACAAGACACAATGATCATTAGATCATTGCCTAAGAGGTAATTTTAAAGTACTCTACTCCATATGGTTCCAGACAAGATGGAGTAAATGCACTTTTCCCTATTCCTCCCAGTACGTACAACTAAAAGCCCTGGACAATCTGTATGAAACAAACACAAGAAGATTTTGAGAGGTGGGGGAAAGAAAGCAGACTGCCTAGACACCTTGAGACCAGAGGAAGAACATGGCAGTGAGTTCCCTGGGTTTTCTTTTTGCTCATATATCTCAGACTGGGTGCTGGAAAAGTCAGCAACCAGGAGATACCAATGGACTCAGACAAGAAAAGTCAAAAGGCCCAGGAGAGGAGAAGCTTAGCAAGATAGAAAACTTTTGGACATTAACTGCCCTATTTCAGCCAAATGCAACGGAAAAAAGCTGCAGCCCCACCCCCATCTGCACAGCCGCCATCCAGTGAGGAGGCTCAACTTCCTCCTCCTGGCTGTAGCAGGTACTCCTTGCCTCCCACCAGGGCTGTGTCAGAAGTATGCTGGGGAGCCAGGGCTTCCACCACCTCCACAGGCATCAGTGAAGGCCACGTGGAGGACCGTTGACTCCCACCCAGCAGTAATGATCCATTCTTCCCGTCCCCCTAGACGGCGTCTGGGCCTCCACAGGGAAGCTAGGACTGTAACCCCCACTCAGAGGTAACAAGCCTCCCTCTCCCCTTCACCCCACCCACAGTGTCATGGAGGCCACATGAGGAGCAGTAATGAGGTGTCCCTCCCCTCCCAGCCAAGACGGTGTCAGCGGAAACCTTGTAAGGAGCCTAAACTGTCCCCTTCACCTAGCAGTAGTGAGACACCCCTTTCCCCTGCCCCCCGGAAGTCAGTGGAGGTCAGGTGGGCACCCAGGACATCCATCCCCATCTGGAAATGGTGAGGTAGCATCCTTCCCCTGCTGACACAGAAGATTTCAGTAGCATCCAGAATCCCATATCACAATACAGTGCAATTGAAGACCACTTGTTACACTAAGAACCAGGAAAATCTCTCCTGAGTGAAAAGAGACAACAGATGCCAACACCAACACAAAGAGAAGTTGAATTATCTGACAAGGAATTTAAAGCAGCCATCATAAAAAATTTTCATTGAGCAATTACAAACACACTTGAAACAAATGAAAAATAGAAACTCTCTGACTTAGGATCAAGATGGCAGATTAGGAAGATCCTGGCCTCACTCCCTCTTACGGATGCACCAACAATACAATTACGCACAGAGCAACTATCTCTGGGAATGACTGAAGACTAGCAGAAAAGATTTTCCACAAGTAAGGATGTCAATAAAAAGCCACATCAAGATGGGTAGGAGGGGCAGAGATGTGGTCTGATAGGGTCCCATACCCCCAGTGTGGCAACTCACAGGTGGGATGGATGACAGAGCTGCAGAGGTCCTTTCTGAGGAGCAAGGGGTCCAAACCCCACATTAGGCTCCCCAACCCAGGAGACCTGCCCTGGGAAGATGAGCTCCAATAACGTCTGCCTTTGAAAACCGGTGAGGCTTATGTCCAGAAGAACTGAAGGGCTGTAGGAAACCGAGACTCCACTATTAAAGGGTGCACACGGAAATTCATTCACTCCGAGTTTCGGCACAGAGGCAGCAGTTTGAAAAGTGCCTGGGTCATATGTGAATGAGATTCACTGACTAATTTTAGGGCATGTGCTAGAGGGGCAGGGATCTGCTGGAACTTTCTCCAGTGACAGAGGCACTAGCAGGCACCATTCTTGCTCACCTTCCTAGCTGGCCCAGCACTGGCAGGCATCATTTCTGACTCTCTTCATCTACCTTTCTAGCCCTGCCCCAGCATTCTCCTGCTGACCCATCCCAGCCAGTGCTCCTCCAAAGCAGCCCGCTGCACAACCACACCACACCTGGCAGGCAACCTCGTCCACCTCCAGAGCCCCTCCAAAGGGGCCCCACACACCCGACAGGCGGCCACAACCAGCTCTAGAGCCCCTCCAAAGCAGTGCCACCACACCACACCCAGTGGGTGGCCTCAGCTGGGACCAGCGTCCCAGAAGGCCAGCCCAGCACATCAGAGTCCTCACAAAAGTTGGAGCTGGGCCTTGTAGACAGCTGCACTGGAGGCCTGCCCTGCCCACCAGCATGCCTACAGCAATTGCAGTCCAGCCACAACAGGAGGGTGCATGCAGCCCACACGGGACACCCCTGGAGCCCCTGGCTGTGGCAACCAGGGGTCCATACTGCTGGGCCCCATAGGACATAAGGCCACTCCTTCAAAACTGGGAGATGTAGCTGAGCTACCTAATACATAGAAACAAACAAAGAGTTAGGCAAAAGGAGGAGACACAGGAATATGTTCCAAGTGAAAGACCAAGGCAAAAGCTCAGAAAAAGAATTAAACAAAACAGAGATAAGCAATCTACCAGATGAAGAGTTCAAAGTAGTGGTCATAAAGATACTTACTCAACTTGGGAGAAGAGTGGATTAACATAGTAACAATTTCAACAAAATGATACAAAATATTAAAAAGAGCCAATCAGAGCTGAAGCATACAATAACTGAAGTGAAAAATACAATAGAGAGAATCAACAGCAGATTAAATGATGTAGAAGAACAGATCAGTGACCTGGTTGGCAGGGTAGTGGAAGTCACCCAATAGGAACAGGAAAAAGAAAAAAGAATTTTAAAAAATGAGGATACTTTAAGGCACCTCTGGAAAAACATCAAGCATACTGACATTCACATTGTGAGAGAGAGAGGGACAGAGAACCTATTTGAAGAAATAATGGCTGAAAACTTCTCTAACCTGGTGAAGGAAACAGACATCCAATTTCAGGAAGAACAGAGAGTTCCAAATAAGATGATCCCAAAGAGACCCACACCAAGACACATTATAATTAAAATATCAAAAGTTAAATAGAGCATCTTAAGAGCAACAAGAGAAAAGTTACATACAATGGAGCCCCCGTAAGACTATCACCTGACTTTTCAGCAGAAACTTGACAGGCCAGAAGGGAGTGCCATGGCATGTTCAAAGTGCTGAAAGGAAAACACAACCAATAGTACTCTATCCAGCAAGGTTATCACTTAGAGTTAAAGGAGAGATAAAGAGTTTCCCAGATAAGCAAAAGCTAAAGGAGTTCATCATCACTAAACCAACCTTACAAGAAATGTTAAAGGAAATGAAATTTCCCTTAAAATTCATTTAAATTCTTTAAATGAAAAAGAAAAGGCCATAACTAGAAATACAAACGTTATGAAAGAAAAAATCTCATTGGTAAAGGCAAACATATAGTAAAAGTAGTGGATCAGCCACCTATATAGATAGTATGAAGGTGAAAAGACAACAGTAGTAAAATCATCTATATCTGCAACAGGTAGTTAAGGGATACACAAAAAGATGTAAAA
This sequence comes from Tapirus indicus, assembly GCA_031878705.1. Lineage (NCBI taxonomy): Eukaryota > Metazoa > Chordata > Mammalia > Perissodactyla > Tapiridae > Tapirus > Tapirus indicus. The sequence goes on from CM062926.1 coordinate 3,863,796, forward strand.
TATGACATCAAAAACAAAATGTGAGGGCAAGTAAAATGTAATACTTTCAGAATGCACGCAAATTTAAGCGACCATCAACTTAAAATAGACTTCTGTATACATAGGTTGTTGTATAAGAACATCATGGTAGCCACAAACCAAAAACCGATAATAGTTACACAAAAAATAGAGAAAGGAATACAAACATAACACTGAAGAAAGTTATCACATCACAAGGGAAGAAAACAAGAGTAGAAGAAAGAAACAGAGAGGAACTGCTAAAACCAGAAAACAGTTAACAAAATGGCAGTCATGACATACCTATCAATTACTTTAAAGGTGTATGGACTAAATTCTCCATCAAAAGACATAGGGTGGCTGAATGGATAAAAAAATCAAGATCCATATATGTGCTGAAGATGTAGTGTGTGTACACACACACACACACACACAGTGGAATATTACTCAGCCAAAAAAGGGTGAAATCTTGACATTTGCGACAACATGGATGGACCTAGAGGGTTTAGTGCTAAGTGAAATAAGTCAGACAGAGAAAGACAAATACCGTATGATTTACTTATATGTGAACAAACAAAACAAAACAGAAACAGACTCATAGATACAGAAAACAAACTGGTGGTTGCCAGAGGGGGTGGGGGTAGAGGGTTCTTGCAAAATAGGTGGAGATTTAGAGGTACAAACTTCCAGTTATAAAATAATAAGTCATGGGGATGTAATATACAGCATAGGGAATATAGTCAGTAATATTGTAGTAACTTTTTATGGTAACAGATGATTACTAGATTTACCGTGGTGATTATTTCATAATGTATAGAAATGTTGAATCAGCATGTTGTATGCCTGAAACTAACAATATAGTAGGTCAACTATACTTCAGTATAAAGAAACAAAAATAGAAACTCAACAAAGATATAGAAGATAAAAGGAAGAAGGAAATGGAAACTTTACAACTGAAAAATTCCAATGATGGAAATAAAAAACTTAATATATGGGCTCAACATCAGAATGGAGTGGTCAGAGGAAAGAATCAGTGAACTTGAAGATAGAACAATTTAGAAATTACCTAATTTGAACAATAGAAAATAGACTGGAAAAAATTTAACAGAGCCTCAGGGACCTGTGGGACTGTAACAAAAGGTCTAACATTCATGTAATCAGAATCCCAAAAGGAGAGAACAAGTGTGAGGCTGAAAAAAGTATTTGAAAAATTAATTGTTGAGGGAATAGTTGAAAATTTCCCAAATTTAGTGAAAGATGGAAACCTACAGAATCAAGAAGCTGAGCTAATGTCATATAGGTTAAACCCAAATAAATCCATGGCGAGACACATCATAATCAAACTTCTAAAGATAATGAAAAAATTTTGAAAGCAATTAGAGAAAAATGATACTTATCTATAGGGAAAAACCAATTTGAATGACAGTGGGTTTCTCATCAGAAACCATGGTGCTGAAAGTAAAGAACGGTCAACCTAGAGTCAAATACCCAGCAAATATATCCTTCAGGAAAGAAGAGGAAATCAAAACATTCTTGGATTAAGGAAAACCAACAGACCTACCCTAAAGAAAAGGCTATGGGAAGTTCTTGAAATAGAAAGGAGGTGATAGAAGAAATGTGGGAACATCAGGAAGAAAGAAAAGACAATGAAAAGAGTAAAAATATGGATAAATAGACTTTACTTGTCCTCTTGAGTTTTGTAAATTATGTTTGATGGCTGAAGCAAAAATTATAATATTGTCTTATGTGGTTCTTAATTATATAGAGGAAAGATTTAACACAATTATATTATAAATGAGAAGAGTAAAGGAACTTAAATGGAAGTAAAGTTTCTACACTTAAACTGTTACGTCCACACCAGTAGACTGTAATAAGTTATGAATATATAATGTAATAACCCAGAATAACCACTAAAAAACCTATACAGAGAGATACATTCAAAAATACTATAAATAAATAAAAATGGAATTCTAAGAATATTGAAGTAACCCACAGGAAGGCAGGAAAAAGAAAACATAAATGAAAAACAGAATGAACAAATAGGAAACGAACAAAATGGCGTATTTAAGACATAAGATGTCAATAATTACATTAAAAGTAAATGATCCAAATGTAGCAATTAAAAGACAGAGATGAGTAGAGTGGATTTAAAAAGCACAACCCAACTTATCTACAAGAAACTCACTTCAGACAAACAGTATAGGTAGCTTGAAAGTAAAAGGATGGGAAAAGATATACCATGCAAACATTAATCAGAAGAAAGTAAGAGTGGCTATATTAATATCAGATAAAGTAGGCATCAGAGCAAAGAAAATTACCAGGACAGAAGGGAACATTATATAATGATAAAAAGGTTAACCTACCAAGAAGACACAGGAATCCCAAATGTGCATAGACCAAACAATGGAGCTGCAAAATACGAGAAGCAAGAACTGACAAAACTGAAAGGAGAAATAGACAAGTCCGCAAATAGAGCTGAGTGCTTCAACACCTCTCTCTTCCAGCAACTGATAAAACATCAGACAGAAGATCATTAAGATGTAGAACTCAACACCACCATCAACCAACAGGATCGAATCAACATTTATAGAACACCCAACAACAGCAGGATACACAATGGATTGAATTAAGAATTCAAACTAGAAATCATACAGAAATGTAAGAAAATTTCCAGTACTTGGAAACTAAGCAGCACACTTGTATATAATCTATGGGTTAAAGAGGAAGCCTTGAGGGAACATTGAACTCAGTCACAACAAAAATGCAACATATCAAACCTTATATTAGAAAAGAAGAAAAATCTGAAATCAGTCATCTAAGCTCCCATCTTAAGAAACTACAAAAAGAGCAAAATAAACCCAACTCAAGCAGAAGGAAGAAAATAATAAAGAGCAAAAATCAATGAAACTGAAAACAAAAAAATACAGAAAATCAGTGAAATAAAAAGCTAGTTCTTTCAAAGATCAGTAAAATTATAAATCTCTGGCAAGACTCCATAATTACCTTGGAGCAATAAAAACTCAACAGACTTTGATACCAAAGTTCTGAGTCTCTATGGCACTACTTATGTTCTAGCCAGTAGAGCATAGTGGTTAAGAACACAGACTCCAGAACCAGACTGCCTAGATTTGAATGAGTTCATTTATGTGGGTCATTTAGAACACCTGGTATTTCATGAAAGTTAAACAAATGTTGACCGTGGTTAATTATGAACGATGATGAAGAGCATTAACATGACATTGGAGAAGATTCTAATTATCCCACGTAGAAAGAATATATTATTGCTGCCTTGTTTTTAAACTGGACTGGACTAATAGAACCTGAGAAGAATGTCAGCTGTACCACTGATAATCCAGGACTTTCTAATATGCAGTACTGCTCAATTTGACATTTCTTGTTGCTCACCAGCAATGTTTCTTTTGATCTTAGGGTATCGTTACATTTATAAACTATGCAATCTTGTTTTAACAGAAATTGCTGTTTTGTCTAGAAGTATGCCTACTTGATATAAAAAGTACTGCTAGCTTCAAAAAACACTATAACCTAAATAAACGCAAACAAAAAAATTGTTTTATTTAAAATATATGTATTTGTGAATGAGTTGTTAAAGAGTTCCTACAAATCGATGAGAAAGACGTTTACATTTCAATAGAAAATGGAGAAAAAGATCGAAATGCTTCCTAGAAGGTAAAGCATCAAAAAGAATAAAATACTTAGGTATAAATTGAACAAAAGAAGTACAAACTTATACTCTGAAAACTACGAAAGATTGTTGAAAGTTTTAAAGACCTACATAAATTAGAAAGACATCCCATGTTCATGGATCAGAAGACTTACCGTTGTTAAGATGGCAGTACTCCCCAGGTCGATCTACAGATTCAACATCATTCCTCTCAGAATCCCAGGTGGATTTTTTTGCAGAAACTGACAAGCTGATCCTAAAATTCATATGGAAACTTAAGGGACCCAGAATAGCCAAAATAATCATGAAAAAGAAGAACAAAGTTTCTTTGGAAGTTCACACTTAAAATTTCTTAACTTAGTTCCAAGCTATAGTAATCCAGATAGTGTGATAGTGGCAGAAGGATAGACAATAAATCACTGGAATAGGATTGAGAGACCAGGAATAAACCCTCACCAGAAATAAAATCAATTGATTTTCAACATGGTGCCAAGATAGTTATGGAGAAAGAATAATCTTTTCAACAAATGGTGCTGGGAAAACTGGATATCTGCATGCAAAAGAATCAGGTTGGACCCCTTCCTCCCACCATGCACAATAATTAACTCAGATCATAGACGTAATTGTAAGAGCTAAAACTATAAAATGTTTCAAAGATAGAAATAATTCTTCATGACCTTGGAGTAGGCCAGCCTTCTTAGATGTAACACCAAAAGCACACAAGTGACTAAAGAAAAAATAGATGAGTTAGACTTCATCAAAATTAAAAATTTTGTACTTCAAAGATACCATCAAGAAAGGGAAAAGACAACTCATGAAATGGGAGAGAATCTTTGCAAATCGTATATCTGATAAGGGACTTCCAGAATATATAAAGAACTCTTACAACTCTTTAGCAATAAAATAAGGGCAAAGGATTGGATTGGATAGACATTTCTCCAAAGAAAATATATAAATGTCCAATAAGCACATGAAAAGACGCTCAGCATCATTAGTCATTAGGGAAATGCAAATCAAAACCACAGTAAGATACCACTTTACACCTACTTGGATGGCTAAAATTTAAAAAAAAAAAAGATAATAACGAATGTTGTCAAGGACATGAAGAAATTGGAACTCGCATACATTACCAGTGGAATTGTAAAATGGTGCAGCCACTTTGGAAAACGGTTTAGTATTTCCTCAGATGTTAAACATAGAGTTACTGTGTGATCCAGCAATTCCACTGCTAGGTAGATACCCAAGAGAAATGAAAACATATATCCACGTAAAAATTTGTATGTGAATGTTCACAGCAGCATGATTCATAATAGCCCAAAAGTGGAAATCACCCAAACGCCCAGCAACTGATGAATGGGTAAGCAAAATGTGGCATATCCATACAATGAAATATTATTCAATAGAAAGAATGAAATACTGATACATGCTACAACATGGATGAACCTTGAAAACATTGTGCTAGGTAAAAAAAGCCAGTCACAAAAAACTACATATTGTGTGGTTTATTTATACAAAATGTTTAGAATATGCAAATCTATAGAGTCAGAAAGGTGATTAGTGTTTGACAGGGAGTAGGGGGAGGAAATGAGGAGTGAGGGCTAATGGATATGGGATTTCTATTGGAGTGATGAGAATATCTTAAAATTAGATTGTAGTGATATTTGCACAACTCTGTTAATAAACTAAAAGTCATGAATTGTACACTTTAAATGGGTGAATTTTATGATACATGAATTATGCCTCAGTAAAGCTGTTAAAAAGGAAAAACTATTTCTTCTCTACCCAATAGTTCTACTTTTAGGACTCTATTCTAAGGAAATGCATTCATTCAGAATAAGGAACTAATCAGATATAACTGAGGGATTTTTTAGAAGGAGGTGTATCATAACATTAATTTCAATAATAATAAAAAGCTGGAAACGCTTAAACACTTTCTGTAGGTAGTTAGATTTTGACTCCAGAGCCCACCTTTCTATCCATTACCATTTCTTTTTTATCTTTCTGAATTTTCTAAATCTCCTACAGTAAGATGTTATCTTTATAATCCTAAAAACTATTAGCAGCCATTTCCCTGAGTTTCCTTAACACCAGGCAGAAGCGCTGAACTGTTGCAGGCCTTGCTTTTAAATGCTTGATGTAGGTTTGTTTCCTTTGAGGTTAAAAAAACAAAACTGGGGGGAAAATTGGATTTGCTGCTTGTCTGGCTGCCTCCCCAGTTGAGCAGGCAGTGCAGGATAAGGTGCAAAGAGACTGAAGAAAAGACCAGGAGACAGTGTACAAAATATATAGGCTTATTGGGACTTACATACAGGGGGTGTCCAGGGGTGGCTGGCTGGACGGAGTTGTGCACCTGCTACTGTGGGCAGAAAAGGGGTTGCTTATCTAGGCAGGGGACAAAGGCTACGTGCTTGACAAGAGGGACTGTCCTTGGTAGTACCAGTGTTCCCAGGAGCAGCAGCTCACCTGGAAGGGCTCTGTGTTCCTTCAAGATATGATGTTCTTTGAGTGAGATAAGATCTGGGTTGGCCAGGCCCTGGATAGTTACAAATCCCAGATGGTTGGTGTCCTGCCCAGAAGGGGGCCAGAAGGACACATGGCTCTTAAAGGGCTTGCAGTTTATTGCTGAGCGTGCGAGACCCTACACTGCTGAGTAAAAGTGGAATTTTCCATATACCATTATGAATATGGAATTGTCTGATTCGAAAAAGAAGAGAAACGGTGTCAACCCTTTATTAGAGGCTGTCTTTTTTTCCTTTGTGGTGTTTTTTGTGTTCAGGTTGGTTGAGTTTTGCTTCTTTCAGTGTCAGCCTGTCGGCAGTTTTTATTACATCAAGAGCTGTCCTTAGCGAGTCCTCGTCAGGTGTGAGGCAGTTTAGTACCTGACCGTATCTGGCCCTCGAGCCAGGTCCTTGCAGCACCTCTGAGGAAGGTGTCATCATCCCTCTTTTACAGATGAACCAGTTCCAACACATAAGGTCACACCGCTGGTTTATGCCAGTCAACACATGTTCGCGACTGCCGCGCCGCTTGCCTGCTGGGAACCCGTGAGGGGAAGAGTGTGGGCCTTGCTCCAGGGGGAGTTTTCAGTCTAATGGGGGAATTAGGCACACATGTAGATAAAGAAAATGAGGCAGTGTAGGATACAATCCTAAAGGGTGTAGTATGGAAAATTAGGAAATAATGGAATACGATAACATAACTAATTGTTGGCTGTAGACCATAACTGTAGAGGAGTTTAGAAGAAAATTGAAGAACACAAACTGCATTCGCCTGTTTCCAGAATGTACTTACACCAGTATTTACTTCCACTACTTCATATTTTCTGTTTGTTTCCTCTTTAATTAATGTTATAAAATTTAAAATGTTCTTAATTAAAAGGTAAATAAACAGTTGGTATGTATGTGATTTAGTTTCCTTTTTTAGATTGTATTACTTGAAGTTAGATGTGTTTTCTGCATTATTTGTAACTTGAGATATACCCAGCTAGTGACCGACATGTCAGTATGTGGTAGTCTCTCGATAAAATCTGTGTGACCGTCTCATCTTTGGTTGTTGCAGGCAACGTGGCTGTATGGTATACAGATAACAGGTTTACTCCTGGTCTGCATTCTTCAGTTTCTTAATTCCATGATTCTTGGATCGTTGCTTATCAGTTTTAACCTTTCAGTATTAATTGCAAGGAAACTTCAGGTAGGACTTCTTTTGTCCTTAATCAGAGTAAACTTTTTTTCTTAATTTTGTGGTTGGTTGGACCTTACTTTCATACAGCATACAAACGAAAATTTAAGACTGAATTCCCACTAAAAAGCACTTGTGGCATTATTTGCTTTTTTTTAAATGCATGGTATAGCCTGTTTTCAAGCTTTCTGATGTGCCATCTCTTTGTTTTGACATTTATTATTTCTTAGAGAATTGGAATCTTAATTCAGGGATTAGCCAGAGATGTGTATTTGAATGCCATTGATGTAAAGTTGAAGTAAAAGACAAAAAAAACTTAACTTTTTTTCATGTGTGAACTAAAGAATAAGAAGAACTTGTTGCTTGTGGGAGTGTGTTCATCACAGTCTTTCACGTTGGTGGGCACCTTGTTACTATTTGATGTCAGAACACTCCTCTCTCCCATCCTCCCACACCATATTACTGAATTTTAAGTGAAATAAAATTAACTCTGTTTTGAGAATTCTGAGAATCCAAATAAATACCTTTAGAAATAATGGGACATTTCCTAGGGTATCATGTTTGAAAATGGTGACCTCATCTTTGGCTTTATTATATAATTAAAGTTTCTTAAATTTACATGAGATTTAAGGGTCAGTTGTTTTCCCTTAGTAATGTCGCAAAGCCTGTTTTCTTTCTCATAAACACTTCTATATCAAGAAGCCATTTTGTTTCTGCTTTGGGAAGAATAATTCCTTTTTCTTATTAGGTCTGAGTGAGAGCTGCTGTGGACACACTGTCACAAAGATTTTAAAAAACTACTATCAAAAATAGTTCTCATTCATCCTTTTAACCTTAATTATAAATAAATGTCACTCATATTTGAACTCTTTAGATATTACTGTATTTGATAATACATAAAGTTATCTGAGGGTTATAAGAAAACTATTATATATCAAGGAGCACAATTCTTTTTTATACTGATAGATGTTTTATTTAATTGGGATATATCTCTGTCTGTGATATATGAATTAATGGATGAATGATCAAAAAATTTGTTCTCAGTATATCCTGAGTACCTTCTAAGTGGCAGACCCCATAGCCTAGTTGTGAAGGTCTTCAAAAAAAAACTAGGACACATTTCCTCATATGGGAGCTCATTATTAAGGAATTCGTGTACTATTAGAAAATTACAAATGTTAAGACAATGTAACTTCATGAAAGTCAGTAGGTGATACTTTCCACATATTTTCCCTATATGTTGCAATGTTCCCTATATGATCCAATGTTTTAAATCCTTAAGTAATCTCATCTTAAATCTTTATGAAATTATATTAAAATTTAAGAATTAAATTTCAACTCTTTTAATTTCTAGAAAAATCTGAAAACTGGAAGCTTCCTTAATAGGCTTGGGAAACTTTTGTTACATTTATTTGTGGTTTTATGTTTGACGCTTTTTCTCAACAACATTATTAAGGTAGGTTAATAGAATGACATTTAATTTAGCATTACTGAAGGTTACCAGTTTCACTTTAAACAGGCTCAGTTTTAACTTGTTTCAGTAACAGGATTATTTTCTTGATTTTAATCACTGATTTCTATTCACTCTTCTTTAACATGTTCTACTTTGAAAAGGTATTAAACTTTTTAAAAGGTGAACTTTAAAAGCATTAAGCAGATATTTCTCTAAATATAAAAAATTCTACTTTTTAGAGATAGTTTTCTGCGCTATGGAAAAGAAAGATGACATGATTTTTATTGGGTTAAGTTAATCAATAAACTGGCTTGGCTATGACAGACACAGTGATTTGAGATGATTTTGCCCCTCCTAGACAGCTGATCTCAGGACAGGAGGCCTCTGCATTTACATGACATGCTCCTTCTCCTCGTAAGAGAACACAGTCTCACTTCCTGTCTGTTGACTCAGAAAAAAGCCGCTTCACTCAACCAGCACGTTACACACCTGCACTCCAGGTCCTTGTCACTGTGTTCTGAAACTCATACACTCAGTACTTTTCAAAAGCTTATTTGAGCAGAACAATCAGCATTTCTGAAAGACTGGCTGAAAGATATGCAGTTGATCCATTCCACTCCAGACATAAACTGGTCTGTGCCTGGATTGAGCCAGTAGAGAGCTGCATGCCTGGACCCCAAAGAATAACATCTATTGAATTGCACTTGACATTTTGCCAGCGACCTGAGAGGAATTAGAAACACAGTCTGTGAGACTCCTTCTGTTTTTGCCATACCCATGGGAAAAATTTCTCTTGCGTCTCAGTTCTAGGACTGTTAGGATCTCTTATGAGCAACTAGTTTCTTTTAATCTTATGACTCCGTGAGTAACATGAATGCTTTTATCTTCCTCCCTGCATTTGCTGCTAGAGTGCGTAAGCACAGATTTGTGGCTCATCCCTAGTGAATATGTTTTGTATACTAACCTCAGTTCTGGATTCATCTTATTTTCTATCTTCATTTTTCTTCTGATAACAGTTTCTTCACCCATTTTTGTTATATGGATTTTTGTAAGCCATAAATTTAAAATAATAGTATATGAATTAAAATGATGATCACTAATAATAACTACTGGCATTTGTCTGCCCCACCCCCACCCCTTGAGGGTTCCTGCTATGTCTTGAACTATCTCAGTGTGATGAGTCTTATGTCAGTTGTACCTGCAGAGAGAAAACCCCAAAGGCGAACAGGCCTTAGGGGCTGCTTACCCATTTGAGGTTTCAGGTCATCATATCATTGGTTTTCTGATCTAAATAATCGTCCTCACTGGACTTGAGCCACCTCCCTCTCCCTGACCAAAGAAGCTCATCTTTTATCTACTTTACATACCGAACTGATGCATAAGATTTTGTTTGAAAAAATATTCTGCTACAAAAAGGAATAGAGGGAGCTTGAAAGTCCCTCCTTTAGAATCCCTCAGTTCTAAGAACTGTTGTGAAGATTTCTCATTTTATATGCACGCAGAGTCCTATGAAACTGGACACTGAATGTGTGTATTCAATGGGAAGTTAGCAGGAAACCATGCCGAAACCACTAACAGCAATTTTTGTTTTCTCCCTCCCTGATAGAAAATTCTTAACCTGAAGTCAGATGAACACATATTTAAATTTCTGAAGGCAAAATTTGGGTTTGGAGCAACAAGGTATGACTGAATTTAAAGTGTATGTTTGCTTTGTTGTATTAAATCAGCAGGGACTTTAGCACTTAAGTTATCATTGTGCCTTCAACTATTAATTACGGGCTCATTTTGAGTAAAAAATTGTAGTTTACTTGTCTTATATTGAATTTAATACTTTGCTTTCCATTTGTTCCCTAGAGATTTTGATGCAAATCTGTATCTGTGTGAAGAAGCTTTTGGCCTCCTGCCTTTTAATACATTTGAAAGGCTTTCAGATACTCTGCTTTTTTATGCTTACGTATTTGTTCTCTCCATCACGGTGATTGCAGCATTAGCTGTTGCCTTCCATAATCTCAGGTATGGCCTGTTTCAGAAACTTAATGCTGTGCTTTAATGAACTTGTTCTGTGTTGCAGAAAAATTGCTAAGTTGCAAATCAAAGTATCAGACACAGAACAGAGTAGTACTGTCCACCTTAAAGGTGGAACATACCCAATCTAGAGTGGACTCCACTCTCAGTAGTTAAGGGTGGAGTAGCTCAGAGACAGCAAAAACTAGTGGGCGTGGTGCACACTGGTCTAGATTTAAATCCTGGCTTGCACACTTGGGAACGATGTCATCTTTGAGCCAATTTTACAGCCGTTCAGTATTTCCATTCCCTCATCTGTAGAGTGGGAATAGTAAAAGTACTTACTCTACAGGTTTTTCTGAGAAATAAGTAACTTAAACAACATAAAGTACTTAAAATAATGCCTCATGCCTAGAATATTTTGTAGATTTTAGCTACCATTAGTTAGTAGTATTATTATGGACTGATAGTGTCTATTTTGTTCCCATTGTTAGTTTCCTGTTTTTTCTACGTTTCTTTCTCTAGCTGCCTTTTTTATTTCTCATGAAATATCGAGAGTTAACTATTGTTTATTTATTTTGTTGTATCTTGTTTAAGTGCTTATAAAGTTGTAGTGGACCATAATTATTAGCATCTACTAAAAGTCTTAAATAATAATTGACAAGTTTTTAAAACTTAGCATATCTACTAATCTACTAAAAGAAAAAGTCAAGGGGTATAAAGACTTTTTAAAAACTTGTAAAATACCTGCCTATCAAGCTGATGGAGGTTTTTGCATTTACTGTCCTTATTAAGTTGAAAGAAAATTAAGGATAAGAAGTTGAAGCTACTGTCACTTGTGAAAACTTAATGAAGCTCAGGAGGAAGTGCATTTTCTCTGTAGTTACCTTGCCAGTTAAGGTGCTGGTGAACTGTGATGCCCAGCCACCAGAGAGCTGTCATTACAGTGAGCCCGGATCAGTTGAGGTGTTTTATGATTGTTAAGAAGCAAAATTGAACCATGAAAATATTTCATTGACTGTAAACTATTTTAGTATCTTTCAGAAGTGTTCTTTTTTATACCTAGCTCAAGGTAAAATTTAGCCCTGTGAAAACAGATGGAAGTTATTCTAGACAGCGTAACTGAATATTCCTCCAGACACACCAGGTGTCGACAGGACTCTAGACTGCATGCAAAGCAGGAGGTGCAGTTGGCCTGCAGTGTTTCTGCCATGCTCACTGTGACCCTGTGAGCCATCTCTGGAAGCTGATTTGGTATATGATTATAGATACAGATTTTAGAGCATCTTCATCCACCAGGTAGGGATAGTAGTACTGTATTAGAGGAAAAGCACTACATTAATTAATTTAAGAATTATAGTGTCTTGATATGAATTAACTTTTAAGTAATTTGAAGGCTGTTTTATCAATGCCAAGTATTTCTATCTTTTTAGTACTTGGAAGGATGATACTGTTACGTTTATACGACCCATCTGCCCTAGTGTGAAGGTGTAGCTGAAAGGGGCACTCTCTTCTGTATTTGTGGGATTAATAAGAGCTCTCCAGCATGACTGGGTGGATGGAGGGAACTGTTGCAGGATTCCACTAGGTATCAAGGGAAAATGACAGCATATGTTCTCCTTGTCTAGAATAATCTTTTAGTATCAGAGTTGGGGGTTGTAATATATAATGTTTTAAGTAAAGATTACTACCCACTTGGCATATCATTTTAATTTTCTTATGAATCTAGAGTGGTAAAAAGAGGATTTCTAGGAAATGATAGTTCTCTAGTTTTGTAGAAGCATCATACATATCCAAGTCTATTGAATTTGTGTGAAGGATAAGTGGGGCCTTTATAAAGTATTATTTTTCCCTTAAACTGGCGGCCCTTACTGTTGTTTCCTTTTCCCCTTGACAACAAATTGTGCAACATCCGAACCCACTCATCCATCTCAACATTACTAACGCGGAGACAACAGACAGTATGTTTGCCCCAGAGTGATGTGATATAGAGTACATCACATCCCCATTAAGTGCTCTTGCCAAAGTAAATGAACTTGACTCTAATAATTAACCTCTAGATCTAATGACAGGTTTATAAGAAACATGGGAATGGAGAAATGTATTAAACACACCACAAGGAGACAGCCAAATCCAGAAGGTGGGAATAGTTATAGGACAAATAATACATTTTCTTCAACCAATAAACAGCCTTAAAATGGTGGGGGGATACTTTTATTAATTGAAAGATAATTTAAAGAGACATCGATGAAATACAGTGTGCAAGCTTTGGATCTTGATTCTAAGAAACTACAAGAAAAAAGCAATTGTGATAAACATGGAAAATAGAGCATGAACTGGGTGTGTTAGATGATGTTAAGGAATTATTATTAACGTTATGAATGTGATCATTTTAATGTAGCCGTATTTGATAAAAATCATCTTAGACATACATAATGAGGTATTGGTAGGTTAAAAATGTGATCATTGGGGGCCGCCTGGTGGCGCAGCGGCTTAGTCCGCGCTTGGCAGCCCGGGGTTCGCGAGTTCGGATCCCAGGCGCCTGCTGACGCACTGCCTGTCAGCCATGCCGTGGCGGCGTCCCATATAAAGTGGAGGAAGATGGGCACGGATGTGAGCCCAGGGCCAGTCTTCCTCAGCAAAAAGGGGAGGATTGGCAACGGATGTTAGCTCAGGGCTGGTCTTCCCCACAAAAAAAAAAAAAAAAATGTGATCATTGGTTCATAAAGGCACTGAATTCCAAGTTTATGGATACATTTGTACGTTTTCTTATTTGTAAAAACTTGAAAAATACTGATAACTCGTAACACATTTTTAGAGATGTCTTGCAGTTTCAGTGATTCCAAAAGGATTTTTTTTTGCTATTATAATTTAAAGGATTGAAGCACTTTAAATTTTTACTTAAATTAAAATGAAATTTGTCAGATTTTAGTTATTGTAATTATTAATGCATTTATATTGTGACACTTTCAGCCTCATAAACAAATTCAGAATTGATCCATGCTGATTCATTTTATCTTAGGAAAATAATACATTTCCAAATATATGAAGGCATAAGTTTCTCATATCTTCTTCTTTAAAAAAGATTTAACTGAATTAAAATTATATATCCAGCTTTAATTTTGTGTGTTTGCTATTTTATTCAGTGATTCTACAAATCAACAATCCATGGGTAACATGGGAAAGTGCACGATCGGCCTGAAACCAGAAACCGCCTACAACTTATTACATACCATTCTGTTTGGATTCTTGGCATTGAGTACAATGAGGTACTTTTGTCTTATTTGTTTGTTTGATTTATTTTTTTGTTCAACTACTCTTCACCTGATGTAATTTAGTAATAACAATTTGTAAACTGACAATCATCTTCATTAATAATTATGGTTCCCATAAAAATGTCCTTGTTTACTGTCTTCTCCCAGTACAAAATATTATTTATAACCAGTTTTTTTCCTAATTACCAATATTCCTCTGTTTTTCCTTATATAATAGTTCTGGAAAGGCAGTGGAATTAATAACTAACCCCTTGGCAGATGGTTCTGCATCGCTGTAGTAAGATTTTGCTGTCACAGACAATCCAGCTGCCTTTCCAGCTGTCAGACTCCAGTTTCTATACAGCTGGCACTTGCTGACCTTTCCTGTTTCTGTTCTTCCAGGATGAAATACCTCTGGACGTCACACATGTGTGTGTTTGCATCATTTGGCTTATGCAGCCCTGAAATATGGGAGTTACTTCTGAAGCCGATACGTCTTTATAACCCAAAGAGGGTTGGTGCTGTCCCTTTTTCCATTCCATTTATATGACTTACTATTTCTTTCATACTGATTTTTTTTCAGTATGATAAAATAGATACTAAAATTGGAAGCTAAAACTAGATAATTGATAAATTATGATTTTATAAGGAATTGTTTTTTAATAATTTTATTTTTTAAAATAATTTGTTCCCAGACCGTAAGTTAGATTGGTTCATTATACAGAATTTGGAAATACTGAAAAGCACAAAAAAGAAAAATTAAAAATCACCAATAATCCCATTATCCAGAGTTATCACTATTATTATTATAATATATTCTCCTAAAAATAATTATTAGTAAGTATATGGTAATGATTGATAGCCTGTAAATGCAGTTTTGAGTTGTTTTGTCCTGTAAATTCACTAGGTTGGCAATGTGGTAGAAGCTACAGTATCTTAGGAATGATTGGGACCCTTAGGTTCACTCAGTTGTTTTGCATGTTAGAGACTCACGCTTTATTAAATTATATTTCTGTTGTTTAAAAACGAAAAAGTCGGGGCCAGCCCAGTGGCATAGCGGTTAAGTTCACGTGCTTCGCTTCAGTGGCCCAGGGTTTGCAGGCTCAGATCCCTGGTGTGGACCTACACACTGCCCATCGAGCCATGCTGTGGTGGCGTCCCACATGCAAAATAGAGGAAGATGGGCACCGAGGCTAGCTCAGGGACAATCTTCCTCAAGCTAAAAGAGGAAGATTGGCAACAGATGTTAGCTCAAGGCCAATCTTCTTCACCAAAAAAGAAAAACTCATGTTTATCAAGCAAAAGTGTAAGGCAAAAGTGGTCAAAATACTTGTAATCTAAATAATGTCTTTCTTATATAGATCTGTATAATGCGATATTCAGTACCAATATTAATACTGCTGTATCTGTGCTATAAGGTAAGACTGATTTTCCTCATTTTTGTCATTAATCTATTTAGCAGAATAATTGCTTTGACTCAGTGTACTTTGTATATTATTGGCAAATAGAGGGGTTTGCAGAGGTTGTAAATATCTCTTTAGCTTCTTATGGCAATTGGCATTGATAGAAAAACTGATCTGTTCCCCAAATAGTATTTAACAAGTAAAACATAGCAGAAACTACTACAATTTAACCATTGTAACTAATTTTGGTTTTGACTTACTATTCAGCTGATGCAAATTCTGAAAATAAAAATGTTTTAGACCATTTTGAGGTGAATAAAGTAGAAAAATTGTTTTCTCATTACCTGCTTTATAGAGAGTAAGAAATCTTAAAATGCATATTGCTTTAACCTACATATTTTATTAGATACTTAAAATCATCTTTATAAGAAGGCTAAGCACATATAAATAAATAGTCTAAGATTAGTCTTATCTGCCCTTCAGTTTCAATAGGAAATAATGAAATTCTGCATATTCTCAGTTGATAACTAATTTCTGAAACAGCATTAGCTGTGCTTCAGTTCTGAGAATCCTCCATAAGAGACAGTGAGTTGTTGATCAAGTTGACTACTTTGTGACTTCTTTTGTCACATCTTTGAGATTTAGAGGCTTGAATTATCACCTGGCAGGTAGCCCAGATGGTTCTGTCCAACTGAGCTCTCACCTTCTCTTTTTAAAAAAATCTTAGATATTTTTTAAGTTTAGATTTTTTTCTTCAAATTTTGTTTTAAGTTAGAACAATGAATTTCAAAGTCTACTGTGTATAGCCCCTGATTTGGAGGGTAGCTAAAGGGGGGAGGGGGTCACCCACAGAGAGGATCCGCTACAGCTCACCTTTTGGCTTGTTTGCTTATATTTTCATGTAAGATTTTATTGAAGCAAAGGCTTTAGGCTAAAAAAATGATGTTCATTATATTGGTTGATTTTGTTGTAAATACTTCAAAAAATCTGTTCTATCATGTTCCTATCTATCAAAACATGTGCTGTTGCAGGCAGAGCACCGTGCTGCCTCCTAGACACTGAGAAACAGAAAGATATTATTTCTACTACCTGCCTCTGGGAATTTTATGGCTCTAATATAAATAAATGAAACTTCTTAAACTTCTTAAAAAGCAACAACTAGGGATTCAATAGAGTATACGTTTAATAATGAATGAGGTAACTTTACCTTCACACATTGATTCTGAGGGGTAAACACCCTCTTCACAGAAGAGAGACATTGTTCTCGTCTCCCCACTGAAGATGTATGCACACTGCAGCAGTCTTTCCCTCTGTCCCTGTGCGTGTCGGCTGAGTTCTTTTATGTCTCAGCTATTTATTTGAAATTTTATTGATTATTTTTTTAAAGCCATTTGAGGACTTAAGTCTCTTGTTCCTGATAAAATTGAGGAAAGACATTGTAGAAGAAATAAATTATGCTATAGAGCACTGACTCTCAGAGTGTGGTCCCCAGTCAAGCAACATCAGCATCACCTGGGAGCCTGGGAGCTTGTTAGAAATACAAACATTTGCATCCCGCTCAAGACCTACTGGATCAGCAACTCTGCGAGTAGGATCCAGAAATTTGTGTTTTAACCAGCCCTCCAGGTGGTTGTGGTACGCTATCAAGTTTAAGAAACCCCTGCGTAGAACAGGGTTTCTCACCGGCACTATTGACATTGTGACCTGATCATTCTTTGTTGTACGGGGATGTCCTATGCATTGTAGGATGTTTAGCAGCATCTCTACCTTCTACGCACTAGATGCCAATAGTACCTCCCTCTGGTTGTGACAATCAAAAATGTCTCTAGGTATTGCAAAACGTCCCCCTGGGGGTGAGAGTAAATCACCCCCGTCCCCAAGAACCACTGCTGTAGAAGAACCAGTGATTGCGCTGAAAAAGCCATCATTTCCAGGAAATCTCTATAGGTATTCCCTGAGTGAGAGAATTAGTAATTCTGAAGAATCCTGCCAAAAACCATTGCCCTAACCTCTCTCAGTATTGGACTTTAAGAGAAATCCTAAGGCATCTAGCTTTTACTGCATAAAATGGTTTAGATATTTCAGCTTCTCAGAACTTGTGAAATATAAAATCACAAAGAAAATAAAGATGTTATGTATATTAGGGGTTACCCTGAAACTGCATCTGTTTTCCACCTATTAAACAGCTTTATCTGTAAGTAATATGAACTCATATATTTCAAAGCCTGATTTGAGTTTTAGTTAGCAATTTTAATGAGGATTTCAAAATTTCCTGTTCGTAATACCGATTTTGCTATGTCTCTTTAGGATAATCCTGTTTAAAAGAGAAAAGCATATACTAGTCTCCACTCTGAAATCAAGAGTTTAGTAAAATTATTACTCTCATGTTGATTAACTTATTTGGGTTGCTATAATCTCATAAACTGCTGCTAGTCATTTAGAAGCAGGATTTAGTTAATTCAGCACTTTTTTTTGCATTGTTTAAGGAGTTTACCACAAGACTATGTTACTAGATTTTCAGAATTAACAGCAACTTTCAAACTGGAAAAGTATCTAATATCCATTGAATTCACAGATTTCAATATATGTTTTATACCAAAAGACTTAGAACATATCATTAAAAAGTTGGTTGTCTAGTGATTTCCCAAATTAATAGGGGTAATGGATAATTGAAATATTACAAAGGTATCATTTAATCAGTAGCTTTTATTACATCTCTTCTGAAACATAGAGTAGTACGGACATCTCATTTTCATCACCAGCAATTTTCCTGATTCCCCCACCCAGGAGACGAGATGTGAATGAGCAGTGAAAATGGCCAAAGATGACAGGATAAGAAAGTGATGAGGCTAAAACATAGCCATAGACCGGTCAGGTGCCACTTTGCTAGTTAGTGGTTCTTAAATAAAATTAGTACATTTTCAACATGAGTGAAGCATAGATGCATTGTCATTGGCCTTCTATTCCAATACTGAGATGAATTCTGCAGTTCACATTAGGATGTATGTAGATGATGAAGTTTTTTTAGCTGATTGTCATTTGATAAAACAATTAACACAATTAATTGTTGAATTAGACAAGTTATATTAGAAAAGCAGTGGACTTGGAGTGTAATTTTTACATTATGTCTGCATAACCTTAAGTAACTCAAGTTTAGTAGGAGGCACCAGTAGCATAAATATAATATTTAAATGTACCAAATTTTCCTGGAGAGTCCTACTTTCAAATTTTCTTTTCTTCCATTGTACCCATAATTATATGAATGTACATCAAACCGTCTGTCCAGATTTCTAGTACAAAAAGTGCAATCACCATGTTATGCAGTGAAAGGGGGCTGAATCTGGAGTCAGGTTTCAAGTCCTGGCTCCATCACTTTGTGACCTGGTCAGTTCAGGTTCTCTCTCTGAGCCAAGGTCTCCACACTGGTAAAATGAAAAATAAATACGATCATGATGGTGCCTCCTGCACCGTCTTTCTCCCTGGTAATTGTGAGGATGAAATGAGGTTCTGTATTCCAAAGCAGTTCTGCGGCTCTGAAGGGGTGCTGTCTTCCACCAGGTGCATTCTACGCTTAAGGGGGGATTGCCAGTGTTAGTTAGTTACATTCTTCTACTATACTGTGAACTTTCTCATGGTTGCTATTCCCGTCATATCCAAATTAATGTTTTACTAGATATTGACACCACATACAACAGCACTTTCATTAGAGTAAAATGAAAGCTCATTTTTAAAAGTTGACACCACCTCTGGTCCTGACTAGCTCAGGCTCAAAGTAGTTTTGGAAACTTTCCTCAGACTGCATCTCACTTCTGCCGGGAGGGTTGACTGCAGAGGTGAGGCAGGTCTGATCTGTGTTGCCGTGTTTATTAGTTCACAGGTTATGTGCAGTTCCTCCTTTTTCATTTTTAATCTTAGTGATAGTTGTGGGTGTGGGGTGGATTTTGTTTTTGTTTTGTTTTGTTTTTAATTTCAGTTCTGGCCAGGAATGATGGATGAACTCTCCGAGTTGAGAGAATTCTATGATCCAGATACAGTGGAGCTGATGAACTGGATTAAGTAAGAGGATTTTTTTTAACCTTTAAACTTTCAAGTGCCTTTTCAGAGTCACTGTAGACCTTATTTGGTTTCTTGGTTTGGTTTGTTTTGTTTTTTCTGAATTAATTGTAAAGATAACATTCATTCTCAAGTTTTTCTTTAAAACTTTATATTGGAAATAATTTCTTCCCATTCAAGAAATATTCTCTCCAACCACAATCCCATGAAGAAGGGAAAATACCCACATGGAGAGAGAAACAGACTTGGAGGATGCATTTCAAACCAGTGACAGCAATGGAAATAAAGTTTTATACTCTCTGCCAATTTTATCTTTTTGATTTCTTTCATTTTAATACCATTCAAATTTCCTATTAATGCTGACACGTAAAAGTATTCTTTCCTTGTTAATCATTTAAAAATTATATGTTTAATACAGTTAATTAGAGTCCTACAGCTCAGTGCAGATTTCATTTTAACGAATCACATTGCCTACGCCTAGGCCTAGAGAAAATTTAAAATACAAAGCTAGAGCTTTTCCTCTCTCAAACGTCGTAATTCTTTGCATTATATTGGTTCTTCTTTTTGCCTGCACTGTGTCGCTTTGCCTCAGCATTTCAGCATCAGGGGAAGTTCGTGTGTTTCAAAGCTTTGTTAATGAACCTGCCTCCCACCAGCAGAAATAAACTTGTCTGCCCAGAGCAGCATCCTGTGCCCTGTAATACTGTATTTCCTTACTTGACAACCAAAAAGCAGCAGTGTAATTATTCACACGTAAATAGATGTTGCACACCTTGTGGGACGTATTCTGAAAGCATCGACTGTCTTGTCTCCGTCACTTAGAATTTTAGTGGCCTTGTTGGCACCTGTTCATGACTCACGCTCACTAACCAGTACAGGTTAGCACCGCTTGTGTGTTAAGAGATGGTAAATGGTTGATAGGTTAGGTCTCTTGAGTACAATACGTGGATTTTATAGAGATTTATGTCTAAAATATTTATGTGGCTTTGGTCCCAGTGTCGGACTGGGTTTGACTAGATGAGTATAATTTTTCATGTATTTTTGGCGCTGAGAATACTAAGCAGTGCTTTGTCTTTATTTATTTATTGAACTTTAAATTCTGGCAGACAATTACAGAGTAAGTAATTCCTTCAGTGTTTATTGTGTATGGGAAAAGAGGGTTATTCATATAAAGAAAAGCTAATTACTTCTGCATTAACTGTAGTCACCTGGAAATTTATGACATGTGCATCTGAAGGTGAGGCTGAGATTTTCTGTTTTTAAAATGGCACTGCTGATGTGAGTGGTGCGGGGCGCCCACTCTCTGGTAGAATCTGGAAGGATCGTCTGGACCTACCTGGATCAGCATTATAAACATCCCAGCTCCACTCCCCAGTCTTTTAGGAATTAGTTATAACATCATTACAGATTTATTCCAGCAAAGCCCTGAGTAGGCTTTGGCTGTGTTAGACTCAATGTAGTTGTGGTCAGGCCTTTACTTTCATGCTTTCCTCCCAGGAAGTTATTTAACATTCTGGTTCTCAGAAACTGGATGAGAGGTTCCTCCAGGTGTGAAGAAGGCAGGCCATGGCCTTTGTTCCTCACATTCTCCTTTTACTGGCAGTTCCCCTCCCTGTGTGTAGACCCACTCTTTTTACTTTTTTAAAATTCTCGGCAACTGAAGGATTTGTATTGTTCCAAAGAATTGATTCCATTGTGATCTAATCTTGGCTGTTTTCCCTTAAAATTCTTCAAGTCTAAACTATTGTTTTTGCAAAAATAGCTGCTAGGCATGTTGTGAAATAAGCTTAAGTGATGATGAATGTATGCCAAAATAGGGTCTATTTAGACACAAAGAGTAAGTGTTTAAATCAACATTTAAGTCTGCTCTGGTCCTTAGGCTTCAATTTCAAACACAAGTGAATGTACTTAGTATTCTTTTAACCTGCCCTGATTTCTTCTGTTTTGAAACATAGAACTTCAGCTTTCAGTTCACTGCGTGGATTAGTCACACGGTGTTCGTGATATTAGTAGGTCTGAGCTGTGCTTGGGAAAAGGCTGTGGCCTGAGGATACGTGGAGTGTATCTGTAGTCTGTTTGACACTGTCTCAAAGTGGCTGCCAGACCTCTGGTGGGGACCCAGCGTGGTCAGTGAGGACGCCTCCTCCTCTCCATCCTTCTGCTTCTGTTCTCAGACAGCCAGACTGGAAACACTCACGTCTGTCCTTTGTCAAGGCAGTCATGACAGCATCTTTTAGCATGGGACCCAGCTTCCATTACAGGATGGCTGCCCTCGGCAGGAGTCAGGATGTGACCTGCAGAAACCCTAGCGACACCTGAAGTGACCGTTTTGGCACAGGGCGGCTCTTAAGTGAAGTGTTGGGAAGAAGCTTCCCTGCCGTCTCCTGGTCCCTGCTTCATGGACTTGATGCTGGGACCAGCCACACACCTGCCTTAGCATCGCTCTTGTGCTCCGAGGATGCTGAGCTCCGTTTGGAGATTCCGTCTTTCCAGGTGTTCGCTGAGGGCTCCTCTGTTGGAGCGGAGGTTGAAAGGTTCCATCGCCCCAGCAGGAGTTGGTTCTTACCTTTTCTTTTTGAGGGACTCGGTTATGACCTTTTAAAGGCCAGACAGACAGCCTCAAGGGAAAATAAAGGACATTACTTTAGGATAACGCTTATTAATATGAGCGGGGTCACACCAAAGGGATTAGGTTTCTGTGAAAACATTCAAGCCTTAATACATAAAGCTATTTCATGTCTGAGGTTGTATACTTATTAATACAGATGAACAGATATTTATTGAGCACCGACTGTGTATGTATAGGACACCGCGTTAAACGTGTACATGGCAGCATTGGTTTTAACCTCCACTGGGGTAAACGTTGAACCTCATCTCAGCACTGTTGTCCCCATTCTTTTCCTCCATGTTCTTATTGTTGACGCCATTTTGAGATTTTTAGAGGCTTAACAGCTTTTAGTGGAAAATTTTTTTTGAGTTCTAATTTTTAGTAAGAGAAAATCTTATTTAATGCTTTTCTATCTTTAGTTCCTTAGAGGAGTGGAGATTTAAATTTAAGTATGAAACCAAGACTACTTCAGGATTAAATTTCTCATTGATCTGCAAGGTGATTTTGTTGAAATTAGGCCCCAGAGTGTTCTCTGTGAGAACTAGCGGTCGGCTCGCCTCGTGCCCTGCACAGCCCATCCCGCACTCGCCGGTTGCCTGCAGAGTTACACTGAGGGCTGCCGCCTGGTTTCCCGGCAGATTTAAATGCGTATGTTCGTATTTACCCCTTTTTCCTGATAATGTTTCCCGGATACAAAGATTAAAAGCCAGTTTGTTTTTCTGGTTTCTCTTTAAACAAAACCCAGGCGGTACTTTCATGGGTTTTATGTGTGGTTAGAAAGCATATTTACTTCAGCAAGGCCACGTGTCACAGCACTTGGTGGCTCATACCTCGTTCCTTTGTGTCCTTAGAGGGTTTCATTTTGGATTCCTGAGATTTTTCTTTGACGTTGTGCAATTAAGATAGACCTGTAGATGTGAATATTTTGAGGTGTGACATTTTAACTACTTGGCTTTAGGAGATTTTCATGAGAAATAATCTCTTTCCGGTGATGAAGCCCACATGTGCAGTATTTTCTCAATGGAACTGAGAAAATGGACCAAACTTCCTACACATTTAATCAAAGCAGAAAGAATTACTGTGTATTGTAAATATGATGTAGGTTAAGTTCAGAGCTTAAATGCCTGTAAGCCTCTTTTATATTTAATGAATGATTTTGTAGTATTGTATAATTCTATAAATTTTTTAAGTGTAGATAAAGCAAGTGTTCACACATTACATTATAATGCTCAGTTTACCCATTAGTTCAACAGTAATTAACTTGTTGAAGCTTAGAGCTTCAAAAATAAATGAGATTATTTGTTCAAAATGCCATCAGGTCTTCCTGGAATGACATTTAAATTATATAATGTAAATCTGTCTGACCTGTGAGTCCTTGTCATTATTTAGTGACATTTCTTACAGAATAAATTGTTTGCAGGTTGGGCAGCCTGCTGTGGAGCTTGGCAGAGAGCTATAAAAACAAATTATCCTTTCATTTTATACATCATTTGTTCAAACATTGGTAAAAATTGCTTTGTTTTTTTATAATAGAGAAGTGTCGTTCAGTGGTTAAAAGCGCATTAGCCGTCTTAGACCCAGACCACAGACTGTGTCAGCGCAAGTGTCTGAGGGAGGAGCACCCAGCGTGGCGTCTGTCCTGCTGCACAGTTAAGGGCAGAGAGGGCCATCTCCCTTTGCCTGCTCAGTTTACCACAGAAAATATAGAATACACTGAATCTGGGTTTCTAAAGTTTCGAAAACGTGTGCTTGTTTTTCATTTTGCTTGTCTGTTTTACTTCTGCATTTGCTTTATAGGTAAAATTTAAATATTTAACATAGCAGTTAAATAGCCCAGATTTACCATGGGGCTAGCATATCAAACTGAGTCAAAGAGAACAAAGTGAAGAAACATCATCTCTGCTATGCTTGGAAGTCAGTAGTTTTCACAGAAATATTATTTCTAATTCATTTATAGCGTTAGAGTACTTGCATTTTGCTACTTTAAAGTAAAACCAAAGACCTTAGTGAAAAACTCTGTTAACAGTCCAGAGGGTCGTTGCACTAGGAGTTGAAACATTTCATTTATTTTACATTTTCTGACTCTTTACTAATGAGGCCAAACATTACAACACTTCACAATTGAATGAGCTTTATTCCATTTCTTCCTCAGCTCCTCCAAGCAGTCATGTAACAGGTCACCTTGCTCTGCGGCTGCTGCCCTGGGGACTGCACCCCTGGGGGGCAGGGAGCACTCATGTGCTCTTAGAGCATACGGAGGAGAGAGGCCGTGTTTGCCATGGTTGTGCCGTGTCTGATGTGTGTCATTTCCAGCACAGCTAAAGGCCCACAGCAGGCACTAGTAAATGTGTAATAGACTAATCACTGGTTTATTCTGAAGCGTTCGCCTGTAATAGGAGCTGAGTCTGGCTCTGTTAGCCAGTCAGCTTCCTGAAGACAGGTTATCATGCCACGTTTGCCAGCCAGCACATAGTAGGCCCTCAGTAATATTTTTTCACCGAACAAAGAATAACTTATAACTCCCCAGCAAGCGTTTCAGGACTTTTGACATTTTAAACCTTTGTGAACTATATAATTCATCGAAGTACTATGATTATAGTCCAGCAAGGAGGATGAAATCTTGGTCGTTAGCCATGGATAGATAACAGGTCAGTCATCCATCTCTGCCACGGTTATCAAATACACCCTATAAACAGCTGTGCATCTCCCTGATGGCGATTCTGTTATATACTCAAAACGGTGATGCTAGGACAGTGTTACGATTTGAATGGATATTATCAATTATCAGCTCAGCTGCCAGGTTTGTCTTTTGGGTAGAAAGAGCAGTTTGGCACTCTTTAGGCAGTAAGACTGCATAGACCAGGACAGTTCACCCCTCTTAGCTCTCATCCCCACTTCACACACTGCCAGACACGGAGACCAGACTCATTTTCTTGCTGCATTCCAAGTCTGCTCAATTCAGAGGACACACAGACAGCCACTTTGTGCCATTAATATGTGATGTTATTGTATCACTTATAGCGATGGAATTGTTTCTGCCAGTTAAGAGTATACAAAAAGAAGGAAGACTGGCTTGGAAAAATGATGGCATTTTCTTGAATATTTGTCCCTATTGACTCTCTTGAGCGGTTACGGTGCACCGTGAGTGCGGGCAGCAGAGTATATATGTGGCACACACTAAGTGTTTAGTAGGTGTTGACTGAGTTAAACTGAATTAGGGGAAACCTTTCACTAAGGAGCTCTGTGCACCTTCACATGTCTTCATTTAAACCCTCCTCTTCCCTGGCCACATGGGGCAGATGTCAAGAATCTCTGTAAATTGCTGGTCCAGGGGCACAGAGCAAACGTCGATCTGTTCTTGTGTTCCTGGGTCTGGTTGTCAGAAAGATGACAACCTGCCAAGCACAGCGGAGCTCACCTGAACTTGTTTCTGTTGTCATCCCCATCTGGGCTCTGACCTGAGTGAGGGAGGATGCAGATTCTGTGTCATTCCCTTGTGCTCACTGTAATTCCAGCCACTTATTTTCGTCACTTAGAAAAAGCTCATTGGAATTCAAGTGAATGACAGTGTCATTGTTAAAAAATCTTGAATTTTTCAAAAGTAAATGATTTGTCAATGTTACAAGTGAACAGGATGTGCTTGCTCATAGACATCCTAAGGCCTTTGTTGGCTGGCATTCATGCTGTAGTCTTGACGTTAAATTGGAACTAGAACACCCTCGTGGGATATATGAATATGATGGAGCTTCTCTTAGAAACTTGAGCACCAGAGCAAGTTTCATGCCCTGATCTCCAAAAACATTGAGGAGAATACCTGCTCTAGCCTTTTCTGCAGAGTATGTTGAGTTTTAATGATTTCAGTTATTTTGTGGCCTAATATGTGATCTCTCCTGGAGAGTGTTCCATGTGCATTTGAGAAGAATGTGTATTCTGTGGTTTTTGGATGGAATGTTCTGTATATGTCTCCTAAGTCCATCTGGTCTAATGTGTTCTGGGTGTTTTAGTAGTTCTCTGTTCCTTTCTTCTCTTGCTCTCTTCCCTTGTGGTTTGATAGCTTTCTTTAGTATTATGTTTGGGTTCCTTTCTCTTAATTTTTTGTGTGCTTATTATAGGTTTCTGGTTTGTGGTTACCATGAGGTTCTGATATAATAACCTAGGTATATAGCAGTCTGTATTAAGTTGGTCTCTTAAGTTTGACCTCTTGCTAAAAGCTCTACTGTTTTACTCCCCTCCACCCATATTTTATGTTTTTGATATATTTAAACTCTTTTTCATGCATGTGTCTCCATTACCCTCTCATCATGGTAATAGATACTTTTAGTACTTTTGTCTTTTCACCTTCGTATTAGCTTCACAGGTGGTTGATCTGCTAACGTTTACTGTATATTTGCCTTTACCAGTGATTTTATTGTTTTGTTTTGTTTTTACAATTTTCTTATTCCTATTGGTGGTCTTTTCTTTTCCACTTAAATAAGTCCCTTTAGCATTTCTCATACGGCTGGTTTCTTGGGGATAAACTCCTTTAGTTTTTGCTTGTCTGGAAAACTCGATCTCTCCTCCCGTTCTGAGTGACAACCTTGCTGGGTAGAGTATTCTTGGCTGTAGTTTTTTTTCCCTTCGGCACTTTAAATATATTGTGCCACTCCCTTCTAGCCTGTAAGGTTTCTGCTGAGAAGTCAGCTGATAGCCTGACGGGGTTTCCTTTGTATGTAACTTGTTGCCTTTCTCTTATAGTTTTTAGGATTCTGTCTTTATCTTTAATTCTTGACATTTTACTTATGATGTGTCTTGGTGTGGGCCTCTTTGGGTTCATCTTGTTTGGTGCTCTCTGTGCTTCCTGTTACCTGAATGTCTGCTTCCTTCCTTAGGTTAGGAAAGTTTTCAGCTACTATTTCTTCGAATAGATTCTCTGCCCCTTTGTCTCTTCTTCTGACACTTATAATATGGATGCTAGTGCATTTTTTATTACCATTTTTTTATTGATATCTTAATAGTTTATAACACTGTGGGGTTTTAGTTGTACATTTTTGTTTGTCCGTCACCTTGTGGATGTAACCCTTCACCCCTTGTGCCCACCCCCCACCCCCCTTCCCCTTGGTAACCACCAATCAGTTCTCTCTGTCCGTGTGTTCACTTATATTCCATATATGAGTGAGTTCATGCAGTATCTGTCCTTCTCTCTCTGGCTTATTTCACTTAACATAATACCCTCTAGGTCCATCCATGTTGTTGCAAATGGGACAATTTTGTCTTTTCTTATGGCTGAGTAGTATTCCATTGTATGTATATACCACATCCTCTTTAACCAGTCATCAGTCGAGGGACACTTGGGTTGCTTCCACTTCTTGGCTATAGTGAATAATGCTGCAATGAACATAGGGGTGCATACGCCTCATGTGATGGTTGATTTCATGTCCATTGGGTAGATGCCCAAGAGTGGGATTGCTGGATCATACAGTATTTCTATTTTTAATTTTTTGAGGACTCTCCATACTGTTTTCCATAGAGGCTGCACCAATTTGCATTCCCACCAGCAGTGAATGAGGGTCCCCGTTTCTCCACAACCTCTCCAGCATTTGTTGTTATTTGTCTTTGTGATTATAGCCATTCTAACCGGTGTAAGGTGATATCTTAGTGTAGTTTTGATTTGCATTTCCCTGATGATTAGTGATGTTGAACATCTTTTCATGTGTCTATTGGCCATCTGTATCTCTTCCTTGGAAAAATGTCTGTTCATATCCTCTGCCCATTTTTTGATCAGGTTGTTTGTTTTTTTGTTGCTCAGTTGTATGAGATCTTTGTATATCACTGAGATTAATCCCTTGTCGGACAAATGATTTGCAAATATTTTCTCCCAGCTGGTGGGTTGTTTATTCATTTCGATCCTGGTTTCATTTGCCTTGTAGAAGCTCTTTAGTCTGATGAGGGCCCACTTGTTTATTTTTTCTTTTGTTTCCCTTGTCCGGGTAGACATGGAATCTGAAAGGATCCCTTTATGTCCAATCTCAATTAGTGTACTGCCTATATTTTCTTCCAGGAGTTTTATAGTTTCAGGTCTCACTTTCAGGTCCTTGATCCATTTTGAATTGATTTTTGTATATGGCTATAGGAGATGGTCTACTTTCATTCTTTTGCATGTTGCTGTCCAATTTTCCCAGCACCATTTATTGAAGAGACTTCCCTCTCTCCATTGTATGTTCTTTGCTCCTTTGTCGAAGATTAGCTGTCCATAGGTGTGTGGTTTTATTTCTGGGCTTTCTATTCTGTTCCATTGTCTATTCTTGTACCAGTACCATGCTGTTTTGATTACTATAGCTTTATAGTATATTTTGAAATCAGGGATTGTGATGCCTCCAGCTTTGTTCTTTTTTTTCAGAATTGCTTTAGCTATTCGGGCTCTTTTGTTGCCCCATACGAATTTCAGTAGTTTTTGTTCTATTACCGTGAAGAATGACATTGGGATTCTGATTGGGATTGCATTGAATCTGTAGATTGCTTTAGGTAGAATGGACATTTTAACTATATTTATTCTTCCAATCCAGGTGCATGGAATATTTTTCCATTTCTTTATGTCTTCCTCGATTTCTTTCAATAGTGTCTTAGTTTTCATTGTATAGGTCTTTTACCTCCTTGGTTAAATTTATTCCCAGATATTTTATTCTTTTTGTTGCAATTGTAAATGGGATTGTCTTTTTGAGTTCTCTTTCTGTTGGTTCATCGTTAGTGTATAGAAATGCAATTGATTTTTGTAAGTTGATTTTATACCCTGCCACTTTACTGTAGTTATTGATTGTTTCTAGTAGTTTTCCGATGGAATTTTTTGGGTTTTCTATGTATAAGATCATGTCGTCTGCAAATAGTGAGAGTTTCACTTCTTCATTGCCTATTTGGAGTCCTTTTATTCCTTTTTCTTACCTAATTGCTCTGGCCAGCACTTCCAGTACTATGTTGAATAAGAGCGGTGAGAGTGGGCACCCTTGTCTTGTTCCTGTCCTCAAAGGAATGGCTTTCAGTTTTTCCCCGTTGAGTAGGATGTTTGCTGTAGGTTTGTCATATATGGCCCTTATTATGTTGAGGTACTTTCCTTCTATACCCATTTTGTTGAGAGTTTTTATCATAAATGGATGCTGGATCTTGTCGAATGCCTTCTCTGCATCGATTGAGATGATCATGTGGTTTTTATTCTTCATTTTGTTAATGTGGTGTATCACGTTGATTGATTTGCGGATGTTGAACCATCCCTGTGTCCCTGGTATAAATCCCACTTGATCGTGGTGTATGATCTTTTTGATGTATTGCTGTATTCGGTTTGCCAATATTTTGTTGAGGATTTTTGCGTCTATGTTCATCAGTGATATTGGCCTGTAGTTTTCCTTCTTTGTGTTGTCCTTGTCTGGCTTTGGTATCAGGATGATGTTGGCCTCATAGAATGTGTTGGGAAGTATTCCATCTTCCTCTATTTTTTGGAATAGTTTGAGAAGGATAGGTGCTAAATCTTCTTTGAACGTTTGATAAAATTCTCCAGGGAAGCCATCTGGTCCTGGGCTTTTATTTTTGGGGAGGTTTTTGATGACTGTTTCAAATCTCTTTACTTGTGATTGGTCTGTTCAGATTCTCTATTTCTTCTTGATTCAGTTTTGGGAGGTTGTACGCTTCCAAGAATTTGTCCATTTCCTTTAGGTTGTCCAATTTGTTGGTGTAAAGTTTTTCATAGTATTCCCTAATAATCCCTTGTATTTCTGTGGTGTCTGTTGTAATTTCTCCTCTTTCATTTCTTTTTTTTTTTTTTTTTTTTGTGAGGAAGACCAGCCCTGAGCTAACATCCGTTGCCAATCCTCCTCTTTTTGCTGAGGAAGACTGGCCCTGGGCTAACATCCGTGCCCATCTTCCTCCACTTTATATGGGACGCCGCCACAGCAGGGCTGACAGACAGTGCGTCGGCGGGCGACCGGGATCCGAACCCGCGAACCCCGGGCTGCCAAGCGCGGACTTAACCGCTGTGCCACCAGGCGGCCCCTGCTCTTTCATTTCTGATTTTATTTATTTGAGTCTTCTCCCTTTTTTTCTTAGTGAGTCTGGTTAAGGGTTTGTCAATTTTATTTATCTTCTCAAAGAACCAGCTCTTTGTTTCATTGATCCTTTCTACTGTTTTTTTGGTTTCAATTTCATTTATTTCTGCTCTGATTTTTATTATTTCCCTCCTTCTGATTCGGGGCTTTGTTCTTCTTTTTCTAATTCTGTTAGGTGCGATTTAAGGTTATTTACTTGGGATTTTTCTTGTTTGTTAAGGTGAGCTTGTATTGCTATGAATTTCCCTCTCAGGACCGCTTTTGCTGCATCCCACATGAATTGGTATAGTGTATTTTCCTTTTCACTTGTCTCCAGATAGCTTTTGATTTCTCCTTTAATTTCATCAACGACCCATTGGTTGTTCAGTAGCATGTTGTTTAGTCTCCACATCTTTGTCCCTTTCCTAGTTTTTTCCTTGCAGTTGATTTCTAGTTTCACAGCATTATGATCAGAAAAGATGCTTGTAATGATTTCAATCTTCTTAAATTTATAGAGGTTTTCCTTGTTTCCTAATATATGGTCTATCCTTGAGAATGTTCCATGTGCACTAGAGAAGAATGTGTACTCTGCTTTTTTTGGGTGGAGTGCTCTGTATATATCTATTAAGTCCATTGCATCTAGTTTTTCGTTTAAGTCCATTATTTCCTTATTGACTTTTTGTCTGGATGATCTATCCATTGATGTAAGGGGGGTGTTAAGATCCCCTACTATTATTGTGTTATTGTTAATATCTCCTTTAAGGTTTTTTAGCAGTTGTTTTGTGTACTTTGGTGCTCCTGTATTGGGTGCATAGATATTTATAAGTGTTATGTCTTCTTGGTAAAGTATCCCTTTTATCATTATATATTGCCCTTCTTTGTCTCTCATTACCTTTTTTATCTTGAAGTCTACTTTGTCTGATATAAGTATGGCTACTCCTGCTTTCTTTTGTTTGCCATTAGCTTGGAGTATTGTTTTCCATCCTTTTATTTTGAGTCTGTGTTTGTCTTTAGAGCTGAGATGTGTTTCCTGGAGGCAGCAGATTGTTGGCTCTTGGTTTTTAATCCATCCCGCCACTCTGTGTCTTTTGATTGGAGAATTCAATCCATTTACATTTAGAGTGATTATTGATATATGAGGGTTTAATGTTGCTATTTTATTGTTCATTTTCTGGTTCTTTTGCCTTTCCTTCGTTTCTTGTCCCTTGTGTTTTGGACTGCAAATTCAATTTGGTATTTCTGCATGCTCATTCTCTTGGTTTTCTCTTTATTTGTCATGTGTGGTTCTCTTCTGGTTATTTGTTTAGTGGTTACCGTGAGATTTATATAAGCGATCTCCTGGATAAGAAAGTACATTTTCAGATGCCTCCTTTTTCCTGAGGCTGGGTCGATTCAGTCCCTTACCTCTTCCCCTCCTTATTTGTTATCTCTTTATTCCAGATTGTGTCATGAATGTGAATTAATTTTTGATGTTATCCAACTGTAGTTTGTTCTGGTTTAGTCTCCTTGCTTTTCTCCTTGCTGAAATCTTCGTATCCCCTTTCTCATTTGTTTTTTTTTCAGGCCTAAGGGCCTTCTTGAGCATTTCTTGTAGTGGGGGTCTTGTGGTGATGAACTCTCTTAGCTTTTGTTTATCAGGGAGAGTTATTATTTCTCCATCATATTTGAAGGATATTTTTGCTGGATAAAGTATTCTTGACTGAAGGTTTTTGTCTTTCATGATTTTGAATATATCATTCCAGTCTCTCCTAGCCTGTAGAGTTTCTGTCGAGAAATCAGCTGAGAGCCAGATGGGGTTTCCTTTGTATGTTATTTTGTCTTTTTGTTTAGCTGCCCTTAATATTATTTCCTTGTCACAGGTACTTTTCAAGTTTGCTACTATGTGGTGAGATGATTTTTTATTTCTGTTTATATATTTAGGTGATCTATTGATTTCATTCACTGTTATTTCCCTCCCATTCCCTAGGTTGGGGAAGTTCTCAGCTATTCTTTCTTTGAACAAACTCTCTGATCCTTTTTCTCTTTCTTCTCCTTCTGGAATACCTATTATCCTTATGTTGCTTTTCCTCATTGAGTCTGATATTTCTCGAAGAATTTCTTCATTTCTTTTTAGTCTTAGCTCTCTCTCCTCCTCTATCTGGAGCGTTTCTGCGTGGCTATCCTCAATAGTGCTAATTCGTTCCTCCATATTGTCAGTTCTGCTCTTTAAAGACTCCATTTTTTCCACTATCTCGTTGATTTTGTTTTTCACCTCCAATAATTCTGATTGGTTTTTCTTTATGGTTTCAATCTCTTTTGTGACGAAATCCCTGAATTCGTTGATTTGTTTCTGTGTGTTCTCTTGTATTTTGTTGAGTTTGTTTACGATAGCTATTTTGAATTTTCTGTCATTCAGGTTATCAAATTCTGTGCCTTCAGGGTTGGTTTCTGGATGTTTGTCATTTTCCTTTTGGTCTGTAGCCATAACAAATTGTTACAAGGATCCGACGGGGACGGCCTTATTTTTTCCCCTCATGATAAAGTTGGTCCTGCAGTTTCCAGCTGGATGGAGATCGCGAGCGGTATGCTCTGAGCCCACTGCAGCCCCCGGAGGGATTATGCTGAAACACGGGGTGTGTGGCGGAAGGGTCCTCTCTCCTGCTGGACCCAGGGGTTTCCTTTCTGGCTCTCTTAGGGTGTTTGCTACACCCCCTAAACAGTCCGTCGTCACTTCCCAGTGGGGATCTCTCGACAGTCTGTGAGAGCACCTGGATGGCGATAGTTTTCCCCGCTGTGGGCCGCCCCTCCCCCCTCTGTCTGCGAGCCGTGCTGTCTTTGCTGATCGACTGGGGAGGGGGAGTACAACTTCTTACCTCTCCTCTCGTCCTCCATCGCGCCTCCACCGTCCGATGTATGGCAGCAGGGGTTTCTTAGAAGTCCTTTGTAGCGTTTGATTGAGCTCTGTTGTAATGCGAATGATGTTTTCATTGTGTCATAGGGGGCAGAGATTCAAAGAGGGAATCTCACTCCGCCATGATGCTGACGTCACTCTGTAGTACATTTGATGTTGTCCCAGTGGTCCCTTAGACTGTCCTCATTCTTTTTAATTGTTTTTGCTTTTTTCTGTTCAGCTTGAGTGATTTCCTCTAGTCTTTTCTCCAGCTTGCTTATCTATTCTTCGGTGTGATCTGTTCTGCTATTGATTCCCTCTGGTGATTTTTCATTTCCATTATTGTATTCTTCAGTTCTCATTGGTTCTTTTTCATATTTTCCAATTCTTGGTTGAAGCTCTCACTGCATTCATCCATTCTTCTCCCAAGATCAGTGAGCATCCTTAAGACTATTAGTTTGTACTCTTTATCAGGTAGATTATCTCTGCTTCATTTAGTTCTTCTTCTGAGGATTTGTCCTGTTCCCTTATTTGGAATATATTCGTCTCCTCATTTTGCCTCTTTGTCTCTGCTTATATCTATGTATTAGGTAGATCAGCAACACCTCCCAATCTTGGAGAAGTGGCCTCATGCAAGAGGTGCCTTTTGAGGCCCAGCAGTGTGCTTCCCTCTGATCACCAGTTCCAAATGTTCCAGGAGTGACCCCTGTGTGGGATACATGTGTCCTTCTGTTGTGGCAGGGCTGCTCTTACTGCAGGTACACAGGAGGCTAGGCTGTCCCCCTGGTCAGCTGGTTGTAATGCTCAGCTGTGTGCAGCTGCTGTGGTCCCTTCGGTCACTTTATCAGGCTTGGGGAACCCAAGCACAGTTGGCTGCAAGGTCTAATAGCACATTCCTGCTGCAGTTTTTCTGTTAAGTGAGTAGGCCTCCAGCATGGCTGGTTGCTAGGCTCAGGGGCTCACAGTTACTGTAGGCCTCTGGCCTGCAAGGCTGTTACCAGCTCTCAGGAGTGCAGCTGGGTGGGCTGGCCCCAGGCATGGCAGCACACAATTGTTTCAGGAGTGGGAAGGTAGGGCAGATCCCTGTGTGGCTGTTTGAGAAGCACAAGTCTGCTGCAGCTGACAAGCCCCACCACCCACAGACCCACACACACTGTCAACACAGTGCTGCCCTGTGCGCATGCCCTGAGCCACTGAAGTGGAACCACTCACCTCACTGCAGAGGCCACACACACCCCGCCTATGTGGGGCCAGTCGCTAGGGCGAGCTGCCTGCCCTGGCTGAGCTGGATTAAATCAGTGCTCTAGAGGAGGGGGCAGACCCTGGGCTAACAGGCGAGGGGAAGAACTCCAGTGGCATCTGCCAGCGTCTGTATCAGCACATCTGTACTAGGCCACGATAATGGCTTCTGCCAGTGTCTCAGTCCCTGGGGAGTGGTCCCAGCCACCTTCTGCCTCACCAAGATGTGCCCAGAGTCTATCATGTGAGTCTCTTTTCACCAAGGGACTGTGCGCCTTTCTTTCTGGTGATTTCAGGTTGCTTTCAGAAACAGCAAATTTTTCAGGGCCCTTTAAGAGCAGGTTTTCTTTCTCTTATGTTCGATAGCTTTCTGGGGATATTCCCCTTTGTGGTTAATAGCCAGCAAAGCCGGATATTATGACCCTCATCTCAGTGGTACTGAGTTCAAAAGCTGCTTATCCTGGCAGAGCTCTCCCACTCAGATCCCCCGCTCCTCCACGGAAAGCTTCCAACCTTAAGATTGCTCCTGCTCATGAAGCACTGCAGCTGGAAGGTGGCTATTTTCTCCCCAGAAAGGAGTTTCTGCCTCTTCCGAGAACCTCAGTCAGCATTGTCCCTTGTTGCAGGGGTTCTTTCTCTCCAGGTTCCAGTTCTCTCTCAGGGGTAGTTGTTCCAATTTGTTGTGTCTGTGGGAGGTGAGTTCAGAGTCCTCCTATGCCACCGTCTCCCCAACAATCCTCCAGGAGCTAAGTCTAATGATTTCAATTAGACTTCTCAAAACTTCTCCATCATTTTAACTCAGCCTAACAGGCATAGACTCCTCTTAACACAGGAAGGGTAGATGTATCCTGCGTATTCCTAGTGGGCCTCTCTAGGAGATTGTGCATTAGGAAGAATCCGTAGAAGACCTGGTACGTTCTGCACAATAAAATGACACCTCATCGGTTTGCAAGCAACTCCCAGGTTTCCAAAGAATGGGACGAAATTAAATTAAACTAAGATTCTTTTTTTCCAGAGGGATGAAGGAAAAATGCTTTCACCATAATCAGGGAGTCCTTCCTTGGTCCTCCATTATCGTCCCTCACACCATGGGGAAGCAGAGAATCGAAGCTTGGTGGTGATGGGGAAGTGAGGTCATGATTTACTGGTAGAATGCCCCGTGTTCCCTGAGATGCATACAGCCTTTCATAATGAGGACTAAAGGAAAGGAATGTGTAAAATGCTGTGTTTCCACACCAGGAATTTTGTGCATCCCCATATTGAGTAATAAGATATTTGCTATTTCAGAATCTTCTTTTCATGTTCTTTTGTTTTTACTAATTCTTTTTTTTTTTTTTTCTGAAAAGTAATTTATAGTAATACTGTGATCTTTTTTCTTGTTTGAACCAAAAACCCTTGGAATTTACTTACAATCATCTGCCATTTCTGGCTTTATAATTGTTTTACTCGAGGCAGCCCTTTAGTTCAGTGTCATACAAAAAGCAATGGCAGTGTTCTAATTCTTTTCTGTTAGAATCTGCCCCTCTGGAGCAAGACCAGGAGGATTATGGATTCTGGCCTAGAAGACTTAGACTCAGGAGATACCCACATTCCTAAAACACGTCATTCTAAGAGTAAGCCTATCAAAACACTAAATTAGAAGTTTCCCAACCATTGTGAAACACAGATACGAAAAGTTGCATAAAACAGTTTGAGTGCAAATCGGAATCTCAAGCAGCCTCCTGTGTTTTTCCCAACTCGTAGCCTGTCCTTACACAGCTGGGTGATGCTGAGAGTGTGGTGGTGTCTTCATTGTTGTCTGTGGGGAAGCCTTAGCAGTGGGGTTAATTCAGACTCAAAAATCTTTTAGCTCGAACACACCGAGAAAGGCTGTGTTTGCTGGAAGCATGCAGTTGCTGGCTGGAGTTAAGCTGTGCACGGGAAGGACCTTAACCAACCACCCGCACTACGAGGACAACAGCCTGAGAGAGCGAACCAAAGCGGTGAGGGCCCGCCTGTGCCTTTCCCCTCCTGCGGACCAGCAGCGGGCTCCCTCTGTCTGGTAAAGCTGGGGCTCGGTGCTGCTTGTGGCTTACGAGGGGAGGTCAGGCTTCAGACACTGCGTCTCCTGACCCTGGCCCTCTGCCTGCCCCACATCCGTTACAGGCTGCTGTTCAAGCCGTACGTTCCTCTCAGTTAAAAGAACAGCTGAGAAGAAAAACCCCGTGAGATGTATGGGAGAGAGCATTTGAGAGCAAAGCCTCAGAGCTCTCGAACTGGAGAGGGAAGGAACGGGAGTAGAGGCATAATGGGCACACTTTTTGTGGACAACTTCTTGTGTGTGTGTGTGTGTGTGAATAGGTAACACAATCACAAAGTTCAAAGGTGAGAACACACAAAAGGGAACACAGTGAAAAGTCTCCATCCCGCCTCTGTCTCCAGCCACTGTTGCCCTCCCAGGAGACAGACGGTGTTACCAGTTTCCTGTGTATTCTCCATGGGTATTTTATGCTCATACAAATGTATGTACACACACGTGCCCATGTTCTTTCCCTCTTTTTACAAAAGAGGTAACATACTACATCTTGCTTTGTTGGCACTTAATATATTTCAGAGATCATTCCATATCAGTACATTAATAGCTTCCTTGTTATTTTCAAAGCTGCTTGGTATTTTCTTATGTG
Source organism: Tapirus indicus (assembly GCA_031878705.1). NCBI lineage: Eukaryota > Metazoa > Chordata > Mammalia > Perissodactyla > Tapiridae > Tapirus > Tapirus indicus. The sequence goes on from CM062926.1 coordinate 3,900,747, forward strand.
GCTGCAGCATTTTTTATTTAATTATTTAGGTTGTTTCCCTGTCTTTTGCAACTATACAAGTTTACTATCTGGAGCACTATTTATATCTGCATCACTCACACAGGTACACGTGTATATCTGTGCATCAGATTCTTAGAGGTGGAATTGCTGGGTCACCCTCTCTACAAATTATGCCAATTTACATTCCAGCCAACAATGCAGAAGAGTACCCGTTTCCCTTAGTCTTCACCAGCAGTGGTTTCAAACTTTTTATTGTTGTATATCAGTCATTTCTTAATCTTGGTTGCTGAAAATTTGTGGAAAAGCCTTGTTTGGGGGTGAGGTTTAACTAGCCTAAAAGCAAATGATTTTTACTAAATACCCTGTTTTTTATGAGAATTGTCCGAACTTAGATTCCTGCTAAAAATGGGAATTTTTCAATTGGCCCAAGTGTTCCAAATTGCCCCAAGTTAGCTAGAGGAAGGAGGGAGAGTACCTGGCTCACCAGACCTGAAGTTCAACCAGGGGGTGGCCTATACTGCTTAGCCTCGAGGAAGATGCAGAAAAGACATGTCAAATGCACAGGGAGTGCCGTCAGTCTGAGGCCTGGTGCTGGACTGTAGGTGGGGTGACCTCACAGTTTTAGCAGTGGAAGCAGCTAACCTCCCTACCTTTTCACCCATCTGTACAGACACACTGAATTAGCCTCTCGGAACCCAAACGTATCATAGTAAGTCAGTGGGCAACAAAGGAAGCAGCACTTCTCTTCGTTACCCCCACACGCAACATACAACCTTTTCCCAGTGCTGAGTCCCAGAATATAGGACGCTCACCATCTGTGTGTTCACTTAACATGTATGACGCTGGTGATGAATGGGAAGGTGGTGCTTCCTCTTGAACTGCCACTGGGGGCTGCAAGTTGCTCTTCCTCCAGGACAGACGAGAGAGGGACAAGTGTAGGGGCTCCTTCTGGTTAAGCAGGGTGCAGCATAGCAGTGGTGAAGCAACAAGTGCTGTCCCAGCCTGGGACCAGGGACCCTGTGGGGGTCCTTTTCCCTGACTGCTGTTGTCAGAAGCTGGGTCTCCTGACAAGTCTGTGTGCCATCACCAGTGGACCCTTCTAGTGGAAAGGCCCCCTTTTTATTTACTCGCCTGTGATTTGCCCTGGTGAGGCATTCTTAGAATTGGGTCTACTGATGAGTGTATGTGTAGCTCTAAATACATTCTAAATCCACATCTATTTGGTGTCTAAATCCACGTGTATTCAGCAGGACTCACTCTCCCCCTTCCCGAGGCTCAGTGGTAGAATATTATTCCAGGACTGGAGGTGAGTGAGGGCAGCAGTGGCCTGTGTGGAAGGGCTGGTGTCGGGGTGGTAGATTCAGCCCCTGCGGGAGCTTGCGCCATTAGACATTCCTCGACTCACTTCCTGGCATTGACTGGCACTTTGCCCCCTTCATTTTATCTCGTTGTGAAGGTCTATCAGATATATGCAAAGAGGCCTCCAGAGGAGGTGCACGCCCTCCTGAGATCCTTTGGCACCGACTACGTGGTCCTGGAAGACAGCATCTGCTACGAGCGGAGGCACCGCCGGGGCTGCCGGCTGCGCGACCTGCTGGACGTCGCCAATGGACACGTAAGCACATCGTCTCGCCACATTTGGGAATCCGCTGGAGAGGATAGTATTCCAGTTTGAATCCTAAGTAATGTCAATATCTTTATACTTTATAGAAGTATATTATGAATCAAGGATTCATTGTTCTCTTGCATTCTGCAGAACTCCCCACCTTGCACTTGAGTGACTGCCATGGGCTGGGCGAGGGAGAGACGAGAAGGGAGCTCTAGGACCCCAAGGGCATGTCACACAGAGAAGCTCTGTCTTTAGCTAGTTTGAGTCACGAGGCTCTGCATAAAATTTACTTTTTAAGGATTTTGCTGCTAGAATCAAAAGCAAAACCTCGACCATTTAAAACCACTGCTCCAAAGCATCATTTTGGCTCGTACATGAATGACTGTGACAGCAGTGCCCATGTCCCCTCCCAGCCGTGGTGGTGGATTTCTGCTGCTCTGCTTGCTCGCTCATGTTGGGTGTCCCCTTTTGTCCCCTGGCACACTTCCACAGAGGTGGCTCTCTGTGACCAAGCGAGCACTCCAGAGCAGAGAAAACAAGCTGTTTCTCCTTCCTCCCTTCCGAGGACAGTCTTCTTGGAGCTTTGCCACATCTCAAATAGAGCAAGCAAATGATTTTCACCCTTCAGAAGTGGTGTGTGCCGGAATTATTGGTATAAAGGCTGGCAGACAGTTATAAAATGAGTGGGAGAAAGTGGTAACCCTAGCCTAAATCTGAAAAAAACTTCACTATACAGAATTCGAGATTCAGAACACTTATGATCCGCTCGTTTAGCAGATTTCAAGTATACCAATCAGTGTTACTAACTGTAGTCACCACGTTATACATTAGGTCCCCAGAACTAATTCACCTTGTAACTGCAGGTGTGTCCCTTTGACCAGCACAGATGTGTTAATTAACTTATTGTGGTAATCATTTCACCATGTACATGTATATCAAATCATCAGTATACGATTTTATGTATACGATTTTATTTTAAATGTATACAATTTTATTTGTCAGTTATGTCTCAATAAGGCTGCCAAAAAAAGAGTATGCAATTCAGATTTTTGTCCAAAGCAAATAACTGTTGGTAAGGATCTTGAATTCAGAGGAGGCACAAACCAAAGACATGCATTTAAATTTTGCTTTGTGTGTAACTTTTTCTAACTAGGCCGTCTAATGAGTTGAAGAATTTTCTCTGGTCCGAGTAATTCTGTATTTTATTTCTGTGAGAGGATAAGTGTAGTACGTTCCTAGAAACAAGGAGATCCACGTTCTAGTTTTAGCTTTGCCACGAAAGGTGATCACTGTGTGGCACTGATCCCTCCTCCTCAGCCTGGGTTTACACCCAGGGGAAAGGGGTGGACTCGATGGTCTCCAAGTAACCACTGACACTGAAATAGTTTAATTTAGGTTTACTAATGTATCATTCTTAAAAAGCCCAATACCTTTTCCTACTTCTGTTGCCTCTTATAGCTATGACTTTTTTTTTCCCAATTGTATTTGGCTTTGTTTTGGCTTTAGATGATGGATGGCCCAGGAGAGAATGATCCTGATTTGAAACTTGCAGGCCACCCTCGCTTCTGTGAAGAGATAAAAAGAAACCTGCCTCCCTACACGGCGTACTTCACTAGAGTGTTTCAGAACAAAACATTCCACGTTTACAAGCTGTCCAGAAACAAGTGACAGAGCTCTCTCTGTTCGGTCTCTGTTTTTGATACAAGAAACTCCATCATAAACTCAATAGGTGTCGTTTCATGTGTAATTAGGTCGCTGTACCTTAAAGCTGTGATATGAGTCAGTCTCCACTTGTTTACACAGCGTTACCGTCTTTGAAAGTATCTTACACAAGCCTAAGTCTTTTTCATCTTGTCTCATTAATGTTCTTTAGCCCAAATGTTCTCAACTCTTCAGAGTGATCTAGAGTTTCGTTGTTGGGGGATGAGTAAGTGTTCCGTAGGGAGCCTGAACAGCCGCGTATCGTGTTGGAAATCCAGATCCTGTTCAGGATTTGAAATACTTTTAATTTTCAGTTGACTAAAGATGGCTGTGGTTGAATTGAATTGAGGGGATGCAGAATTAAATTATTTAATGTTATTTCACTAATGAAGACCAGTCGGTGGCTTTTTAAAAAGCTTTTTATTGTCCTGTTTCACCTAAAAATTTTATAATGTTTTCCAAGTGTCATGCTTTTAATATTTCAAAAAAATCATGTCAGGTCATTGTATGTATCTAAAACTTTTTGTCGTGCTCTGTCTGAAATGTAACGTGTAGCACTTCAGTAGTGTGTGTCAAGTATTGTGTGCGTGTGTGTGGACATGCGGATGTGCGTGCATGTTTTATTGCTGGACACAGAAAAGTGTTAGAAGTTCCATATTGTAAGTCCTTAAAGGAACAGAAATGTTATGTAGCCACGTAGAATTTGTTACTGTTTAGTATTATTTTAAAACCTATTGATACTATTTAACCTATCCTGCAAGTAAGAAAATTTTTCTTTATTTCTTACTCATTTAAATTTACTGGGTTTGCAAAATTTTGTAAACTTTTTGTTTTTAGCCTTTGTATTTTTTACAGTCTAGAACCTTGCAAAATCTGAATATTTTTTAAATGTATCTTAACTAATTCACTAATACAATATTTTTGGCAGAGAGCATTTTCATACCAAGTTTGATTTGTGGTCTCCAGTCTTCCTGTGAGGGCCCTGGTGGCATTCTTCTTTTCCTTACTAATCGGTAACCAAGTGCCTCTGGGTCATGCTGATTTGTAAACAACGAAGAGGGTTATGTGTACCTGCTCAGAAAGTTTTGATAATTGCTTTTCTAATTAATTTCTAATGATGGGAACATGTCAAAGTTGCTGATAAGAGCATATTGTGCATTTAATTAAATCAAGATGGCTAATGAAATTGACTTCCTCCCCTCTTCTTGCCAGTTGGAAATGATTTAAAGGTTTCTCCTTCCAGCTGTATTGAAGTAAATTACCGTAGGCATCAAGATGGATAGATCACATGTTCCAATGATTTCATGTTCAGTTACTACTTATTAAGCAGTATTCAGAACGAAATTTTACACTGTCATGTTGGGCTCAAGGATAGTCAGCTTTTATCAAAACTCATTTAAATACAAAAATTGACGGTAGCTGGGTTATTAAATTATGCAACTGAAATTCCTAAATTATATCTTTCCTGTATCCCTTAATAAAGTTGGAGGCCACTGCGGGTTAGGATGGTACAATAATAAAGCATTTCAGTCAGCACTGGAACTGTGATGAGCCTGTGATGGCGCCTGCCTGTGGTCGCTGACGGCACGGGCCAGTGCCTTTCTCCCGCGGGAACCGAGCTCACGTAAGGTGCGACGTGTTGGACTGCCATTTCATATTTAAAATCCTCGGTTACCTTCTCAGATATGTTTCAGTTTATTTTAAATATTCCTCTATGCATTAATCTAGGCATTTGGGTATTTGGAGTCTCAATATACAAGAAAGATGTACTTAAATTCTGATGCTTATCGTCACCGCATCGATGGCATACGTAATCTTTTTTCCATGTTTAGGTGCCACTGTTGCCAAAATATTGAGTGTTAGTCTTTAGTGAAAAATACAAAGTGCCAAAAAAATTCGCAAGACGGAATCCACGTATACACTCTTTCCAAGACACTGTGACATGTATAGTAGACATTTTTATTTCTCAATGACCAAATCATGTTAAATATTTTTAGTACTTGTCAGTATTCTCTCCTGTGACCTTCTCACTGGAGGACACTGGAGGAAAGAGGGAAAGCGACTGACTCCTGGCTCTCTGCCAAGCCAAAGCAAGGGACGGGCCTCAGCTCCCGCCACACAGATCACAGCTCTCGGAGCTGCGTTAATATTTGGTGATAGCCTCAAACTGTGGCTGTTTCTTATGGATAGAATAACCACTTGATTTGCTTCCAAGTTAGCATTCAGAAGAACCTCTAAGTACAATAAGTGCTCTTACTTAACCTCTGCTTCTGTGACTCACCAGATCCCTTGACGGTCTCCATCCCTCTTGTGTGCTGACTGCCCGCCCAGTACCACTGGGGGCTGCTCCCTGGTATTCTCAAAGGCTTCTGCCCCTCCCTTGAATGCTGTGCCCATACCGAACTTCTCTGTGCAAGTTCTACTTTCTCCTGTAAGTACACAATTCAGCACACACCTAGGAAATATGGGTGTAAAAGGAAAGAGTCATTTCTGCAAAAATTAACTTGGATGCTTTGGTAAGATTTGATAAAGGTTGAGTTGCTACTAAAAATTGCTTTTAATTAGGTGTGGTTGGCAAAATTATACTGGGGAAACATAAAATTCAGGAAAATTTCTGAGCTTGTATTCCTCCATAGATTTACTTATGTGTTCATGATCAGAAGGTATTAAAATGTACCCAAATCATATTATTGGTATGATTTATGCGAGAATAGAACTTTAATCCTTGGACCCTTATGCAAAGGAAAGGCATTGGCTTTACATCAAAAGATGAGCCAATGAATGTACAATTATACGTTTGGAGTTAAGATTCCCTACTGTAACCTGCTTCCTCCATTAAATGGCCAACTACTGATACTGATCACAGTGGCTAATAGAGATTCTACTGTGGTTGAAAGGTTCCAGTCACTTCTATTACAGACTTAAAAAACAGAGACTTATTTCAGATGTGTTAGCCAGAAGCATAATTAGGTGTTATCTAGGCCATTTGTTGTCCACTTAAAGATGATTTCCTTGACCTTTGTGAGATAACTAGATAGATTTGTGTTTGGGTGGGTGGGTACTGCCAGACGGCAAGGACACATGTAGGTATCTGGGCTCTGTTGTTACTTCACAATAACTGAAAATGTTTATTCTGATTCCACGTGAACTTCGTCTAAGATGTAACTATTTTAGTTCATCTTTGGCCAAAACCTACCTGAATTAACATAGAAATATTCCATTTTTAAAATTTCATTTAAACCTGGGAATTAATAGGAAGATATTAAAGTGTTTTCAGATCATGTGTCTGGGTGAACATGCTCCCAAATGCTTTATACATGACAACCTTTTGACCCTAGAAGAAAGTCCTTGTCTGGTCTTGGAAAAAATAAACCTTTTAAGGTGACAGACTGGCTTACTTTCCTGTAGCGTTGATTTTCTCTATTTAACATCCTATGGCTAAAATCTTGCAAGGAGCTTTTATAATTTGTTGTACTGAATTGTATGGAGATTATATACTAAATAAAGCTCTTTTAAGTTACACAAGATCAGTGTCTTTCATTTCTTTGAAGGTCCAAAATCAAGGAAGCCACTTACTGAAGTGTATTAAATATGAAGGTGGATGTGGCAAGGTCTTAACTGTACTTGCTAACATTGGAGGAGTTTATTTTTTCATGAAATTTGGTTTGATAGCTGCTTATTTGCTTCACTTGAACTTCAAGGTTATAGTTTAGATTTCTAAAGAGAAGGCTGCTATCAGCAGAATTTGTCCTTGAAGAGATAAATGCTCTGTGTTTTGACCTTTGGAATTGTTTCTATGTCTTGATTAAATTTTCAGTCTTTAGTAATTCAGGAGGATGGGTGGTAGTCCACACTTTTGATAAGAGCATCTAGATAACAAATGTGTTCAACTGTAAACTTTCAAGGCAGGTACTGAAATTCCAAGCAGAAATGGTCAGGAAGACTGATACACTTCCAAATAAAAGAAACTGGCATTGTGATCTCAAACGTTCTGTACCTGTAAGTACACAATTAAGTGTACTTACACTTAAGCTGTTAAGTACACTCTGCTAGAATGGTCTCTAGCAAAGGAAAAATGACAAACAATACAGATAATGGAGAGATTTGGGGTATGAAGGGACTGAATGTGTCATGGTCTGACGTGTGACACCAGGCATGGAGCAAATGAAATGCTGTTTCTCTGCCCCTCCTTTCAGAAGAGGTATATGAAACTCATCTCAAACCTTTTCAGTTAATTTAATATAAGCTTGAACTTGGCTGTCCTTGTCCCCCAACTCTAGTAGAACTCTGAGCAATGGTGATATTAAAGACTTATTATACATTTTTAGGTATGATATGGACATTGTTATTTTTTAAAGTCCTTATATTTTAGAAAATATATACTGAGATATTTGCAGATGGAATTATATGTACAGTAGTCTTCCCTTATCTGTACTTTCATTTTTATCAGTTTCAGTACATGGTCAATTGCAGTCCAAAAATATTAAATGGAAAATTCTAGAAATAATTCATAAGTTTTGAATTGTGCACCATTCTGAGTAGCGTGATGAACTCTTGCCGCCCTGCTCCATCTCACCTGGAACATGACTCATCCCTTTGTCCAGCATATCCACACTGTGTAAGCTACCACCATTGGTCACTTCATAGTCATCTCAGTTATCAGGTCGCCTGTCGTGGTGTCCCAGTGCTTGTGTTCAGGTAACTCTTAGTTTACTTAATTGAGAGACCATGGTGAACCCCAACCATTCAGCTGAGAACATGCCAAAGAGAAGCTGTAAAGTGCTTCTTCCTTCAAGTGAAAAGGTGAAAGTGATCAACTTAAAAAAAAAATTATATGCTGAGGTTGCTAAGATGTACAGTAACTTTTATTACAGTATATTGTTAGAATTGTTTTATTATTATTAATCTCTTACTGTGCCTAATTTATACATTAAACTTTGTCACAGGTATGTATATATAGGAAAAACATAGTCTATATAGGGTTCAGTACTGTTTGCGGTTTCAGGCATCCTCTGCGGGTCGTGGAACGTATCACCTGTGGCTGAGGGGGGACCACTGTACAGGGTTTGCATTAAAATAATTTTGTGGGGTGTATAGATGAAACAAGATTGACCATGAGTTGATATAGTTTAAGCTAGTTTGGAATTTTTTGTAATGAAAAAAAGAGAAATTAGAACCAACAAATTAAACCAGAAAACTAGGAAGATTAAAATTTAAAAGCTAGGAACTGAAATCAATCAACTAGAGAAATAGTAGAAACGAAATCCCCCAAAAAAGCTAGATTTAAAAAGCTGGTTCTTCTTAAAAAACTAAGGAAATAAACGCCTGGTAAACCCAATTAAGAAAAAGAGCAAAAATATACAAGATTTTGGAATGTGAAAGAAGACATAATCCCAGAATCAAGAATGGTAAGAAGAATTATATGAAATAATGTAGACAATTCTGTGGCAAAAAATAAATTGAAGCCCTACAGGAAATGGATGGTTTCCTAACAAAATAGAAATTGTCAAAATGACCCCAAAAAGAAGATGAGAACTTGAGTAGAAAAGAACCATAGAAGATCTGGAAAGAGATTCAGAGGTTGCAAAGGACACTTGAACAAGAAGCGTACACAGCCAAATTCTTTCTGACTTTTAAAGAAAGGATGACTGCAAATTTATTTCATCTGGGCCATAGAAAAATAAGGAAGACTCCCAAATTTGTTTTAGGAAAATAGTCCGATTTTACACCAGAACTCAACACAGATAGTGTATTAGTCTTCTAATGCTACGTAACAAATTACCACAAACTTTGCAGCTTAAAACAATAACATTTCTTATCTCAAAGTTTCCATGGGTCAGGAATCTGAGTACAGCTTAGCTGGGTCTCACAAAGCTTTAGTTAAGGTGTCAGCCAGGCTGCTTGTTCATCTGGAGTTTGGGGTCCTCTTTCAAGTTCATGCAACATGGTGACAGAATTCAGTTACTCGTGAATTAGTCCCTGGAGGCCACTCCTCTCCCTAGGCATGGAACATACAGCATGGCTGTTTTCCTTCTCAAGGCCAGCAGGAGAGCATCTCTCTTCAGGAAAGGTCCAGTTCCTCTTTCAAGGCCTTTCACCTGAGTAAGTCAGGCCCCAACCCCCCCGCCCAGTATAATCTCCATTTTTATTAACTCAAAATCAACTGACTTGGGACCTGAATTACATCAACAAAACCCCTTCGCCTTTGCCATATAGCATAACATAATCATGGGAGTGACATCCATCATATTCACAGGGCCCACTCATACTCTAGGAAATCACCCCATTTCCCAGGGGGTGGGAATCTTGGGGGCCATCTTAGAATTCTGTCTACCACAGATAGGTTAAGAAAACTAGGGTCTGCCCAAAACTGAGTATTTGGCACCACCTAACACAAGGCTATAAACGTTGAGAGAAGGGAAGCACACAAGTTGAGTCCCAATCCTGCTTGCTTTTCCCTTAGAGCCTTCCAAACTATGGCACAGGAAAATGGAGCTCAAGCAGAGCACAGCTGTCTCACTGAAGGAAATGGATTGGAGTTCATGGCTGCTAAAGTGGCTGGGATTTGGTAAGAGTTGGAGGGGCAGGGCCCAGGAGAGGAGGGAGTTGCAGAAAAGAAAACCTGAGAAGTTCCATTTGAGTCCTCGGCCAATTCCTAATGTGCACATGTATGGCTTAGCAGAGAACATCTGGAAAGTGGCAGAGGACTAAACAGAGATTCCAGAGGTTACACAGTGCTGAGGAGACATTGGAATTGGGGTCCAGCTAGCATGGAGAGACCGTGGTGAACCCCAACCATTCAGCTGAGACCCCAGAAAAGCTATACCTTATCCTAGGAGTAGAGGCTATTATCCTAACTGCCTGTCAAAAGCAAATGTAAATCTGCTATGAAGGATGATAACCTTTTCCGTGGCCTCAGATGTCTCTACCATTTTTATGTACGATGTCTAGCAAGCAAGACTGAAACAGAATTGAAATAGAAACAGAGCCACAGTCTATTTAGATATTGGAGTTTAAAGGGGAGACTAAAATAACTATGTATATTATATTTAAGAAGATGGAGAATTTAGGTGAACTGAATGCTATAAAAAACAATAGGAATACTAGAAGCGAAAAATGTAATAAAGTAAGTACTCAATGATGGGTTAAATAGCAAATTAGACACAGCTGAAGAGAGAATTGATCAACTAGATGATAGACCAGAAGAAAATATCCAGACGAAAACATGGGAGAGGGAGATGAAAAGGGAAAGAGCATGAGATGTATATTAGAATGTTTCACTTTATCCTATAAGTGGAACTGAAGTCCCCCAAGGAGAGGAAAGAGAATGGGCCTATATGACTTTGAGCAAGCTACTTATACTCTTAGCTTCAGTTTCTTTTTTTGTACATGGAGGTGTAATAATCTACCTATAGGGTCCTTGTGTGGATTAAATGAGGTAACATTTAAAGCACTAGGCCCAATACTTTGTACATGGTAAGTACAGTAAGTGGAAACTACAGGATATCATCATCATCATCATCATCATCATTAAAATTGTCAAGGATGACAAAGAGATAACAATTCAAGAATGTCAAGGAGAAAAGTGTGAAGAACAAATTTATGTGAGTCAGACAGACACTAAAGAGCCCTTAGTAATTTTATGTGAACTATTCTTGCTGTAGAAAACATCTTGAAAAAAAAAACCCACAACTCTAGGGACTTAGAAGGAGATTAACAAGAATGATTTGTAAGGAAACCAACTTCTTAGTAATCTCTGAGGTGTGTATTTGCATCACAAGGAGAGGTGTGTGTGGTTTGTTTGTGCCTGTGTGTGTATGTATGGGAGAGAGAAAAGAGCCATAGACAGAGACTAAGGGAGACTGATTGATTGCATGTTTTGGAAAAGACATCATTGTTGAAGATGTCACAGCCCTGCCAGGGTGCTCATATTCATAAAGTCGAAGTGTCTGGTTGTGTGTGAATCTGCTTGAGAGAGGGAAAGGAGGGAAGGAAATGATTTCAGGACTCACACAGTAATTAGAACAGCAGTGTGCTAATTAAGGCTCATAAATTTAATGAAACTATTAGCATTTTCTCTTGCAAGAAAAGGTAGATTTTTTTTCCCCAGGAAATAACACCTGTGAACAATTATGTCTCTTATCATCGCTATTAAGATTATTTACATAAATTGTGCTCATTTAGCATGCACTGCTGTTAATGATTTTTTTACAACACCTGATCTCACACTAGACTCTCTGGCTAGGCAAGTACTTTGGAATTATTGATAATTAACGGTGTAGTACAAATAGACAAGACCGTTGTTAGAGGACCTACTGTGCAGTTACTCTGCTCTGTCTTTGTGGGTAGTGTCTTTGTTTGTTTAATAGAAAATGTTTCAGAACCTGAGTCTCTGTGAGATCCTGGTGGATTGGGAAGGTTAGGAACACAACCCTCCCTGTACCATCATTCCTTCCATGAGACTTACTGAGCACCTGCTCTGAGGGTGAGACCTGAGGCTAGGGAAGGTCCTGTGATATCAACAGGAATGAAAAGATCCTGTTACCGTACTGAATAAACATGGTTATGATGACGTGCTTTAGACAGAGCTATAAAAACTCCTCCAAGGGAAAACAAAGGGTGTACCAGGGAGGAAGCCTCATGTTGGGAGTTAGAAAACCTGACTCAAATTGGCTTAAACCATAAAAGGAATTTATTAGCACATTTAACTGCTTTTTAGGCATTTAGGTAAGTCTTAATCTAATGTCTTAGTGATTAAATTCATTCAACTGATTATTGAGACCACGTTAGTGTACAAGACAGACAAGGTCCATCGTCCCACTGAACTTACATTTTAGTGGAGGATACAGACAACGGATGAGAAAACACCAAATGTTTGAAGAGAATTAAAATAAGGTGCTGTGATAGAGTGGAATTGAGTGGTTACTTGATTTTAAGTGCTCAGAAAGGCTTCTCCGAGGATATGTCACATAGGCTACAATTTGACTGACGAGGAGGCCACCGCGCTAAGACTGGAGGGAAGAAGGTAGCAGGTAAGTGGGAGGAGTCTGGTGCGACTAAGGATCAGAAATAAGAACCTGGGGAAGGGAGAGAGGAGTGGAAGCATGCAGAAGGAAGACCACATGTGCCACAGTAAAGAGCTTGAATTTCACTCCAAATGTGACAGAAAAACATTGGAGGATTTCGAGCAGGGTAGTGACATTATCTAATTTATGTTTCAAAAAATGTCTATGGATGCTGTATCCGTTTTCTATTGCGGCCATATCAAATTACCAAAACTTCGATGCTTAAAACATGACAGATGTATTGTTTCTCAGTTTTGTAGACAGAAGTCAGCATGGCTCAGCTGTTTCCTCTGCTCAGCGTCTCATGAGGACGAAATCTAGGCTCCCTGCTGAGGGCTCTAGCAGCGAGTCTATTTCCAGCCTCTTTCAGGTTGATGGCAGAATTCGGTTCCATGCATTTGTAGAACTGAGGTTCTCATTTCTGTGCTGGCTCTCAGCTGAGGACCACCCTTAGCTCCTAGAGGCCTCTCTGTGGTCCTTGCTCATGGCCCCCTACGTCACAGGACCAGTGACAGGGCATCGGATCCCCTCCCTGCTGTATCTCTTCTACCTTCTCTCTGCCGCATCTTTATGACTACAGGTGGGAAAAGTTCTCCACTTTTAAGGGCTCATGGCATTAGATTGGACCCACTAGAAAATACAGGATAATCTCCCCATCTCAAGGTTGGTAACCTTCATCACATCTGCAGAGACCCTTCTGCCATGTGACACAACATGGTCACAGGCTCTGGAAATTAGGAAGTGGAGATGGGGTCAAGGGGCATTAGTCAACCTACCACAGATGCTATGTGGAAATTAAACTTGGGTGGGCAGAGGGTAAGACCGAAGCAGGGAGACTGGTATTAAGGATATTTCAGTAGTCCGAGTAAAAGGTTCTGGACTGGGGACAGAATGGTGGTCGTGGAGAAGGAAGAGAAGTAGGGCTGCTAGGACTTGCTGTGGATTATACATTGGGAGTAAGGGAAAGAGAGATCAACGGTAATGCCTAGATTCTTTTTTTCTTGACTTGGGTAACTGGGTATGTGATGGTAGTGCCTTTTCTTGAGATGGAGAAGATTGGTATGGTAGTTATTGGTGTCCAACAAATACTTCTGGTTCTCCCCTCTTCCTGTCTCCCTTTTTGTTGGGTGTGGCCTTATGATGAGTTCTGGCCAATGAGATGTGTCACTTCTGGGTCAGAGCATTTAACTGCCAATGCGAAATCCTCAAGAACTCTCTCAGATGGTGGCTGCTGCTCCATCAGCCTGGGTCCTGGAATAAGGGTGCTGTGGAACAGAGCTGCCTGCCAACTTGCATTCAACATGTACTTTAAGATATAAACCTTTGTTGTTTTTAAGTCACTGAGATTCAGGGCTGTTTGTTATTGCACCACAATCTTGCCTATCCTGACCTGACATACTGGGAGGAAGTAGGCCTTTTTCAGGAGTAGGAAAAAAGAGTTAAGAATTGGCCACATTAAGTTTGAGATGCTTAATCAATGGTGGGTCCAGGAAGTGTGCCTCTCTGCCCACTTCCCTGCTCTACTTCAGTTAGTATTAACGTGTTACCTCCATTCTCACATTTCTGTTCCTGTTTCTAGAATAGCTGCCAGCTGCTTTCAAGGTCTATATGCTCCATGGTCCAGGTTCAGAAGGGAGAGAGTGTACTTCCCAGATAGCTCAGTGGTCCAAGAATGGAGACTTTCTGACCTGACCTGGTTCATATGCCCATCTTAGAACCAATCACTGACACCGTGGGGATGGGTTATGTTACAGCCTAGGCCAGTCAGTCTCTCCCTCTGGAACTGAATGTGAGACAATCGCATGGAAATCACATGGCTGGGACAACCAGAGTATTATTGGGGACGGAGAAGATGGGAATCGGTGCTGGGAATGGAAGTCCACTACAAGAGAAAAGAGCATTTTCGAGTTCCTGTTGTAGGTCTGGCCCGGTCCTCGGTACTGTCTTATGGTAATCCCATCCTTCACGGACTCCATTATGAGCACTGAGAATCTCAGCTAAAATGGACAGAGATGTCATGTGTGTCACCTTTATCCACCCACAGATTTATTTCAACATTTTTCCCATAGAAGTTATGAAAACAATAACATTTTTTTCCAGTGCCACAAGTACAATAATTACCCGTGTAGAGAGATGTCTGAGAAACCCACGGTCCGTCCATTTGTGGCAGGTGTGTAACCTGCGTTGCCCACATTCTCTTCTCAGAGGGTTTGCCCCCTCAGCCTCTGCTTCACAGGCAGGAGACCACATTCGTGATCCCTGCCCACGGCTGTCTTACCAAAGTGAGCTACCAGATTCTTCTCTGTGTATTTGGAAAATGACTTAGGGACCCTGATCAGTCTCCAGGGGAAATGTGAATTGCAAAGTCATAGGGCTGGAGCAGCTGTGTGCATGTCAAAGCAAAGCCAGCCTGCAGAAACGGTGAACCAGACACGAAAAAGGAGCAATAAGAGACCATGTGGCTCCTCGGCGAGGCAGGGGGAGACATCCTAGGTTGTGGGCTCCGAGCCTTCTACTCACAGCCCCGAGACTGGCCTCACGCATTGTTCTTGGGCTCCATGAAACACTCCTGTCAGCTTTCCAATAAACTACTTCTTTGACTTGAGCTAGTGTGTCTGTTCCCTATAACCAAACGATCCCTGATGAAGTCACTGGCATGAAGGCAGAGTTCCCATGAGTCTGGTTTTCTTGAGGCTGACATCTCTTTAATGTTCTGTCTCTCAAGACACCATTTCCACGCAGTTAGCACGGCACTTGTCACCCTGAATTCTGGTTAATTTTATATCTTACTGCCCTTCTTGCTGTTCTGTATTTCCTGAGGGCAGGGACTCTTTCTTTTCCATCTTCACACTCCCAGTGGACACTCAGAGTGAGTGTGCAGTAAGAGTTTGTTGCACTGGATTCTGCAGTTGAGATCAGGCTCATATGACTAAATGTTACTCAGTGAGCTGTGGTCAGTCGACTCCCCAGGGAGAGAAGTGGGATGAGAGCCTGCACCACGATGCCTGGCAAGCTAACCTTCCCTTCCCACTACCTACTGAGGAAATGGATTCACGTACACATGCCAAAAGGAATGTACCAATGTGAAAACACCCCTCAAGAATATCCAGGCGTTCAAGTCAGCAATCAAAGAAAACCTGCCGTTGACAGAATTTATAGCCACTTAAAAAGGATATCTAGGGGCCGGCCTGGTGGCGTAGTGGTTGGGTCTGTGCACTCCACTTCAGCAGCCCAGGTTCACTGGTTCAGATCCTGGGGGTGGACCTGCCCACCGCTCATTAGGCCATGCTGTGGCGGCATCCCATATGCAAAGTAGAGGAAGACTGGCACAGATGTCAGCTCAGGGCCGATCTTCCTCACCCAAAAAAAAAAAGGATATCTATCATGTCATTATTGGGTGCAGTGCTCTAATATTTATTAATTAGGCCAAATTTAATTTTATTGTTCAGATATTCAATACATATAATTACTTAATTCTTCGTTCCTTCTTGTCAGTTGTTGAGAAAGGTGTTAGAACTCCCACTGTGATTTGTCTGTTTCCCAGTTTAGTTCTGTTAATTTGCTCTGTATGTCTTGAAGCTGTGCTGTTGGGTGCATTAAGATTTAGAATTCTTATAACTTCCTACTGGACGAATCTCTAACATTATGAAATGCCCCACTTAATTTCCAAATAGTGCTAATGGCCTTAGCTTACTTCGTCTGATATTAGTATAGTCACACCAGTTCTCTTTGTATGGTGTATATATTTCCACCCTTCTTCTTGGAACCTTTCTGTATTACTATATTTATGATGTGTCTCTTGTAAACTTATAATTGGGGTCTTTTTCCTCCATACTGACAATTTTTTTTCTTTTAATAGGAGTGTTTGGTCTCTCTGGGCTTTAATGTAATCAGTGGCAGATACATTGGGACAGACACATTGTGTAGATACATTGGGACTACACAAGTGATGTGTCCTTCTCAGGGTAGCACACCTAGAGGCACATGATATCCATTTTCCCCTTTTCAAATGATACTAATTTTGACCACTTAGTTAAGGTGTTGTCCAATTACCCACTGTGTAGTTATAAATTACGAAAGGTTAAATAGTAAGTGGTGTGTGGGGAGACAAAGCCTGTTCTTCATGAATCCTCGCTCCTCCCATTAGATTGGCCACCCATCACTGATCTTATTATTTCAACGTTCACCTTCTTTCAGATTTGGGCAGTGGGAGTCCTTCAAGCTGGCTCTTGTGGGGTTTTTACATGCCCCATCATTTATCTTAGCCTTTCCTCTCTTCCTGCTACAAGACATTCCATGCTTGTTCTGTATGTTCCCTTCCCCAGCCCTGTAATCAGCCATTTCTCCAAGGAGCCCTGGTCATTTTAATGGGAAATGGGATTTAGAAACCAAAATCTGGATGCTAGGTGTGCTCATTGCTATTGAATGTCATGGCTTCTAGGCTTTTGTGCTGGACTATGTGAAGAATTACACAGGCACATACACAGATATGCAAGCAGAAGAAAGTTTACATACGTATATGTGTGTAGACACAAACATATACATGCATGTACACATATACATACACACACGTGAGTTTGTGTGGATACAGCCAATGCCAATCCAATTCCACAGGGTTCTTCCTTGCCTTCCCTAAATGAAAAAACAATCCATATTTGTATCTCCCTACTACCTCACTGAGAACGCTGGCTCCCAATATTATCAATCCAAAATCACACACTAGTTTCAGAATTGCTATACCTATAAATCACTACAAAAGTCAAACCTAATCAGAAGAGTTCAATATGTGTTTGCAGTTTTTTTTTTCAACTGAGACTATATGGTCAAAGTACTGTGTTCAAATGTCACTTGAATTAATTCTGCTCCCCCCTTCATTGTGGTTGTTGCTCTTTTGAAATACAGTTGGGCTCACTGGTTTATGTTTGCACTTAGTTTTAGGGTTCCCCCCATCCATGCTGATCTAATTTTTTTTGATATTTAGAACATTAACATGGTTCCAAAAGCCAAAACAATCAAAAAGACATGCTCAGGGAGGTGCCACTGCCTCCGTTCTCTCTCCTATCCCACTGCCCAGTCTGCCCCCGTACATAATCCATTCTATTAGTTTCTGCTTTATCCTTTCTTTGTTTCTTTTTGCAAAAATAAGTAAATGTGTGTATGTTTTCTTATTTTCCATTTTCCCCTACAAAAAATGAATATATATTCTCTTGCATTTTGTTCTTTTTGCTTAACGATGTATCCTAGAAATTATTCCATATCTTTTCATAGAGATTTGACTCATTCTTTTTAACAGTTGTTTAGTCAAGTTAAATCTATTAACATTTATTGATTGATATGTTTGGTCTTAATGCTGTCATATTATTTTGTTACAATTACTGTGTGTATTATATTAACTGCGTTTCTCTATGTAATGTGTCAACTTCTCTCTTTCTAAAGTTATTTTTTATATTTAGGAAAGCTTATATTTTGTTCCACTGGTTACCTTTGTATTTGTACATTTTATGCTCTTTATTGGGCATAAATGAGAAAAATTCATTGACCTTTTACTATCTGGTGTTTCAGTTTTACAGATAGCTGTTGATTCTCACCTCTTATCTACTCAACAATGATCACATTCTACTTTTCCCTTCCTCCCTTCTCCTCCATTTTCAGTTGTAATTTCTGGTTGTATTTTTTCTACTTTGTCAGAACATTATTCCGTTTACTGTTATTTCTCCACCAGTGTCTCCACCTATTGTAAGTTTCTACCTGAAGTGATACAGTATTATTTGAAGGTATTCTGTAATAAAGATGCATATTATAAACCTTAAAGCAATCCATCTCTCTCTCTCTACATATCTATGTATTCTCTCTATATATTTATATAGAGAGAGATAGAGATATATAGATATCTATATGTCTATATCTCAATATATATATTCTCAAAGTGCGGTAAATAGCTATATAAAATTATCTTAATAAAATTGAATTTATCAAAAACCTTTCCAGAGAGTTCCACTTCTATCCACAATAGCAGCATGAGGAATTCTGTGGACCTGCTTCCCAGTGAAATAAGCATAAGTAGGAAAATTATTTTTAAAAACCAACCATTTAAAGTCTCTGGAAGGGCCGGCCCGGTGGCACAGCAGTTTAGTTCACGCTTTGGCAGCCCGTAGTTCACGGGCCCAGATCCCAGGCGCCAGCAGATGCACTGCTTGTCAGCCATGCTGTGGCGGCGTCCCATATAAAGCAGAGGAAGATGGACACAGATGTTAGCCCAGGGCCAGTCTTCCTCAGCAAAAAAAGAGGAGGATTGGCAAGGGATGTTAGCTCAGGGCTGGTCTTCCTCACACAAAAAAATAAATAAAAAATAAAGTCTCTGGAAATTATTTTAAGGGCCTACAAAAAACAAAGAAACATTTATTCAAGAAAATCTAGTAAAACTTGGTTAAAACAGTAAGAGTCTGTGGCATTTGAACTACAGTCTATTCCCTCCCACTTTCCCCCTCCCTGTTCAGCATGAGGGAAACTCCACTCCAGGCAGGTGTGGCCGAGAACACAGGGCTCCCTCTTCCCCAGCTCCCAATTGATGACTACAATACATTTCCAGAAGGGGCAGGTCACCAGCATTTCTCCCCCTCCAATCCCAGCTATACATTGCAGAGACTAAATTCCGGGCAAGTGTGACCAAGAGGTTTGGGGCTCCATTCTTCCACTCAGGCCTTACAGAGGGTGGAGGCTGTGAAAATTAATAAAGGGAAACCTCATTTAAAATGATGTCAGGAGGTCAGAAGGGGGAGCTCCCATGCAGTACCACTCAGAGGTCAATTACAGGAAAGACGGTCAATCACAGACCCCAACAGAAACAAGGCTTATCAGGAGGAGAGTCAATTAGAGACCCCAAAAGAAAGAAGTCCTCAGGGAAAGAATCGTTAATTACAGGAAGAAATGCACACTGCATCCCAAACAGAAATCATTACCCTGGCAACTCAGCCAATGAGAAACCATCACCACCCTGAACTCTTGCTTTTCTCCAGTGGACTGTGATGGTTGTTGTTGTTGTTTGAGGAAGATTAGCCCTGAGCTAACATCCGTGTCCATCTTCCTCTATTTTATATGCGGGACATCTGCCACAGCTTGGCTTGATGAGCAGTGCGTAGGTCTGCGCCCAGGATCTGAACCAGCAAACCCCAGGCTGCCAAAGTGGAGCAGGCGAACTTAACCACTATGCACTGGGCCAGCCCCTCCAATGGACTTTTGCTCCAAACAACCCCTCCCAAGTTCCTCCTTCTCTATAAAATAACATTCCTCTCCCTTGTTTGTTGGATTTGCCTATGGTCTGCCATAGCATGCACATCCCAAATTGCAATTCTTTGGCTATTCCCAAATAAACTCCTTTTGCTGGTAAAATAACTGGTTGTTTTATTTTTAAGGTTGACGAGGCTCTACCTCAGGGATGGCACACTGAAAAACACCAAGAGTAGAGGTTCAATGCTACTTCCCTCACCCAGTGCTCTGCTCCTAAAGCAGGGCTCTCACTCAGAAGCACACCACTCTCTCTGCCCCCAAGTCTAGACGACCCAGCAATCATGCTCCTTGGTATTTACCCCCATGTGCTAAAAACTTATGTTCACACAGAAACCTGCACATGGATGTTTATAGCAGCTTTACTCATAATTGCCAAAACCTGGAAGCAACGAAGATGTCCTTCAGGAGGTGAATGGATAAATAAACTGTGGTACATCCAGACAAGGGAATATCATTCAGTCCTTGAAAGAAATGAGCTCTCAAGCCATGAGAAGACATGGAGGAAGCTTAAGTGCATATTACTAAGTAGAAAAAGCTACTCTGAAAAGACTACATACTGTGTGATTCCAACTATATGATATTCTGGAAAAAGAGAAACTATGGAGATAGTGAGAAGATCAGTGGTTGCTAGGAGTTGGGGGGGAGGAAAGGATGAATAGGCAGAGCACAGAAGATTTTTAGGAAAGTGCAGCTATTCTGTATGATACCATCATGGTGGACACATGCCATTATACATTTGTCAAAACCCATAGAATGTACAACACCAGGGGTGAACCCTAACGTAATGACGGACTCCTGGTGATGATGTGTCAGTGTAGGTCCATCAGTCATAACAAATGTACCTCTCTGTAGGCAGATGTGGATGTGAGGGAAGCTATGTGGGGTGGGGTAGGGAATATATGGGAACTCTCTGTACTTTCTGCTCAGTTTTGCTGTGAATTTAAAACTGCTCTAAAAAATCAAGTCAGTTTTTTTTTAATTAATTAAATGGAAATCAGTCATTAACAGACTGGGCTTAAAACTACAAAAAAATAAATAAAATGCAGAGTACCTGAGCCTGACGTATAACATCAATGCTATAAAACATGAAGAACTACTACTACCCAGATCATTTTGAGTTTTTCCAGATTGACAATATTTTAAAGGATTCAGCATATTAGCAGCTGAGATTTCAATGTAAGTCTTTAGCCTATTAATATTTCTGTGATATTTTAGGTTAATATACAAACTCCCTGAGTGATATTTTAAGAATTCTAACACAAAACAATTAGTGAGTCATCTATAAAATCTAAGTGGCTTTCTATCTGATGACCAAAATCTAATGGTACTTGTTACATTAAGATATTTGAAATTAATTTTCCCTTCACATATATAATCCGCTTCATCAAATTTAAATTATAATGTACACTATTCGCTAATATTTTCTAATATCCTTCCAAGAGATTCGGAGGAAGGCAGCACAATAGCCAAAGTTACTGCCCCCGCATCGTCCCTTGCCAGCAGGGTGACCTTGGACACCAAACACATGGACACAGCAAACTGTCTCCATTTCCTGAACTGCAAACAGATTAAATCAATAGTCTTATCCCACAAGGCTTTTGAAAGGATTAAATTAGTTAATAATTTAAAGTTCTTAGAACAGGGCTGGGCATGAAGCACCTAATAAATATTTATTGCTGTTATTAACATAATTTTGACACTTCTTAAAAGGGAGTTGGGCTTGTGTAATTATTCCTTTTACCCTACTGTATAAAATGTTTACCCCCAGTGCGACTAAGCCATCTATTATTAGACACTCACTCTCTTTTTCTACTCCATGACCTTTGAAACACTTTGTGCCATCAGCAAAAAGCAGATCTCACTTCCCAGAGCACTGGCCACTACTCGAACATTCCAAGCATGGTCCCATCCATGAGCATTTCCGGTGCCACCCCTAAGCCTGGGGTTCCCTTCTCTCTCAATTCCCCAGAACTCCCTCCCTCCCTCCATTCAGCTCTGTTCCAACGTCACCTTCCAAGAGAGGCCTGCCCTACTCACTCTGACTCTGCTTCTGCCATCTATCAGCACCTGTAATTATATTTCTGCTTGTTCTATTTTCTGTCTCGTCCACTAGAATGTAAGTTTCAGGAGGGTCAGGACCTTATCGTGCCCACTGCTCTATCTTCTGCTTCCGGGTCCTACTGCAACTGGGCTGCCCTGGCCTCCCTCTGTAAAGAGCAGCCTGCACTCTAGCCCTTATTCCGCTTTCCTTGTCTTTATAGTCTGCATTGCCATCCTGTCTGCTTGTCCCCCTGTTTTCCAAATCTCCCACTAGAACAGTGTCGGAAACACCTGTCATCAATTAGATAATAAATATTTGTTAACCAATAAAGAGTGTCCGGCACATAAAGTCCCTCCACAAATGTGCTGGATGAATAAATGTCCTTGAAGATGTTGTGGAAAGACTAAAGGGCTAGATTTCCCATGGTCCATCAAAACATAATAAAAATTTCCATTAGAACAAAGTTAATAATGACCCCATTATAGCTGACATAAGCACACTGGTTCTACTATAAAGCCATGAGTGCTGAGCTCAACATGCCCAGAAATTCTACCGTGTGGCCAGTGGAGTTACACTCTCACTTTCCACAACTATTTCAAATCTTCGCCCCTCTTGAAACTTCTAGCCCCTTCCCCATCCTATGCTCTCAGTCAATAAAACCATGTATTAGTTACCTATTGCTGTGTAACAAATGACCCCAAAACTTAGTGGCTTAAAACATAAAAAACATTGATTATCTCGTGGTTTCTGTTGCTCAGGAGTCCAGGCATGGACGACTGGCTGCCTCTGGCTCAAGGCCCCTCGTTAGGTTCCAACCAGGCTGTCGGGGGGTCTGTGGTCTCCTCGGAAGGCTCAGCTGGGACAGGATCCTCTTCCGAGCCTGCTCCGTGGTTGTTGGCAGTATTCAGTTCCTGCAGGCTGTTGGTGAGAGGCCTCCCTCAGTACCTCACCTCATGAACCTTTCCATAGGGCGGCTCACAACATGGCAGCTGGCTTTCCTCAAGTGCACATGCACGTGAGAGAGGCCAAGGCAGAAGCCACTGCCTTTTGGGTTATCTCGTATCTGAAGTGCCATCCCATTTCTCTGCCATGTTCTATGTGGTGGGAGCAAGTCACTAGTCCAGGCTACACTCAAAGGAGGGATTACACAAGGGTGTGAACACCAGGAGACGTCACTGGGGGCCGTCTTAGAGGCTGCCTACCACACTCCACTTCCACTTTTGCAGAGAAAATAGAAGGCATGGCACGAGGATTCTCTCGTCTTCTGCTCGTTCACCTGCACCATCCTATTATCCTTTCCTCCTGGAGCAATAGAGAAGCGGCCCTCCCACCCGTGCTTGGGTTCCCATTTTGATCCCTCTTCTCAGGATGCTTCCATAATTGACTCTCCCTCCTTTGTTACACAATCAGTCTCTCAATTCAACCAGATCTTTCCCATCAGCTTTTCAGTGTACTCATGACTCTCCTCACAGAAACAAGCCAACAAAACCACAAAACAAACCAACCTAAAACCTCGCTTATCCTCTCTTTCCAACACATCTCTCTCTATGTCTCTCCTTTATTTAATAGTCCAAATGCCCTCCCCCTCCCCCAACAAGCTGCCCATCATCACTTTTCAATCCACTCCCAGGTACCTTTGGGCAGGATTACTTGACTAGCAGACTCTTGCTGGTGTCACCAGTGACTTCATGAGTTCTGGTGAATGTTTCTAGTCCTGTGCTCTCTTAATTTTAAGCACTGGCGACTGCTGCGTCCTTCCTGCAGCACCCTCTCCCCGTGTTTCCTAAGAGAATGCTCTCCTGGTTCAGTTCTTACTTCCCTGGCCTCCCCTTCTTCAGCTCCTGTGCAGGCACGTCCTCTACTCCTCATCCCTGTGACTGTGGCAGCTCCTCAGGGCCCGGTCCTAGGACTTCCCTCTCAAGCTGCATTTTCTCCTCTTGATGATTTCACCACATCCTGGCTTCCAGGGCCACCTGATGCAAATGATTCACAAACTGATTTCTCCAGCCCAGATTTGTACACATACCGGTCCATTTGACATCTCTTCCTTAACATCTCAAAGGCCATTCAAGCTCAACATGTCCAAAACCAAACTCATTATTTCTTCCACCAAACCTATTCCTTT
Source organism: Tapirus indicus (assembly GCA_031878705.1). NCBI lineage: Eukaryota > Metazoa > Chordata > Mammalia > Perissodactyla > Tapiridae > Tapirus > Tapirus indicus. The sequence continues at coordinate 3,924,575 of CM062926.1, forward strand.
TTCAGTGTTCTCTAGTGTATTAGTTTCCCGGGGCTGTTGTAACAAATTACCACAAACTTTGCGGCTTAAAACAACAGAAACTTATACTCTCACAGTTCTGGAGACCAGAAGTCTGAAATCAAGCCTCCCTCTGAAGGCTCGATCTAGGGGGGAATCCTTCTTTGCCTCTTCCAGCTTCTGGTGGCCCCAGGTGTTCTTGGCTTATGGCTGCATCACTTCATTCTCTGCCTCCATCTTCACATGGCCTCCTCTTCTTGTGTGTCTCAAATCTCCCTCTGCCTGTCTATTAGAAGGACCTGGAAAAGCCCAGGATGACTTCCTAAGATCCTAACTTAATTACATTTGCAAAAGACTTTTATCCAAATAAAGTCACATTCACAGGTTCTGGGACATGGCCATCTGAGGAGACCATAATTCAACCTACTACACCTCGCTCAGTGAATGGCACCTTCATCCATCTTGTTGTTCAAGCCAGAATCCTCATGACTATCCCTGTGCTATCTTTTCACTTGCTCCCAGTACCCAACACATCCATAAGTCACTTTACTTCCCCTCCATCTCTGGTGTCTGTCCACTTCCCCCTCTTTACCACAACCTAATCTAACTGGTCGTCACCCCTCACCTAGAGTCCTGTAGTGGTCTTCTGTCTGTCTACACATGCTCCTGTGCCCTGCCATCCATTCTCCACACTGTGGAGTTGTTTCAAAATGCAAATCTGATCACGCTGCCCCACCTACTTCCTCCCCCACCTCTTCACTGCTCTTAGGAAGTAGACTAACAACAATGACACAGTCTATATTAAACATCAACATGAAATAAGAGGATAAACTTTAAACTGTGAAGGCTTTAAGAAGATGGTACAGAGCAGGCAAGGAGACAGTTTCTAAAACAATTAAGAGGAGTCACTACAAAAATTGATGACTTTGAACTTGGCCTGTTCTACACCCAACAATTTAATACCCGGTGACCTTACTAGGCCCCTTCCCTAGTCTATAAGAAAACAAAGTCACTGGACACTGGTTTGCTAAAAATACCTGCCTCCCTTCAGGGTCATCATGGAGTAAACACTGAGATGGCTGGGTTCCCCTTCGAGCACTCCTGCACAGCATTTAAACTTGTCATGTCTGCTTCCCCCAAGCTCCTCTTTCTTCATAATTCTTCTACTGTAATACCTGAATGTGAGCTGTCCAAATGGTTTCACAATGAAGTGCCTCTAAGTTACCAACTTTTATATTCTTGTCGCTATGAAGCAGTCTACTCCAATTTATGGTCTGATAATAGCTTAATGGAGACCTCATAGGCCCAGTGGAAGCAAATCTCTCACATAAAAAGTGTGATGTCACCAATCAACCAAGCAGCACCTTCTTGGTATCCACAATATACACAGCACAGTGCTGATTCCACTCTGGCAAGGGTTTTGGCCCCAAAACAGGGAGCCGGAGAGGCAAGGTGATTTTATACAATTGAAATATTCCCTCCACAATTTCTATGTCTTCAGGATAGGCTTGACTGTGCTGCAGAAACAAACAGCCCTAAAATCTCAGTGGCTTAAAGCAACGAAGGGTTATTTCCCTCTCTTGCTACATATCCAGCAGGTTGACAAGCTTCCCACCAGTCTGTCATCCCTCCTAGACCAGCTGAAGAAGCAGTCTGTCAGGGACGTGCCTGGTCACCATGGCAGATGGAGAGATGGCTTTTGGGGGTCTTGCACAGTTAATCAAATGCCGTGACCTGGAAGTGATGCATGTCTCTTCCGCTCAATACTCATTGGCCAGAATAGTATTACGGCCCCACTCAACCACCACGGGGCTTCAAAGTGCACCCCATGGTGTGCCTGGAAAGGGGGAGAAGTGTAAGTATTGGCAAACCACACTAAAGATTACCACAGTCTATCCTTCTTGTCACTAAATATTTAGACCACTCTCCTTCCCAACAAGGAATATATATTTACACACACCCCCCAAGGGAAATAACCCCAAAGTTCCATCCAATCATGGCATCAGGTTTAAAGGACCTATGAGTGATGCACAGGAATTTCTAAATTAGGTCAAAGGAGGCACTGTCTCCATCCAAACTTAAGAATTAAATGCCAGGTTATCTACCCACTTCCAAAGTTCTTGCCCCACTCGCAATGTACAAAGATAGAACAGTCATAGGCTAACCGCAGTCAACATAGCCTTCAGCAAAGGAGGCTCCCAGGCACTCAGTCTACTTCCCCTCTCCATCGTATGTGTCGCATTTAACATTTACACGGCATCATGTCTCTGCCAGGAATCCCTGTAAGCACTGCACATGTATTAACTGAGTTAATCCTCACCACAACCCTATGAGAAAAGTACTATTATAAACCCCATTTTCAGATGAGAAAGTTCAAACAATTCATTTGCTCAAGGTCACCCAACTAGTGCGTGCTGGAGCTGGGGTTCTGACCCAAGCAGCCTGGCTCCAGAGTCTGCTCCTAACCATTACACTACACTGCCTTTGCAGTATATCTTCATCTTTAGAGATTCACTTACAAGTAAAATTCTAAATTAAACTTGCAACCTAAAAGTAGGAAAATGCTTATTATGAGACGTACATTTTAGTCTTGGAGGGAACAGATTTGTTATTGGAATTGCAAGTGCCTGCTACTCCTGCGTGCTGCTGTTTTCACCCAGGATGAGCTGGTCAGACATTTGCACCTCTCAGAGATGGGTCTCACTGTGAGAGGGAACACAGATGGAGCACTGCCTGCTCTGCTATCAGGAAGCCCTCACACAGAGAGCACTGCTGTACTGCCGTATTGCCAGCAGAGGAAAACGCTGTGAACACTTACACGGTGGTGAGAGTGGAAATGGAGATGGAGCTCTGGATCCAAACCAGGAGGTATTTTTGAAGACTGCCTGTTATGTAGCCCTGGATTGCTGGCTGTGAAGGTATGAGCCCAGTGCTGCCCGAGCCCATGTTCTCCTCCAAGGGAAGGAAGCCTGGGAGAAGACTGAGCCAGCGTGCAGAGAGAGGCAGAGGAGGACTGAGAGAACCCTAGCAAGATTCACGTCCCAGGTTCCAGTCCTTCCTAGGGATCCCCGCAGGGTGATAGGCCCTTTCCTTCTACAGTTTGTTCAAGCTGGAATTTTGTCCCTTGCAATCAAAATGGTAGATATACCATAATTTATTTAACCAATGTCCTACTGATGCCTTTGAATTGTTCTAATATTTTTGCTAACGTAAATAATGCTTTAAAAACTATCTTGTTCTTTGAGCCTGACTGAGTATGTCAAGAGGATGATACCAAAAGTCGAATCACTTTCTACTTTTAAGAAGTCATTGATGCTTTTAAAATTTACCGATACTTTAAAAAAATTATTGATATTGCTAATCCTAACGCACAGCGCCAAGGCACAAACTCTTCAGTAGTACGTGAGGGGCCCAATTCCTCAAGTCCTCACCAGCACTTGGTATAATCAGTCTTTTTCATTCTTGACAATTGGCTCCAAATAAGTGATCTCATTGCTTTAATTTGAATTTCTTTAATTTGTATAATTAAACATCCTTTCATATTTATTGACCATTTGTCATGCTTTTTTACATTCAATTTCTTTTATCTATCTGGGATTTATTTTGATGTAAGGAAAAAGTGAGGATCCAATTTATTTTTTAAACACTTGGTGGCTTTTCAACACCACACTGCTCTGAAAAGTTACCTTGATCACAAAATTAATTCCTTTCTATCCTTGGGCCTAATTATGAACTTTCTGGTCTATTCTATTAATTTGTCCCTCTGGTCTTATTGATAGGATAAATTAAATGGAATAAAATAATCTATCAGGTGAAACAGATTCTAAAATTGGGTCCAAAAATGAAATCCAACTCTGTGCTGTTTATATGAGACATACCTGAAACAAAAGAACACCACAGAGTTGAAAATAAAAGGATACACAAAAATATACCATACAAGGCAGATGCAAACAAAAGGAAGCATGAATAGCAGTATTATCATCAAATATAGAAATTATGGGCAAAAAGCATTAAATGAGTCAGAGGATCACTTTATAATAATAAAGGTTATAGTCCACAATGAAGATAAACATCATGTACATGTATGCACCAAATAACATAGCACTGGAATGTATGAAGAAAAACCATAGGGTGCATGGAGAGAGAGATGAGCACAGCAGTAGAATGAGACAACATACCATTCTCAAAACCTGTCAGGCCAAGTACCTAAATGAGTATGAAGATAGAGCAGTGATTTAGTTATATTATTTATGCATATATAGAAGAAATTTTTTTAAGTTTGTGATTGTCTAAAATTAGGGGTTGGTCTGAAAAGGTCAAAGTATATTTATTAGCTTTAAAATTAAAATATTATCTCTTGATTCCCTTCTATGGTATGAATGTCTGTGTCCCCCCAAATTCCTATGTTGTAATCCCAAACCCCAAGGGTGATGGTATTAGTAGATGAGACCTTTGGGAGGTGATTAGGTCATGAGGGTGGAGCCCTCATGAATGGGATTAGGGTTCTTATAACAGAGGTCCAACAGAGCTCCCCAGCCCCTTCCACCATGTGAGGACACAGCAAGAAGTGTGCAACCCAGAGGAGACCTTCACCCAACCATGCTGGCACCCTCACCTCAGACTTCCAGCCTCCAGAACTGAGAAATAAATGTCTATTGTTTATAAGCTACCCAATCTGGTATTTTGTTATAGCAGCCCAAACAGGCTAAGACGTTCCCCTTACAGAAAAAAAAATGAAGAAGCCAAGATTCTCTTCCATTCTCTCCCCTTCCATTACTTCTGCTGGCACTAGCTGGGATTTTTGTGATCCCTTGCATTTCTTGAATAAGCTGCCTAATGGAAAAGTAATAACATTTTAATAAGTAAATGCTGGTTTGTGGCCACAATTGCCAGTCATTTTAACTTAATAATTTTGTTTATTTAGATTCAAGGCTCATCACAAACTTTATTCTTCATATTCATAAGGTCTTTATTTTGATTCTTCTTTTAATGCATTCCATCAACTAAAGCACATGATTTAAGAAGCACTTCTGAGTTCCCAGCTCAAAGGCTTTCCCCTGCCACACTCTGCAAATAATTGTTCCATTGTCCTTTGTCATCCTGAGTTTTAGAGGAAAGTCTGAAGCCAACCTGAAATTTCCTGCAATAAGCTGACCTTGTCCTGCCCTGATGCTTATAGAATTAGTATTGATCCTTGTGGCTTTATACTGATTTGTCCTGTTATAGTAAGAGACTCCTTTTAGTGTACAAAATTGCAATCACCCTTCTATTTTATCTGTAAATTTGTTTGTGTTATGTTTGTTCTGTTCTCTTCAGGAACACCCAATGTGTGCTGCATCATTACCATTGGCTTCCATACCCACCATCTAATCACATTTCTCCTCCACCTTTGCCTCTTGCACTTGGTGGGTTTTCCCCTCAGACCTCATCTCCATGACAACAGTACAGAATTGATTCCAAGGTGCTTCTGAGGTGGTTTTCATTTTATAAAGCTTTTCCCCTCAACTCATTCTCCAAGAGCCACTTTCCCCCTCTTTCTGTTGTTTAATGCTCTTGTCTTTGACCTCTTGCCTCCTGTGTTTGAACTCTTGCTTCAACAGCATGCCCTTTTAATCTCTTTGAGGATTTGGAGAAGTTTTATCTAAATGTTTCTTCAATTGTGTCATCTAATTCTTGTTCAAAGAGTGTATTCTTAATCTGTACTCCCTACCCCTATTTTTGTAATATCTATGCCTAAGTTCCACATCATTTCTTTTCTGGTCACCATTGAATGGGGGTGGCTCTAGCTCAGCCTGCCTGAGAATTGGATGATGCCATCACCTTCCTTTCCTGATAACCTGAGCATTGTTTTATTCCTCCCTTAGAAAGAGAGGTGAAGAACTAGCTATTGACTATAATTAAATATCTTTTCACTCCTTCAGCTGCTGGAGAATGGGTGAGGGGAGTGAGCCAGAATAATCGTCCGCCTTGACTTGGGAATGTTGCCTGCAAGTCTTTTCCGCTGTTCTCCTCTGATATTTCAGGCATTTCTCTCTTTGGGGTAAGCAAAGCAACATGGCAGGAGTACCCAGGTGAAGGTAAAGCCTTATAGCTCAGGACTGGTTATCTGTTGTGGCCTTACAAATCATCCCACTACTTAACAGCAAAGAACAACAATTAATTATTCTCTCTTACAGTTCTGTGGGTTGACCGGGCTCAGCTGGGTGGTTCTCGAGTCTCAGGCTGTTGCATTCAGATGGCACCTAGGGCTGGAATCATCTGAGGGCTTCATTCACATGTTGGCACACTGGGCCAGGATGGCTAGAACAGCTGGGGCTGGTGGGGCATCTCTCTCTCCAAGTGGCCTCTCCACGTGGCTAATTTGGGCGTTCTCACAGTGCGGTGGTCTCAGTGTAGCTGGACTTCTTACATGGCAACCAGCTACACCCTGTGCAAGAGTTCTAAAAAGCACAGGTTGGCCTTTAGACAGAGCAACCAGAGAACTCCCATCCCTGGCATTCCCATGATATGAATTGGGGTGGCAGAGATCAGAGGAATGTAACAGCTGACTACAGGGTCAGAAACACTCCCCCTCTGTCTTAGGGCTGCAAAAAAGGGGGGGAGGCTCTGAGCATGTGGGTCATGGCAAACCTGTGCTTCCTAAACTTTAAAGTGTGCAGAAACCACCGGGTGGATTTTGATAAATGCAGTGTCATGCATCCACCACCATATCATACAGAAGAGTTTCACTGCCCTAAAAAATCCCTTGTCCTTCGCCTGTTCAAACTCAAACTCCTGGCAACCACTGATCTGCTTACCATTTTTACAGTTTTATCTTTTTCAGAAGTCATATAATTGGGATCATACAGTAAGTAGCCTTTTCAGACTATCTTCTTTCATTTAGCAATATGTGTTTAAGATCCATCCATATTTTTGTGTGACTTTATATTACATTCTTTTTTATTGATGAATGCAAAGTATTCCATTTGGGTTGCTTCCAGTTTGGGGTGATTATGATTACAACTGTTCTAAATATTAGCGTGCAAGTTTTTGTGTGGACATAAGTTTTCAAACGAGTTGGGTGAACACCTAGGAGCATGATTGCTGGCTCATATGGTAAGACTGTGTTTAGTTTCATAAGAAACCATCCAATAGTTTTTCAAAGCAGTTGTACCATTTTGCATTCCCACCAGCAATGAATAAGAGTTCCCCTTGCTCTGCATCCTCACCAACAATTGGCATTATCAGTTTTTTGCATTTCAGCCATTCTAATAGGTGTGTAGTGGTATTTTATTGTTTCCATTTCCAATTCCCTAATGACAAATGATGTCAACTATCTTTTCATACGTTTATTTGTATTTCTAGATCTTATTTGATGAAGCTTCTGTTCAGATCTTTTGTCCATTCTTCAACTGGGTTGTTTGCTTTCTTATTATTGAATTTTAAGAGTTCTTTGTATTTTTTGGATACAAGTCCTTTAACAGATACGTGTTAATAATATTTTCTCCCATACTATGGCTTGCCTTTTCATTTTCTTAACAGTGTCTTGCACAGAGAAGTTTTTCATTTTAGTAAATTCCAGCTTATCAATTTTTTCATTCATATATTGTGCCTCTAGTGTTGTACCTAAAAACTCATCACCAAACTCTAGGTCAAGAGGATTTTCTTCTAGAAGTTTTATAACTTTGTATTCTATATTTAGGTCTTTGAGCCATTTGAGTTAATATGTGTGAAAGGTGTAAGGTCAATATCTAGGTTCATTGTTATGCATACGGATGTCCAAATAGTCCAGCAATATTTGTTGAAAAGACTGTCCTTTCTCCATTGAATTGCCTTTGTCAAAAATTAGTTGACTAAATTTGTGAGACCATTCTAGGCTTTGTATTCTGTTAGATTCATCTACATGTTTATTCATTTGCCAATACTATTTTGTCTTGATTACTGTGGCTCTATAAAAAATCATGGAATTGGGTAATGTGAGTTATCCCACTTTTTTCCTCTTCAGTACTGTGTTGGCTATCTTAAGTCTTTTGCCTTTCCAAATAAACTTGAGAATCAGTTTGTTGATGTCTACTGCTACGGACTGAATGTTTGTGTCCCCTCAAAACTCATATATTGAAGCCCTAATCCCCAGTGTGACGGTATTTGGGGGTTGGGCCTTTGGGAGGTAATTAGATCATGAAATGGAATTAGTCTTCATGAATGAGACTAGTGCCCTTATAAGAAGACATATAAGAGGGGCCACGTGGTGGCGCAGCAGTTTAGTCCGCACTTTGGCAGCCTGGGGTTTGCGGGTTCAGATCCCGGGCACCCACCAACCACTGCTTGTCAGCCATGCTGTGGCGGCGTCCCATACAAAGTAGAGGAAGATGGGCATGGATGTTAGCCCAGGGCCAGTCTTCCTCAGCAAAAAGAGGAGGATTGGCAACGGATGTTAGCTCAGGGCTGGGCTTCCTCACACACACAAAAAAGAAGATACATAAGAGAGATGATCTCTCTCTCCACCATATGATGACATAGCAAGAAGGCAGCTATCTGCAAGCCAGGAAAAAGGCCCTCATCAAGAAATAAATCAGCCAGCACCTTGGTCTTGGACCACCCCCCACCCCAGCCTTCTGAACTATGAGAAATAAATGTCTGTTGTTTAAGTCACCCAGTTTATGGTACTTTGTTATAGCAGCCCAAGATGACTAAGACATCTACAAAATAGCTTACTGAGATTTTGATTGGGATTGCATTGAATCTATAGATCAAGTTAGGAAAAAATGGAATCTTTACAATATTGAGTCTTCTGATCCATGAACATAGACTAGCTCTCCATTTATTTACACCTTCTTCAATGTCTCTCATGTTTTCCACATGTTATCCTGTACATACTATCTAAGTATTTCTTTTTTATTCTTGGCGCTATTATAAATGGTATTGTTTATTTCAAATTTTAACTGTTCATTAATGGTATGTAGGAAAGCAATTGCATTTTGTCTATTAACCTTGTATCTTGCAATCTTGCAATATTCACTTATTAGTTCCAGGGGGTTTTGTTTTGTTTCTTGTTAATTCTGTGGGATTTTCTACAGAGACAATCATATCACCTATGAATAAAGATAATCGTAGATCTTCCTTTCCAATCTGTATACTTTTTTGTTGTTGTTGGTCTTATTGCACTAGCTAGGACTTCCAATATGATGTTGAACAGGAATGGTGAAAGAGGACATCCTTGCCTTGTTCCCAGTTTTAGGGGAAAGTGTCTGTACTCTCCAGGATCATCAGCATAATATCATCTATAGGTTTTTCATAGATGCCTTTCATCAAGTTGAGGCAGTTCCCTTCTTTTTGTAGTTTGCTAAGAATTTTTATCATGAATGGGTGTTAGATTTTGTCAAATGCTTTTTCTCCATCAATTGATATGATCATATGACTTTTTTTCCTTTAGACTGTTAATATGATAGATAACATTGATTTATTTTCAAATGTTGAACCAGCATTGCATACCTGGAATAAATCCCACTTGGTTGTGGTGTATAAATCTCCTTATTATTATTGGATTTGATTTACTGACATTTTGTCGAGGATTTTTGCATCTATAAGCATGAGAGATATTGACCTGTAGTATTCATGTTTCATAATGTCTTATCTGGTTTTGAAACTAAGTTAATTCTGGCCTCAGAGAAAGAATTATGAAGTGTTTCCTCTGATTCTACATTCTGGAAAAGATTGTTGAAAATTGGTATTATTTCTTCCTTAAATGTTTTGTAGAATTCACCAGTGAAATTTTAGACCATCTGGGCTTGGTGTTTTCCTTTTTTGGAAGGTTATTAACTGTTTATTTAACTTCTTTAAAAGATATAGGCCTATTCTGGTTATCTATTTCTCCTTATGTAAGTTTTTGTAGTTTGTGTCTTTCAAAGAATTGGTCCATTTCATCTAAGTTATCAACTTTGTGGGCATGGAGTTGTTCATAATATTCTTCCACTATCCTTTTATTGTCTCTGAGATCAGTAATGATGACTCCCTGCTTCATTTTTTATGTTGATAATTCATGTCTTCTTTTTTTCCTAGGTTAGCCTGTTGATCTTTTCAAAGAATCAGCTTTGGATTTTATTGATTTTCTCTATTACTATTCTGTTTTCACTTTCACTGATTTCTGCTCTAATTTTTATTATTTCTATTCTTCTGATTGCTTTAGGCTTAAATTACTCTTCTTTCTCTAGTTTTCTAAGATAGAAGCTTAGGTTATTGACTTTAGATGAACTTCCAACATATGCATTTAATGGTATAAATTTCCCTCCAAGCACTGCATTCACTGCATCCCACGAATTTTGATAAGTTTATTTTCATTTAGTTCAAAATATTTTTAAATTTCTCTTGAGACTTATTCTTTAACCCACAGGCTACTTTGAAGTATGTTGTTTCATTTCTAAGTATTTGGGAATTTTCCAGCTGTCTTTCTGTTACTGATTTCTGGTTTCATTCCACTTTGTTCTGAGAACATACTTTTTAGGATTTCTATTCTTTAAATTTGGTAAGGTATCTTTTATGGCCCAGAATGTGGTCTATCTTGGTGACTGTTCTGCTGCTGTAGGGTGGCATGTTCTATAAATGTCAGTTAGGTCAAGTGGATTGATCGTGCTCAGGTCATCTGTCTCCTTACTGATTTTCTGCCTGCTTGATCTATCAATTACTGGCAGAAGAGTTGAAATCTCCGAATGTTGGATTTACCTATTTCTTCTGAGCTATTTAGATGTATGAGCTGAAATCTGAAGTCCCAAGACTTTGCTTTTCTCATTCACGTCATTGATGAAAATGTACACAAGGGCATTGTGTAGAGAGACAAGAAGCAAGAGATTAAAGCGCCCCTCTGAGACCCTTCTGTCAGCTGAGATTCCTTATGTTGTCTCCCTTCACATCAAATGAAGACAAGTCTCTAGGAAATACAGAAATAGACCCTTAGGGCTCTAGACCATTTACATACCCACAGCACATTACTCAAAAGCATAGGGTATCAAAGTGTCACAATTTGTTTAAACAGACATAACATGTAAACAATTGTTGCCAAATATGTCATTGGACAATTTAGAGTTATGACTTTTTTTATCCTACAGTCACAAAAGCTCAAGTTTAACTCTGTCCAAACAAAACTCTTAATTTTAAAAAAAGTCTTTTGCCTAAACCAAGAGATTTTCTGTTCTACTCCTTCCCATAGTCAGTGATAGATAGATTTAATTCTTCAGAAAGATCATAAAAGTTTGTGTGTTTAAAGAAAGATTATTTCTGTTAATAAAGCTGAGTGTCCTGATGGGGAGCAGGTGGAAAAAGAGCCAAGCAAGGAGAAAGCTGACATTCCACAGATTTCAAGGTCCTATACAGCTAACGAGCCCTCCACTAATGTCATCTGCACAGCAGGAGAGGAGGCACAGAGGGCACCACCCCACCTCTGACCTTAGGCCACAGTCCCTGGGGTGTGTGCACCATCCCCAAAGGTGTTGCCAGGGACGGAACTGTGGAGCCAGACAGGCTTGGCCAGAGCCATTGCTCAGCCACTTGCTTGCTCTGGGAGCTCAATGTTCTTGCCATGAATGGGGAAGACAGTGACCCCTGCTCTCGGGAGGCCATCATGAGAATTAAATGAAGCGATGCATCCGGGCCTCACAAAGGGCCGACAAATCACAGTTTCTCAGCGACTGTTAATGCCCTCCCCTGCCTACCAGTTGAAAATGTTATTTACTAGATTCTCCCAAATGCATAAGAGAAGTGTACATTAAACCTGCACCAAGGTCTGCCTTCTCACCTCCCACATTAGCAAATATGTAAACCCTATGTGACAGAGATGGCATTATAGGATGGAACATTCAGTGATAGTATTGGAACAATCTATTTAGAAAAAGATAAAGCTGGGTAATAGGTAAAATTCCTCATGGGTTATAAAGGTTTAAACCTTAAAGGCAAAACCTTAAAAATGCCTAGAATATAAGATAACATATGACCTTGAGTAGACAAGAATTTCTTTAAAAAGATACAGAAAGCACCAACTGTAAAAGAATATACTGGTAAATGCGTACATTAAAATTTAAGAACTTTCGTTCATCCAAACCCATCGTGGAGGTTATATGAGATATTAACAGCAGGGAAGCCGGGTGAAGGGCATACAGGAACATTCCGGACTATGTTGAAACTCTTCCATAGGCCTCAAATCATCTCAAAATATAAAGTTTAAAGCAAACAATAGAGAAAGTGAAGAGACAAGCCACAAACATAGGAGAAAGTATTTGGAACACACGTAACCAACCAAAAACTTAACGTCCTGAATATGTGAGGAACGGCTACAAGTCAATAAGAAAACAATACGGATAACCCAACAGAGGAAAAGTACACACACACACAAAGTATTAAAAACAAAAGCATGTGAACAGTCGTTTCACACAAGGATGATCCATAATCATAAAAATGATGCTCGACCTCCTTAGACGTCAGGGAAACGCAACTGCAGACCACAGTGAATACGATGTCTGTGATCTGCCTTAAAATACTTCTGTAAATGTACTCAGCTGGGCGATGGAGAAATGGGGCCAGTTATACTATTCTTTCTACTTATACATTTGAAAATGTCCATAATAAAAACTCTACAATGAGTTACTGTATTAGTTCGTTAGAGCTGCCATAACAAAGTACCACAGACTGGGGGGCTTAAACAACAGACATTTATTTCCTCACAGTTCTGGAGGCTAGAAGTCTAAGATCAAGGTGTCAGCAGGGTTGGTTTCTCCTGAGGCCTCTCCCCTTGGCTTGCAGACGGCCGTTTTCTTCCTTTGTCTTCACATCATCTTTTTGCTGCTTATGACTGTGTCCTAATTTCCTCTTCAATAAGCACACCAGTCATATTGGAAAAGAATCCACCCTAATGACCTCATTTTAACTTAATTACCTCTTTAAAGACCTTATCTCCAAATACAGTCACATTCTGAAGTTCTGGGGGTTCGGACTCCAACATATGAATTTGGGGGGAACACAATTCAGCCCATAACAGATACAATTTTCCACCCAACTGATTGGCCAAAATTAAGAAGCCCGACACAAGCTGAGGAGCACGTGGACCAGCAGGAATTTGTCCCACTGCTGATGGGAGTGTGAACTGCCAAAACCACTCTGGAAAAGAATGCAGCAATTTTGTGCAGTTGAACACACACGCATTCTGTGGCCCAGCAATTCCCCACGATTATGCACCTAGAGGAGATCTTGCACATGTGGACATTCTAAAGGACATATGGAAGATTATGCATAAGAAATGTGACTTATAATGCCAAAAGGAAAACAAAGGCAGCAACCCAAAAGACAGGAGATGGGATATGTGGGTAACAACACAAGGAGATGCAAACGAAGAGGTAGTACCTAGAGAGATATTCTCAGTTATTATGTATATGATACTTATTATGTGTATGAGAGCAAAAATTATATTCTAATAATGAGAGATTAGTTAAATAAGCAATGGTACACACATGCAACAAACCATTGTGCAACCATTAAGAACCTTGTTCTAAAAGACTACTTTAGGATCTTGACAAATATATCACTTAATGGGAAAAAAAATTCCAGAACAACACAGAGATTAGATCAAGATAGTGTATCCAGCCTCCTCTAACTGCAAATGCCTGACTATGGCATGCACACGTACTCCCACATACATATGGAGGTACTTTTAATCTACGAAGAGTGCTGAAAAAAAGAAAGGGTGTCTTCAATGAACCAGCAATTATGAGGACTCCGTGAAATTCAGAAGGCAGATGGGCCTGAATTGGAGAACTCGCCAGCCCAAAGCATGCACGGGAGTGGCCTTCCGTGGAATGTGGGAGCACTGGGTGCTGGGGCAGGAGGGGCTCCATGCTCCAGGAGGTGTCCACCCAGGTCAGCACTGCAGCAGTGACTCCAGGCAGGTCCAGCCAGTCTGCTCTCTGGGCCACACCAAGCAGGGGGCAGGAGCAAGGGGGTGAGTTCCTGGGAATCCAGGAAGCAAGAATGGGTTATATGAAAAAGAACATGCAAAAATCTCAGAAATGAAGGGCTAGGCCAAGTAACAGGATGACGAGTGCTGAGGAGCCAGTGAGCAAGCCCCATGTGGATCTGGACACATGCAGAGACCAGGGATAAAAAGCCTGAAGGCTGAGAGCCTGAGAGAGACCCAGGAGTTTCAACAGCAATTCAACTAAAGACCCGGGAGGAAAAGGTAGAGAAAGAAGAAAAAAAGGAGGAGTAATCATAGCTGAAGAGATCTGAGTCTCCAGGTCAAGTGCCCTGGGAGCAGCATTGAAAAGGAGACCTACCCAAGACACAACGTGTGACATTCAGGATACCAGAGAGAGAGAGAGAGAGAGAGAACTCTTAGAAGCTTCCAAAGAAATATTTCCTGCAAGGGGCAAGAATCAGTAAACTTCCCAAAGACAACCCTGAGTATAAGACAACAGAGCAACTTCTTCAAGGTCTTGAGGGGCAATTATTCTACACCTAGAATACTTTTCCCAGCCTGATTATCCTTCCAAATTAAGGGCCAAATGACAAACATAGACTTTAAGGAGTCACAAAATATACCACATTAGTGAAGAAAGATACTAATACATGTATAGTTTAGTCTCAATTAACAGACTAACATTCCCCATGACCTTCACAGGAGAGGAAGGAGGAAGTAAAAGATGCCAAGGGTCTTACTTGTGGGAGGGAACAACATGGATACTGGTGAACTCTGAATCTTCACTGAATTTAATAATTCTATTGGATCATTGATCCCAAGGAAACCCAGATCATCATTTCCCTGGAAAGCCCCAGCCCACCAGGCGAGAGGTCATTTGCACATCTGCAAGGGTAGCACGGAGAAGATGTGAAGCAGTCTGTGGAAAGAGACAGTCATGTCTGTCACGTCACTGAAACCCTAAACCAGGGTTTTACAGAGTCATCAGCTCCTGGTGCAAAACCTCCTTAAAAATTAAACAAACGTGTGCATGTCCCCGAGCCGAGTCAGGTGAGCTCTCTCATATGGAGTTATTCACGGCGAGCGTTATCTGTCATGGCCTCTGTTCCTAGGCAGGTTCATGCCATAAATCTCTAACTGAGCATGGAGCAAAATTCAGCCCTGTCCTACCTCAGCCACCCCCAATCCTGCATATAGAAATATCCAAGCAACCTGGAAAAACCTTCTCTGAGGCTTTTTCCTAATACTTAGTGACACAGGGCTGTTTTCTTCTTATCAAACCATGAGTGAAAAACACATGATAAATTTTTTAAAATATTTGACAATAAAACCTGATAATTTGCTAAACATAGAATTACTGGGTCTGATGTATCATAAAACCTTAAAGTAGTAAAACCATAAAGTAGTACAAAAAAGATAGTGTGATGGTTGATTTTATGTGTCAACTTTGAATTCCCAGTTTATAAAATGATTTATAGCTCTATAATCACCAGATAAGTGACTCTTAGGATGAAAAAGTGACCTGGTAAGATTTTAAAATTAAGTCCTTTTCTTTTTGTCAATATTCCAGCACGGCACAGTGAATGGAAAAGACCTCAATTGTACAATATTTGGGGGGAGAGGGGCATAAAATTCTCTTAAGTTCTCAGCCTTTATATAAGATGGACACAAATTGGCGCTGTAGAGTTTTAGCTGAATAATTAACAAAGAATTCAGCTTCCTTTTTGTAATAAGATCGAAAAAGATAACTAAATCGGGCCTGTGGCCATTTTACCCCAAAATACAATTTCTTCATTATCAGGAAAGAAACAGAAAAGAAGTTAAAGAAGTTCCTTAATAAAAGCACTGAACTGCTACAAGTCTAATAGACTATTAGAGCCTAGATGAAGATGGAAAATTGCCTAATAAAAATTGCAATTTGCATAGATTTGCCCCATAATTACAAAACTTATTAAGCTCCATTTTCCAGATACTGTAATGGGGTTCACCTTTCATTTAATGCGATTTGTGATCACTGACTACTGCAGGCAGCAAGCGTTGATAAAATCAAATCCATAATTACATTTTTGGTTCATACGTGGAAGACTGAAATATTCATTAGCTGATATATATACTATTTGTTAAAATTAAGTAGAATGAAAAATTCTGAAGAGAGTTTTCCTCAATCCTTTAAGTACCTTCTTCAGGGTTTTGGCCCATTGACCGTGCAAGGTAAGGTCATTAAGTTTACAAAATAAGGAGAGGAAACACTCCCTTTGAGTCTAAATTCATTCAGTCTGGTTCAATACAGTTAAGTGTTTATTAAAATTCTCCCATATGTGTGGCCCTGCCTGAACTAAGCAGGTAGCGTTGCCAAATGCAATTCATCCTGAACTTTGTACATACTAACTGCTGTATGGATTTGTGGTACAGGAGACAAGTAAGGCCCCCAGTGAATCACGCCTCCCTGGGGCCACGCCCTTTTCAACGTGACTTTGTGGCTCCTCCTATTTCCCCACCTCTTGGATCTAGGCTGGTGGTGCCACTTCTGCTGCTTGAGAATGCAGCAGACATGAGGCTAGGTGGGGAAAAGCCTTGCAGCTTCCTCTTCCAATTCTTGGAATGTTCCTGCTGTCATGTGAACAAGCCTGCTGGAGACCCCACATGCTGAGAGACCAAGTAGAGCCAGAGGCACAGCTGACAGCCAGCACCAAGGCCCCAGACACAGGAGGAGGCCGTCTTGGACCCTCAAGGTGCTAATTAACTACAATCACGTGAGAAATCCCAGGCAAGACCAACAGAAGGTTCCCCCGCTGAGCCCAGCCAACGCGTGGCACTGGGAGAATTAATAAGTCATTGCTGTTTTTAAGAAGTAAATTTGGGGGTGGCTTGTTAAGCGGCCCTAGATAACTGACACCATCTCCAAACGCCCAGTTTCCCAGGAAAGAGTCTCTATGGTGCTAGAAACCATGACAGCGGCTGTGACTTTCAAGAATAATCCTTGAAAACACAAATGTGCCTTTGCCTCATTTTTTTTTTACTGGTAATTACTGTTGCTAGTTCAAATACACTATTCCTATTCTCTCCACAATAACATCTATGATTATAAAGATTTCTAGGAAAAAATAACATATATATATGGTGATGCCCGCAGAACGAATTTCAGTGTGTTTGTTTACATCGATGAAGTCTTGCGGCGTGCTCTTAGGAGACTGCCGCAGGTGTGTACTTCCGACCTGGTTGTAATCCCACAGCCGACTCTCAAACACACAAGCTGACTGATAGTTCGATTGGTTAATTTATAATGAACTAAAATCCACTGATATTTGTCCAAATGTTGTTCTCTCGCAGAGCCTGGCTTAGAGCTGTGGAAGGGCAGCTCACGTGGGAGCCCATGTGCTGGCTGGACTTGCCCCCTTGTGAAGTCTTCCGGGCCTGGCTGCTCCCGACTGCTCCATTCCCTTCCCACGGGACCTCTAGGCTCTGAGCACCTAAACTCCGCTCAGATTAGGTTAAAGGAGGGAGTTCTTTTTAAGTATCATAAAAGCTCTCCAAAACTTGAAAATGGAGCAGTGAGATTTGCTGGGCGCGGTCTCAGTGCACTGCTGGGCTTGCCCCTACGATTGCTCTCCACTGACCAGCTGTTTATAGTTCTGTATGGGCAGATGTGAGTTTAGAGATTTTTTCAGTTAGATATGCAAATAATCTCTGACCACTGGAAGATAATCCCAAAATGTTATGGTTATAGCCCTGTAGGAGATTAACCAGTTTTCCATCTAAAACAGCAATCCCACCCTACTAGTCCTTTAAGTTACCAAATATATTCAGTTCCTTAAATGCAATTTGAACCAGTTTCAACATCTTCATGGTCCCCCTGTTAATTAATGAGTTAAAGAAAATCTTTGACACTCTTTTTGTTGTTGAGTCATGTTATTTGGCCTTTTGTAGATTATACCTTAATATAAGGGGGATAAAAATGGTCTGAGAGAATCCAAAGACTAGAGGGACCGCTCAGCCTCCCGAAGCAGCCACTGACTTGGGGTCACCCTGGGCCACATGACACCTCTCTCTCCCACCACTGATCCCGTGCCTGCTGCATCTCCTCTTGGCAGGATGGCTCTCTTTCCACAGCCTTAGGGAAAAGTGGCCATCCCACAGCTCTCAAGTTTGCATATTCTCAATTTAGAGGAACGACCCAGACTGACCAGAGTCGCAGAGACTTAACTGTATTTCCAGAAGATAGACTGAGCCCGCTCCAGTTTCATTCCAGCATCTGCTCCTTCACCACTGGAAGATAAGGATGAGGCTGTGAAGATTCTCCACTTGCGTTACCAAATACATCAGTGGCGCTCCCCAGGGACCAGAGGTGGCCCCAGAGGTGGCCGCCATGAGACCTCTCACTGCCTCCTGACACCCAGGAGAGCCGGGCCTATGGAGAGAAAGGGGAATGGAGAGGAAGATCATGTTGTAATCTCCCCCCCCATCTCTGTGGCTACATGCCCTTTACCATTTACCACTGCCTTCTTTCTTTTTCTTGATTAGCATTGCCAAAATTTAAGTCATTTTTAACTTCTTCCAGAGAACCATTCCTTGTATTAAAAATTCGACTTGAGTTTTTTCCTCTAATTTGTTGTTCCCTAATTTTGTCTCTGCTAGTTCCATTATTATTTTTCTTGGCTTTATTTTATTGGTTTTCTAGCTTTTTATTGAATAGTTAGCTCATTTATTTCCATCCTCTCCTGCCTAATAATGAAAACGCTCCTTTCTCTTGCTCTGAGCAGAGCACTGGCTGCACATCTCATAAGCTGTGGTGCTCATGCTTTCTGTGTTCCTAACTTCTAAGGAGCCCATAACTGCTATTTGGCAGAAGTTAACCCTTGACAGAAGGGTTACTGAAAAGGCTTATTTGTTTAAC
Organism: Tapirus indicus; assembly: GCA_031878705.1. Classification (NCBI taxonomy): domain Eukaryota; kingdom Metazoa; phylum Chordata; class Mammalia; order Perissodactyla; family Tapiridae; genus Tapirus; species Tapirus indicus. The sequence goes on from CM062926.1 coordinate 3,943,402, forward strand.
TTCCAGGCCTCGAATTTTTTAAATAAACTTTTTGTAATTGATTTCTAGGTTTTTTTGTTGTTTTTGGTTTTATGCTGAGAAAGATTCACCCTGAGCTACACCATGCCAATCTTCCTCTACTTTATATGTGGGACACCACCACAGCATGGCTGGTGAGTGGAGTATGTCCACACCCGGGATCTAAACCCGCAAACCTGGGACGCCGAAGTGGAGCGTGCGGAACTTTAACCACTTGGCCACGGGGTCAGGCCCAAGGATTTCTAGTTTTATTACATTGTTCTCAGAAATGTGCCCTGTACCGCTCCTGCTGTTTCATGGGTTCTGAGACATAAGGTGATTATCACAGGGCACGAAGTTCCGTGGATCCATAAGTCAGCCTTCTTACAAAGCCTCTCACTCTGGTTTTTCCTATTTGACCTGTCAAAGACTGAGCACACTGGGTTCAGTGTCTCACTCTGATTTTCTTATGACAGTTTACTCTTCAGTTTCTTCTAGTTTTGCTTTGTACATTTCAACCTCAGTAATTTACTCCATCTGTGTGAGTGGTGTGAACATCTCCATCGTGGATCACACCCTCTGTACCACGAATCCATTGACCCAAATCCATGTCACGTATTAACATCGTAACCCCAGTCTGGTTTTCTTATTGCATCTGCCTGACATTCATTCATTCAAATCTTTGAGCATCTGCCACGTACCAGGCACCATCCCGGTGGTAGGGACAAGGGGTGAACAGACTCAGGAAGGCCCCTGCCGTCAGGGAGCTTCTAGTGGAGGAGAGAGATTGTGAGCAAATTTACCAACGGTGTTATCCTCAGACTGTCAGGCACACACTCTCTCGCACACACTCAATTTTAATCTGTAAAAGTATTCCTCCAGGATGGATTATTAGGAAGAGAATTTGGAGGTGGAAAGTCATGGGCATTTTAAATGGACAAAAACTGCCACATTTACCCTCTCCAAAGACGGTACAGTTTTACTCTCCCATCAACAGAGCAGGAATGCTCTCCCCCACACCCTTAGAAACACTGACTTTTTTTCTGGATTTTTGTATTTAAGCTGGTCCAATAGGTGATAGTGATTCACAAACTTGAGTACCCCTTACCATATATTTTCATGATCTATTTTTAGAAGTCCTTTACACATTGTGGACATTAACATTTTGCCATTTATCACTAATAAATTTTCAATATTGTTATTTACTGTTTAACTTTACTTATGATGGGGTTGTGTATATAAGTTTTAAAACTGGGGGTCCTCTCTTTTCTCTTCTACTGCTTCTAGATTTCTTTTCTTTCTATCTCTCTGATTATCAAAACATGCTCCTATATTTTCTTCTGCTACTTTAATGATTCTTTTCCTTTTAGATTTTCAAACCCTCCAGACTTTTGTGAATAACATGAAAGCACAGAAGTGACTTCTCCCCAAAGGGGTAGCCAGTCGTCTCGGCAACATTCACTGACTAATCAATGGGCCGATCCACCAAGAGAAGTGAAATACCATTACCAGAGGAAGGAGGAGAGGAGAGGGATGCCAGACAGAGAAAAAAACATGCAGCTGTTCCAGTGCACAAAATTTTCTTTCCAAATCTAAGAGCCTATCTTCCAAGAGGAAATAGTAACTATCTGATGAGGAGCCACATCCAGCCAACAGAGAGCTTGCTTTATTTAGGGAGGATGGATCTTGTTTCATAGAAGAGATCGGGTTTCTGGTCTGAGTCCAAGATGCGAGGAGGTGGCCACCCAGTCATGAGCTGAGCCCCCAGATCTCAGGAAAACAATACACCAGGAGCAAAGGAGGCTAATACAGCATTCATGCTATAATGAACACTGCCACAGAGACCGATTTAATACAGAGCTAAGTCCTTTGTTTTGAGAAAACTCAAATGCTTACCTTGAAGAGGGAGGTTGTCATGGTGACTCTTGCAGAGACAATGTTTTCATTGTGGACCAGTTGTCTAAACCCTGGAGAACAACCATTCTCCTCTGTGATGACAATTAAAACCCAATGGGGAGGCTGAACCTGGCAGCCCCAGGGTGTACCACAGGGAGACCCTCAGTGGTTTTCAAAACACTTCAAAAATGGTAAAACAAGAACTTAAAGTTATATGACACCTTTGTAAGAAGATACGTTGCTTAGGCCAATTGTTTTACTACACAGATATGAAGTAGTAATAGATAAAAATGACAAAATGAATAGTGTGATAATTACAACAATATTAGAATGTTTGCTTTTTTTTTAAATGGGGATATTCAATACCAAATTAAAATACACCAACCTAAATTTTCTCCATCCTCATCTTCTAAGCTATTGTTGTCTTATGTCTTTTTGTGTGTGTGTGTGTGAGGAAGACCAGCCCCGAGCTAACATCTGTTGTCAATCCTCCTCTTTTTTTTCTGAGGAAGACTGGCCCTGAGCTAACATCTGTTCCAATCCTCCTCTTTTTTGCTGAGGAAGACTGGCCCTGGGCTAACATCCGTGCCCATCTTCCTCTACTTTATATGGGACACCGCCACAGCATGGCTGACAAGCAGTGTGTCCGCGGGCGCCCGGGATCCGAACTCACGAATCCCCTGCTGCCAAAGCACAAACTTAACCGCTATGCCACCGGTCTGGCCCCTGTTGTCTTATGTCTTAAATGTATTTCTGGGTAACAAGTGCCCAGAGCTTGACAGAACCAGGCTGACTCTGAGCCCTGGTACTTCCCATCCATGGTTGCTTTGGTCATGGTCCCTGCTGGGTGCTTAGGGTTAAGGAAAGCAGCTTAATGAACAGGCTCTTTCCAGAGGTGTGGGCTGGGTTGTTGGGAACCAGCAGGGAGTGGGGAAATAACCCCGGGAAGTTGTTACTCCTGGGCCAGAAGGGGTCAGGGGAGGGAGTGATCTTTCTGGAATCCTGAGAGAACTGGGGCTGTGGGAAATGGGTCCTCAACAGGAGCCCATGGCCTTGGGTAGAAGAAGGCTGCCAGGTTCTGGGAGTTAAATTCTGCCTTGGTTTCCTCATCTGTGCAGTGTGGGTAATAACACCGCAGTCTTCACAGGGCTGAGCGTTACATCTGATACTCATTACAACACTTGGAATTGCGCATGGCACTGTTCAAATAGTAGGTACTCAAATGTGAGCAGCATAGTAATAATTGCTAAGGAAATTAACCCTGCAAATTACTTTTTCAATGGAAAAATGCCTTCCAAGTTCTTAGGGAAAATAATTTTGACCTAGAACTTCTAACCCAGGCCAACTATCAATCAAATATTTTCAAACATGCAAAGATTTAGAAAATTGACCTTCTGAGCACTCATTCTGAGGAAGTTTCATGTGGATGCACTCAACCACGAGCGAGGTATGCCAGTGAACAGTATTCACATGAGCTAAACCAACTTTTTTACAGGTAATATAAACGCTGTATTGGATTCTAATTTTTAAATTAGCCTCTAGACAGATCAGGAAGAACAAATTGTTACAGGAAAAAAATGTCAATGTTCTTACTGAGAATGTAAGAAAAAGTGAAAGGTACATCTAACAGAAGTTGGGAAATGTAAGTAGGAGAGGGGAGGCTAGTTAGAGGGGATCAATCCTTCTGTTTCCATGGTGACAAGCTTGGAGATGCTCCTGAACATTGATGACACAAGACACTGAAGTTTGAGTTATTTAATGTTACAAAGGGAGCCATCCTTTGTGACACCCAACAGCAACAACACGTAAATAGGAAGAGGGAGGAGGGGGGACACGGTAAGAACACTATGTCCTCATCCTTCTCAATGGAGAGTCGCTCTGCAATGTCCATGAATCAGATACACATATGTTAATTACAGCTGCAGACGTAAACACTAGAAAAACTAAATACATGGAAAATGGCATAGAGCGACTGAGAGGGGAAGACGATGAGGCAGGAGACTGTTTCCATTGTAAGCAATTCTCTATTATTTAAGTTTCAACCATGTGCATAAATTAATAAAACAATTTTCATTTTTCTCCAAAGATCATTTCATGACATCTAAACACATCTTTGATAATATTTAATAGATGGTTTTACCATTTTAAAAAAGACGTGATCAACACAAGAAAAAGGGGTGATGTACAGATTGAGCAACTTAACATACACCTCAACCAACTGCAATGTACGGACCTTATCTGGAAACCAATTATGACAGACAAAATAAAAAAGCACTTGAATCATTTGAGCATTTGCTGATTAGAGATTTGATATTAAGAAAATGCAGGAGAAGGGGCTTGATGGGCTCATGGTTCTGTGGATTTTTTTTACAAGTCCTTCTTTTTTAGAAATACATATTGAAATATTTACAGATGAAATTATATGATGTCTGGGATTACTTCAAAATCATCCAGTGGGAAGAGGGTATGGATGAAACCAAACTGGCAGTAAGCTGATAACTATTGAAATGTGGGGGTCATACTATTTCGTCAATTTGTGTGTATGTTTGAAATTTCTCATACTAAAGACAGACAGAATAGGAATGTATACACAAAGTGGCAACAGCACATATTTTGACATCTTATATTTTTTATTAAAAATATAATTCTCAGAGCCAGCCCTGAGGGCCTAGTGGTTAAGTTCAGTGTGTTCCACTTCAGTGGCCCAAGTTTGGTTCCCAGGCACAGACCTACACCACTCGTCTGTCAGTAGCCATGCTGTGGCAGCAACTCACATAGAAGAAGTGGAGGATGTACAACTAGGATATACAACCATGCACTGGGGTTTGGGGGAGGAAAAAATATATACTTATATATATGGCTCAGTTCTAAGATAAAGCCCTGATTGGGGCAGATTTTCCCCTTCTGAGGGATTTGAACATAAATTTCTCAACTGAAGCGTTCAAGTGGGGGCTCTGCTGGCAGTAATCTGGCTCTTGGGTGATATGGAACAGAGAGACCAATGCATGAAAGAGAACCATTCATTGTGCTCCCCAAAGCCCCAGGGACCCTCCTGAAATAGCCCCGAGTCCCCTGACCGCCACTCCCACCCAGGTCCAGCCCCTGATTCACTTGCCAAGATGCCACTTTCGGTGAGAGGGGGAGAAGAATGAAGCAGGAGGAGAGGGTGTGGGGCAAGATTTGGGAGCAAGAACCAGACTGTCAGCTGGAACAGAGCATACAGTAGGCACTTACTAAATGTTTGACTGGACGGATGGGAACCAAAGCACAGATACTGAAGAAAGGCAGTAACTTTCTCCCGGAGGTGAGAGAAGAGGTCAGTTGATAAGGCCATAATGAAAATCCACCTGATTTCTAACAAAATGCCCAGGGTCCCCCGGCAGGACCAAGGGCCAGGCTTCCAAATGCCCCTGCACTCCTCCAGTCACTCCCAATAAAGGAGCGCCTGTGGTTCTGTCTAAACTCGTTTCTAACCCCAGTTGTTTACCGTTATGGATTTCCATATCATTTTTCTACCGCATTTATTTGTTGATTTGCATAGTGTGGTCACAGCCACCTACCCAAAGTCATAAATATGCAAAAGGCAGCCACGATCGTATCAAAGGAATTTAAGAAACAAAATAAAAAGGCAAAAATGTGACCTCTTAGACACAAGTGAGAAAGTCATCACAGACATGGCAGGATTCCACATAAATGGCTTCAGCTGAATTTAGACACTCAGTCAGGCACTGAACTATCCTGAAGCTTTATTGATGCGATATTGGAAGCGGCCCCGCCCCTTGGAATCAAATGGAAGATCCAGGTCAGCTCCCTGGAGGAGCCCGGGCCGATCTGATGCTCAAAGGCAGGTGGCATTCAATCAACAGGTCACCAGCCCCTCCCCCCAATGTCCTCATCACACCTCTCACTGCACAAGCATGTCTCCCCTAAGAGCCTCTCAAATCTGAATTTTTAATGCAGGTTTTCTTCTAGGACTCCGAGCAATCACTCTGCATGGCCCTGCTGTAAGGATGTCAATTTTCAGCAGCAGCTGACCCCTCTCAGACCGTCAAGGGGTCACCAGTCCAGCCGCCCTCACAAGCTGCTCCGGGTGGGACCCGGACTGATGGTGTCGGGAGCGGTCCACGCCCCACCCCATTACTAACACGCCCACCGGGAGTCGGTTCCAGCACCCCGCCCTGGCGTCACATTATACGACGATCACACCCACAGGAGTTTTTCACAACTTTTGGACAGAGACATGCTAATCTGGATTCTTAGACATTAACATCTTATACAGTTCTCTAGGGATTTTAAGTTCAATTTCTTAATTTTGGTGCCCTAATGGAGAGGAAAAGATGCGGCTATCGGCTTCCCATCAGAGAGCTGACTCCTCAGACGACTTTAATCAGAAGCTCCTCGGGGGGCGGGGATGTCACATCTCACACGGGATTCAGCACGTTATTTTAAAATGTCCGGAACCTATCTGCTGACCTTCTTACCACCAGCTCAAGTCTTCACCTTCACAACCCAATACTCACCACCCAGGCGGCAGCAAAACTGGAAATTAATCAGTCGCCTAAGTTAATATTTATTCTTTCATACTCATCACCATCAGAAACATAACGAAACTGTCAAAAGTACCCCTGAATAACTCAAACAAGTTGTGACACATCAGTCATCCCCCTTTGTCCAGAGCACATGTTAACACCTCGGGCTCCGGGGCTGCAACACTATCTCCTCCAACGACGAGCCGCTCACCCTCTCTGGGCTCCACTGCCTCATCCGTGAAATGGGACTGCTGTAGGACCAAAAGAAATAATGCCCCGAAGCACTCAACACAGTGCCTGGCCCGCAGAGCCTTCGATACATGTTAGTTATTTTCAATGAAAATAGAAAAAGAAAAAAGACATACATGAATCATTCCAAAGTGGTAAAATATATATATATTATGTAATAATAGTATATATATATAATATGATTATATATAAATATATAGTATGTAATAATATACAGTATGTAGTATTTTTTTCTTGTACTGCTTTAGAATGGTTCAACAGATAGGGACACTTCAATTAAGTTCTCTGCCTTGTAGGCATTCTTGTTGACTCTTGCTTTTCCCTCACTTGAAAGGGTCTGTCTATCTCTGTTTCTCTCTCTCTCTGTCCCTCCCCTTTCTCTCCAGGAACTCCCACAAACTGACGTTATTCCCTCGCTGAGAACATCAGCTCATGGCACCTCTAGCTCCCCCTGCTCTTCCCAAACTTCCTGGCCCCGCTCTCTTCCCTATGCGGACTCCCACACTGAACCCTAGGGTTTCCTCTGAACTTATAACCACAGGACAAGTTTAAACTCACTCCATCTTATCAACAACAGAATGTTAAAGCTGTTTCTCAGGGGCAGCGAGCCAAAACTGCAAGTCTTGGAGCCAGAGCACGTGCAAAAGAAAAAATTTTGACCTGAAATAACACGTGGAACCAAAGATTCCCCCTTGCCACAGAACCAAAAGGACTAGGACACGACTGGAACTAGAAAGATGGAGACTTTCCAGAAGTGAGTGGCCTGTTGTCCAGGAAAATCCAGTGTTAACGCCGCTTTCCATACTTTACCATAAATGGTCTTGTTTGGAGTCCTGCCAATTGAAACCTGTCCTGCCAGTGCTTCCACATACCAGCCTGCCCTCCCTAATCCCTTAATTTTACCCCAAACCCTGGACTGGGGAGACAGATTTGAGAGCCTTGCCTCCTTCTCCTTGCTGGAACCTTGCAATAAAGCCTTGTCTTTTCTCAAAAGCTGGTGGCATAGTATATGCTTTTATGTGTATTGGGCAGTGGGCCCTTTTGCTTGGTAACAAATTGGTCTCCCTTGGGCATCCCCAATGCCCTGTCTCAGTCTCACAGCCCACCTGCCCCAGTCCTACACCTGCAGGCTGCCAAGTCCTGCCCTAGAAGCCACAGAGTGCCACAGGCTGACAGACACCAGAAGTCCAGGGCCCCTGCCCCAGATGGGCCTTTGGGACACACACCTGTCCCTCTGTCATTCAAAGTGCCAGTGGCAGCAGACTGTGGTTCTTGGTATCTGTGATTAGTCAAAACTATTTCAGGATAAAATTTTCTCACTAAAAATGTCTAAATGTTAACCTTGAAAGTCAAGTAATGGTGATAAGATAGCAGTTTACAGAATCACAAGGCGTCTCAGCCTCATCAACTAGAGAGTGGACTCCAGACACCCAGACAGGTACAGAGACCAGTGCCCTTTTGAGCTAGGATTCTGCATGTGGTTTGTGATGGACCTGGTCAACTAAATTCTCTTTAAAATACATGAAGGACCAGTCACAAGGTTAAGGAATCTTGATAACCCAATTGTCACAGAATAAAGAGCTATGAAGGACAAAGCATACTGTTCTTCTGTTCATTGTCCTTTCAGCAAAAATTCATTCTTAGAGTCTCTTTTAACACAAAAATTTTCTCAATAGATTTTTTTTAAAACACTCTGGAAAAGAAGTTCAGAAATGGTGGTGGGGCGGGGGGGTGGCAAGAAAGGGGTGGAGTAAACTTTTAGGCTGTCCTGTGCGTCCCAGTGGGACTAAGACAGAGGCTGGAAGGAAATGATTTGAGATGGTAGAATCTTCAGGCCTTCGTGACTGATCAATCAGGAAAGAGGGTAAAGGAGAAAATGGAACCTATGATACTGTTACCACGCGAAAAGGGGGTTCTCTGTCTGATACACATTTTAAAAAGCCAATTATGCCACAGGCTTTTGAGAAAAGAAATGGCTTTATTTTGAGGTCATCCAGCAAGGAGACAGGGGGCATATGCTCTCAGATCAGTCTCCTCAATCCAAAGCTTGGGACAAAATTTATGGGATTAAGGGGCAGGGCGGTCTGAAGTGCGGAGATAGATGACCAGAGGTGAGGAGAAGTGAGGTAACTGATGAGCTGCACAAGCGTAGTCAGACTTCATGGCTCTTCACAGGACTCATGTTCACAAAATGGTAGCGTTAGCATGATCTGACAGTGGAATTTTGGGCCCCCTGACGTCAAAGGGTCACCTATCAGGCTTTCGTGCAGGTCCAGTTGATGGGTTGGTGGTCTCAACTGGCCTGAACTGGACAAGGCGTCAATTCTCAGTTCCTGAAAAACAACTCTTAATTATTCTGTTGATAAAATGCAGTCAGTTCGAATTGGTCCTAGTGGGCCCATGGTTACAATATGCCCCCCATCATGTTTAAGGGAAAGTAGATGTGATATTGTGATTAATAAGAAATATGTATTCCAGGGGCCGCCCGGTGGCGCAGCGGTTTAGTCCGCGCTTGGCAGCCCGGGGTTCGCGAGTTCGGATCCCGGGCGCCCGCCAACGCACTGCCTGTCAGCCCTGCCGTGGCGGCGTCCCATATAAAGTGGAGGAAGATGGGCACGGATGTTAGCCCAGGGCCAGTCTTCCTCAGCAAAAAGGGGAGGATTGGCAACGGATGTTACCTCAGGGCTGGTCTTCCCCACAAAAAAAAAAAAAAAAAGAAAAAGAAATATGTATTCTGGCACAGAGATCCTAAACCCTTGGAATGGCCTAAGTGATGAGAGAGATAAAGGTGTCTTTTGTTATGTTAATGAGGTGGCTTTTAGGAAGCTCCTAGGTAATCTAAGGATGGGGGCTGGTTGCCAAGAGAACCAACCCTGTGATTAGAGGGTTAGAACTTTCAGTCCCACCCCCTCGACCTCTAGGAAGGGTAAAGGGGTTGGAAGTTGAATCAACTGCCAATGGCCAGTGAGTTAATCAATCATGCTGATGTAATGAAGCCTTCATAAAAACTCTAAAAGGACAGGGTTTGGAGAGCTTCCGCACTGATGAACACATGAAGATGCAGGGAAAATGGCACGCTCAGAAAGACTGGACACTCTGAGCCTCTTTTCTCATATCTTGCCCTACACGTCTCTTACATCTGGGTGTTCCTAAGTTATATCCTTTTATAATAAACCAGTAATCTAGTAAGTAAAATGTTTCTCTGCATTCTGTGAGCTGCTCTAGCAAATTAATCAAACCCAAGGAGGGGGTCTTTGGAACCTCCAATCTATAGCCGGTTGGTCAGAAGCACAAGCGACAACCTGGAATTTCGATTGGCGTCTGAAGAGGGCAAGTAGGGGGGCAGTCTTGTAGGACTGAGTCCTTAACCTGTGGAATCTGATGCTATCTCCCAGTACATGGTGTCAGAATTGAGTTGAATTGTAGAACACCCAGCTGGTGTCAGAGAAATGCTTGGTGGTGGGAAAAAACACACATCAGAATGGGTGTCAGAATTGAGTAGACAGGGAGTTTGGTTTTAGATTCGGAGGATTCGAGACACCCGCAGAAGGCCCACACAGAGAGAAATCCTATAGACAGCTGGGTCTTCAGCTGGGATCTCAGGAGCAAGACGGGGCTAGAGACACAGGTTTGGGAGCCATCAGCATCACAGGTGATACATGGAACCCTGGGAGGAAATGAGATTGTCCAAGGATGTTCAGGGAGAGAAGAAGGCGGCTAAGAACAGAGACAGGATGGGGGGGTCTCAGCCTGGGTTTCCAGGCTGCGGGAAAGCAGGTGGAGAAGATCCCACCAAGAGACTGAGAAGAAGCATGAAGAAAGGGAAGGAAGAGGCCCTAGTGCGCAGAACGGAAAGTAGAGAGATTGGTCAGCAGGGTCTCAGACTTCAGGTGTCCCATAAGGTGAGAAAGATCCCACTGCATGTGGTAATCAAGAGTTATTGGTGACCTCCGTCTGAACCATTTGTCAAGATCAAACCCAGAAATCATCCTTAATTTCTCCTTATCTGTCACACCTCACACTGAATCCATCAATGGTTTTACTTCCAAAATGTAACTCAAATTCATCTACTTCTCCTGTCCCCACCATTACTGCCCTGATCCTGGACAGCTATCATTTCCATCCTGGACTTAGCTCTCTAGAAGAATCTCTATAGCTAACATCAAATGGGAAATTGGCTTGAATTCTGTCAAGAGATTTCTAACAATGTGATTTGTTTTCATATCAATGAACTTAAGGAGAAAATGATGCTTATTTCCATAAATGCTGAAAAGATATATTCAATACCATTCTTAATAAACTTTAATATAAGGAAAAATCCATCTACTTTCAATATGATAAAAAAAAATCTCAGGGGCCAGCCGAGTGGTGTAGTGGTTGAGCTTGCACACTCCACTTCAGCAGCCCAGGGTTCAAGGGTTCAGATCCTGGGCACAGACCTACGCACCACTCATCAAGCCATGCTGCGGTGGTGTCCCACATACAAAGTAGAGGAATTTGGGCACAGATGTTAGCTCAGAGCTAATCTTCCTCAGCAAAAAGAGGAGGATTGGCAATGGATGTTAGCTCAGAGCCAGTCTCCCTCACACAAAAAAAAAACCTCAACCCGAAAGCCAGCATCAACATAGTGGAAACACAATAGGAACATTCCCACTAGAGTCATAAAGAAAACAAGGATGCCTCACCACTCCTATTACACAACATTGTCTTGGCAGTGCCAGCCAATGCAATTAGTTGATAGAAAGAAATTAGAAGTATAAAAATCAGAAAGGAAGAGGTGTACTATCACTATTGGTAGATGATACATTGGAAAATTCAAGGGAATTAATTGAAAAACTGTAAGAATCCAATAAGAATTCAATAAGTACTTACCAGATAATGTGAGTGAGGTTGTCTTAGATCATCCAGCCCCAGCTGAACCACCAGATCACGACAATCACTTGAGTGACCTCAGGTGAGACCAGCAGAAGAACCGCCCAGCTGAGGCCAGCCCCAATGACTGATCCACAGAATCATGAACTAATGAAAGGGTTGGTGTTCTAAGCCACTATGTGTTGGGGTGGTTGGTTAGGCAGCAAGAGATAACTGATTCACCAGGGAAATTGGATAAGATGGTACATTAACTACGCTACTAAGCAAAATTGCCTATGATAAGAGTGACCCCTAGTGGCTAATTCCATCTGGACTGGGAAGAACTACAGGTGAACTATAGTCCCCTGATAGGAAGCCAGACCTTTGGACTCCCAGAGTGCAAAAACTCTTGTTACTGGCATAGCCCTTGCAAGGACCCTGGAGTATGCCCATGGAGCTGTCACACAAGATTTTGAGTCTTATGAGGCATGAGGCTTCTGAGCCAGTGTGGATCACTGACGAAATGTATTTTATTTCCTTGTACCTGAATTGTCACCTGAGGGACCAAAGAAAAGAGTCCTCAAATGTCAAGTGGAGTGTCACCTGAACTGCTCTAAGGACTCCCACTAAGGAACACTTGATGCTGCCCTGTTCCTGTCCTGTATCCTTCCAAGGAGTCTAATGCCACGTGGTATTCATCTTCTGAGTCCAAATGTTTCTTTAGATCCAAGAAGACTCCCTGGTGGGTATTTCACTCCCCTGGGATATGCTGCCTGCTCTGAATGAATGACTGTCATATATGGAAGCTGTTTGTGCCCCACCTGGATTCCATTCCTTGAATGGAATTCCTGTGGATGTTGACTGCCAACCGCTCATATCTCATTCTTCTCCAAACAATGACCTCAACCAAACAGAAGCTGCCTTGCCTGAAGGGTTATATCTCACTCCCTCACTCCTGCCCCGGAGGCAGCCAACGGCCAGGACTGAGTGACGGGGGCCACAAGAGGCCAGCCCCCTCACCTCTAGGCTGGTCCAATCCTGTGGTGCTATTTGAGCTCCAGAGTTTCCTGAGCAACCAGGCTAGACCAGAGTCCCTCCAAGACCACATCCTTGCTGAGCTTTCCACTCCTGCCCTGTCCCTCAGCCCCCTCCTCCCAAGAGCCCCCGCTCAACTCACCACTGTCTCAGTAATCCCCAGCACAGGCTCTGCTTCTGGGAAACCCAACACAAACATGTTTCTCCCACAGCCGGGATTCACGGGTGCAGGAATCAAGGCCTCCTCTCACCTTACTCCTAGTCACCCACCAGCAAAATGTTTGCCTCCCTCCCCAGCAACTTTGCTTCTGCTGGTTTGGAGGTCCCAGGCCCAAGAAAGGGATGCTTCCACCAGGGGACACGCAACGGTTCCCATGACCTGGAAACCAAGACACCACCGACTCTTGTGTTGCTGAACCAACAGGTGAAGAGAAGGCTACAGTGCTTAATATAACCAAGGATTGGTCTTGACCCGAAGGGGAAATGGGGGCTGCTGCACAGCAGGGACCCGGAGGAGGAGATCCAGCACCCAGGTGAGTCTCCATAGCACCTCTTAGTACACCCTCATTCTGCGGTAAAAATTAGTGAAAACTACCACAATCTAGTTCTGGCAGGCCTGTGAATGATCTGGACCCTTCAGGAATGAAGGGTTGGGTCACCCATAAGGCTAGGAGTTGCAACCAGCTGAGGTCCTTGCTGAGGGCAAAGGGAGTGGAAAGGGAAGCAGAAGAAGTTACATGAATTCCACCTACATCCACATGACCAGTGGTTTGAAAATAAAAAAAGGCCTGTAGTTGGTATGAGTATGTTTTTCTTGCAAGATCTAACCCTTCAGGAATGAATATATTTGTATGTATGTACGTACAGTATTTACCTTCTCCCATTGGCCTATTATCTGACATAAAATATACTGATAGTAGTTGCTATGGACCAAATGCTTGTGTCCCACCAAAATTTATATGTTGAAACCTAATCCCCAATGTGATGGTATTTGGAGGTGGGAACTTTGGGAAGAATTAGGTCATGAGGGTGGAGTCCTCACAAATGGGATTATAAGAAGAGACACAGAGAGCTCTTTCTCTCTCTCTCTCTCTGTCTCTCTGTCTCTGTCTCACTCTCTCTCTCCACACTCTGAGGATACAGCAAGAAGGCATCCATCTGCAAACCACGAAGAAGGCCCTCACCAGGAACGGGATGTGCCACTGCCTTGATTTTGGACTTCCAACCTCCATTATTATGAGAAACAAATGTCTGTTGTTTAAGCCACCCAGTCTCTGGTGTTCCATTATGGCAGCCCGAAACGCCTACCACAGTAGTTAACCCTCCATCTCAGTATTTAAGTTACAGGGTATCAAAGGTGGATTGTGACTGAGGTAAAAGAGGAATGAACATCACCTAAAGATGGGTAAAGTGACAAACAGGATTGTGTACCTTTTTTGAGGAAAAGAGAGCACATGTTTTGGTTCTGTGAGGGATAGCTGCATCCTGTTAGGTGAAAGTGTGACTCTGCTGCTGTCTTTATTTGGAACTTAAGTACCGTGAGGATAAAGGAAGTGAATATGGATGCCAAGATAACAAAGGAGTGCAGTATGCTAGATTTTTCCAACTTGGTACCATCAGTCCTGTCTAAGACTGGGAAACCAGTTTCCTGCATGGTCTTGGGGTAGAGTTGGCCGGGAGAGGAACTTGTGTGACATTCGCAAGGACATGAAGCAGAAGCCTTATTCTTGAAAGCTCTTGTTGGTGAGACACTTCCTGATTTCAGGCACCATTAACCAACAGTGGCCCCAGCACACTGCACAGTGCTGGAATGCTGTTCCTACAAAGCATGGCTTACACAGACTTCTCCTTTGATACACCCAGCTTCAGGGATTTTCCCACAAGCCCTGACCTGCCCAGCTGCACCAGTGTTTCTACCCGTCATGGTTAGAGAGACTTTTTACATCTCTATTCCAGACCTTTAATTTCCCACATTTGTGTAAGCTCTAATTCCTCTAGCAAACCCTTGTTCCCAGAAAATATAACCAAATAATAAAGAGGCAAAAGATGTGAACAAATAGTCCACAGAAAAAGAACTGCAAATTGTTCTTAAACATATGAAAAGATGCTCCATCTCATTTATTACAGCAAGGGAAATAAACATTTCCCCAAGATACATTTTTCATCTGTCTAATTGACAAAAACCCATAGGTTTGATAGCACATTCTGTGGATGAGGCTGTGGGGAAAGCACTTTCCTGCACAGGGGTGGAAATGTACATGAAGGAGCTGGATGTGTCCATTAGCAACAGCCATCAACACTACAAAGCATATCCCTTATGACTCGGCAATCCCACCTTGGCATTTTGTTCTACAGACATTCACACCAGCATGTGTGAAAAGGTGTTCATTGTAGTATGGTTTGCAATAGCAAAAGACAGGAAACAATCTACTTTATATGTGGGTCACCACCACAGCATGGCTCGATAAGCTATGCGTAGGTCTGCGCCTCGGATCCCTGGGCTGCCAAAGCAGAGCATGCAAACTTAACCACTACACCACCAGTCAGGCCCAGAAAACAATCTGTCAAAAGTTAAATAAATCATGGTATGTTCATACAGTAAAATACCATGCAGTTGTAATAAAGAATGAAAACGGCCACAGCAAAGGAAACTATCAACAAAATGAAAAGGCAACCTACTGAATGGGAGAAAATATTTGCAAATCATATATCTGATAAAGGGATTAATATCTAAAATATATAAAGAACTCAACAGTAAAAAAACAACAATCCAATTAAAAAACGGGCAGAGGATCTGAACAGACATTTTTTCCAAAGAAGATATACAAATGGCCAACAGGTACACAAAAAGGTGCTCAAATCACTAATCATTAGGGAAATACAAATCAAAACCACAATGAGATATCACCTATACCTGTTTGAATGGCTATTATCAAAAAGACAAGAAATAACAAGTGTTGGTGAGGGTGTGGAGACAAGGAACCCTTATACACTGTTGGTGAGAATGTAAATTGGTGCAGCCACTGTGGCAAATAGTATGGAGTTTCCTCAAAAAATTAAAAATAGAAATACCATATGATCCAGCAATTCCACTTCTGGGTATTTATCCAAAGGAAATGAGAACACTAACTCGAAAAAATATCTGCACCCCTATGTTCATTACAGTATTATTTACAATAGCCAAGGTATGGAAACAACCTAAGTGTCCATCAAGGGATGGATGGATAAAGAAAATATGGTGTATATACATGCAATGGAATACTACTCAGCCATAAAAAAGAAGGAAATCTTGCATTTGTGACAACATGGATGGACCTTGAGGGCATTAGGCTAAGTGAAATAAGTCGGACAGAGAAAGACAAATACCATATGATCTCACTTATATGTGGAATCTAAAAATAAAACAAAACTCATAGATACAGAGAACACATTGATGGTTGCCAGATGTGGGGATGGGGCTGAGCGAAATGGGTGAAGGAGGTCAAAAGGTACAAACTTCCAGTTACAAAATAAATAAGTCCCGGGGATGTAATGTACAGCATGGTGACCATAATTAATAATACTGTATTATATATTTGAAAGTTGCTAAGAAAGTAAATCTTAAAAGTTCTCATCATTGGGGCCGCCTGGTGGCGCAGCGGTTTAGTCCGCGCTTGGCAGCCTGGGCTTCGCAAGTTCGGATCCCGGGCGCCCGCCGACGCACTGCCTGTCAGCCACGCCGTGGCGGCGTCCCATATAAAGTGGAGGAAGATGGGCACAGATGTTAGCCCAGGGCCAGTCTTCCTCAGCGAAAAGGGGAGGATTGGCAACAGATGTTAGCTCAGGGCTGGTCTTCCCCACAAAAAAAAAAAAAAAAAAGTTCTCATCACAAGAAAAAAAATTTGTAACTATGTGTGGTGACAGATGTTAACTAGACTTATTGTGGTGATCATTTTGCAATATATACAAATATTGAACCATTATGTAGTACACCTGAAACTAATATAATGTTATACCTCAATTACGTCTCAATAAAAAAAGAAAATGACAAAGCTCTTTATGTATATATACGGAAAGATAGCTAAGATAATGTTAGGCGAAAAGGGCAAGATGCAGAACCATAGGTAGAAGGTGCTATCTCGTGTACCAAAGGAAGAAAAACAAAATACATTTTTCATTTGTTTATGTATGCATAAATAATCTCTAGAAGGGTACATCAGGACCCAAAGGTAGAATGGGAATTGGGGCAGGAACAGAGCATATGGGGGTAAGGACAGAAGGAAATCTCTTTGTATGCCATTTCTTTAAAATCATGTGAATGTATTTCTATTCAAAAATTAAACATGCACAAAAATTAATTAGATGTTTTAAGAAAAACAAGTATTATTACAATCATAATGACATTAGTTTAAAAACGTGAATGCACCTAAATTCATTCCTTTTATGTAAAACTCGTCAACACATATTTATATGGAGAAATAGAGTCAAAATGATTTGGCCAGCGTGTGTCCCTCAACCTTTAATTTTAACCATTTTCAAACCTGCAAAAAAGCTGAAATAATAGTATGATGAACAGCCACAAATTCTTCTCCCAGATTCACCACTTGTTAATATTCTGCCACATTTGCTTTACCATTCTCTCTATATTTATACACACATGCACACAAGCATCCACACTGGTTTTTTTTTTTTTTTTTGCTACATTATCTGAGAATTAGCTGTAGACATCATGACACTTTACCCCTAAGTACTTCAGCATGTAGCTCTTAAGAACAAAGACATTCCTTACAAAAACACAAGTTATTGCAATCAAGAAATGTAACTTTATTGTGAGCTAATCAAAAGCCCATGTTTAAATTTCCCAGATGGCCCAACTGTGGCCTTTATACTTGATTTTCTTATCCAAGATCCAGTCAACGATCACACGTTGCATTTAGCTGTTACGGCTCTTTAGTCTCTTCCGGTCCAGAACAGTTCCTCAAGTTTCTCCTGGTCTTTCTTGACACTGACATTTTTGAAGAATCCAAGCCCGCTGTTTCGCTGAAAGTCTCTAAATTTGGATTTTCCAGTTGACTCCTCATGACTAGACTCGGGTTAAATGTTTCTGGCAAGCTGCCCTTCATCGGAAGACCCACGGTGTCAGCTGGTCCCACTACTGGTGATGAAGTCTGATCATTTGATTGAGTGGCATCCACCAGATTTCTCCGTTGTAATGACTCTCATTCGTTTTCGTAATTAACAAGTCTTTTGGGGTAATACTTTGAGACTGTGTGACTATCCTGTTCCAACAACCTATTACCCAATGGTTTAGCATTCACTGATAAGTTTTATCTGAATCAATTATAACAAAAATTTGTTGCAAAAAGTGATTTTCTAGTTTTACCAATTCTCTACATTTATTAATTGCCATTCTTTTTTATGGGGGAGGGTATGAGGGGCAGTATTATTATGACTCAAACTACTTTTTACTCAGTGTGTTATAATCCATTACTGTCATCGTTCTTTATGCTCAAATTGTCCCAGATTTGCCCAGTGGAGAAACTCCAAGCTAGCTCCTATGTCCTTTTGCCATGTTCCCATCAGTCTTGGAGCATGTCCTTGCATTTGGGAACAAGATGTTCCAGCCTCAGTTTGCACATTTTCTGCTCAAGACCTGGAATCCACTATTTTCCAGGAAGCCTTGTTTCCTTTCAGTAGAGAATGGTATTTAGAGACCACAGTCTGGGTGCTAGGGGTTTTCATTGCTTCCAGGCCATTTTTACTCACTCTGTTAAAGAACTGGTCTTTGCTGCTTAATCACCTCTCAACCATTTGTCTACCCCACTCTCATTTTCTTTTCCCCCTTCTTTGGCACCAACTCCTTGACGAAATGTTGGAAGCTCTGAAGACTAGAAACTGTGGACCTAAATGGGACAACATTTGAATGGCGACAACTTCTTCACTTCTTTCCCAGCACGTCCTCTCAAGCTGAAATGGGTTACAACTGAGCTATTTTAAGGACTACCTGTAAAGAAAGGAGACACAGGCAGTGGTTTCCCATTCAGATCTTTTTCTGCTTGGGGGTAAAGAAGTAGAGGAATTTCACCTAATACAAATATGATTTGAATTTTAAAAGTCTGTGTCTAATTACTACTTATGACTATAGTAAAAATTGATTTTATACACTGTAATTGTATGATTTGAATATGTAATCAGAAATGCAAAGCTTGATGCCTTTGATTTTAATTTCCATAACCAATGCCTCTCAGTTCACATATTTCAGTGGTTTCTGGGCTGAAACACCTTTTTCTAATTAGCAATCAAGATGTGCACAGTAGTTCTGGACCTTCTCAGGATTTAGACCACCCTGCATAATGCATCTTGTTCCACATCATGATTATGCTTGGCCCTTTATTGAACTGGTCATTACCTTGACCACAGAAAGACATCCTACAGGGAGTCAGTTCATGAATTCTTAAGTAGCCTAAGATTTGCCTCACCCTAGAAGGTAAAGGGGCCAAATTTCACCATCAACTAGCAAACATTTCTTTTTGTGGGGAAGACCAGCCCTGAGCTAACATCTGTTGCCAATCTTCCCCTTTTTGCTGAGGAAGACTGGCCCTGAGCTAACATCCATGCCCATCTTCCTCCACTTTATATGGGACGCCGCCTCGGCATGGCTGACAGGCAGTGCGTCGGCGGGCGCCTGGGATCCGAACTCGCGAACCGCGGGCTGCCAAGCGCGGACTAAACCGGGCGGCCCCAGCAAACATTTTCAGAAGACAAAAAAATAAATCACAGTTTGCAACAAGTGGAGCTGTACCCCAATGTTTTAATAAAAAGTTCTTTATCCACAAAGAACATGAGATCTCTGCGGACATCACAGAAATCACTTCACGATCCTGTAAGACAAGGACGAGCCACAAGGTCCCTGTCCTGTGAAAACCAAGCTCTGGCCACCCCCAGCACCTCTGTTCACGATCAGCCTTTGTTGTGCTGAAGGTCAAAGTTCATAAGGTGTATCGGCAGCCACCAGGAACTCAAAGCAAAATGGCTTAACCAAAAATGGGAACCTTCTAGTTCACTGGGAAGCCTGGTGGTGAGTCCAGTTTAAACTGCTTATGCGCTGTAAGCACCCAAGGAGCAACCCTCCCCCTCAGGCCGGGGGGAATCCTGCCCAGCTACAAGCCAGCTCTGTAAGCCCAGACCCCACCCCCCAGCTCAGAGGCTCCCTCTCCTGCCTCCCCTCCCACAGCTCTCCTCATCTGTCACTCTCTGGTTCACAACTTTTTGCCACTTCCCATATTTTCCCTTCTGTCTTTGCTATGTTACTTTCATCTCCCCAAGTCAATCATGTAGGTCCATCACCAACAAAGAAGCTCATCATATTGTCTCAATATTTCTATGACATCCTTTGAAAACAGCACTCTTGTTTCTGTGGTTGTGATCATTGCGAAAGGTATGACACACAGAAAGCTTGCATTTGGGTTTTTCATGTACTGCCCCTCTACTCCAGAGTCCCCCTCCCCGCCCCAGGTCAACTATGGTTACAATGAAAATCATTTCTTGATTTATTTCAACTCCTCCTCCTCACCCAGCATAATGCCCCCCAACTCTGCCTGCCATGAGAATTCTGTAGGAAAGTGCCAGGACACACCAGACAAGTAGAAAAAACAAGAGTGGATACAGGACATTTGAAAAATATAAACCAATAAATCTAAGCTATAAATATAAACCAATAGAAAATCAAACCTATAAATATAAACCAATAAATCCAATCTAAAATATAAACCAATAAATCAATTTCTGTATTTTTTAAATGGAAGAAATGCAATCTTTTCAAATGTCCGTGGAACATATACAAACAGTAATCATATCCTAAGCTACAAATTAAACCTAAATTAATTCCCAGAATGACAGGGCACATACTCTTACCACCATGGAAGAAAAATAACAGTGAAATGATTAGTTAACCCGCCCCCCCCCCAAAAATCTAATAACTTATAAACTGAAAGTCATTCTCCTGGTCAAATCGAAAATCAATAGAAGTTGCCATCTATAAATAAAAGACAGTAAGAGCAATACATGTTTAAAATTTGTCAGATGGGACATAGCTATGCTCAGAAAAAGAGCTACCTAGACTGAAGAACAGCGCCATGATATTTTATACCCCTCCCATTAACAGGTGGAGTCTGTTTTCTCAGCCCTTGAACCTGGGCTATCCTCCATTTACTCTGGATAACAGAATGTGTGGGAGGGATGTTGTGTGAATTCCTGACCACCGCAGTTTCCATTTTTGCTGTCTTGCAATGTTGCCTCGACACTTAAGGAAAAGTCTAGCCCACTGAGGAGAGTCCACATGCAGGAGAACCCAGGGGCCCGCACTGCCTGCCTGACCCCTGAGGGAGGCCACCTTGGGCCTCCCAGCCCAGCAGACCCAGTAGCTGAATACAGCCCCACAAATGATCCCAAGTGAAACAGCAGAGGAACCACCCAGCCAACCTAAAAAATTGTAAGACATGATAAACTGTTGACATTTCAAGCCATACGTTTTAGGGTGATTTGTCATGCAGCAATAGTTACCAAACAATAACTTCGTTTTATGATAAATCATGGAATTTTGAACTAATCATAAATAAACGAAGCTATTGTCATGGACATTTGCTGTTTTGGCCAGTAACCGAAGTTGGTCCAATCAGAGAATCCCAGCACTTTTCTGGACACTCCCCGACACCTGGCTCCACCTGGAGGCGAGAAGGCTGCGGCAGGCCCAGCCCTCCCGAGTTCAATGCGGGGAACAATCTTACCTTTCCTCCTTGGCTGCACCCGGGTCCCTGTGGCCAGGAGATGAAGACCTGCTGACTCGCCCAGCCCAGGGCCCTGTGCACCCCTGGAGTTGGGAGTGGAGCTCTTAGCACATGAAATGTGCTCAGTCCGCATCAAATATTATTCTCTACGTTATTCTTATTACCTGGAAAACACTTCGCTGGTTTTCCAGGAAACAAAGAGGCACTCTTCATCTTGTCCCTCACTTGCACCCCTCTGGGGGCTGGGACACAGGACTGACTTGATGCCACAAGAGGTGAGGGGTCATCACTCCATTTCTGCTAAAATAATGTTTTCAAGACGCATATCTGCTAGCTCTAAAATGCGGATTTACTGGGGGAAATACTTTTCTTTTTTCTTCTGAAAAGTATGTTTATGTAGCTATCAAGCAGCCAAATAATCCTGCCTCCCTCCAGGCTTCCTCCCTGCCCGGGGCTCCTTACAGACAGGCGTGCGCCCCGAGGGCTGGGGGCCCCCGCAAGAGTTCTGCAGCCTCACGGAGCAAGAAGATGCCAGATCCTCCCCGCTGGGGGCAGGGCGACCAGGGCCCGGGGGCTGCCTCTCGGCCCTGACTCTCCGGGCCAGCCTCTGCTTGCCCGGTCACGGCAGGAGAAGCCCAGAGGAGAGGAAAGACTGGAGGGAGCCAAGCCCCCGAGGGCGACCCAGAAACAAGGGTTTGGCCAAGGAAGTTTCCGCCGATGTTCAAGAGACCCTTCGACGTTTCTGTGCGGCCCAGCCCCTCCTCCCCATCCCCGCGGAGAACCGAGGCTGCTGCGCCCAGGACCGAATCGCGGGGGCGCCCTCACTCCGCGAGCTCGGTGAGCTGGGGTTCCCGCTGAGGGGAGGGGCACTGGCCAAGCCCCCGACCCCGCACTCGGCGGGAGGGAGGGCCAGTGTCGCCGGCACTCGAGTCCCCGCACGGGGCGCGCGTCAGCGATGGCTCCTTCCTGCGGCCTCGGTTAACCGCTGAACCGTCGGAGCTAACGACGCCGGAGAGCGAAAAGTGCCGCAAAAACCCAGTGTGGTTTCTGCTGTGCCCATGTCTCTGCTGCAAAACGAATCCCCTAAGTGGCTGGTAAAGGGAAACGCCTGGCACGTTTCCCCGGTCAGTGGCGCCGGCACTTGCGGTCACTGCGCCACCCGGGGGGCGCTCTCGCTCCCGGTCCCGGCGCCGCCGCTGCTTCCCGACCACCTCCGACACCGGTCCGGGGTCTCAGCCCCTCCCTTCTTCCGGAGCTTACCAGGGCCCTAGACTGCGACAAGGAGGCTGCCCAAATGCGCTGGGCAGAGTCCAGGCAATGCCAGGCTTGCGTAGCTGACATGTGGCCGCTGGGGCTCTAGCCTGGCCCACTCTGGGCTCTTCTGTCCGGTCCCCGGAAAGCAGGAGAACCAGGGATCTGAGAACTTTTGTCCCTCATCCTGTGCTTGCTTCTCTGCCCTAAGGGGCTGGGAGGTGAAGGAAAGACAAGACAGAGGTCCCCAGGCAGAGGCAGGCGGTAGGAAAGACTGGGGGGACCCCTCCCACCCCAGCCCCTCTCAGACCTTGGGCTGTGTAGCCCACCTCCTCCCCCTGGGGGCCCTGGAGCCTGCAGGAGACCCACACCAGAGGTCACCACTGCAGGGTCAGACCAGGGTCTTGAGCACCTGGGCATGGTCAATAAGTAGGTGCCCTTCCAAACGGATATTCTTTGATTTTCAACTAAAATATATAAAAATATAGAAATAAGTTCATGTCTGTTTCCAAACTACACAACTTCTTTGGAGGCTTATTATACCAATTAAAATATAGATTATAAAGAACTCGTTTGTTTCCAGTGAAGCAGGCCCAGCGGAGTGCAGGGCCGGCCGGCCTCAGTGGGCTGTGCACCTTTAGCTGTGCTACTTGTACTGAAATGTCGGGGACAGCTCTCAGATCAGTCAGCGAGAGGAGGGCTCACATTGCTACCCCCTGCTTCTGTCCACCTCTGCAGGAGCCGAACTGCCAGGTGGGAACTTGCCCTGGTGTTAATGGCAGCCTCCCAGGGCACTTCCAGGCAGCCCATCCCAGAGGTGACAACAGAAAGGCTCACAGACCAAATTAAGATGCTTGAATCATACCATTTGGTGGAACAATGGAAAAGAGAGCTGGAAGCAAAGGGGGAGAGATGGGGCAGGTCAGCACATGTAGAATAGGGTGCAGAAGGTGGGTGGAAGGACTGTGCCACCTGAATCCCGCCTCATTCTCAGTGGCATTGGCCTTCCCCACTGATGGGGACCAGAGCTGAGGACGAGCAAGCAGGCAGACAGCAGGCGCCTGGGGCCTGCACACACTTGCTCTATCAGGGAGCTATGGGGGGAGGATGCCTGGTCTAGACCGTAGCTAGCCGACAACCTGCTGAGCAGCCATGGCTTTTATTTGCACGTCCTAGGCAGGGGACTCGCTGTGCCAGAATCAATGTCACCAATAAAGGACGATGCTTCCAACACAAAGGAGATAATTGAACATGTGTTGGCTGACACCAAAAGAGGGACTTTGGCCTTGAAAAGACAATTCGAGCCCATGGAAAAAAAAACACATCGTCTGGACACGAGTCTCACTCTAGGACTGAATGGACCAGTGTTTTGTGGGTGGATTGTTTAAAGATGCCATATTCCTGCTGTGGGCTGTAACTGTAATGATTTATAGTCTTCAACTCAACTGGAAGATGCGTTCAAGACAGAGAATTGAATACCTAGGAGTGGCTTGTAAGGGGTGTTGCTGTATTATTGAGAATACTCAGTTCTGATGTACAGAACAAGAGAAACAAGTGAACAGAGCAGTAGGAAAACTCCTGAGACGTGTTTGTAAATTAGTAACCTGTGACATATGGGAGAGGAAGAAACAGCGCACCTGTGCAGTGAGCATTGAAGGAAAGGATGGAACAAACCAACGCTACCTTTAGACAGAAAGGGATGGAAGGGCCAAGTGAACCTCACTTATTCATAAAGCACAGAGCACATCAGCTCCTTATTGAGCTCTGTCAACCCTACTTCAGCCCCCCATTGGTGACACCCATTCTGGCTGCATGAGTCCCCTGCCTGGGACATGCAGGTAAAAGTCATGGGTGCAGCAGGTCACCTGTGAGCAAGAGCTATGGCCATGCCTCTACCTTCTTCCAATAGGACAGGTGTGTGTTGACCCCAGGCACCTTCCATCTGTTGGGCCCCTTTTCTGCTTTGGCTTGTTTCTCATTGTATATTCTACATTGATTCAATAAAAGGGACATTAACAAGCATTTTTTTTTTTTTTTTGGTGAGGAAAACCAGCCCTGAGCTAACATCCGTTGCCAATCCTTCTCTTTTTGCTGAGGAAGACTGGTCCTGGGTTAACATCCTTGCCCATCTTCCTCCACTTTATATGGGACGCCACCACGGTATGGCTGACAAGCAGTGTGTCCACGGGCGCCCGGGATCTGAACCCACAAACCCCGGGCTGCCAAGTGCAAACTAAACTGCTGTGCCACCGGGCCGGCCCCAATAACAAGCATCTTAATTAGGCCAGTGAGCCTTTTGGTTCAGTCACCTCTGGGTAGCCTGGCTGGTAGTGTAACGGGAGCTACCACTGCATCAGGTAAATTCCCACCACAACAGAAGCAACTGACACATTGCCAGTTACATGAAGAGTTGAGTGTAGAAACCTGAGTTTACTGGCACCACATTTCTGATGAGTTTCAGTGACATCTCAGCATCCTCTCTAGACCGGTACCCCGGGAAGCTGCCTGGCTATCCCCTCCCTTAATCTAGTTCTTATCCTGGGATGCTTCTCTCCAGTGTCTTCCACATGGGCTTTCTGAGAACATCAGCCCAGCATCCTGGGCACACTGGGCGCTCACTTCACTGCGTCTGTAACAAAGGGTAAACACATTCTCGAGCTTCTACTGTGGCAGACAGAAAGGGCTCCAGGTGATACACGTGAAGTCTCTCTCCTGGAAGATCTTATCAGATAACATGTTCAAATGTTTGGACATCCAGTGACCTCAGGCCATCTAGCACTGGCTCTCCTGCTAGGCTGAGTTTCTGGAATGACTCTGAACCTATCAGAATAACATAGGACAAAGAAAGAAAAGCCTGTGCATATTCCCAGTGCCCTGGTTCATTTGAGAAAATTCTGGTTTTTCTTTGTAATACTCCACTTACATTCATCTTGCTCAAAAACAGATAAAGGGACAAAAGAATTGGATTCCTTCCAAGAACTTCCTGCCTTCAGGAAAGAGGGAGACGGAAAGAGGGAGGATCCACTTTGCTGGAAAGTCAGCTCTTTATAATCAGCCACATCAAGCAACATTCTTGAAATCAGAGAACCAGTCGTACGCATGCATACACACACAAACAGAGTTTAACACGGTGCTTTACAAACATTATTGCCATAAACTAAGATGCTGTGCTTAATGAAAACACGCAAAGATGAATCTGACTCCCAGTTTTCTTACTGTTGCCAAAATTTTATTCTAGAACGTAGCAACAAATAACTGGAAAACAAAATTTTAAATACCATTTTAAGTAGCATCCAAGATAATCTATAGTGATAGAAATCTGATCAAAAAAACATGAAATACTTGGGAATATGTTTAATGAATGTTGTGCCATACATCTATACTAAAAACTATAAAACTTTGCTGAGAGAAATTTAAGAAGCTCTAAATAAATGGAGAAATGTTAATGAATTAGAAAACTCAACATTTCTTAAGATATCCATTCTGCCCAAATTGATTTTTAGAGTCAACGCAATCCAAGTCAAAATCCCAACAGGCTTTTATGTAGAAATTTACAAGCTGATTCTAAAGTTTATGTGGAAATTCAAAAGATTTAGAATAGCCAAAATAATTTTGAAAAAGAACAAATTTGGAGGACATCTGATCCTGATTTTAAGACTTACTATAAGCTACAGTATTGGCACGAAGATGGATGTATAGATAAATGGAAAATAATAAAGATCCAGAAATACACCCACACACATATGGTTAACTGATTTTTTACAAAGGCACCAAGATAATTTAAAGAAGGAAAGAATAGTCTTTTCAACAAATGATGTTGGTAAAACTGGACATCTGTATGGAGAAAATGAACCCCAATCCTTACCTCACACTGTACATAAAAATTAACTTGAAATGCATCAGAGACCCAAATGTAAAAGCTGAAACCATAAAATTCCTAGAACATAGGAAAAACCTTTCTGACCTAGAGTTGGCAAAGATTTCTTAGACACAAAACTAAAAGCACTAAATATAAAAGAAAAATGATAAATTGGAAAAGCTTCTGCTCTTCAAAAAATACTGACAAATTACTTGTATCCAAAATACAGAAAGAACGTCTACAAATCACAATAAAAAGACAATCCACTTTTTTTTTTCTTTTTCTTTTTCTTTTGGAGGAAGATTAGCCCTGAGCTAACATCTGTTGCCAATCCTCCTCTTTCTGTCGAGGAAGATTAGTCCTGGGCTAACATCCATGCCCATCTTCCTCCACTTTAAATGTGGGATGTCTGCCACAGCGTGGCTTAATAAGAGGTGCATAGTCCATGGGATCCGAACCTGCGAACCCCGGGGCCGCCGAAGCTGAGCACGCGCACCCAACCACTACGCCACTGGGCTGGCCCCAAAAGACAACCCACATTTTTAACAGCTTTACTGAGATATAATTCACATGCTATACAATTCAGCCATTTAAAATGTACAATTCAATGACTTTTAGTGTATTTACAGAGCTGTGCGTCCATCCCCACAATTTTAGAGCATTTTTATTACTTCAAAAGGAAACCTTGCTCATCTTAGCTGTCCCTCCCCCAGGACCCCCACCCTCCCCAGCCCTAGGCAACCACTAATCTACTTACTCTCTATATAGATTTGTATATTCTGGACATTTCATGTAAATAGCATCATACAATATGTGGCCTTTTGGGTCTGGCTTCTTTCACTGAGCATGTTTTCAAGGTTCATCCATGCTGTAGCATGTATTAGTACTTCATTTCTTTTTATTCCCAGGTAATATTCCATTGTATGGATATATCACATTGTATTTATCCACTCATCAAGTGATGAACATTTGGGTTGTCTCCACAACTCACTTTTTAAAAAAATGTACAAGAGATTTGAACAGACACTTCACTGAAGAAAATACCCAAATGGTCCATAAGCACAAGAGAAGGTGCTCAGCATCATTAGTCATTAGAGAAACGAAAACTATAACCACAGTGCGATACCTCTACACACCTACTCAAATGGTTAAATTTAAAAGCTGACAAGTCCAAGCGTTAGTGAGGGTATAGACCAAATGGAACTGTCAACCTGCCTGTGGGGATGTAGAATGGTGCAACCACTGTGGAAGACAATTCAGCAGTTTTTTATAAAGTTAAAGATACACTTATAGTATGACCCAGCAATTCCATTCCTGGGTATTTAGCCAAGAGAAATGAAAACATGTCCACACAAAGAGTTATACACAAATGTTCACCACACCTTTACTCGTAACAGCCAAAAACTGGAAACAACCCAAATGTCCATCAACAGATGAATGGATAAATAAACTGGTAGACCCATGCAATCGGATACCTCACAGCAAAAAAGAGAACTACTGAATCACATACACAATTATGAAAACATTACGTTAAGCAAATAATTCAGGCAAAAAAGAGTTCATACAGTATGATTCTATTTAGGTGAATTTCAAAAACTAACAATACTAATCTATAGTGATAGAAATCAGATCGATGTTGTCTAGAGCTGAGAGTGGGGTGAGGACGGACCGGAAAGGGGGACTGGGAGGGCTCCTGCTGGCTCACAGAGTCAACTGTCAAATTTTCAGGAGTTTTGGGAGCCAGTTGTTAAACACAGCCATTATTTAAAAATGGAGTTAAACTTTATAATTAAATGAATGACATTAAAAACAAAGATAATAAATACTCAAATCTTCTCTCTTCTCAATCATTTTACTATATTTCACTGTTATCTATGCTCTTGAAGTTAGTTACAGCTACCATGTAGAGCAGAAATACTACATAATGGCGTGTATCTCTTCCCAGCTCCACATTCAGTGACATCACACTAGCAGCTTCAAATCAGCCACGGTGGAAGTATTAGAAATTGGCAAACACTACAAATCAGGCCTTGATTTATTTTTTTAATTGTCTAGACTGAAGAAAGTGATGGGAAAAGATGTTAATAATGCCAATTAAACTTACAAGTGAGTAGTGTGTATAGCTGTTACATTGCGAATAGCACAAAAAATTAAGAAAATACTCTTCCAGCATTCAAAAACTATTATCTGACTCAGCAAAGAAGTTGCTTATGTCATTGACAAACAAGTGACGTTCCAACAGACATCTTGTTTCACTTCTGTCTTAATCCTTAAAGTAAATGAAAATAGCAACCAACAGTTATGTCAGAACCACACTAGTTAACTGCAACCATTGGTTGGCTACAGACACAAGACTCTGGCAAAAACCAATGAAAACAGTTTGTCATAGTCAATTGACTACATGGAATTTACAATAAAGAATATCATAACGTTTTATTATTATTTATAAATTATGTAATAAACATCCTTTATATCAGTAAAATTTATAACACTTTCATTAATTACATTATTAATATGGTAAATAAATAGATGTTAAATATATAACATTTTTTTCCAGAGAGCCCGCTGTTAAATATTTACCAGTATACTACCCGGCACAAGGGACTATTTTGGGTGATGGTAATGATCTGTATATTGATTGCAGTGATGGTTTCATGGCATATACATTTGTCAAAGTTCATCAAACCATATACGGAAAATGTGTGCATTTTATTGTATGCAAATTATATCTCAATAAATTTGATTTTTAAAAAAACACATAAAATTGAGGACAGTTGACTGATAAGCTAAGGAAGATCTCAATGGATTCCACAGTACTGGGCCTTGAAAAACCATTTTGGGGGTCACAGCACAGATTGGGTTTTTTTTAACTTTAAGCCCAGAGAACACGAAAGTCAAAACTGTCTAACCACCTGCCGGTTCCACGGCCCACACATTGCTGGAACACCAGGTCCTCTGTCCTGGGCCAGCACACCTTTGTCTCTCATCCTCTGAAAATATCCAGGAGCTCGCTTGTCTATTCAAGTAACATCTGAGATGAATAGCCTTTGCAGTCACTGTCAGCTAGGAGTAAAGGAAATGTGTGTTTTGCGCTTTTCAAAGCCCCTTTTGTGTAAATCTTTGATGAACTCCCCACAGAGCAGCCCCTCAGTCCCAACCCTCTGTGCAGGGGTAAACAGGAATGACCCCATTCTCATGGAGGCATGTCTTGGCCACCGCAAGGAAGGGAGCGCTAAGTCCAAAAGTTAAAGTAACTAACATGAGGGACAAGTCACGAATCTGGATGCTCTGTCTTCATGAAGCTAAATGTTCACAGAGTGTTTGGAAACAGCCCGTCAGCCCTTTGAAGCTTTCGTTTTGTCGTCCAGGTATTTCAGAGTCACGTAACCCTCTGTCACACACATCTGTATCTGTGTGATCTATAGATCACATACATGTGTACATAAACACAGATATGATATAGATCATATATGCCAGCTTTTGTATCAAGATAAATGCTTGTTATGAAAAACGAGAAACGGTTTTGCCTGTTATCTTTGTGAATTAAAATCCCACAGTCAGTCTTTTCTCTAGGAGCCCAAGTCGAGTGTTGAGGTTTAATATCAGTTGGTCAATCATCAGTCACGTATAGGGCAGTGGCTGTGTGCTTCTGACGCCTTCCTGGAAAGATGGGGACTTGTGGCTTCATGCTTCTTTAATTGACCTGGGTAATCCTGGCTCACTGTTTCCATCATACTCTTCTTCTAGATCCAGCAGAGGAAGAATGTGCCTTGAAATTGTCACTTTAGAGGCTGGCCCAGTGGCGCAGCGGTTTAGTTCGCGCTTGGCAGCCCAAGATTCGCCAGTTTGGATCCCGGGCGCCCGCCGACACACCGCTCGTCAGCCATGCTGTGGCGGCGTCCCATATAAAGTGGAGGAAGATGGGTACAGATGTTAGCCCAGGGCCAGTCTTCCTCAGCAAAGAGAGGAGGATTGGCGACGGATGTTAGCTCAGGGCTAGTCTTCCTCACACACAAAAAATAAATAAATATTAAAAAAAAAGAAAGAAATTGTCACTTTATTGCTATTAATACATACTGGCAAGGACTATTTTGTTTGATATATGTTAATTACCAATTGATCTTTGGATTTTCACTCTGAAATGATCCTATCACAAAAAAAAATCTTTGCATTTTTAATTAATTATAATAATTTAAATAATAAATCATATTAATGGTGAATTTTGGTGATTTTACAATAGTAGTGGATTATAGTAAATGCACTATTATTTAAGGAATAAGGGATACATTTCTCATGGATCAAGACACTTCAGAACAACCACAGGAAGAAACAGATGTGGGTGAACTGCAGGGAAGACAATTCAGTCCAGAAGTTACCCTGCTCTGTAGCGTCACACAGCAGAGACGTGCGCCCCCGGCACAGAATTTTGCTGCTCTTTATTGTTCAAAACCAATCCTGGTCACTGTGCCCTGTCCGCTCCCTGGGCCAGGAAAGTCACTTAGGCCCCAGAGAAAACCCGGGCATGTCAGGGTGCTGTAGCCCAGGGACCAGGCCATGGCTATCTGGATGGAGGTGAGCACCTGGAGGGTCCTCCTAGAACCATCCAGGAAAGTGCACAATCGGGGCATGGAGACTGCGCTTAGGGCTGTCTAGGAATAAGGCTGTGGCCACAGGGTTTGGAATAAACAGGAGCTGTTTCGTGGCCCTGGCACTGTCTGCTCACTCATTCCCACTGGAGGCTTCCAGACAGTTGCTGTGTTTATTCACAACCCACACGGTCTTGCGGACCAGGGTCATTTGCTCACCACGCCCACCCCTTTTGTTGTATCCACACACCATCCTATTCTACCCAGAGGATTGTTGGCCTAGCTGTGCACTGGACCAGCTCCTACTGCCTTCCAAGAGCCAACTTTTACATTTTCAGAAAATTTGCAAGCTGGTTGTTTAACATCGTCATTATTAAAACTTAAATTATATGAGCTTACAACTAAATAAATTGTATTAAAATACAAAAGTAAATACTCTAAACATCATTCCTAATTATTGTATTATGTTTTACTACCCTCTTTGCTCGTGAGCTTATTTACGTCTGTTGTCTCGATGGTGGGACTACAATATAATGGCGTGCTACTGGACATCTCTTCTCAGTGCAACGTCCTGTTCAGTGACCTCACGTTGGCAGCCTGAAGTTGGCCATGATGGGAGCATTTACACCACAGAAAGCGGCAAACGTGACAAATTAGGGTTTCTTTTGTTTTGTTTGTTTGAAGAGCCCCTGTTACACATTCATGGGCCCACCACCGGCTATTGGCATCTCTCTCGTGGGACTGGAGCGGGCTGAGCAGCAGGTAGGCTGGTGAATGGCAGAAGAGCGGATGGTCTGAACACACTCAGAGGCAGCAAGAGGTAGCAAGGGGCCTGAGCCAGCCTGAGGCTTTAGAGGCTCAGAATACTGCCCAGGGGTCAAGAAAACGAGGACTGACTGTCCCCTGCAGCCTGGGTAGATGCAGCAGAGTGAAGTCTCCCCCCATCCCCCTCACCTAAGGAACAACAAACAGGAAGCTCTAGAGAAAAATCACTGTGGCTGAGGAAACAGTGCCCCTAACCTATCCCTTACCCCCAGTAACATCCCCAAACCCCGCTGATCTGTCTACACCGGGAGGAAGTGGACTGAGGAGAAATGAGGCTGAGGAGGTTATGGGTAAGTGCACAATGGGGTTGCCCTTCAGGAGAAGCTTCCACCAGATGGGGAGGTGTTGGCCGACTGTGTTCTTTTTCTTCTCTTGAGAAGATCCAAGGGAGTCTTCCGGGCCTCCTCCTGGGCTGGTGTATTAGTTTTCTAGGGCAGCCACAACAAAGTACCACTGGCTGGGTGGCTTAGACAACAGACATTTATTTTTTCACAGTTCTGAAGACTTGAAGTCCAAATTCAAGGTGTCGGCAGGGCTGCTTCCTTCTGAGGCCTCTCTCCTTTGTTCGCAGGTAGCCGTCTTCTCCGTGTGTCTTCACATGGTCTTCTCTCTGTGTACGTCTGTGTCCTAATCTCCTTTTATAAGGACACAGCTCATGTTGGGATTAGGGCCCACCCCAATGAACTGCTTCAACCTTAATCACCTCTTTAAAGGCCCTGTCTCCAAATACAGTCACATTCTGAGGCCCTGGAGTCCAGGACTTCAACATATGGGTTTTTGGAGGACACGGCTTGGCTCATAATAGCCGGGAATGTCTAAGGAGGTTCTGGAGGCAAGGGTGAGGTCCTGCGAGGCCGACCCGAGAGCAGCACAGGACAGAGGGACTGAGGAACTCTGCTCTTTAGGGCTGGCACTGCCTCTCATCTGCCTTTGTTTCCCAAATGCCCAGTACTATGCCTGGCACTCAGTAGGCTTTCAATACAATGTTTCTTGAATGTGTGAATGAATGAATGAACGAATGGGTATGTTGCTAGAAAGAGAAAAAGAATCTTCTCAAGACTTGCTTTACGGACAGGTGAGTCTTTCTGGTTTTAATTAAGGACAGGGAAGGGTCTTCTTAGTTTCCTTTGAGGTTGGTTCTCTTTGGACCAGGCAGGTGAGGGCTAGGACCAAACTTCATCTTAGCCCCCAACATTCAGGACCCACTATGTGCATCAAGTCCCCCAGAAGTGGGGCCCAGAACCCAGAGCTCTGCAAAGACCCAAGGGAGTCTACACAGTCCAGGGGAAAAATGTATCAGCACCAAACTACAGAGAAAAAAAATGCAAGGTCAGGATTAGTACACTTGATGGGATAGAATGTCAACTAGTTTCCATGCCATGTATTATTGTAACCGTAGGCCCTCCAGGACCAGTTCAACTGACCCCATCTCTTATCAACAGAGTGATTAAAATTGCCTTTCAGAAATCTGCAAAGTCACGTAGCCAGACTATGCATAAAAAAGGTAACTGTGATCTGAAACGACCTCGGAACTAAAGATTCTCTTCCCCATGGAACCCAAGGACCAGGACATGACTGGAACTTGAAAGTCGGACTCTTATCAGAAACAAGGGGTCCCTCATTCAGGAAGATCCAGTGTTAAAATTCCTTCCCTCATCATAAATGTTTAGAACCCCATAATAAAAGTTTAGAACCTCATCATAAATGTGTAGAACCCTGTCATAAATGTTTAAAGCCTTACCATAAATGCTTGAAGCCCGCCAACCAAAGCCTGTCCCACCAGCATTTCCACGTGTCAGCCTGTTCTCCTTAACCTCTTACATTTTGCCCCAAATCCTGAACTGGACAGACAGAACTGAGGGCACACACCCCCTGTTCTCCCTGCAGATTAATCTCACAAAATAAAGCTGATCTCTTTCCCCAAAGGCTGATGCCATAATTAATTGGCTGTTTACGTGCATTGGGCAAGAGAACCCCAATTTTATGTGGTAATGCTGTCATTTGTTATTTACTTATATATTATCTTGATGTGGGATGGGGTGAGTTTCTATATTTTGACATTTTATGTAGTGGGGGCTCCACGTAAAAGCCCCTGGAGCCGGGGGGTGGGGGACTCTTCGGCTGGCCCCGTTAGCTCTCCAGCTCTGAGAGGAAGTGCTAGACAGGGCACAGCACCGCGCCCTCGCCCTCCAGCATGGAGGTGGTCCTGAGGAGGAGGCTGCCATCCCAGCGAGTGGCCACTAAAGCTTGAGTGGAGCTGCTTCTGAAGAAAAAGACTCTGCAGCTGGTTTTAGATGAGGGTGTCCTTTCCAAACATTTCCTGGTGGCCCCTCTCCCACCAGGCATGGTGACCGCTGCTCTGTGGGTCAGGATAAAGGACTGAGGGTTTTCCTCCTAAGAGTGGTTCAGAACTTGGTCAGCTGCTTTGGGAGGGAAATGAGGAAATGGGAATGTTTCAGAAAAAGGCAAACATTTTCTATTTTCCCTGGAAGAGCACAGTGGGAGGACAATCGTGGTTCTTGCTTAGTCACAGGAGTAACCCTGGGTGCTGATACCTGACATCACGCCTAGCTTTCATAGTCAGCCAGAAAGGATTCTGAAAAGATGCCATTCTGTGTGCTATACACCATTGTACACAAAACAGGCCTGCTCTGAGCGAAGCAGCATCAATATCTATTACTTAGAAACAGATGAGAAGGCGAATCGGCAGCTGCTAGATGATCAGACGAAACCCGACTCTGTTGTGTTTTGTGCCTCTAGATTTTTCTAAATGGGCCAACCTTTCTTTCTGCCTCTTGCATGTTGTAATTGTCAATGAGTTCGATGGCACTTTTCCACAACGTAACCGATCAACTGCAGGATCATGACTAATAAACTAAAAGAACTGATGAAGACATAACCTTTAGGTGTGTGGGATAACATGCAACTCAACACGCAGCACAAATAGCTCTGAAGTCCAAGCCAGCTGCCAAGCTCACCATGGCTTTCTCCGAGAGAATCCGGGCGTCTGGCACCATAATGGAGCTTGGATTTACAGCAACAGAGATGTACGAGGGAGATTAAAGCTTCATCTGTAAGGACACACCATGTGGCAAAAAACAACAATCATCGTACTTTCTGCTTTGTGTTATAATGAGACACTCAATCCCTTTTGGTAGAGTGTGGGCTCCCTCTGCTGCTGGCAGGAGACAGGACTCCAGGCGCTCAGGGCTCCCTGGGGACCTGAGCAGAGCAGGTGGCCTGTCCTGGGAGGAGAAAGATGGGGCTGAACATTGCAGAGCGACAGACTTGTTCTGGAGGCTCTGCCTCTGTGGGACCCTGAGACTATCTGTGCTGCTGCTACAACAAGGAACAAGAAGTGGAAGTAACGGACACACAGCAAGAAACCGTGAGATGTACCGTTCACACACCCTGGGGCAGTTCTGGAATATGTCACGGACGTGATGCTGAAAGGCAGCCGCCCAGAGTGGCTCCTCCCCCTCCCCCTCCCCCTCCCCCTCCCCCCCTCTCCCTCTCTCTCTCTCTCCCTCTCTCTCTCTCTCTCATACACATACTCTCTCACTCCCTCTCTTTTTTTTCTTCCGCACAGCCATTGCCAGAAGCTCCTCCGGTTCTGTTTCAGACGGCTGCCAACAGTTTTGCTGGTTCTCTGGGTTCTGCCTTGTCCAAGGACGGCCAGCAGCTGACTCATGTGGTGCCAGGTTTATCCCCTTCTGCATCCGTGGGCAGTGCGTCTCATAAACCTGGCCGCACCCCGCTCCCAGCCTCCACCACGAGTTCCACTTCAACAGTTGCTTCCTCCCGGCAACAGGACATTCTAACATAGCAGCCACCCCAAGAGCCGAAACATTTTGATGCCACAACTTTGATGTGTCCGTTTTGGCCAAACTGAAAAATAATCCCCTAAATTCCAGCTGTTTCTATTACCAAGATATAGGTGACAGATCATAAACCCTAACCCCTGGAGAGGGACTGGGGTGTGGGGAGTGGATGAGGCTCAGGTGTGGGGGTCAGACAGCACACTCTTTGAACCTAGGACCACACCTGCCCCTCTCAGAACCATCAACCATCCTAAGCAAAACAGCTCATTCTCTGATAATTTGATTATTTACATGGTCAGCATCTCAGATTCTCTGATTTCTCTCTAATGACCACACTAACTTACTTTCAGTTAGTCAATAGAGATGTCATGTGTGTGTTTGCAGACCTCCTGGTGAGGCTGGCATTATCTTACTGGGTATACATTAGATTCTAGGTGAGAAGGGCATGGGGATATTTCCAGTTCTCTGGGCTACATATGCTGATATATGATTACCTGTTCTCACCTGCAACCTGCATAGAAAAATGATCAATTACATTTCTGACGGTGTCCTCAGAAATGCACATGTATATTTCATATTAATTCCAACACCCATAGTATTTATTCATTTGTCCATTTAGCTAGGAAGCCACCACAGTCATCTACATGAGAGAAGAAGGTGGCTTGGCCAAGGCAGGTAGTGGAGGAGGAGGTGGGGAGAGATTTTGGAGAGAGAGGCAACAGGATATTCAGGTGAGTTGGATGGGGGGTGAGACAGAAAGAGAAGAGTCAAGGTGACTCCAAGGTCTTTGGTGTGCGATTATGGGGGTGCCTGTTTTTTGACCTGGTTGCAAGGCGGTGCCATTTACTGAGATGGCAAACAATGGAGGGGGGCAGATTCTGAAGGAGAAGTCAAGGATCTGTTTCAGGCATGCTAAATTTCAGAGGCCTGCTAGACATCCTCATGACAATGCTGAGTGGGCAGGTGGGTATCCTGCATTAAGTTCCAAGGAGGGTGGGCTGGAGATGGGATCTGAGATTCACCAGTGTATAGCTGGCATTGAATAAGGTTGCTAGGGGGTGACAGTAGAAAGCCTGGGGCCGAGCCCTGGGTCTCTCACAGATAGAGTCAGGAGGAGGAGCCAACCAGACCCAAC
The DNA here is from genome assembly GCA_031878705.1 of Tapirus indicus. Classification (NCBI taxonomy): domain Eukaryota; kingdom Metazoa; phylum Chordata; class Mammalia; order Perissodactyla; family Tapiridae; genus Tapirus; species Tapirus indicus. The sequence continues at coordinate 3,980,201 of CM062926.1, forward strand.
AAAGGAGAAGCAACCGGAAAAGCAGGAAGCCAAGGGGCCAGTAATTCAAGGAGGAGCCACAGATCACAGTGCTCCTGATGGGCTGGAATTAGCGCAGTGACCCTGAGCACAGCAGTTTCAAAAAATCCTGATTGGGATGGTTCAAGAGAAAAGGAGAAGTACAGAAGTGGAGACGGCAAATATAAAGTACATTTTTTGGGAGTTTTGCTCTAAACGAGAGCAGAAAAATACCACCAGAGTAGAAAGGGTTTGTAGCATCACGGGAAGTTTTTAGTTTTGTTTGTTTTTTATTTATTTTTGGTGAGGAAGATTAGCCCTGAGCTAACATCCGTTGCCAATCCTCCTCTTTTTGCTGAGGAAGATAGGCCCTGGGCCAACATCCATGCCCACCTTCCCTCTATACGTGGGACGCCTACCACAGCATGGCTTGATAAGTGATGCATCAGTCCACACCTGGAATCCGAACCTGCGAACCCCGGGCCACCAAAGCAGAGCACGAAAACTTAACGACTACGCCACCAGACCAGACCTCACTGTAGTTATGATTTGCATTTCGCTAATGATTAGTGATGTTGAGCATTTATTCATGTGCTTGTTGGACATTTCTCTCTCTTCTTTGTAGAAATGTCTATTCAAGTCCTTTGCCCATTTTGAATTGGGTTGTTTTGTTGTTGTTGAATTGTAGGAGTTCTTTATATATTCTAGATATCAACCCCTTACCTAGAAATATGATTTGCAAATATTTTCTTCCATTCTGTAGACTGCCTTTTCATTCTGTTGAGTGTCCTTTGACACAGAGAACTTTTTAATTTTGATGAAGTCCAATATATCTATTTTTACTTTTTTTGCCTGTGCTTTTGGTCTCATATCCAAGAAATCATCACCAAATCCAACATCATGCTTCTCTGTGCCATCTTTCCTTTCCCCAGCAGCTGCAGCCATGAAGGTAGAGTCGCACAGTTTCTGCGGGTACCAGTTCTACCCAGGACTCAAGAGGCGCAATGCCAGGACCAACAGGAAGGTCTTCCAATTTCTTAATGCAAAATACAAGTCAGCATTCCTTTCTAAGAGGAATCGTCAGCAAATAAACTGGACTGTCCTCTACAGAAGAAAGCACAAAAAGGGACAGGGGAAGTAATGCAACAGAAAAGAACCTGTGTGCAGTCAAATTCCAGAGGGCCATCACTGGTGCATCTCTTGCTGATATAATGGCCAAGAGGAATCAGAAAACAGAAATTAGAAAGGCTCAATGGGAACAAGCTATCAGGGCTGCTGAGAAAGCAAAAAAGGCTAAGCAAGCATCTAAAAAGACAGCAATGGCTGCTGCTAAGGCTCCCACAAAGGCAGCATCTAAACAAAGATTGTGACACCCGTGAAGGTTTCTGCTCTCCGAGCTGGTGGCAAATGCTAAGTTGGCAGATCAGATTTTAAATAAATATCTAACTATAACTCTAAAGAAAAAAAAGGCCAACATCATGAAACTTTTCCCCTATGTTTTCTTCTAGAAGTTCTATAGTTTTAGCTCTCATGTTTGGGTCTTTGATCCATTTTGAGTTAATTTTTGTATCTGGTGTAAGGATAGGTTTTTTGTTGTTGTTGTTGTTTTTTTTTAGATAAGGGAGATACTACAGAATGTCTCTCCACTGATGGAAGTGATCAAGCAGAGAGAAAACCTATATGCAGGAGAAAGGGGGTCAACTGTAGAAGCAAAGTCCTGGAGTAGGTGAGAGAGGCCGGGCGCAGTGTTTGGCGAAGACTCTCTCCTTGACCACACTTCAGTCAGGCTCCTCTGAGCCCTCTTTTCAACTAGGTCTCCACCTTGGTCTCTATCCCGTCTTTGGCCTGCCCAGCCCAGTCTTAGCAAAGAATTCTGCTAAGTCACCCCCCTTCCCTGGATATATGATCAAGTTCCTCATCCCCAACCTTTGATGTCTAAGCCCTTGACCTGCCTTTAGCAAGAATCCCATTAGGCCAATTTAGCAAGAATCTCCTGCCCTTGATGTCTCCTCTTAGTAATTTGCCATCCACTGACCCCCTCACCCGGCTCCTTGGCTATAAATCCCCATTTGTCCTTGCTGTATTCAGGGTTAAACCTGAATTTACAATGGTCTTAAATAAAGTCTCCTTACTGTTTTAACAAGTGTCAGAATAATTTTTTATTTAATATGTTCAAATGAAGGTTAGTCTTAGTAGGTGCAGGAACAGTTCAACCATTGTTCTAAAAATTAGCTACTGCACAACACCCAAAAAAATTAAAAAGCAGTTTGAGATTCTAACAGAGTAGAGAAGACATGTGGTCAATGGAACAGAAATTTAAAAGCCCCATTAATGGAGACAAAGAAGGTTATTTAAACAAAATAGAAAATGCACATCTACTATGCACTGTTACAAGGTAAATAAGTGCAAAACTGTTACATAAACAAGGGAAATCTATAGAAACACAATGCTATGGTAAGAACTTTAAATACCTCTTTAGTCTTTGGAGATATAGGAAATAAAAAATTAACAAGTATATAGAAGATATAAATAGCTTCATGTTGTGTATTTGTCAAACTTGTCCACCACAAAGAATATATCTTCTTTTCCAATCTCATAAAACATTTATAAAAATTAATCACAAATGATGCAATGAAAAAAGACCTCAGGTTTTAGGCAAGTCCACATGGTCTGACTCCAATGCAATTAAAAACAAATCCAAGAGTTAAAAGTTTTTTAATTTAACCATTTGAATTTTATAATCTTCTGGTGGTCCACAGTACCCTTCAACAAACATTTCCAGCATTCCATTTTCCAGGCACAGGGTAGGACTGCACTTCTCCATCCCCTTTGATGTTAGGCATAGTCGAATGATTTGCTTTGGCCAATGAAATACGAAGAGAAATGATGGGTATCATTTCTGGGTGGAAACTCAAAGGAACAGCGCACAATTCACTAGGTTATCTCGCCATGGCAACTGGTAACATTGAAAAGGCAGCTACTCTATTAGCCTGGGTCTCAGAGTGAGGCAACACTGAGCAGAGCCCCCAGCCAACCTCAGTGGACAGGCAAAATGAACAAGAAATAAACCTTTTCTGTTTTAAGCCATTAAGATTTTGAGTTTTTTGTTACTACAGCATGGCCTAGCCCATTGTCACTGACACAAGCCTCCTAAATAACTTCTCAGCTAAGGAGATCAAAACTGCAAGTTGGAGACTAGAAAATAAGTGCTATTTTCAAAGTGGTGGACTGACGACTCAGTTCTTCTCTTCTCCCTCCTAAGATCCTAAAAAAATTACAGTACAGGACTAAAATGGGAATAAATTCACAATGACAAAGAGAACAAGAAGTTGTCTAGAAGTGGAAGAGAGCTTTAAAAAAATTCTGAGACTACGTAAAGCTGATAGAGAAGTGATAACAGATCACACAACACAGAGGAGGTTGCTGATCTTCCCTGCAGAATTCCCCAGAGGGACAAGACAGAGAACACAAGTGAGACTGGGCCAGAAACACTGGGGTTACTTGAAAGAACAGTCTGGGCCTCATCCTCTCCCCTTGTTTAGAATGCAGGGACGTGAATCATCAACTCCGCAAATGAAACATCAGAAAGTTCCTCCATGAAGAAATTTAATAACTTGAAAAAGGAGGAGAAGAAGAGGAATGAGGAGGAGAAGAAGGAAGGAAAAGACAGAGGGAGAGACAGACGTGTGTTAGTTTGCTATGGGCTGCCATAAAAAAAAGTTCCACAAAAAGGAAAAAAAACAAGCTCAAGGGAAAGAGAACTAATTCAGGAACTAGAAGAGAATTAAAATTTTTTTCTAATTATTATCATGACTATATTCAATGTTATTGCATTCAAAATCAAGAACAAGATACCATGTGAATGGTACAGAGAACAAGGAAGGGCTCCTTTTTTTTTTTTTGCTGAGGAAGATTAGCCCTGAGCTAACATCTATTGCCAATCCTCCTTTTTTTTTGCTTGAGGAAGATTAGCCCTGAGCTAACATCTGTTGCCAATCCTCTTTTTTTGCTTGAGAAAGATTAGCCCTGAGCTAACATCTGTGCCAGTCTTCCTCCACTTTATATGTGGGACGCTGCCACAGCATGGCTGACAAGTGGTGTAGGTCTGCGTCCAGGATCCGAACCTGCAAACCCAGGCCACCAATGCGGAGCACGCTGAACTTAACCACTACTCCATGGGTCCAGCTCCAGAAGGGCTCTTGTAAAATAAAAATATGACACTGAAATAAATTGACTTAGAAGGCTCAGAAGATAAAACAAAAGAAACTTTCCAGAAAGTAGAGTAAAAAGACCAAGAGATGCAAGACATGAAAGAAAAGAGACATAGAAGATCTATCCAGGAGGTCCAGTTTTATAAGTATTCCAGATGAAGACAGAAATCAGAGAGAAGAAAATTATCAAATGAACAATACAACAAAATCTCCCAAAGGTTAAAGATACAAGTTTTCAGACCGAAAAGACCTACCAAGCAAAGAGCTCAAGGACTTTCAAAAGACCTACCTCTTTGCAAAATTTTAGAACATTGGAAAAAAAGAAAACACCCTAAAAGCTCCAGAAGGAAAAAAAAATACCACTTATGAAGGAACAAATATCAGATTTTTCATCGCCAACACCAAATGTTAGAAAACAGATGAGCTAAACCTTCATACTTCAAAAAGAATGACTGCCAAACACAACTGAATTATGGATTGACAAGACAACTTGTCATGAAGGTTATTTGAACAGCTGGAGAGATATGAAGGTGGGTTGTACATCAAGTAGATGATATTATTTTATCTAAATTTATTGGGTGCAACACCTGTACTGTAGTTATGCATAACATGTCTTTGTTCTTAGGATATATATACTTAGGAGTGAAGTGACATGATATCTGCAAATTATTTTCAAATGGTTCAGAAAAACTCTGTGTGTGTGCACATGCACACACACACATCACATGTGTAGACAGAAAGAGATAAAGCAAATGTGGCAAAATCTTAATGATTAGTAAATACATGTGAAGGATATACAGGTGTTCTTTGCACCATTCCTTCCATTTTTTTATAGATTTTGTATTTTTCAAAATGAAAAGTAACTAATTTAAAAAATACTACCAATACATAACAAAGCTGGAAGGGAAAATATCAAATTATTTTTTTAATTTTTAATTTAAAATAATTTGAAGGGAAAATATTTAATCTAGAAGTCTATAACCAGCCAAACAATTAGTCAAGTGTAAGAGTTAATTAAATATTCACACATACAAGAACAGAAAATTTACCTACCACACTCTTTTTCTTAGGAAATTACTTGAAGATGTGTTTCAATAAAATGAGGGGTTGAACCAGGAAAGAAAACAGGGAATCCAAGAAACAGAGGATATAATCCAAGACAGTAACAAAGGGAAATCCAGAATGACGGGTATGCAACAGGGCTAAAGAGAAACCTGTCCAGATCAAAGAGGGAAGGCCTTTAAAAGACAGGTCTCTGATAATAAAAGTGGAGCCTGTCAGCATATGTGATATGATGGAGAGTTTAGAAAAGAAATGTTCAATTACCTTTGATAAAGAAAAAGAAAGCACCCCAAGTTCACTGCAGCAGTATTCACAATAGCCAAGAAATGGAAATAACCCAAGTATCCATTGATAGGGAAAATGTGCCATACACACACACACACACACACACACACACACACACACACACACACACTAGAATATTACGCAGCCATAAAAAAGAAGGAAATTCTGCCATTTGCAATAACATAGATGACTCTTGAGGGCATTATGTTAAGTGAAATAAGTGAGACAGAGAAAGGCAAATACTGTATGATCCCACTTACATGTGACATCTAAAAAAACAAATTTATAGAAACAGAAAATAGATCGGTGGTTGCCAGGGGCTGGTGGGGGCAGGAAATGGAGAGATGTTAGTCAAAGGGTACAAATCTCCAGTTATAAAATGAATAAGTTCTAGGGATCAAATGTACAGCACGGTGGCTATAGTTAATAATCCTGTATTGTATACTTGAAAGTTGCTAAGACAGTAGATCTTAAATGTTCTCACCACTCACACAAAAACGGTAATTATGTGAGGTGATGGATGTGTTAACTAACCTTACTGTGGAAATCATTTCACAATATATACATATATCAGATCATGTCGTATACCTTAAACTTACAGAATGTTATATGCCAATTACATTTCAATAAAGCTGGGGAAAATTACTTAAAAAAATAAGAGGCAAAGCTGAAAGAAAAAGAAAAGAAAAATAGGCACAATTAGAAACTCCAGAGAAAGCAAAAATTTGTACAAGAAAAGAAATAGCACAGTACACTACTTGGCTCTGTGTTGAACAATATTTAAATGTCATGACTGGAAATCAAAATGTGTCACTATGAAAAAATCAACTAAACACAAAGGAAGGCAATTAATGAGCAAATGAGGAACAAAAAAGTTCTAAGACATACATAAAACAAATAACAAAGTGGCAAAATAAGTGCTAAATGAAAAACAGGATTCAGGCCAGCCCTGATGGTCTAGTGGTTAATGTTCCACGCTCTCTGCCTCAGCGGCCCAGGTTTGTTTCCCAATCGCAGAACCACACCACCCATCTGTCAGCTGCCATGCTGTGGTGGCAACTCACATAGAAGAACTACAAGGACTTATAAGTAGGATATACAACCATGCACTGGGGCTTTGGGGAGAAGGAAAAAGAAGAAGATTGGCAACAGATGTCAGTTCAGGGTGAATCCTTCCCTGCAAAAAAAAAACAAAAACAAAACAAGATTCAACTAAATCTTGTCTACAAGAGACTCACTTTAGATCTAAGGACATGAATAGGTTGAAAATGAAAGGATGGAAAAATACATTCCATGCTAATAGTAACCAAAAAGAGCAAGAGTGGCTATACTAATATCAGACAAAACAGGCTAGAAGTCAAAAACTGTTACAAGAGACAAAGAAGGACATAATATAATGATTAAGGGTCAATTTATGAAGAAGGTATAACAATTATAAACATATATGCAGCAAACATCAGAGCTCCTAAATACTTGAAGCAAACATCGACAGAATTGAAGGGAGAGATAGACAGCTCTACAATAATAGTAGGAAACTTCAATGTCCCACTTTCAAGAATGGAAAGAACAATCAGACAGAAGATCAATAAGGAGATAGAGGACTTGAACATCACTATAGACCAATTGGACCCAATAGACATATACAGAACACTCTACCCAACAACAGCAGAACACACATTTTTCTCAGGTGCACAGGGGAGAGTCTCAGGGTAGACCATATGTCAGGCCACAAAATTAGTCTTAATAAATTTAAAAGACTGAAATCACACAAAGAATCTTTTTTGATCACAATGAAATGAAACTAGAAATCAACAGCAGAAGGAAAACTGGAGAGTTCACAAATATGTGGAAATTAAACAACACACTCTTAAACAGCCAACAGGTCAAAGAAAAAATCACAAAGGAAATTAGAAAATATCTTCAGACCAATAAAAATGAAAACACATATATCAAAACTTATGGGATGCAGCAAAAGTGGTGCTAAGATGAAAATTTATAGCGATAAACACTTACATTCAAAAACAAGAACGGTCTCACATCAATACCTTGATGAACTAGAAAAGAGAAGAACAAGCTAATCTCCAAATTAACAGAAGGAAGGAGATAATAAACATAAAATAGAGAATAGAAAAACAATAGAGATCAACAAAACCAACAGTTGGTTCTTCAAAAAGATCAGCAAAATTGATAAACTTTTAGCTGGATTAACTAATTGAAAAAAGAAGACTCAAATAACTAAAGTTAGAAATGAAAGAGAGGGGGCTGACCCAGTGGTGCAGCGGTTTAGTTCGCGCTTGGCAGCCCAGGGTTCGTGGGTTCGGATCCCGGGCGCCTGCCGACGCACCGCCCGTCAGCCATGCCGTGGTGGCGTCCCATATAAAGTAGAGGAAGATGGGCACAGATGTTAACCCTGGGCCAGTCTTCCTCAGCAAAAAGAGGAGGATTGGCAACGGATGTTAGCTCAGGGCTGGTCTTCCTCACAAAAAAAAAAAGAAAAGAAATGAAAGAGAGGACATTACTACTGATTTTATAGAAATAAAAGGGTCATAAGAGGGTACTATAAACAATTATGCACCTCTGAACAATTGCACGCCAACAAATTGGATACCCTAGATGAAATGTACAAATTCCTAGAAACACACTACCTACCAAGACTGAATCATGAAGAAACAGAAAATCTGAATAGACCAAAAACTGTTACAGAGATTGAATCAGTAATCAAAAACCTCCCGACAAAGAAAAGTCCTGGACCAGATGGCTTCAGGTGTGAATTCTACCAAACACTTACAGAAGAATTAACACAAATCCTTCTCAACTCTTCCAAAAAACAGAAGAGGAGGGGATACTTCCTAACTCATTCTATGAGGACAGCATTACCCTGATACCAAAGCCAGAGAAAGGCACTAGAGGCAAAAACAAAAAACAAAACTACAAATACCCATTATGAACACTGATGCAAAAATCCCCCCAAAAATACAGGCAAACAGAATTCAACAGCATATTAACAGGATTATACACTATGACCAAATTGAATTTATTCCTAGAATACAAGGATGTTTCAACATATGAAAATCAAATAAAGTAATATACCACAGTAACAGAATGATGGGAAAAAACTATATCATCACCTCAATTGATGCACAAAAAAGCATCTGACAAAATTCAATACCCTTTCACAATAAAAACACTCAATGAACTAGGAATAGAAGGAATTACCTCCACATAATGAAGGTCATTATGAAACTTCATTATATGAAAAACTCACAGCTAAATCATACTCAATGGTGAAAGACTGAAAGCTTTTCCTCTAGGATCAGCAATAAGACAAGAATGCTTGCTTTCACCATATCTATTCAACATAGTACCAGAAGTCCTAGCCAGAGCCATTAGACAAGAAAAAGAAATAGGCATCCAAATTTGAAAGAAAAAAGCAAAATGATCTCTGTTCACAAACAACATGATCTTACATGGAGAAACACCAAAAGATTCCATTTTTTAAAAAACTGTTAGAACTAATAAACAAATTCAGCAAAGCTGCAAGATACAAAAGCAACACACAAAAATCTGTTGCATCTCTACACATTACAAAAACAAGCTGAAAAGGAAATTAATAAAATAATTCCATTTATATTATGATAAAAAAATGAAATACTTAGAAATAAACTAAACCAAGGAGGCAAAAGACTTGTATAGTGAAAACTTCAAAATGTTGCTGAAAGAAATTAAAAACTAGGAATAAATTTAACCAAGGTGAAAGACCTGTACACTGAAAACTATAAAACACTGTTGAAAGAAATTGAAGAAGATGCAAAAAAATGGAAAGATATCCCATCCTCATAGATTGGAAGAATTAACATAGTTAAAATGTCTATATTTTCTAAAGCAGTCTACAGATTCAGTACAATCCCCATCAAAGTCCCAATGACATTTTTTCACGGAAATAGAACAAAGAATCCTAAATTTATATGGCACAACAAATCACCCTGAATAGCCAAAGCAATCCTGAGAAAAAAGAATAAAGCTGGAGACATCACACTTCCTGATTTCAAAGTATACTACGAAGGTATAGTAATTAAAACAGGATGGTACTGGTAGAAAAACAGACACACAGATCAATGGAACAGAATTGACAGCCTGGAAATAAAACCACACATCTGTGGACAGCTAATTTTTGACAAGGGAGCCAAGAACATACACTGGAGAAAGGAAAGTCTCTTTAATAAATGGTGGTGGGAAAACTGGACAGCCACATGCATAAGAATGAAAGTAGACCATTATCTTACACCATACACAAAAACTAACTCAAAATGGATTAAAAACTTGAATGTAAGACCTGAAACCATAAAACGCATAGAAGAAAACACAGGCAGTATGCTGTTTGACATTGGCTCTTAGCAGTATCTTTTTGAATACCTTTCCTCAGGCAAGGGAAAGAAAAGAAAAAATAAACAAATGGGACTACATCAAACTAAAACAACTTCCGCACGGCAAAAGAAACCATTAACAAAATGAAAAGACAACCTACCCAATTGGGAGAAGATATTTGCAAATCATATATCCAATAAGGGATTAATATCCAAAATACACAAAGAATTCACACAGCTCAACAACAAAAAAGCATACAACTCAATTAAAAATGGGCAGAAAATCTGAATGTTTTTCCAAAGAAGACATACAGATGGCCAACAGACACATGAACAGATGTTCAACATCACTAACTAGTAGGGAAACATAAATCAAAACCACAATGAGATATCACCTCATGCCCATCAGAATGGCTATTATTAAAAAGACAAGAAATAACAAGTGTTGGAGAGGATGTGGAGAAAAGGGAACCCTAGTATACTGGTGGTGGGAATGTAAGATGGTGCAGCCACTGTGGAAAACAGTATGGAAATTCCTCAAAAAATTAAAAATAGAACTACAATATGATCCAAGTATTCCACTTCTGGGTATTTATCCAAAGAACACAAAGAGACTAATTTGGAAGTATATATGCACTCCTATGTTCATTGCAGATTTATTCACAATAGCCAAGCCTTGGAAACAACCTAAGTGCATATCGATGGATGAATGGATAAAGAAGATGTGGTATATATACACAAAGGAATTCTACTCAGCCATAAAAAAAAAAAAGAAATTGTGCCATTTGTGACAAGATGGATGGACCTCGAGGGTTTTATGCTAACCAAAATAAGTCAGATGGAGAAAGTCAAATACCATATGATTTCACTCATTACGTGGAATATAAAAACAACAACAGCAACAACAAACAAACACATAGATGCAGAGAATAGATTGGTGGTTACCAGAGGGAAGGAGGGTTGGGGGAGGGTGAAAGATGTAAAGGTACACATTTACATGGTGATGCATGGCAACTAGACTTTTGGTGGTGAACAAAATGTAGGCTATACAGAAGTGGAAATATAATCATGTACACCCGAAATTTATATATTGTTACAAACCAATGTTACCTCTAAAAAAAAATAGGAAAAAATAAAGTTGGTCCCTTACTTTACACCATCTACAAATATAAACTCAAAATAGATCAAATACCTAAACATAAGAGCTGAAACTATAGAACTTATAGAAGAAAACATAGGGGGAAAGCTGCATGACATTGGATTTGGCAATGATCTTGGATATGACATCAAAAGCACAGGCAACAAAAGAAAAAGTAGATAAGTTGGACTTCATTAAAATTAAAAACTTTTGTGCATCAAAGAACACAATCAACAGGGTGAAAGGGCAACCCACAGAATAGGAGAAAATATTTTCAAATCATATATTTACATATAAATAAAGAACTCCTACAACTCAACAACAAAAAAGAAACAACCCAATTGTTAAAATGGGCAAAGGACTTGAATAAACATTTCTAAAGAAGATATACAAATGGCCAATAAGCACAAGAAAAGATGTTCAACATCACTAATTTAAATGCATATCAAAACCACAATGAGATACAACTTCACATCCAGTGGGATGGCTATTATCCAAAAACAGAAAATAACAAGTGTTGACAAGGATGGGGAGAAATTGGAACCCTTGTACATTGCTGGTGGGAATGTAAAATACATAGCCACTGTGGAAAATTGTATGACAGTTCCTCAAAAAACTAAACATAAATTACCATATAATCCAGCAATTCTTTATCTGGATATATACCTGCAAAGAAGTGAAAGTAGGGACCCAAACAGATATTTATACACCATATCAGCAGCATTAATACATTACCCAAAAGGTGGAAGTAAAAGCTAGAGGCAAAAGTTTTTACCTCTAGGGAACTGAGACTGGGCTGGGTAGGAGAGCTCCTTTTTTTAACCATACAGATACATTATTTTGATCAAGGTTTAAAGAAATTATTATTACCTCAAAACAACAGAAAAATGTTTTAGGACATTGTGAAAGAGAATAAAAACAAGAACACTGAAAACACTATATATGGGATGTAACCAAAATTGTACTCACGAGTAAATTCATTCCTTAGATATTTTCACTATTAAACAAGAAAGAATAAAAATAAACAGAATATTCATCTGAAGGAACTGGAAAGAAAATAACAATGAAAATATAAAAAAGAGATAGAAATACATAAAGATAAAAGCAAAAAGCAATTGATGATAAAAGAATACTGATAAATTTGAGTTCTTCGGAAAAAACAGTGGAATATTAAAATGTCTGGAAAGTATAATCAAGAAAAACAAAGAAACAATAACCCAAATAAACAATCAAATCAACAGTCCTTAAAAGTGAAGTAACCACACATACAGATGTGGCAGCCACACATTTCTAAAATGTGAAACTCTGAATGAAATGGATGGTTCTCCAGAAATTAAAATTATCTTGAGAAGAAACAGAAAACCTGAACAGGCTGATGACCCCAGAAAAAATGAAAAACTGTCCAAAGAATATTTTAAAGAGAGGCCCAACCCAGATGGTTTGAGGGAGAGCCCTTTCATTTCTGCGCTAAAATAGTCACACAACTACGAAGAATTTTTCTTAGTTTTGTGATTTACTTTTTAAACTTTCACATATTCGACTCATTGGGAATGTATTTTGATTTAAGGAATGGGGTGAAAACCCCTGTCTCTGCTGATTCTGTTTCCCAATTCTGGTTTCCCCACATCCTCATGGGTGAGCGCCACTCAGACAAGAGCCCAGGTAGGGCTGCATCCTCCTGAATAGAAGTGACCTGGGTCATCACATCACCCATTCCACATATGGCCCACAAAGGGTCTCCACCATGGCACCCTGAGATAGAAGTCAAGACTCTAGACTACCATTTTTATAATCTCTCCCCCCAAAATCTTGCCTGCCTACATATTAGAGAAATGGCATCATTTATGTTTAAGAATGTCAAGTTCAAAACATACGGAGTCTCTACACCCAGGAATTGAAATGTACAGGCATCTTCACAGCAGCATTATTCGCAATAGCCAAAAGGTGGAAACAACCTAAGTGCCAATGACAGATGAACGGATAAACAAAATGTGGTATATGTATATATACATATAATGGAATATTATTCGGCCTTAAAAAGGAAGGAAATTCTGACACATGCTACAACATGGATGGACCCTGAGGACATTATGCTAAGTGAAACAAGCCAGTCACAAAATAACAAATATTGTATGATTCCACTTATAGGAGGTACCCAGAACACACAAATTCATACAGATGGAAAGTAGAATGGTGGTTCCCAAGGGCTGGAGGAAGAGAGGATGGGGTAGTTGTTATTTAATCGGTACAGAGTTTCAGTTTTACAAGACGAAAGGAGTTCTAGAAATTGGTTGCACAATGTGAGTGTATCTAACACTTCTAAATTGCACACTTAAAAATGGTTAAAATGGTAAATTTTATACTATATTTCGCCACAATTAAAAACCCAGCACGTGGATAACCTGCATGTCACCAGGTTTAGGGAGCTGAGCATCCCCTCCCCCACACAACCAATGACCCCAATCCACAGGCACGCCCCACAGCTGCCCACCGCAGCATCCTCCGAGGACAGGCCCCTGTGTGAGGCGGGGGAGGGAAAGGAGGGTGTACGAGATGTTGGGGGGGAAGGGGTTACACCACACCTCCCAGCCCCCGCTCCAACCCCTGAGGAAAGGCCCGTCTGTGCCCGAGTCTCTGCCTCCAAGTTTCCTTTAACTTGACTTCTTAATGGTCTGGTGACCAGCGAGTCTCTTCTTTCTCCGCACCCTCAACCCATTTTATGTGTCCGAGTCAGTGTTTTTGAGCAAATGGAAGAGTTGTGCAACCAACACCACAATCCAGCTTTAGAACATTTCCATCACCACACCCAGCCTTTCTAAGCCCGCGGAGCTTCGTCTGTAAGTGGACACACGTGAGCCTAGCACAGAGCAGTCCACCAACCAACTTTACCTATTATTATTGCACGTGTTGAGGACGGCCTGTTCCCAGGTGACTCTTCGCCCCCCGCAGTCGGCGCCAGCCCACGCACGCAGCTCGCCGGTGGGGGCGGGGAGGTGGGCCCGCGCTCGGGCGGGCTCCGCGGGGCGCCTCCGGCCCCGCCCCGCCCCGCCACCTGCGATCGCGACATCGGGCCTCTCTCGGCGCCCTGGCTGCGGCGGGCGGCGCCGCTCTGGGCTGGATTGGTGACGCCTGGGCGCTGCGGGCGCCTGCGCAGTGGGGAGGGCCGCGCGCGCCGAGGGGCTGCGGGAGAGCTCTCGGAGCGTGGCCGCGGCTGCTCCACCCCGGCGGCGGCTCGCGGGGACGGCCGCACCATGGCGGAGGACGAGCTGGAGGCGCTGAGGAAGCAGAGGCTGGCCGAGCTGCAGGCCAAGCACGGGGTGAGCGCGCCCGCCGGGCCCGTCCCCGCCCGAGGTGGAGGGCGCGGCCCCGGGCGCCGCGGTCGGCGCTCGCCCTGCGGCCCGAGGACCCGCGGCCCCGGCCCTCCCCCTGCCGCGGGAGAGGGCTCGGCGGCCACCCGACCACGTGCCGCCCCGGGCGGTCGGGCCCGGCCTGTCCCGGGCGGGGGTCGGCTCCCCGGGGCCGGCGTGGGCTGTCTGGACCTTTAGCGTTCGGATCTAGCCCGCTTCCGCCGCGGTTCCAGCCGAATTGTCTAGAATTCGGTTGTTCTGACCCAAATAGTCGGCTTTTCTTGAGGGTCTGCTGTGTGCCGGGCGCTGCGGGAACATCTGCTCTTTAAGGAGTTGGCAGTCCCGGGAGGAGCCGGACACTGATTACTAATCCTAGAGATAAGATGCCGGAGTCCTGACTACACTGTGTCCTGAAGAGATGGGAGTAACGGGTTAGGGACCGAGCGGGGTGGCCTCGAAGGAAGCGCCGGTTGAATCGTCAGCGCCCCCAAACCGAAGCACATTTTATTTTAAAATACGGGTTCCTAGTACAGATGCTCCCTCGCTAATGGTTGTAATTTGAAACATTCTATTAGAGTGTGACTTGAGAAACTTATCAGAACATTGTAGTAAGTGGGAAACTATCCCACTGAGATTTGCGAGGCACAGCCTTGATTTATTTGGTAGTAATTTGGTTTCTACCACTCGGGAGCCTATTAGGTATGGAAACAGAATAGTTCCTGTTCTTTTCCTCTGTGAAATGACTCCACTAAAAGATGCAATTATTTTTTCAGGATCCCAATGATGCAGCACAACAGGAAGCAAAGCACAGGTACGGGCTGGAGCTCTGAACTTTCTGAAGGGGTTTCTTACCAAATGATTTTTCACTTTAGTTATTTTAATAGACGTGTTGATCTTAAAGTTTTTCCTAGCGTTGTGATTTTCCCATAAGTCATCGGAGTATCTTCCTTATTTGTTAATTAAATAAACGTGTGGAGCTCCACTGGCCTTCTTACCTTGTATTGCAATTACTGGTTGATGTTTGTTTTTCTGCTAAACTGATTACCTTAAAATGAACATAACAATAGTACTATCTCATAGGGATGTTTTGAGGATTTCATGGAAACAGTGCCTCACATTTAGTAAGTGCTCAATAAACATTAACTGCTAACTATTCTTATTTTATCCTAGCACATGGCAGAGCATCTCACAGATGGCAGGTTTATTGAATGAATACCTGATTACCCCATCATGCTACCTTTTTTTCTAGTTGTGTTAAAAAACATAAAATTTACTATCTTAGCCTTTTTTTTTTTTTTTTTCCGGTGAGGAAGACCAGCCCTGAGCTAACTTCCGTTGCCAATCCTCCTCTTTTTGCTGAGGAAGACTGGCCCTGGGCTAACATCCGTGCCCATCTTCCTCTACTTTATATGGGACGCCGCCACAGCATGGCTTGACAAGCGGTGTGTCTGCGTGCGACCAGATCCGAACCCGCGAACCCCGGGCTGCCAAGCGTGAACTAAACCGCTGCGTCACCGGGCAGCCCCATTAGCCATTTTTAAGTGTACAGTTCAGTCGTATTAACTAATTCTCATTGTGCAATACATCTCTAGAACTTTTTCGTGTTGCAAAACTGAAACTGTATACCTATTGAACACCTCCTTTCCCCCTCCCCCACCATGCTACCTTTAACTCATTCATCCATCCATTAAGTATTTACTGAGCACCTGCTGTGGGTCGGGCACTGAGCATTGCTGGGTCTACAGAAAAGGCAAGGCAGAGAAGGTTCCTGCCCATATGTGGCTTACATGAGTGGGAGAAGACAGATGGTAAGCACCTGGGATAGTGCTAAGAAGAAAATAAAACTACTACACGAATTTCATTGATTTTAAGATGTACATTTTTTTCACGTATTAACATATCTGGAATTGGGTGTGTCTCATTGATCTCTCCTGCCTTGGATTCTTCCAGACAGGATTTACTTTTGCCTCTGCCATCACTTGGGTACATGTCTAACTTGAATTCTCTGGTTGGGGTTCCCCCTCCCTCCGCCCCAGTAGTGTGAATTCAGACAGCAAACCTGCAAGACTATAAAGCTTGACGTTCACATTCTCAGAGGAATTTTTTTCTTCCTCTGCTCAGGGCCAAGGTTGATGCATGCACACTTTCTTGCTGTTCCTTTCTGCATGGCGGCTTTATTTCTTGTTTACTTTGTACTGAGGATGTTGCTCTTGATGCCCCCGCTTTGAGTGGGGGTCTCCTATTAACACCTCATCTAGGGTGTTTTTTTCGTTCTTAGGGATACGTAAAACTATGGTGCATCTTACAATCGATGGCATCTTAGACTCAGTGAAATATACTAAGAGTAGTTCCTGGCAGGGGTGAAGTACTCAGAAGCAATAAGGAATGAATGACCTGTGGAAGTAGGCTTCAAGTATGTTCCATGAGCCCTAGGGCTCCTCAGGTGGGGTGGTTAGTGGGCACAGCCAGCCCCAGCTCCCCCTCTCATTCAGCCAAATGTCTGCTTCTGTCTGTGTTGTGTATTAAGTTCCTTGAAGGACTTCATTTGAAAAAAGAATTTATCTGCTGCTTAAAAAGTTTGAAACCCTGGTCCTACCAGTATGAAGTAGTTCCTACTTGGATAGGTAGGAAGATGCAAGGATAGTTGCAGAGTTACAATTTCACTTCCCCTCCCCACCCAAAAAGTAAGACATGAGTCTTGAAACATGGGATCTGGGTCTAGCTCAGCCACGATTATCTATGTCCCCTTAACATAGCCTCCCTGTGTCTCAGCTTCTTTATCTCTAAGAAAATTACACAGATTAATCACTTGGTCCTTCTAATTGCCTGAAATCTCACTACAAATTTCTGGCACCTCTCACACACTGGGTGCTTAATAACTGTTGGTGAAGGTGGTTGAACTGAAACTCACCCTGAATTATGAAAAGGTAAAGTTTTCCCTTTCAACTTGGTAAGTTTACACCCACATAATCTAAAGCTGGCTTTGAGAGCAAGGGTAGACTCTCCTGCTTTACTGTAGCTGCTGCCAACCACACAGCACCTACAATACTGCAGTCTTATATACAGCAGGCTTCCATGTTGAGAAACGTATTGAGTGAGTTACATTTTGTGTGTTCAGTAGGAATGCTGACAGCTTCTAATTTTGCTTGACCTGTTTTTGTTATAGGGAAGCAGAAATGAGAAACAGTATCTTAGCCCAAGTTCTGGATCAGTCAGCCCGGGCCCGGTGTAAGCATCTTCAGTTTCCTTTAAGTTATTTCCATAAAATTGGCTTGAGTTAGTTGAATAGGAAGATATTTATGAAATTATTGCTTTCTCTAGATTAAATATTTGTGTAACCTAAAAACACTTGAAATACAGATTATTTGTAAGAAGTGTGAAGTTTATAAACCTAAATAAATGTACTTAGATCATTATTAAAAGTACCGGCTCGGTTCTCTCCTACCCAGGAGATGATCTCCAAGTGCACATTAGGTAAAATTTATAGGAAGCAACTCTTAAATCGAGTCAATCACAAAATGTTGCTGGTAGTTGATGTGGGTGATAGGGGATTGGGGGTTTATTGTAGTCTCTGTCTTAATGTATGTTCATCACTTTTTATAATAAAAAGCAGAAAGAAAACCATGTAGAAACAAAATAAAATGAGCCAATTGGAATGAACTAGTATCTTCTGTATTGTAACTTTAAGCCCAGCTTAAAGCAGCAGCTTTAGGTGCATCAACACGATTATATATGTGTAGTAATATATAAATTTGCTTTCCAGGGGGCAATCATATATTTGGGAAAAAAAAAAAGCATGGGGCTTAGAATCTGAGGGCCCAAGTTTAATCTTGGCTCTGCCACTACCTCTGTGTGGCCTTGAGATTGACATGACTGAACTGTAGTTTCCTCATTGTTAAGAGGGATAACAGTACCATCTGTCCTGCCTACCTCGCTAGTCTCAAGACAAAATAAGTCTGTGAAGTGCTTTGGAAGTGTCGGCGCGTAGTTTTAAGGTATAACATAAGTGCACTGAGTTTTGACTCCTTTTTATGTATCTATATATATATATATTTTTTTTTTTTCTTTTCAGTAAGTAACTTAGCACTTGTAAAGCCCGAAAAAACTAAAGCAGTAGAGAATTACCTTATACAGATGGCAAGATTTGGACAACTAAGTGGGAAGGTAAGGTTGGACTGCCTTGAGGCAGTTTTACCTAATGTTACCTACTTTATCAAAACTTATTTTCAAAAAGTCAATTTCATCTTCTGGTTACTGAGTTCTCGTTGACTATTTCAGTGAAGCAGTGGTTAAATGAGAGAATGAATATTTGTATCTACCATAAATCCTAAAAGATAATTGCCTTTCCTAAAATCCTCTGCTGCTTTCTTGTCCTGACTTTGCTATGGAACCTTGTTGGTGTCTGTGTGACCCAGTGACTGTTATGTCAGCTAGCTTCAACTGCTTCTACGCTGGAAACAAGGTTTGTCAATAACACCAATTAAAATACTACCAATGTAGGTAGAAGTTAAGCTAGTTTTGCAAATGAGAAGGTGCTAAAGTTCCTTGGTTATTATGTGTGTTGCTATAATGCCGTGATGGGTATATTCTGGCAAGCCTGACCTTCCTTCAAGATCAGAAGAGGCCCCCCTGCACTGGGAAGCACTCTGCTGCCACCACAGCCTGCAGGGATCAGTCCTGTCCTGACCCCCTTACACTAAGAACATGTGTGTGGAAGCGACGATGACTGGTTCATCTTTTTTGAGTGACTTATCGCCTGCATTTAAGCTTCTCAAGATCTCAAGGACAGAGGCTGGTGTGTCTCTATCCTTGACACTTAACACAGTGGTATAGGTGGTTGTCATTGGCTGCTAGTGGTGATAAAGGTGTTCTTAAATACCTGTTAACTTCGGATTTTTCTGAGGAAGCTAACTGATGGATACCTTTCCCCCTTCTCAAATGAGGACTAGCAGAGCAAATTTTATATGGAACCAATAGTTACAACCAGTAGTTTCAACCCCCTGTCCCACCTCTCCTTCCCTCCTGACCTCTACCACATACCCCAGAAAGTCTAAAGAATTCAATCTGTTGCAGTAAACACTTTGTTTTAAAAAAGTACTGTTTTTCTTTTTGGTTATCCTAGGTATCAGAACAAGGTTTAATAGAAATCCTTGAAAAAGTAAGCCAGCAAACAGAAAAGAAAACAACAGTTAAAGTAAGTTTCCCCAGATGCACAATGCAAAAGAAAAAGAGTGATATTTTAAATAAGTGTTGAATATACACCTACTGTAACAAAACATGTTTCAGCCCATAGACATTTTCATTTTGTAACATGGAAGTTTGGGGAGAAATGCTGCATATATTGAGAGGTCTAATTTTTAAGCCTCTTCTATTGACATTCCCTCCCTCAGATCTAAAACACTAAGTTGTTTCAAAGAGAGACAAAAATGTCTTGCTATAGCAGGTAGACATTTTTCTTCTCAGAAAATTGAGTTATGCTTTATTAACCATGTTATGACACTCATTTAATTTTCCCCCCAGTTCAACAGAAGAAAAGTAATGGACTCTGATGAAGATGACGATTATTGAATTTAAGATATTTAGACTGGAACTATTAAGGACAATTCTAGGTTAGATATTACTTGGCAGAAGTTGAGATTTGATTGAATGTTTACTTTGTTTATTGTCTATATGCCTTTTAAAAAAATAAACTTGTTATGCAAAATAAAACAATTTGAGCAAAGTTGTTTTAGTACCATAGCTGAATGAACAGAAGATCTGCTTTTTAAATTTTTTCCCTTCCTACCAAAAGCTTTTAAACATGTGTTCCAGCATGAATATATCCTTTGTAATTGTGACATTAGTGTTAGATAGGAAATGGCCTTAGCAGAAATAGAAGCTGCTTGAGCACTCTTCAGTAAGAATAGCATCCAGTAACATCATGAGAGTTAAAACCCATGGAGTAAGCTGACTCAACTTCAATATTAAACATCTAATATTTCCAAGACATGGGTTCTGAAAGCAGGTAAGCTATTTTTCTTCCTGCAGATAGTGCTTATATTTAATGTAAGAAAATTCCTAGCTTTGGTTTCATTTATAATCTGTTTTTCAAAAGCATTGAGACTAAATTATCTAACAAACATTATCCCTATCCAAAACCACCTCTATAATAGAGTGATACTTCAACTGAAAAAAATTACCAAAATAACTCGGAGGTACTAGTAATAATACTTCAACAATAATAAACATGTTTGTAAGAGAAATTACTTCTAATGATTAAAATCCAGTTGAGATGGTTTAGCAGTTAAACATCTGGGTAGAAGTATTCTGGGTTCTTCACTGATAAAGTTGCAGGTAACTTAAAGCAAATGTCATCTCTTATATTGTACTTTACTCCCACTAAGTTACAAAAACCCTTGCTCACCAATGTAAATCATAAACTTAACTCTCTAGTGAGCTGTGTGGGGTAACCTCTTAGTTGTCAGTCCTGTGAGACCCAGCCTAGGAGGAGGTTCATACGTTAATGAGATGGATAGGATTAGCAGCAGAAAAATGATGGGAAATGTGGTTTACAGTCCTTTACAGTCTGCTTTAGCTAGCATACTCCTGATACATGTTTAAACTATATGTGAGATTTTACTATATTTGAGACTTAAAATTTGTAACTATAGTCAATGAAGAAACTATTGAAATGTGTCTAGCATTCCTGAAAAAACAAATGAGTAAGAACATCAGAACACTAAAAACATGCAAAAGTTTTTAAAGGAACAGAATTAATAAACAGTCAAAAGTAAAATTCAGTCAAGGATTTTGGGAAAAAAATCCCAATTACAGGTAAATTGTGCTTTAGGTCTCATTTACATAAAAATGCTGGAGGGAAGGTAGACAGTTTCAGCCAGTTTTGTTACATGCTTTCTCTGGCAGAATAACCACTGTCCTAAAGGCAACCACTGATGTGAATGTGTTTAAAGATTGTCAAATCCTGTCTTTCAGAGACACCTGGGAATGGAAAGTGGGTCTGTATAGGAGGATACAAGTTCTTGAAGGCGACAGAGGGTGGAGTACATCTGGGTCGAGGGAGTGGGGAGTGCTTATTCTAAACTTCCTAATTTAACCCAGTGAACTGACAATACTTTGAATTCAAACATTACAGAAAATAGAAATGTGGGCATTACCACTTTCAGAATTGTCAAATCAAGTTTAGTTTTGGGTTTTTTTTTACTTTATTATTTTTAAGTTGAGTTTTAAGTGGGGAAAGCAATTGGAGAAAATCACATTATTTTTAAAAATAATGAAGGTAACCACTTCAGATGGCTGACACTGCTGATTACCAGAGCAGCTCAAGAAGAAACTTCTCTAGTAAGATTGACAGTCCCACTCACGGTATTTATATCTCCACATGAAGGGCACACCGAGCTGGAAACTGCAAATTCAGATGACACTGCCAGTTGGGGTTTGGCCCCAGTTCTGATATCTCAGGCAAACGGGCCCCCTTATTTCTCTGCATCTGTTTCCTCATTTGACGATTCTTCCAGCCAGAGCAATTGTTAGAATTAAACAGGGGTGTGTGAAAGTTTTCAAAATTATATTGCACCACCCAAAAAATTAAGTGGTATCAAATGTATATATTTGCATCTTGGAAATGGCTGTGCTGATAAACTGTATAGAATATAGTTTCTTAATCAGGATGGGAGAGAACCACAGCAACTTAAGTCAATAAGGTTGTTTTGTTTAAAAGTGGGGGAAAGGAGAAAAAATAAATCAGAACACAGAAATTCGCAAAGCAACAGTTCATTTCCTGTTTGGGCTAAGAAGCTGTATTATATTCATTTTGCTCTTCTGAGTTTAAGAGAAATTAAAACATTTTTGTGGGCCCTAGGCAGTGTGCCTAAAGTCAGCCCTAGTCAGGTAGATGGATAATAATCTGCTCTGAATGATCCAGTTTACATGTTTCAGTCACACTCATATCTATAACTGAAAAAAAAAATGTATGTCCACTGAATGGGGGGAGACTTTTCCATACACAAAGCACATGTTTACAGCAAAGAGGCTGAGAAACCCATATAACTCCATAGCAAAACATGAGCTAAAAAAGTGTACCATGACACACTCAAGAATCTTAAAGTTTACTGTTTCTTTTCCATCATTTGGCACATATCCAAGGCACATTAGAAAATTAGAAATCATAAATTACTTTGTAGAAAAATAATCAGCCCCTCCCTTCTGTAATACACAAGTTACTTCCAAGAACATGCACAAAACCATTTCCCTATCACAAAGGTCTTTGAAAATGTACTCAAGATAAACCCATGCTTGCAGCTTGAGACCAATTAGTAACATAAAAAAATAACAGTATAATCTATAGAAATTTATAAAAAGGAATGAATGGCAATAAATTCTAACTTAAACTTTGACCTGGTTTGTGCTGTAAGTTTTGAATCTGAATCAAAAGACTAGGAAAAGATGTGCCAAATCTACTCTCTAGTTCAGTAACCATCCGTGAGGTGTGACATTTAAAGGAGGTTCTCAACGGAAAGGGAAGTTTCTAGAGACGCTGCTGCAAGTGCATATGTGCAGTGATCAAATATCTGTACTTTGCTGGAAGAAACATACCCAACTTGTCCCACATACATAGTGTAGAACAGGTCATGTAATGTCCTTTTCACTAAAATGAACATCAAAATGGCATTTAGGCATCTTTGGGTTCAAATGTTGCTTTGCAAAGGAACATTTTCCAAGTCCTGTTTTCTTCCTTCAAGTGTGGCAGTCCTGCCCGGCCTCCACAGTACCATGAAACCTGAACTGCTGCTCTCTCCACTTTATCCCAGATGGAGGAATTCTTACAGCTTGTGGTTTGCTAATTTATACACATCACAGAGGTTTAGCACCTTTCAGCAGGAGGAGGTCAGAATCTGGTGATGAAACCTCTCACTCTAACCAAGGAACCCTAATACTTAAGAAACATACACCCCAGTCTTAAGAATCTGGACACCACTGGAATTTTTGTCCATTCCTTTTCAAGTGTATTCATTAGCTTTGAAGAGGAAATAGATGGTAATAGTTTTTTGTTGTTGCATCCTTTCCCTTAGCCACAGAAAAGCTTTCAGGAATCTTCTGCTTCTCTCTCAAGCCAAATAGTACATGTAGTTCTAAGCTGTATTCATGCACAGCATCTTCTTGAGGACTCACTGCTTGGCAGTGAATTTAACAATTCGTTATTCCTGTTCAGACTGGGAAATGCTGGCGTCGTGAGGAGTGGCGGGGCTGCCGGCAGTCTCTGGGCCCTTGGCTACAACTGCATCGTCGGCAGTGTGTCTGCGGAGCATGCGCCTGTTTCCAGGAGCAGTCTGTTTCAGGCCAGGCCTCTGGCACTGCTCACCACCTCCTTTGTCAGCAGTCTGAGATCTGCTCTGGTCTGGCAGGTTATCCTGTCCCCGTGTGACTCTTTGCCTCCCTGGCTGAAGAAAGGGTACAATTCAAACAGTTCACGTTTGCACTGGGCTTTAAACCACCACCACACGTTAACAGCCACCCTTGAGTGCTTATATGTCGTCACTGTACTCAGTACTTCCGGGCATAATTTCCACTCCACCATCCCTATGGGGATAGTAGGACGTGTGTGTACTCCAGGTGTCAGACACAATGCAAATGCTTCATGTTTGCACATTTAATCTTTACAGCTCTAACAAGTGTGCACTATTGTTGCGCCCATTTTCCAGCTGAGGAAACAGGAACAGCAAAGTCAAGCAATCTGCCTACAGTCCCACAGCTAGCAAGGGAAAAGTTGAACCCAGGCAGATTTCAAAGTTTGCGGGTTTCCCACCCAGCAGCAGGTCTATCGGCAAAGTCATGAAAAGAGGAAATAGGAAAGCCAAATTAGTCATGTTTACAAAAGTCACTTCTCTAAAACAAAGATTTACAACTTTTGTATATTTGTTTCGACAAGCCTATGCCACACATGTTGTAAATCCACTTCTCATCGATAGTCATATGTTATATGGCAAGCAGCAGTAAGAAAGTCCTGTTTCTGAGAAGAGTCACCTAATAGCACCACAGAACGTAGAGCAGGCTTCTTCTATAACAGTCATTAGACGGTGCTTTAGAAAGATGGCCACCGACAGCATTGTCTAGATGAGCAACTCTATACCACGTTTGGAGATTTTTACCCACCTATATACAAACTTGTTTTCTTCCTTACATTAGTGAATTTGCTTTGATAGTGCAACTTGAGATATTTCACATAGTGTATATACACACCGTGAACTGCATGTCTTTCCACGCATACAACTATTTTCCACTTTTTCCTTACTTTCTCAGCTCAGAAATGTATTGTTTATATAACAGTAAATGAGGTCTATATTCAACCATCCCACTACAGAACTCATTTTAATTCTTACTAACTCTTACAGTTGCAGGGAATCGTGAAATGAGCAATGTGTTGACCACGGATTAGGTTTGAAAAAGCCAGGCTTTAAAAAATATGATTATAAGCCAATGTTTAACAACTCACCTCATGCAAAGGACCTTCAGTAAGATTAGGGACACTTCTATCTCTTGCCATAATCTCCCTTGAAGTCCTTCCCCTGAAACCCGAAACAAACTAAAATAAACATTTGGGATAGTAGTATGAAGCACTCGGTCAGCCACGAGGTGGCAGCATTTGCTGAGTGCACGTTTGTCTAGAACCCATTAAAGCTGCATATGCCCTGCTCCAGTTGTAAGGAAAGGAAAGGTCAAAAGCACAGAAATCAACTCGAATTTCATACTCACTTAAACTGACCAACTGAGGGGACAAAGTAAAACTGTCTAGGAAAAGGTTCATCTGGTAGACCATACAGTTTTGAGTTCCCTGTAGATAAAAGGATAAACATCTGAAAACTTCAGTATAGTGAAGAATTGTTTTTAAAATTACAGCATAGATGCAACCTCTCAATTTTCTTACTTTAACAAAATTTAGAAAATTAAGCACTGCATTTGCTTAAAGTAGATAACTGTTTATTACCGTGTGAACGTCCATGAGAAAGAAAGATAAATCCTAAGTACACCGATATTCCCCAGCCACAGCCAATTCTGGCGAGACAGCCTCAGGATTACCCAAGTACGTGAGTGGGTTTGTTCACATTACTGCATTGCAAACTCATATCGTAATTTAAAGAAACAGATAAGTAGAACAAGGGCCTCCTCTAAACTATAACAACTAAAGAAGAAAATACTTCAGCCCCACCCCTGTTTGGCAACTGCTGTTCTAATTGCCATTAACCTCTGTACACCTGCAAATTAAAATAAAAATCTTAAAAGGTAGCCTTTACCCTGGATGTCCAGGAAATGCTTAGAAAAAGGCCCGGCTTTGGAACATGAGGCATGAAAGAAACTACCCGAGGTAGGTCCTCCTCTCCAGTGGGTGAGGGAGGCCTGAACCTTCAAGGTCACGCCGAGAGTGTCCATCTGACTTCGTCAGGAAGCATCACAATCAACCAGAAAACCAATATCAAAACAACCTGATGAATCAGGATGTCACATACGTTTCTTTGGTGCCTATATCCCACCCCCAGTCATGATTATAATTACCTTTTACATTGACAGTTAAGTGAAACCAGCAAATACTCATGAACTTCCAAATAAACCCAAGTTGAGAATTACAGAAAACATGCAAGTTCTTACATTTTTTCCTGATCTTAACAGTAACGTATTCCTGGTGGTCTGTTTCACCAACATCATCTAACGTGGCCACACAGCTTGGTACGACCTGAAGTAATTCCATTATTTTTGAATTCTACAATTTGAAAGGGAAAAGGTAATAGTAATATTTTTTATTCTTTCTTACCAAGTAATTGCCTGTTTTGATCTGTCACTGCTGGTGTGGCTGGGCAGAAAAGCTAAGAAGCAGCTACACACAAAACTTGGAGGCCATAAAGCCTCGCGGTTAGGAGCAGCCCTGCACTTGGAGCCCGGCTCTGCCCTCTCCTGGGTACTCTGGGCCGGGAATCTGACTGCTCTGTGCAACTGGGCTGGCAACAACAGGCTCTATTACTGTAGAGTGACCATGAGGCTATGGAGGGCCCAGTGCATAGGAAGTACTCAATAAGGGACATTCATTGTTATCGTCATTTGAGAAAGTGCTAAGTTGAAAGTTTAAAATATTTCAATTCTGTTAAGAAATGTCACTGAAAATTAAAAAGCCTGTAAGTAGGCTGGATTTAACATGTAAGTAGTGTCATTTAACAGCCTACCAGTTGTCTGCCCAGAGTAGAAAACAAGATAAAGATTCAACATGAACACAGTAATGGTAAAGAGCTACCTTCTCCCCAGGAGAAGACTTCTCGCCACTTCTCCATGGCAAACGTCCACAGCACTGGGGGGAGGGGTAAAGTCAAGATTCTCCCTTCAGAACTCAAGGAGTTTCAAAGCCACCAACTGAATAACCCTTCTCCGTGGTGCTAAGACCACAGTGGTACTCCCACTGCAGGCAGGGAGAGTGAGCAGAACGCCATCTCAGCCTGCTGCTTCCCTGCGAGGCCCTGACTGCTCATCAGAGGGCCAGACCAGGGTGCTAACACCTGCACTTGGGGGAGCACCTCTGCTCAGCCCTTGAAAACGACCTCTGCAAGTCTGACTCCTGCCTCCCCAAGCAGGCCCCCTTTGCCAGGTGACCAAGGACCGGGTATCTAACCACACCGGCCGACTTCTGGCACGCCACCTCAGCCCGGCATAACGACTCAAAGGTCTGGCTCTTGCTATTTCAGAGCTGCTTTAAACACGGAATCTGGAGTGAGCTGTCAGGGAGCTTGGGACGCCCTCCGCTCCTAAGCTCTCCCACTCACCTGCTCAGCACAATCTATGGCTGTGCACTGCCGCTTGTTCAAGACCTGAACTGATGCTCCATGAAGCAGCAGCAGCTCCACCACCAAGACGTGCTTCTCTATCACAGCCTCGTGCAGTGCGGTGTTGCCCTTGTTGTTAGAAACGTTAATGGAGGCCCCATGCTAGGAGGAGGAACAGTACAATCAAGAGGAAAGCTGAGAGACAGGAACACGAATCATGAATCCAGGTGACGAGATGCCCATTACAGACTCACATCAGCAGCTCCTGGGCTGTGGGGGCCCTTACCTGTAGCAACAGTGCCGCGACTTCGTGGTGGCCGTTGGAACAGGCATAAATGAGGGGTGTGTTTCCACTTATATCCTTTTTATTGGGTTTTGCATTGGAATCTAATAGATACTTCACCACCTGACCAGAGAAGAAAAATTTTCAACCTTAATTAAAATTTGCAGGGAGAAATCCTCTAACTTGATATTCTTTTGGCTTTTCTTTAAGTTTACTTAGAAGGTTCTTTAGACACATGTCTGATCCTCGGGAGAAAGGAGACCAGCTGAAGGCGGGATTAACAATTGCTGAGGGTCTGCTCTGCGCCCGGCAATGTGCTGGACCCTGGTTTTCATCTAATCATTAGATCTATGCCATGGAGAGCTGGAATCAAGGCTCCAGTTTTACAGATTAGGGAACTGACGCTTGAAGCACTCTGCTAGCTGTAATGAGAGAGATGGAAGACCTGAAATATGGTTCCTGTCTTTAAAAGCTTACAGCAGAACTAATAAGGGAAAATTTTTAAAAACCGATAATTTTTAGAAAGAAATATGATTTTTAAAAAGTCAATCATTCCACAGTTATCCTTGAACATCTTCTATAGGGTCATAGTCCACTTTTATAAGGTACTAAACTAGCACAGACCAAGGGCTGTGGGAATGTAAAGGTGGTAAGATGTGGGTAGAGGCCTCAATGACCTACACCCAAGCACCAGGGACAGCTCCTCCTGGGTGAGAATCAGAATGACACCCTCTGTGCCACCCGGTGGAAGGGGGTGGGGGGTGGCCCCACCCCCAGAAGCACCAGAGGTCTGTGTTCTGTTGCTGAGTGGTCCTGCCATGGGCATCTCAGGGCTGGGAGGAAGGCCAAGTGCCCGTCCTCTGGGCCAGCCGCCAAACCCTTGCCCCTCAGCAGCATTCCCACTAGGGGAGGTTCTAACCAAAAGCAAAGCACCCTGTACACTCTGCCCAAGAGACGGAACCCATACCTGAAAGTGGCCCTTCTGGCAGGCCAGGTGGAGCGGGACGGCGTGGTTTACATTTCTGGCACCCGCACTGGCACCATGTTTCAAGAGGAGGGGGACGAGGTCCACTCGACCATGCAGGGCAGCGACATGCAGTGGGGAGGAGCCCTCCTGGTTGGTCACATTCACACCAAGCCCGCTAGCAGGAATCCTTGCCAGCTTCTAGTAAGTGCAGAACGGAGACAGAAAGGTCATCGGTATTTAAGAAACCAGGCTGAAGAAATTGAAGCCATCTGCCCCCCACAGCCCCAGTCCAAAATCCGGGGTCACAGTGGGATCCAGAATCAGGTTGTCCCCAGGTGAATTCCTACTATTTTAGAAAGGTATGATATACCAAAGGATTAACTTCCGTTTCAAGAAACCAAGCCCCCTAAAATAACACCCTTTATGGCAAGGCAATTCAAGGGGGAACAGAAAGTCTGTTCAAATGGAACAACCGACTCTCCACACACGGGAAACTGCACAGCGACCTTCTCTCGCACCAAACGCAAATGAAAAATGCGTCACAGACCTAAACGTGAATGCTACAACTATAAACCACCTGAAGCAAACACCAAAGAAAATCTAACAACCGGGATAAGCAAAGATTTCTTAGATAAGACACAAAAAGCAAAAACTATAAAAGAATAGCTTGATAAACTGGACTTAATAAAAATTTTAAATGTTTGCTCTTTGAAAGACACAGTTAAGAAAATGAAAAGGCAAGTCACAGAATGGGAGAAAATGTTTGCAATATGTATGCTGGCAAAGGACTTGTACCAACCAGAATTTAAAAAACAAAAAAAAACTCAGATAACTCAGACAATCCAATGTTTTTAAAAAGAATAGGCAAAAGATTTGAAAAAAAAATTTGAAAAGACTTTTCACAAAAGAGGGCCAGATGAATGGTCGGTCAACAAGCACATAAAATAACATTGTTAGTTATCAGGGAAATGCAAATCAAAATCAGGAATGACAAAACCAAAGCCTGAGAACCCAGACGGGTGTTTACCAGGGGTTAACTACACAGGGGCAGGACAGCCTACCAGGGCGATGGAGAGATCCTGTGTCTTGATGGTGCTGGTGGATACGCGGCCACATGTTCATTCGTTAAACCTCATAAAACTGTTTGCTACTTATCTCCATAGTTCACTTTCATTTTTATCATTAAACCACCTTATTATTCACCATGGTTTTAAACTCAATCATGCCAATGTAAGAATAATCATTAGTAATTAAAAGGGCAAATAAAACTGACTCATAAACCATATAACTAAAATCAAACATTAAATTGTGATGTTGAATCATACATTTTGATAGTGGAATTAAGATGTCAATGTTTTATATGACTGATCAAGGACTAAAACTTTAATTATCTAGTTCATTTTTTGGTGATTAAAAATGTTACCTCTTAGAAAAACTGTATGCTAAATTAAAAGGGTGAATTTCACTGTATGTAAATTATACCTCAAAAATCAAAAACAAACAAATGAAGAAGTAGGGAGAAAACAACAAAATGAAATACCATTGCACACTTACCAGAATGGTTAAAGTGAAAATGGCTCAAGTCAAAAGGCCGTGGGGCACCTAGAACTCACACACTGCCGGTGGGAACGGAAATGCTACAAGCTCTCTGGAGAGCTGGCAGTTTCTTATAAAATTAAATGTATACTTACTGTATAATCCAGCAATTAGACTCCTCGGTATTTACCCAAGTAAACATATATTTGAACAAAGACTTGTTCACGAATGTTCACAGCAGCTCTCTTCACAAAGCCAAAAACAGGAAACTACCCAACTGCCCATCAACAGGGGATTAGACAAAACAATTACAGTATATTCAACAAAATACCACCCAGCAATAAAAAGAAATGAACTACTGATCCACATGGATCTCAACATTCTGCCGAGTGAAGGAAGCCAGACTCAGACGAGTGTGTACTACGTGATTCCATTCAGATAAAACTCTAGAAAATGCCAGGAGTCTATATGGGAAGCAGATGAGTGGCTACAAGGACACGGGAGGGAGGGAGGGCGGAGGGCAAGAAGGCAAAGCAGCACACGGGGGATCCCAGAGGTGATGGCTTCATGGGTTTACATATCCATAGAAACTCACCAAATTGTACACTTTAAATGGGTATACTTTATGCAAATTAGACTTCAATAAAGGTTTAAATAAAAAACAAACAAACTCTAAACACGTCAGTGGGCTAGAAAAAGATGGGCTTAGGGGGAGTCAATTTAATCACAGACATGAAGCCATTTCCATTTGTATCTTTTTGAGAAATTAGAAAAAGAGAAGAGGTTTTTAAAAAGCAGGAAACAAAAGATTTTATCCAATAAATGCAACAGTTATTTTAATGTATAATTCAGTTTCTTGTTACAACTAATGAACTCTCGGGTGGGGAAGAACAGAGTGTAGGAAACTGACAAAAAGAACAAGAACAGAGATGCAGTAACCTCCTCTAGCCACATAGTCACAGACTGGGCCTGTTTTTCATAGCGGCCCACTTAGGGGAAATCATTTTTCAGACTGTACATATCCAGCAGCCTGGGACGGAACAAAAGTTGACATCCTCAATGCACACGGTACCCTGCAGCTAAAAAGCTACATGTCAGTGAAAATCTGTCATTTCAATATTCTTGGGTTAGAATAACCCATGGTGCAATACAAAGGACAATACCACTGTATCTGTTTTGTAAAGTCAAATTAATTTTCTTAGTATGGGACATACACACTGAGTTAATAGCTAGCACATGAGTGCATACTATGTACACAAAGCCATTTACAACTGCTCACAAGAAAACTAAAATTCTAAAATTCTTATGGAAAGGCACAGGCCCTAGAATAGCCAAAACGATCCTGGCTAAGAAGAGTAAGTTAGGAGGAATCACTCTACCCAATACTAAGACATAACCCTATAGCTACGGTAATTAAGACAGTGTGGCGCTGGTGGAGGGAGAGAGACAGATCAACGGGACAGAACAGAGCCCAGAAATGGACCCACACCATATCTAGTCAACTGAGGTGCAAAAGCAAGTCAACAGAGAAAGGATGGCCTTTTCAAAAAATGGTGCTGGAGCAGGTGGACATCTGTAGGCAAAATAATGA
The DNA here is from genome assembly GCA_031878705.1 of Tapirus indicus. Taxonomy (NCBI): domain Eukaryota; kingdom Metazoa; phylum Chordata; class Mammalia; order Perissodactyla; family Tapiridae; genus Tapirus; species Tapirus indicus. The sequence goes on from CM062926.1 coordinate 4,011,782, forward strand.
ACCTCAAATTTCATATCTTGTACAAAAATTAACTCCAACTGGATCACAGACTTAACTGTAAACTGTAAAATTATAAAACTTTTAGGAGAAAATCTTTGGAATCTAGGGCTACGCAAAGAGTTCTTAGACTTGACACCAAAAGCATGATCCGTAAAAGGAAAAAATTGGTAAACTGGACTTCTAAATTAAAAACTTGCTCTGTGAAAATCCACGTGAAGAAGCTTCAGACTGAAAGACAATATGTAACAAAGAGCTAGAATCTAGAATATATAAAGACCTCTTAAAACTCAACAGTAAAGAAAAAAATAAACCAATAAGAATATGGGCAAAGGAAATAGACATTTCACTGAAGAGCATATACAGATGGCAAATAAGCACATGGAAAGATGTTCAACATCATCATCCATTAGGGAAATGCAAATTACAACTGCAAGGATGCAGCACTACATACCTATCAGAATGGCTAAAATAAAAAATCCTGACAACACCAAATGCTGATGAGGATGCAGAGAAATTGGATCACTCATACACTGCTGGTGAGAATGTAAAATGGTACAGCCACTCAGGAAAAGTTTGTCAGTTCCTTATAAAACTAACCATAGGATTACCACGTAATTACCATATGATTCAGCAGTTGCATTCTTGGGCATTTATCTTAGTGAAATGAAAACTTATGTTCTCACAAAAACCTGTACACCAATGTATCTATCAGTTTTATAAGTAATATCCTAAAACCAGAAACAACCCACATCTCCTTCAAGAGGTGAATGGTTAAACAAACTATGGTACCTACACCATGGCCTACTCCTCAACAATAAAGGAATAAACTGCTGTTTACGTGCAGCAACTTGGAATCATGCTGAGGGAATGAAGTCAATCCCAAGAGGTTCTATGCTTATGATTCCATGGAATCATAAATCAAAATGTAATGAAATGAAATGACAAAGTGATAGATACGGAGACCATTAGTGGGTGTCAGGGGTTAGGGATGGTGGGGTGGGGGTGGCAGCGAGAGGGGTGGGTGTGCTTATAAAAGGGCAGCACCAGTGATTCTTCTTGTGGTGACAGAACTGTTCTGTGCCTTGACTGTGGTGGTGGATACACAAAGCACACGTGTGATAAAACTGGATAGAACACACACACACGAGCACAAGTCAAAGTGGTGGAAGCTGCATACGATGGATGGATTGTATCCATGTCGATATCCTGGTTGGGATCTTGTGCTGTGGTTCTGCAGGCTGTCACCACTGGGGAAACTGGGGAAAGGGCATGGGGGATCCCCTGTTCTTGGAGGGAGGGTCCTCCTGCAGAGGGTGTACCAACAAGAGCAGAGGCTATGGCACAGATCTCACATGCAGCCTCCCCAGGGGACTGCAGCCACCTGGACAGAGACCCTGGGCTGTCTGTTCATCAGCTCCTACCTTGTCACTCAGGGGCCCAGAGAGCAGCTGAAACGCTGAGCATGTGTGCACGTCCCTGCTCACTGCCCTGCCCGTTCAGAGCGCAGGCAGCCCAAGCCGGATCCTGCATTAGTGTCCACTTCTCTTCACCCTGAGCTAACTGATCCCCACCACATGTCAGGGGAAAACACTACCAGCCACTCAGGAAACAGCTGGCTGAGAGCAGACAACTTTCGTGAGGGGAAAAAGAAGCATTTGCCCCCCACCCCCACCCACGGAAGCAAAGCCAAACCTTTTGAACTGGAGCACATTTGGGGCACTGGCACAAGGGGTGACAAAGTTCAAGATCTGCGGCACTGACAGCATCCTCCACCTCATCCAGGTCCTCCTCGGTCCACTCCAGAAGGTAACGCACCTGGTGAGGGACAGTAAGGAGACACGGGCTCAAAACTCCGCCTTGGCTCCTTTACCAGCGACAGTATCTTCAACACACGCCCTCAGCTGTTCCCAGGGCAGGGCGGACACTTCCTCAAGCACCAAAGTAACTTCTGCACGACTGCTGCTCCCTCACGAAGACTCCAAGGCTCGCCTGTGCTAAACCTTTCTAAGTCCTCTTAACGGGGACACAGAGAGCGTAAGCCGCCATTTCCACAGCTTGTGTTAGAGTTCTTTCCTTCTCTCTTAAAAGAGGCAGAGTGGTGTGCTGCTTCGGGTGACAGCTTTAAACCCTGGTCCTGGAGCAGTTCGTAAGCACTTCCTTGTACACTTTCAACAACCAGTCCCTCCTTCTCACCCGGGAGAAAACTCACCGAGAGGCCAACAACTCCTTCAAGGCCACACGGGAGTCAGCGGGGGTCGGAACCCAGACACAGGCTCTCCGCCTCCACGCCAGTGTCCTTTCCACTGTCATGCACTAGCCCACAGGTGAACAGTGGAAAGACCCCCCAACAGGTCAAATTTATGTTCTGGTAAAGACTAGTTTCTAGGATATTAAATTTGAGAAAAGAAAACAATATAAATACATTCCTACGCCTGGTTCTAAGCACTGAGGAAGTCAGCATAAGTTCCGGGAAGTCTCCCTTCGACCCCAGGTCCCTTCCACACTTCTGACCACAGACACTCCTCAGGGTGGAAACATCAAAGGCCTCGACTCAGGGGCCTGGCCTAGCAGGCCGGCTGGGGCAGAGTGAGGGCAGGTGCTTTTGATGTGAAGAGGGGAACAAGATCGGGGGTGGGGAGCTGAGAGGCAAGTGGCCTCATGCAGGGGCTTGGAGGCTGTCACATGCGTAGATTAGTTTGGATGGTGACTCCAGGGCACTGGGCAGTTTGTCCCTGCTCACCTCCTTCATGACTGGCCTCAGCCCCTCACCGGCCCACAGAAGGAAGAGCAGATGTGTCATAACACAAAGACAGTCATAATCTCTTCTCCACTCAGGCGAGGCCACTGGCTCACACTGTGGCTCTCAGGGACCCCGAAGAAGTCCTCCTTTGCTCCCCACAAAGAATACTGGGTTCTCCTGGGGCTGGTCTCATGCAGGAGCTTGCAATATCGGCCAGATACAGACACTCCTGTCGCGGCCCCAGAGGAGCTGCCAGTCTGATGGACTAGCAGTGGCGTCTGGGCAAACGCCAGTACACCCGTAGCTGCATTCAGACTCGCGATACCCCAGAGATGGTTACAATCAGATCCCAGTCACCTGCCCACCACCTCAAACTCAACATCGGCGAAAAGCACTCCTGAAACTCACACCACTGCGAAGCTCCCTTGTACACGATTTATTCAGAGCTCCTAATTTGGTAAGCACGTAATTACTCCTCCTTTCAAAGTGGGAAACGTAACGATTCCCTTCAGGAAGCCAAAGGCAAGCCAGGGAAAGCTGCCCGTGGGACTCTCGCGAAGGCTGTCTCCACTCCCCAGTGGTGTCATCATAGATGGTCCCCATCACATGACAGTGAGGATTAGGACAGACACTTTCCCTCCAGCCAGGACATCCTCTCCAGGTGCCAACCCAGAGCCGCCAGCACCATCTTGTCCAGACACCTCCTCATGACTCCTTGGGGCCCCAAGCCTCAGACCTTGGCCTCCTGGCCCAGGGGTCAGGGCCATCCACAACTTCTGCAGAGCCACACAAATGCCCTCTGGGCTCTGCCCGCACCTCCGCCACCTCCTCCTCTCCCTTTCCCACCTGCTCATCCTGCTCCCCGCCAGTGGGCCCGGGCTCTGAGCCCACACTCTGTGCCCCTGGACATGTTCTTGCCAACATCTCACCACCCTCCTGGAATACGAATGCCTGAAAGGCAAGGACCTGCTCACTGTGCAGCTTTCTGTCCACCTGCTCATTACTCGTAGGGAAAGTGAGCACATGTCATTACCAGATATTCACGACATGCCCCCCTTCTACGTGAGAGGGAACAAAATCCACAGCTCCCACCTCAACTGGGGACAAGACACACGGGTGCGGCTGTTTTAGCCCAACAGCAAGCTTTCTTAACCACACTTCTAAAAACTCACCATTTCTAGATCTCCATCAGCAACCGCTCTTAAAAGTTTTTCTACCTTAATAAAAGGAAAAAGAATATTAGAAAAATGATTTTACTGAAAAATAATACTAGAAATAATAAAAACAACATTCTGAAAAAAACCTAGTAGCTTTGTCTCTTGATCCTGGAGTTTTAACATCTCATCCAGTCTCTTTCAAACATATCCCTAAAACTGCTCAGACAGGACACCCCAGGAGGGTGCCAGTGTGCACTGACCCATTACCATTTAAGGTCTACAAAATGACGCTGCTATTGACGTGTCAAGGTGCGATGATGGTCACCTTGAAGCACAAGTGATTCCCAAGAGGCCAGCCACCCTTCAGAATGACATACATTCAGCTCTCCTTATCCGCTGGCTGAGGACACACAAGGGGGACACGCCTCCCAAGAATGATTCCAGGTCTCGCTTAGGCTTTGGAGCACGTCTCTTGGCTTTCTTTGCTGCAGTTTTGCATTGAGCTAAGCTTACTGGGCCCTCCAAGAGCAGGTCAAGGCTTGGGGGTGGCATGGAAGGACGAGCCCTGGCTGGAATCAGGGAGGGTTCCCCACCCACAGGAACAGGCAAAGGAACTGTGGCCCATCCACGCAACAGTCTGCTCTGTAGGCTGACACTGGACAAGCTCTGAGACAGGTTAAATGGAAAAAAAAAACAGGCTATAATCAGCTTTTACAAACTGCGGTGTGGGAGTACACGTAAACATCTACGTGAACTTTGCAAGAAGTCAGGAACAACAGACACCAGGTTAACAGGGCGCCTAGGGAGTGGGAGGGAAGGACCGGGAATTTACGTTGTAAAGTGACCTTAGATCAGGCGACCTATAGGGGACTTGTACTTTTCTTGGAATTTTCTCCCTCCCTCTTTCACAGCTCACACACAGGCACACACACAGGTGCATGCGCTATCCACAAAGCAAAGAGCTGCTTAGGGAGCAGACCATGAGGGCAAGCAGGTGAGAATAGCTGGGCTCCTCTCGCGGGCGCCGACCTCCGCCACAGCAGACACGACCGGCCCTGTAACGGTTAGCAGGCCGACCGGGCGGCCCCAGTCAGGCCATGGCTCTTTAACTGTGCCATAACGCAGGGCCACCCAGCCCTCATCTCCGCCCTCTGTCCAGGAGCCTCACCTCTCGGTAGTCCTTCTTGGGCTCCTCTTGTCTGGAGCTCGTTGACACGGAGGAGAAGCTGGAGGTGGAGGACCCCCGGCTGATGGAATCCATGGAGCGCTGAGGGGGCTGCGCAGGGGCCTGGAGCATGGCAGCACATGTGAGGGCCAGAGAGGAGGCCTTGGTCTCAAATAGGGCCAACCAGCACCGCCCTGTCCACTTACCTCTGAAGACTTCTGCCTCCTTTCAAAGGGCAGGTGACGGGCTTCCATTATGGACAGAATCTGGGAGGACGAAGGGGACATGAAAAGCACTGAACAAGATGAATCACCAAGCACCATCACCCATCACACCCCACTGCCTGCCCAGCCACACCCTTGGAGAGATTAAGTCTGGGCTTCCTTCCGCCATACCACCGAGCACAGGAGGAGCTGGTGCTGCCCACGAACGGGCTCAGAGGACGGGAGAAGTCCAAGAACAAAGGGGCCTCAAAGGCTGCCTCGTCCGGCCCTGGCTGTTTGTCCATAGGTGTAAAGTGTGACCTTTGCACTGGCACCCATGGGTCTCAAGCAGAAGCAGGTCAGAACCGAGCCAAGACAGCAATCTGCCCCCTCCCTCTGCAGGTGTCCATTTGGAAGGGGCCTCGGGTAGAAGCTACAGCGGCAGAGGAGCCCTCCGCTCCTCACAGGTATCCAGGCCAAGGGCGGCAGCTACACAGCCAAGACCTGTGAGCACCGGCAGTGCGGCTGAGGGCCCCTGGGGGTCAGGAGCAGGGGTGTAAACCTTCAAAAACTGTGCTACTGTAGATCTGATGTTAACAAAAATAACCGTAATAAATAAAGAGGACAGGAGGAAACTTTGGAGGCGATGGATATGTTTATGGCATCGATTGTGGTGATGGTCTCATGGGTATATATTATCTCCAAACTCACTGAGTTGTAGACATTAATCATGTACAGCTTTTTGTATGTCAATCAGACCTCAATAAAGTGGTTTACAAAAATATCGACAAAAACTGTGCTACTCCTGGAAGACGACGTGAACAAACTGAAAGAGCTCCTGAAAAGAGTGGTGGAAATTGCAAAAGGGAGCTGGTGAAACATCAAGAGGCAGAAGGTGGGGGATGTGCAAAGGGAGACAACTGGAGACCTGTATTAAAACGGAATCGCCCATGTGAGCCACAAATCGGTGATGTTCTGGACACATCAGCCTCATGACCCTGGGCTTCAACTGCGCATGGCCCTACGCTTCCTCTGGCCAGCCGGCTGAACACGCTCTCTGAAGGCGTCCTTCAACCACAGCTGCTGCTGGGAGACGAGGCACGGAGAACCGGTCTCCATGAGCCCCATTTCCCCACCTGCTCACGAGGTGAGCACTTCACGACACGTTGCCAAAAACTACATGTTTCCAGAAATAACTACTAGGAAAGGATGAGTAGACATTAACAAATCATCTACGAAGAAACGATATGATGTTCAAAACCGACCAAATCAGAATAAGGTTTTTAGGAGTCGAGGGGGAAGTAACAGGGAAACAGAGCCCTGACACACTGCTTCCACACCCCAGGCCCTGTCCCTGCTTTTCTCGGTCAGAGCCACTGTCCCTTTCACCCCCTCCATTTGTCATAAACCAACAGCACGCAGAGGCCGGGGCAAAGAAGGCTGAGAGCAGCTCTTGGAACGACACTGAGAAAACTGCTACTAAAACTGAAAATAACATAAATAAGTAAAACCCATTAACAACCAGCTCCTAAATGCAGCAGAGAGGTGCAGGCCAAGTTCTGAACTCAGACACTAATGCACAGTTTGTCTAGCACGGCCAAGACCTAATCTGTGGACACTGATTTTTTTTAAAGTCATACTACTGCTCTGAGATGAAAAAAGCTACCTTCGAGTTTAGTGCACATTTGAGGGGCGTTTCTTTCAGTCTGTTCTGGATCTCCGTGGATGCTCCATTTTGTAGCAAAGTCTCTATGATGCCCTGGTAACCCCAACGGGCAGCTATGTGGAGTGGAGTGTCTCCTTTCTCGTTACCAATATCGAGTCTGCACGACTGTACATCATAGTAGACCAAAGCCTTCACACACTGCAAAGAAGATGGGGGAGCCACCATTAACTCCCACGCCAGTCTGCACACTCCACAGCCTCAGTCCCTGTCCCAGAGTTAGACCTCAAGGGTTCTAGGCTACCTGATCAGGACACATCATTTTTTCAAAAGAACCCAGCTGCCGATCAATAAGAAAAGGCTGAGTCACACTGCGATGTACCCAGGTGCAGGAAGGAGTTACCAGAGCAGGCCCGAGACAGCTACCCCTCGAAAGGCCTGCCTGCAAGGCTGGCCCTCTACTTGCAGTGTTCCTTGGGAGCCTGGATTTGGGGAGTGTTCCCAGTCCCCTAACCGGTAAGAGGGGCTCACTCTGCCTAAATTGTTGTACAACAATGTGGTTTATGCTGAACACCTGCTTTCCTTCTGGGAGTCTGGAATTTGGGTACACGCTAGGCAGAGGGTGCTGATGTGATGAGCCTTCAGTGAAAATCTCGGGCCCTGGGTCCCTACTGAGCTTCCCTGGTAGACAGCACTTCACACATGTTGTCACAACTCTTTCCCGGAGGAATTAAGCCGTCCTGTGTGACTCCCCTGGGAGAGGGGACTCTTGGCGGCCTGCCCCTGGTTTCCTCTGGACCTCACCCCGTGCAGCTTTCCCTCTGCTGATCTTGCTTTGTGTCCTTTTGCCGTAATAAACTCCTGAGTACAACTACATGCTGAGCCCCCCCTAGTGAATCTCTGAACCTGGGGTGGTCTTGGGGACACTGATACAACACACAGAATAGATTATTGTGTAACAGTTAAAGAATGGGCTAGATCTAGATTTATTGACCTAGAGGATTTCCATGAAGTGCTGTTAAGTTAGGAAGCAAGCTGCATAAAAATGTGTAGGGTAGGATCCCATTTTTCACATCAGTCACCTAACCCAGCCTCAACCCTATGTATAATTCACCTGTGTTATCACTATGGGGAGAAGGGGAGAAGAGAGTGGTTAGGAAAAAACAACACAGACAGTTAAATATTAAATGAAAATGGAAACTATAAAATTCCTTGATATTACTATAAAAATGTAAAAATTGATATGAACAAAGGTAAGAACCAGATGGTAGCAGGAATAAATGAAAATGATTTAATTTCAGGATAAGATATGGGCAATTAAGTTTTAGATTTCTGTTATTTCAACATAGCAGCTTTAATAAATTTTAAACATTTTTAATTTAAAAAAATCACATACCAATGTTCCAATAATTATCAACACAAAAACACTACGTTAAACTAATTAGTGTAACGAGAAAGGGTAAAGACAGGTCTCTCAGAACGAGAAGCAGCACTTACGTCTTCGTGGCCGTAGGTGCAGGCCAGGTGCAGTGGGGTACTGCCATTGTTATCCTGCACCTCGGGGCTGGCCTTGTAGTGCAACAGCAGCAGCTGCCGAGGAGAAGGGAGGAGAAAGCGATGAGCACAGCGGCCCCGAAGTGCAGGCACACGCCTCCTCAGGAAGCGTGGCCTGGAGTCCCACAAGGGGACGTCACTTGTTTCCATTTTCCATCTCATTTACCCACACTACAATTAAAATGGTATCGTCACTCTCATCCTCCCTTAGAGAAGTGTAGAGATTACAAGTCTACAGCTCCACCCTTCTTCCCCCAGATTATCATTTCAAATCCACACCCACTTCGTCCAGCAGACCCACAGGGAGGTGCCCCAGACTCGCAGCTCCTCCTGTGTGGCCGCAGGGAGCCCGTCTGGAACAGAGGAGGGTGCCAGCACCATGGTAAAGTCAGAAGCAGAACCCGGCTCTGCCTGGCACGTGTGCAGGGCACGCACACGGGGCGGCCCCCTGCTCACCGTGACGCTCTGATAGCCCTTCTGACAGGCGAGATGAAGCGGGGTGGCCCCGTGATAGTCCGTGGCGTTCACCACAGCGCCTCTGGAAACCAGGAGGTCAACGAGGGCCGCCTGCCCTGCAGGACAGAAGGACTTCACAACGGAGAAGGAAAGAGAAGAGGCTCTCCCAACCCAAAACGGGAAGCCACAGCATTATTTTATTCCCCAGCAAGAGACATGCCAGGAAGTACTTTTGTGCTTGAGAGGAACCAGACTGACGGCAAGTCAGACTCTGCAGATCCAGGACACTCTGGGGTGGCCCTTGGAGGGGACTCGGCTCCAGTCCACCTCTCGGCAACAGGAGTTAGTGGAAACGAGCTTTAGATGCCCACAGAGGACTCCACAGTTCATCAATTCATAGAATGGAATACTATGCAACCATTAAAAAAATACTGATAAGGAGAAATGTTCTTATACATTGACAGGTGAAAAAAAACAGAGTACAGAACAGTATGATCCCCACAATCTCATATATTTTATAAACAGACACACACAAACATGCCAAAATCCCAGACACTCACAAATCAAACTTATCTCTGGGATATGAGATGGCAGGTGATATTGGAGAGGTCTGGGTTTTCCACTTTGAATGTATACTTTACAAGACAGTAAAATTATTTTTTAAAAGCAGGACTATAAGAACCCCAATTCTGAGACCAATCCCATAGTTCAGATTCAAGCCATCCCTCACTGGACCACCAGCCCAGGGGCAGTGTCAGGTGTCCAAAACAAAAATACAGACCCGTGCTCTTCCAGCCCTGGAGGCAGCAAACGAAGGCCCTTGGGGGGTGGACCCAGGACGCAGCCCCTTCCACCACCCCAACTCCACAGCCCACAGTCAGCCAGGCCTCTTCTGGGCCACCCTTGGCTCCATCCCTTTGCCTTGATAGCCCACAGAGGCCAGCCCGAGACCACATACCACAGAGGGCAGCCACATGGAGCGGTGTATGACCCCTGTCGTCTCTGGAGAACGGAGTGACAATGGAGGGATCATTCAGCCTTCTAAAATAGAGAGGATACAGAAAACTACACCCTAGGAACGAATGGCATGGCAGAGCGTCTCCTGACCAGGCTGGCCACTCCAGGGTCCTGGGGCTAGAAGACAGAGCTCAGGGTGTGATCCAAGCAGGGTCCCTTCTACAGTGCCCCAGAGACCATCGGGCCCTGCTCTACAGGGTGAGGAACTGAGGTAGCTAGTCCAGGCTCCCTCCCCCCAAAATAGCCTGACAAGGATAAGGGGAAACCAAAAGGTTGCTGGGAAAAGGTGACATTCCTCCCATCCCAAAACCACTTTCCGAGGCTGGGTAGACCCTATACCTGCCCACCCTGGTATCCAACCCAGCGGTGCCAAGTATTTTTATGACCTTTATTCCATCTGATTCTCCAAAGAGGCAGAGGTTACTGTCTCCACTTTACAGCAGAGGAAGCAGGAAGGATAAGTTCCTTATTCAAAACCGCATGACAAACAAGTGGGAAAGTCCGCCTGGGCCCCGAGTCTCCCGCTTCCTGGCACACAGCCTCCACGAGGGCCCTCTTACCCAGAGACGAGCTTCTCGCAGTCGTCGCAGAAGCACAGAGGGTGACACATCTTTTGGACGGCATCTTTGTCTTGGTCCTCTTGGCTCAGAAGTCTTTCCACTTCTTTCTGGTTACCTGATGCAATGTGCTAAAAAGTGACATCAAAAATACTACTGATATTAAGGAATTATTTGCTTTTGAAGGCGAGAATTTTTTCATGTCCTTACAGAAACACTTATGTATGGATGGACGAAATGACCTGCTCTCTGGGATTTGTTTCAAAATCATCTGGGTGGATGGGGCAAGTGGTGGGGTAGAGATGAAACAAGACTGGGAGATGGCTACATGGGGGTTCATTCATTCTACTACTCTCATTTTTGTAAATGTTAGAAATTTTCCATAATTAAAAAAACAACATGACAAAATTTCCAAAGCAACAGGAGTCGGGGGGCAATACATCCTGAACCTCAGTGTGGATCTGGACACCTCACTAGGACAAGCCTTGGTCCTGTCCTCTTGTATTCTAATGGAGCCTCGGTTTGGGGGGAAAGGGGACAGCTGCAGTTAGCAGGAGACCTCATTATCAAACAAACCCGCAGGGCTCACCCCTGTGACTCCTGGATGTGCTCCTCTCCAGGAGCCCCATGGAACCCACCCTGGCTCTGGGTAGCCGGGAAGCATCAGCAGGCTCCCTAAGGAGGCTGGCCCTCACCCAGCCCTCACTGACTGCCTAGCAGAGCACCTCGCTAGCCCCCAGCGGTTGGTCAGACCTGAGCAGGCAGCTGCCTGCATGCACCACGTGACCAAACCACCACCGGCGCTGAGCTCCCAGCCCAGGGCACGCACACCAACACCTGTGGTGTGGAGCCAGGGAAAGGCATCAGCTCCACCGGGGCTACCACTGAGCTGGCCCTGAAGAACAAGTGGACAGCCTGGCACCCTCAGTGTGCCGTCCTGTGTGGCTACAGCACAGCACACGTGTGGGGAGAAGGGCAGACGTGCTGATCCCAGCCGTAAACCTCAGCATTCCTACCACCCACTCTGAGCATAAAGAACGTCAGTGCTGAACTACGTAGACCGCCCTGATGGAGTCTGCGGAGGCTCCAGAGACGCGGAGAGACGGAGTGCTCCTCACACAGCAGTGCCCACGAGGACTTCTCAGTGTCTCACCTTAAACAGACAGTCAATGGGAGTTGAAGTCATCTGAGACAGCAGGCTCATTCTCTGCTTAAGGAACAGTCTGTCACCAAACCCCTCAGACTCCTGCAGGAAAAACCCGACAATCTGTTCTATCATTTGTCACAAGATGTCAGTGCAGATCCTCCAAAACAGAGGGCCCAGGAACGTCTTTGCTGTTTCCCACAGAACAGGGTCAGCAGTGCTGCGTTCCCTCTCACCGGGCCGGAGAGCGGACCCTCATCGGGCTGGGGGAAGTGTTTCCCGGTGGGGATCTGGGAGAGTGGCAGCACGTTGGCTGTGTGTGTGTGTGTCTGTGTGTGTGTGTGTGTGTGTGTGTGTGTGTGTGTGTGTGTGTGTGTGTGTGTGTGTGTGTGTGTGTGTGTGTGTGTGTGTGTGACCTCTAAGTGTGGAATGTAGCACACTCACATCATCATCCTCCAGATGGAAACCTGGATTGCCCCGCCTCCTCCTCCTCCTCTCAAACTTCTGCTGTAAAGCCTGCCTAGCCCTCCCCGCCACCATTTCACCTGGGCCTACAGACAGGAAAACCATCGGACAGGCTGGTCTGTATTTCCCAGTGTCAACCAGCAGGAGAGGGAGGGGTCTTGCTTTCTGAAATCCTTATTAAAACAGCAGATAATATGGCCACCGGCCCAAAGTCCAGTAAGATACTGGGGTCCATCCCAATTAATAAATTCAGGTCTTCATGTTGCAGGTAACGTTTACCTACATACAAAAATCTAAAAATGCACCCTTCCTTTATGAAATAATTTCTAGCAAGACACTTCAGTTCTCACTTGAGCACCTGCAACTGAAGTGTCTAATGACAAATTAACTTCCTCAAAGAGTCTCGGTGGGAGGTAGAGGGAATCTTTTCCAGCCAGCTGCTGCCAGAAGACCCACCAAACCCTGACAAAATCATGGGATAAGCTCCCTGTACAGCCTTCTAAGTTCTGACTGAGAGGTCCAGCTACCAGCAGAGCTGACAGCACCTCGGAGCAGGGACTATTTCTGGGGTCCGCTGTCAAACAGACTCCCTCACACCAGCTGCCTTACGAGGGTTAACTTGGCAAACAAACACCAACCCTCAGAACTAGGGCTGCTTTTGCTCCCAGCTGCTATACACTACATCACGCTCCAACAACCTGCTTTATAGGGTCCGAGAAACTTCATAGACATTATTACTGTTCAGGTAAATTTGGGGTTCTTTCCTCAACTCTGGGTGACTATTTGCAGGGCAGTGATGAAGACAGGCAGGCCTTCTAGGACTGAATCTTCAGGGAAGAACGAGCTACCAGAAGAGACAGCACATGAGCTAAGACCTATTTGGGAAAGGGATAAATACTATTGATTAGAAACCCCAGTGAAGTGAGCAAGACCAGAAGCCTGCAAAGCTGGAGCAGAGACAGGGACAGATTCTTTCAGGTTCTCCCTGCTGGTTTTTGTCCACAAAGGTTAAACCAGAGTCATCCCAGTAAAGTTCACTTTCAAAAAACTACAGCCTTTGTTTATGAGACTTTAGGTCTTTATGCTTCAAGAATGGTATGGTCACCTCAGTATGATTATATCTAGGGGAGAAAATGTCTCTGAAACTACATTATATTATATGAGTCAACAGTAAAACATAACTCAATTTACTAATATTTAGTCCTTAATGCTTTTCAGAAACCTCACCTGCTGTGTGGAGACACCCTGGGGGCTCTCCCCAGGAAACGACACCAACACACAGCAGTGGCCTCACACGTTCCTAGATGGAACTGCACTACTGAAAAGACACCAGTCGGCAGCTAGGGAGAGGCGATGCCACAGACAGAATCCCAACACCACAGAAGACGAGGAAGCCACCACTCCTGCCCTGTGGGTCAAGGTGAAGAGCATCCCTCAGGCCTGACCCACTCAAGACCCAAGGGAGGGGCTTCACAGCCAGCCGGAAGGACAACGCACACCTTGTCCCAACATCTGACGGGACCAACCACCCCCGTCTGGGAAGGCAGGACCAGGGTCAGATGCCCCAGACAAGAGGGGAGCGCTGGGCTGTGCCCACCTAAGCTAATGGCCATCCTTGGGGCTTTCCATGCAGGGCGCACCAGAGAACCAGGAAACAGAGACACTCAGATGCAGGGGTGTTGGAAGAGCAAGTGAGGGCACCAGTATCATTTCGAGCCTCAAAAAGTCACTTTCAAATATCCTACTCCATTCTCACAGCTACCCAGCAAGGGGTAAAATACACAGCATTATCCCCAGCGTAGACAGGAAGATGGACAGAGGCTGAGAGACAAACAGACTTGCCTGTGGAAAGAGAAGTGCTGGACTCACACCAACACCAGCACAAGAGGGGCCGCCCCTCAAACACTCCCCCAATCCCACTTGGAATATTTCTGGAAGTAAAAGTGGGTGTGGGAAACTGACTGATACTGTTTGGTCAGCCACCTCCTCACACTCCAGCCAAAGGCCTTCAAGCATCGGCCTTCCTCCCGACATGCCACAGAAAGTAAGAAAGCAGGAGGGCCACGGTACAGTCTGGGGGCAGCAAGGGGACGGGAGCACCTTCAGGAGGTGGGCACTTCCCTCCAGGTGACAAGGAGCGCCCTGGCCCCATCAAGAAGCATCAGGTGATTCCTCTGCAGGGTGGTGGAGCCAGCAGGGGAGCAACCTCTCGGACCGACCAGAGGAAAAGCACCAGCACAGGCACTATGGGAACAACACACGCTCCTAGAACCTCACAGAAGACAAATCTTACTCCCCAACTATGCAGTGAGTGGCAATTCTGATTCTGCAGACACAGAGGCACAAAAGTGCCTTCTAGAATATTAGTGATTTCCCCCTAAACCAGAAACAAGTTTTCTCAAGAGTCACAGCCAGCCACATTTGAGATGAGATGGACAGCCCCTAATGCTTTTGCGTACACGTGGGAGATCAAATCAGACCCCAGACACTTCAGCGAGCACCATGATACTGTCAGTCTAGGTGCCAACAAGTGCAGCAGAATCTCAAATTTTGGTTAAAAATACAATTGCATAGGCACAGAGAAAAGACATAAACCAAACTGTTAATAAAAGTCATCCCCAGCTAGTGAGTTTATGAGGTTTTTGTTGTCTTCACTGCAACTTTATATATGGCAAATATTTATAAGCAAATAGTCCTCTAATCAGAAAAAAATGAAACTATTCTTTTGGGGAAAACACAGCATACAATGCTCTATACAATATAATTTCAATTACATAAAGTATACATGGATAAGAAAAGGCTGGAAAATACATTAACATGTTAACGAGGGATGAATTCAGGGGAACAGCTTCTCCCCGAGTACACCGGTCTGGACAGGCCTGTGTTCTATTCCAGATGTCTGAACTTACCACTACTTAGGGAGATTCTAACACCAGTAGAAAACTGAGATCAAGGGAATGTTCACCCCTCAGGACTCTTGGTTTGTAATACAGAAACCTCTTCATTTTATTAACTTCAACTTTGTGATTTCTGGGAGTACCATCATGTTCTGTGGGTTGGTAGTCGTGAAATAGGCCAGCAAGGCAATCTTGGTTTAAGATTCTCACAATTAACATAGAAATATAATCACCTCCCCTATCTGAAGCTCACCAACCAAGAAAATAATAAGGCTATGAGTCCTAAAATGGCATACATTAATAATCTCCTTTCTTGCCTAGATACCCAAATTCACCATTTCTAGCTTCCCCTTCTGCCCACGTGCTTCTGAGGAGGACAAGAACCAACGAAGCAGGATATTAACAGTGTGAGTCCCGGTCAGAACCCGCCAACTTTCACTACCAACTGGGTGCTTAGCGTTCAGTGTGCTCGGTGGTTGTCAAGCCTCACAGCCTCAAAGAGACCATCTAAGAATGCCCCTCCCCACCCACCAACCTCAGAACGCTATCCAACGTGCCACGACACCCATAAAGAAAGGCCAGGGCAGGGGAAGAGCTTACGGGCGGTTTAACGGAGAGGTTTCCTTGCCGAATATATTCGATTGCAGCCTCGATTGAAGTCAGGCAGTATCCCAATTCATCTTTTGCTGAGCTGCTAAATCTGAAGTTTTTGATATAACTCAAATTTGCCATCCTAACAAAAGAAAGAAAAAAGCTTTATTTTTGAATACTCAGTTAACACTTCTGCAGGAACAGTGAATGCTGTTGGCTTGGGTGACTGAAGTCAGCTCCAGGGAGGCTGACTGCTACCTCCTTGCTCTCTATTTAGAGTGTGCACAATTAGGAAAATAAGTAAAACTACTTGTTACTTTCCTGGAATAGGCTAGTTTTTAGAAAACTGATTATTGTAAAGTGAACTGTGGGTTCCCGTGGGAAGAGGAAGGACTCTGGATCCAGACAGAACTGAAGTCAGCTTCCCATTCAGTCACCGACTAGATACATGTTTCAGAACAAGAAACATAAGCTCTCTGGGCCTCAGTTTCCCCATCTGTAAATGGAATAATAGTCACCCCCTGCAGAATGAAGGCAGAGCAGGCACAGCAACTGACTCATAGGAGATGCTCAACTTCCTCGAGTTATACTAAAACCACCACAGTACTGTGCTGCCATTTTGAAAAAGTATTTTAACAAAAAGAGATTACCAATTCGGGATCTCTGTTTTCACAAGCAAATATAACAGGACTGACAGCAGATCATCAGCACACATGGTCTCCAAGTTAACTGCAGGGGGAAACACATGTTTAAAGCCATCAGGAGACGCAAACGGACCAGCAAGCGTATCAACTCCCCACCGCCATCCAACCCACAAAACCACAGCCCAGGAAGATTACACATCAGGGAGAAATTCAATTGCACAATTTCCTTTACGGTGTCCCGAACAGATGTCAGATTCAAGAGGAATACGAATGCCTAGCATCCTCAGAACATGTGCAAAAGAAGGAAATTCCAAGCAGACCACCCCTCACCATCTTTCAGGACAGTTAGAGAGGCCCAAGGAAGTCAGCAACAGGGGACACAAGCGAAGATGTGCCCACGGCCACCTCCAAGGGCTTCTCTCCTCCTGAGATCATTCCCATTTTATACATTGCGAGACTAATGCTGACAAGTAGCTTCACTCTATTTTTTTCATTTTAAAATTCTGTTTAATTCATTCATTCACACGTTTAAAAATTCAAACAGCATGAAAGAGCAAGCTGTGCATGTCCTTCCCATCCCTGCCACCCAGTCTTCTTTCCAGAGGCTATTGCTGCTGCTTCTCCCATATCTTTCCAGAGACACTGTCCAAACTCGCCATCGTATATATGGATACACAGCCATCCCCCTCTTTCTGTAATGATGTTGGAAGTGTACCATATACATGCCTGCTTATTTCATTTAATATGCTTTGAACATCATCCTCCATCTGCACACATAGACCGGCCTCCTCATTACTTTTTTCTTAGCTTATTTTGTTTTGTTTTACTTTTTATAATGGAAAATTTTAAACATACACAAAATTAAGAGAACAGTCTAACAAACAGTTGAACCGCCACGGACCCATCACCAGCTTGGCTCATTTTTGAGGTCGTTGCTTCTCTGCCACCATTTTCTTATCCTAACCATGCCTAACCAACCCCCCACTCCGACTGATAGGCACCCACTCATCGGAACAGACTCCAGGGCACTCACACTGCATGCTTAAGACACCACTGCTCCTTAACAGACTTTTGCGTCTGGCCATATGCATCTACCCCATTGCCAGGCCCCTTCCCCCAGCACAAACCTCTCTGGCTGGGAGACTGCATAATGAGCTGCACCACCTTTCGCAAACAAACCAGCTTCTGCTGTGGGGAGGTGCATTTGTTCAGCTGAGCCAGTTCCCTCTTTGCACGAGGTATGTTGAAGCTGTGAAATAATTTGGAAAGTGACAAGACCACAGTGTAGGAGCCCTTCTTCCTTGATCACACCTCAGATTTACACTTCTAACAACAAACCGTGAGTAATGAAAAACAAAAACAGAAACTCAGAAGTAATCTGACTCAAGTCAGTGGCAAAAGACAACAGCTTTAAATGTCCTGTTCAGGCTGCCAGGTGATATAGCTGCCCCAGAAAACTGGAAAAAAAAAAAATCCTCAGCCCCCAGAGTAAAATGGCCCAAGGGGGGAAAAAGTTTAAACAAAACACTTTACACATTTTTGTTTCTTAATGAAACTTAAGTTAATTCACAAGGCGGTGCCTCTATGGCAGGGTTCCCTCAGACGGGCAGGTGAGGTGAGATGGCTGCATGCAGGACCCACCTGGGCAAGCCATGTGCCCAGCTGGAGACCAGCTGTACAAAACCCCATCCCCTTTAGCTCCCACCCAGCCGGCAGGCTGGCAGACAGGTGCAGGAGGGCGACAGCTACGGACAGTCAGCGGCCAATTCAGCCCTTTATCTTTGGTCCTCAGTACGGTTCAAATCGGTGTGCCACCACGGCTGCTTCCGGGAGGAACGGCGCCCCAGCCTCTGAGGACCCCGAGCTGCCACTGCACAAACTCTCACCTGAACTCAGGCTTCACACCAATATCTTTCTGCTGAAGGTCTTGCAGGCTTCTCGTGATTTTGTTGAAGGCGGCATCCTAACAACGGATTTTAACAAAACTTCACATTTCTTAAAAAGCTCAGAATAAGGCTTCCATCCGGGACGATGATGATTTAGAACCTACCTCGCTCGCCTCCATGGTCCCCACGTATTTAAAGATCAGATCGTAGATATCATGCTGGACATACATCTGTGAAATCAACGGGCCCAGTTCAGGGCGTGGTGGCCACAAGGGGAGCCCCCGGCCCTGCCGCCCTCCCTCCCTGTGCCGCCCTGGTCTTACCTCCACCGCCTGCTTCATCAGGTTCATCTGGGCCTCCTGCTTGGCGAGCACTTTCTAGAGGACAAGGAAGGCACCGTTAAAGAGCTCGGATCTGCATGCAGGCAAACTGCAACCCTCTCTTTGGGAAACCCTGCAGCTCACCAGGTGCGAGTCCCTCAGCAGCTGCTGGAGGCATTTGGTGTAGAGAGCGTTCACCGAGTCCTGCATGACACAGGGCAGAGAGACGGGTCGCTATCGTCACCCGTGGCCACCACCCCGAACCCAGAATGGGTAATGCACCCTGGAGCGAGGAGGACATTTCACACAATGTATTTCCTGGGGGACAAGCTTTCAGTCACAATGCAAGCTCATCACATCTATTATGTGATTTTTTTCAACCTTTTTTTTAGGTGCATATGCATTAAGAGTAGTAAAAATTTCCCTTGGGGTTAACATAGATGATAACATTCATTTTTATACTTCTCCGGGATGTTCAAGTTTTCTACAGTGACTTGTACTACTTTTAGAGTTAGAAAGGGATATTCAAACACAACTTCCACCAGGGGAGGCAGCAAAGTTTCCGAGTGAACTGAGAGGGATCCCGGTGCTCTGACCTGGCCTGAGACAGGGCACACCTGGCAAAGCAAGACATGGCTACTGACTATGTGATGACGGAGGCTCTTTCTTTCACATTCCCTGAACGTTCGCTGGAAAGAGGTGATGTTCTTGTCAAATCTCTCCGAGTGTCTTCCCAAAAACTCTCTCACATCTTCGATGGTTTTCAGAGAAAAAGAATCTGAGGGTGCTGAAGACTCTTCTGAAAAAGAGACAGAGGGTCAGGCTGGCTAAAGCCTTCACCGTTTCCTACCAGGGGAAATGCCACATCCTTTGCCCTGCTCCTCCAGGGTCTGGGGCCCCATCTTCCAGGGGGGGACAGGGATGACCTGATTTCAAGATATTGCCCAGTGACAGGGCAACCCAGGATCCAGACAGCCTGGTCCTCTTGAAGCCCTTTCCTGGGACAAACCTGGACTATTTGGGACCATAGGTATGACTCATGAGGCCCTGGTGAAGAAGCCTGATTCCCGACAATAAGAGCCTCAGAGTGCATTTGGCACATGAACTGTCATCTCAATTTCCTGGAGCAACTGAAGAATTATTGTTCATTAAAAATAATGAGATCTCAAAGAGGCACAGCAGTGGGGCTGGGTGGGTGATAATGCTAGCCCTAAAGCTAAGGCCCAGACACAAAGCCAGGGCTACCACTCTGCACAACTCCACGGGGCAACATGCACACTGAGGGCTAGGAGAAGAGTCCCTCCTGGAATTGTGTAATATCCAACCTGTGCAACCATACGCAACAGCCCCAATCCACATCTCCTTAGCTCAAGATGACTTTTTGAGTTCTATGGGGAATTATTATAAACAGTTACGCAGGTTTCTACTGGGCTCTTAAATATTTTATGGGATGTATGTCAGGAGGAAGTTCAACAAACACATTTCTCCAAATCAGGAGAAAGGGGTTTTCTCCCAGAATACCTGAACTCTCTCTCTTCTCCAAAGGATGAGCTATACACAGTATGCTGAAACTTTCTTCTTTCTCATTGTAGAAAGTTTCTTCAAAGAGAATGGGCACTGAGAGAAGACAGGCGAAACCAGCTCCTAATTTAATCCTGTTTCCTTGTATAAAGACATCCTGGAACAAGAGAGCCATCACTGCGCCAGCGGCCAGTGGTGACCACCGACCCCTCTCGGCCTGGCTCCCAATCTGGCACATCACCCGACCCGCCCGCCTTCGCTCCAGTGTGGGTCTGTGGGGGCATGGACACTCTTCCATTTTGCTTTTTGGATACTAAAATGTTTTCTTTCCTCTTTGCTTACCCCAAAGCTGTGGCTACTTAATACCCTGGTCCTTTTTAAATGTTGCAGCAGAAAAGCATTAAGCTGCTCCTTAGAGAAGAAGAAAACCAGTACCTTCCAGAAAGGAAAAAGTAACAAGGCTCTCCTCTGAATGAGAGATCAAAATTATCTGGTGCTGCCATGCAGATGAGGCTGGAGAATGCATGCTGCAGCCCCTCTACGGCTCACCACTGGCCATGGCCTGGGTGCCCAGGGCAGACCAGCCACGACAAGCCTGACTCCCCTGTTCTCTTTGTGGATTTGGGTACCCCGAAGAGAACAAATAAACTAACAAGTGATGGCAGTTGTGAGCAGTTCCCTGGCAGGAAAATAGTGGCACGCCTTGTGAGCCACGGGGCTGCTGACCCTGAGCTGGCATACTGGTAACTCTGTCCCTCTGCAACCCCCCACAATGCCCACGGGCCCCAGTGGCCGGGTCCGAGGGGCCAAGCTGCAGCACCAAGCCCCGTAGAGAAGGGTGGTGTGGCCCCTCCCCTGACTGTGGATGGGCTGGGACCATGGTCAGTCCTGACTGGGAATGGACCTCCCGCTCTCAGAACCTATCTGCTTCCACTTAAACAATAAGAAAATGCACAGCCCAAAGTTAGCATCATCGGTGAGACAGACCAACGCCACGTGCCTCCTGACACAATGCACTGAGAAAGTAAGACACCTTCCGAGGCATTCCCACCAAAAACGCACGACTGTAACCTACTCCCGAGAAACATGAGAGGCCCTGCTCTAGGGAGAAGCCACAGAGCAAAGACGTCCGTGTAGTCAAAGATAGACAGACTGAGGGACTTTCCCAGACTGAAGGGACCTGAAAAGACTAACAATGGAACGCACCGTGGGATTCTGCATCTAAAAAGAAAAAAAAAGTGTTTCTGGCTATAAAAGGATATTATGAGTGTAATGAGCACAGTTTGTACAGGGGCAGTATATCGGGGAACAGTATTCCATCAATGTTACAGTTTCTGAGTGTGGTCACTAAGCTGTAGTTACAGAGGAAATACACATTGTCTTGGAGCAAAGGGACATGGTGTCGGCAACTTACTCTTACTGTTTCTGGAAAAGGTTCAGAAAAAGTCATGGTGACGTGTGTGCGTGTACTCTCCCTCAGAGAGAGACAGACAGAACAAACGTGGCCAGACTGCTAACAGCTGACCAGTCCAGGAGAAAGGTATATAAGAGTTCTTTGAACTTTACTGAAACCTTCTGCAGGTTTGAGATTATTTCAAAACAAAAAGTTTTTTAAAAATTCATCCCTGATGTCCAATTTGTGGCCAAGAAACTGACAAGCTCTCCAGGGCACTGGGATAAAACAGCCTGCCCAAAAGCCCTGGTGAGGAAGCGCCACAGCGACTCCCTGACTCCCCGACTCCCAGGCAGGAGCCCTGGGCCCAGCGAGGGACGCCCAGCAGCTCCACACCCTCTGAGGCCACAGCCAGGACCTGCTCACCACCTCCATCTCCTCTCTGCTCAGAGGCAGGGGCCCTCCAACCCCCTCCCACAGGACTGCTGAGTGTGTCAAAGCCATCACTAAACAGACGCGTGAGGGTGAGAAGCAGGATCCTCTCCCAGCCCACCCTCCAAGGGAGCGACCCTGGCTGGCCCACAGAGAAAGGAATACCTTTCCATTTAAGGTCTGAAAGTGCTCTTCCACTGGTCTCAGGACATAGGACTCAAACTGACACGTAGACTGAACACTGCTCGACAGGCTTCCTTTGCAGGGGACTAACACCTGGAAAAAAACAACTGGGGTGAATACTAGAGAGATGCATCATTTACAACTTCAGCAGAACAGGACGCATCCAAAGATGCTCCAGCTGGAATTGCTGTGGGGACCACCGGCAGAGAGGACACCTGGGGTCACTTGCCACAGCGGCAGCAGTCGGGGCCAGCCAAGTTAATCTGTCGTTGCTGCGATGGAAGCCACGGCTCCCCACCTCGACAGAGGGAGGCGGCACAAGGCCTCCTCCGTCGCAGACCTGCAGACAGGTGGGCTCATTCCCATACGGGCCGGTGCCCCACAGCTAACCCCAGGTGCCCCCCTATTCTCAATGGCTCAGGAACGACTCCAGATGAAAAGAGAATCGTTTGGAAAGTACAGAAAAGTGAAACTAAAAAGTCACACGTAACCCCACCTCCTGAAGGATAAACACTGCACATGGAAGACAGGTTCCTTCCCACCTTTTTTCTGTTGTTTTTTTTTAAGCCTAGTTGTGATCACAGTTTGTAATACAAGCCACAGGAACACAGTTTCCTCTTGCAGACAACCACCTCCACCAGCAATCTCTCAGGGTGCCAGCCTCACTCACTGGGGCAGGCTCAATCTGAAACGTGAGTTTTGGTCCGACCGGGGCCACCACCCTGACCTGGCACCAGCTTCTCAGTTCACTGCAGCAAAGGGAAGGAGCTCGACTCTCCACGCCGCCTTCTGCCCTGGCCACCATGTGAGCATCTGTGCTGGGTTCAGGGACGCACGTTTAAGAGGACTCTCTCAGACTCACGCGTACCTGGAAGGACAACGGCCACAGCAGCGAAGCCCCTCAGAGCCCCGTCTCCTACAGCAACCCAGCACAAAACAAGCGGCCGCGGCACTATTCCCATTGTACAGACAAGGAAACTGAGGCTCAGGGAGTGAAGTAACCTATCCAGGGTCACACAGCCAGTGAACTCCTGCCGCCTTCCCCCCGCCGCCGCTGCCTCCTGGAGCCCCTGCTGCAAGCACAGCCCCCCACCTGCTGGAGTTTCCTCTGCAAAGACCCCATGAAACTCTGGAGCCTTCGAGAGCAGCTGCCACCAGGAGCTTCCTCAGGCAGGTTAGACAGAGCAGCACGGCCTCTCTCCCCACAGACGGACACGCCAATCCCTCACAGCGGAAAAGGGAGGTGCTTGCTGGTAGAAGAACACAACCCTGTCTAAGGACAAAACCCCTTTACCCCCCTCAAAAAATCAAGACTGAATCAGATCAAGATCCAGATTTAACTCCCAATTTCAGGGAACAGCACAGAGGACCGTGGTAAACACACCACAGGACTGCACCTGGCAAAGCCAGAACGCAGGAAACTCCAGGATCAACGACCCGGATAAGACAGAAAATGGGGAAGGGGAAGACAGAATTAAAAAGAAACTCAAGACTGTGGTGACGGTTCCACAAGTCCATACACACGTCAAAACTGATCAGATTACACATACTCAGGGCGTGCAGTTCAGGGACCCTCAATAGCTCAAAAAAGTGAGGCAAAAAAGAGAGACTTAAAAGACCTATCAATCAATGTAACGTGTGGCTCTCCTTTGGATCCTGACTTGAACAAACCAACAGTAAAACAAATAAATGAACAAAAATTATGAGACGATTTGCGAAATCTGAATAGTGACTAGATACTTGACAATAGTGAAGAATTATCGAGGAATCTTTTAGCTGTGATACTGGCATTGTGGTTCCTTTTTTTAAAAGAGTACTTACCATTTAAAAATACATTCCTAAATATTTACAGATGAAATCATATGACTGCCTTACATAATTTTCTGAGATTTGCTTCAAAATAACCCATTGGTGGAGGGTGGAGGGCAGGGGGCTAGAAATGAGATGTGACTGGCCACTGATCACTGTTGAAGCTGGGTGCTGGGTGCAGGGGCTCAGTATACTGCTCCTTCTACTTTTGTATGTTGGAAATTAAACATAATGATTTTAAAATTTTAATAACAGTAAAACTTAAAGAGAGAAAAGGAAGGCCCTCGGGTCTGAGCCTGAAGCAAGGGACAACCTCAAGGCTCCTGGGAGGGCCACAGCAGCAGTGAGCACAGAAAGAGGATCCTGGGGACCTAAGAGCAGCCACAGGCAGGGGAGCATCACCAACAGACCCAGGGGACGTCCAATGCCCAAACTCAGAGGCCAAGAGATGGTCCCACTCCAGCTTCATGGACGGAGGAGTCACAGAGGCCCACACGAGGAAGGGCCCCTGAGGGACGGGAACTTCCTAGGTGCTTTGGAGAACTCCATCCCAGCTGTTGACTGTATTCTGTTTGCCTGTAAGCACACTCCTTCCCGCCTCCCTACCTGGAATAAAGCATCACCAGCCCCTGCTGTGTTGTATCCCCATTACCAAGCACACCACTCAATATACAGTAGGTGCCCAATCAATGTTTGTTGAGTGAATAGGTCCAGTTTCAGGGATCCTCCCCAGTTTTCAGGCAGACAGTACTGCCTGGGGTATTTCATTGCAAGCAGAAGTCAGCGGCTGGCTGTGTGTGGCTCCATCCAACTCCACCAGGGTCCTGCTGAGATGGGTGAGGAAGCTGGCCATGGAGGAGGGGCTGAAGCGGCTATGAAGCTGGGGTCAAGTGCCCTGGGCACTCTCCAAGAGGGAGCTACAGACGACATCTGGAGCAGACGTCATGGAGGTACAACAGCCTCTGTGGGGTACCTAAAGTTTAGAGTCACCAAGTAAGACCACAAGTTAGGGACCTACTCATTTCAAAGCTTAACAATAAAACTTTTTATTCTAGCCCTTTTATAATAAATTTTTAAAATAATGGTAATTAAAGAAAAGACAGTGGAATAAAAGCAAGAATCTGCATCACTGACACCTACTCCAGGGTACCCTCCTGACTCCTCCCCAGGCTGGGTTAGGCATTCCACGTGAGCCTGTGATGACTTCTGTCCTGACACTCATTCCTCTGCCTACAAACAGCCTGTCTCTGGAATTCCCTGAAGGCACACCATGTTCCCCACCCATCCGTGTAACCCTGGAGCCCAGCACAGGGCCTGGCACAGAGGAGATGCTCAACAAATGTTTGTTGGATGGATCTCTTCTAAATGAATCCTGAGAAGTGGAATATAGACCTCGGTGCCCTTAGCTTGGCTATCTGGGTATTTTACTTGAAAGTCAGTTCTTTGGAACTTGAAAGACATGCTGCTAGATTCCCAGGCTAGCCCTCAAAAGCCTGCATACTCCATAATTAAAGGACCGCAATGAAAGGACCAAATTTAATCTCCCCCTGGGAAACCTGGAGGACTTTCCCCCCGACGCCTCATGGACAAGAGCCCCAGGGATGTGACAGGCCTGCCCAGCCTGCTCTGAAGAAGCCACAGTGCATAATTAGCCAGACAGTTCCAAGACTATTAGAAGCAGCGTGTGGGCGTCTCAGGCCTCTGTGATTGGAATCCGGGGAACATGGGGAAAAGAGCCTCCACTGCCCAGTAGCAGAGCAGGTGATGGCAGGAGGCACCTGCCTGGACGTGGAGGCATCCCCATCTAAGGAAGGCTTGGGAAGGAAGTCAGACTCGAGGAGGGGCTGGGGAAGGCCAGGGAAGCAGTCAAGCTGCACCCTCAGCTGCCACACACATTGTGAGGACGAGGTGGCCTGCGAGCTTGGCTTGTAGGGAGAGGTATGAGAGGCAGTTAACCCTGGGGGACACACATGTTTAAAAGTGGTGCTTTCACATTTTTTAGAGCCCAGTAAAGGACTCTGATCCCCAGGGCAGATTCCAGGGTGGCAAAACTTGGCCCAACGCCCAAGACCCATGGAAAGAAATTTGGCATTTACATGCTGAGGACACGTGGCTCCCTTAGAGGTGGCAGAAAGGATAAGTGCTCTTCTAGGGGTGACTGGAACATTCTACTTTTTCATTCAGCCAACAGACGTGGATGGAGCACTATTATGGATTAGACAGGGAGGAGCTGGTGCTCCAGTCACACGGCCAACAGGGGGCAGGAGCTAGCTGTCAATATCTGACCAGGCTGAGCAGACAGGATACCTAGCTCCTTCTCACCGCTGACTTCTGCGGGGGAGTTAACCTCACTGATTCAGAGTCCACTGAACAAGGCCGAGCAAGGCCAGACATTCAGGGCTAACAAGTGTGGGCCCCAAGCAGCTCCTCGTGGCTCCTGTGGATCTCAGCAGCAGCTGAATCAGGGGCCTAGGGCACCACTGGGAACTCGGGATGGACAGTTTGAGGAGAATCTCCCATGCCTCAGTGCGCCTGAAAGAAGGTGACCACGATGCCGTGCTTCTTACTCAAACTTCCCCTTCTGCTAGCGAACTCAACTGCGACTCCACTACTTGCAGCTGGAAAAGCACCTGTTGGTGACAGGAACCGTGCGAAGTGGTGAGCAAGCCAGACAGGCCCCACAGAGCTCCCGAGAAATAACAGCACTCCACAGTGCAGCATTTGTGAAGAGCAAGACAAAGTGACAGATGATAATACGCTCTTACCTAGACAGTATTCAAAAACACATCATAGAACAAAGATGGGAAGGAAATAGTTCCCAAATCAGGTCAGGCCTTCCCAGGGAACATGACTGCTTTGCATCCTGCTCTTTTTCTCTGTGACACTTACCAGAACTATGATTAGTACGTATTCGCCCAGAGTGTGACCAACTCTCCCACTAGAATGTCAGCTCCATAATGGTAAAGATGGTGATGTATATTCACAGTTTTTGCTGAATCCCCAGCATCAGACAGAGCGTCTTGCCTAGAGTCACATTTAATAACTAGTGTGAAATGAATCGACAATGAACATCTTTGGTGAGCTTTACAAGATTTTTATTTTTCTTTGCAAACAATTGCATTCTCTAATTTCTTTATAATGAACTTTACGACTTCTAAAATCCAAAGTAAAAAAACTCTGGGAAAAATACATGAATCACAAAGCCAATCATCAAAATTGGAAGGGACTTCAAGAAATCAGGCTTCTGATGGCAGAGGGATGGACTGGGTGAGGTGAAAGTCAGTTCCAGGTTTCCAGAGGCAGCTGAGAACCTGAAGTAAACCTGAGCTAAGCTGACTTCTCCTTTAGTTCAAATCCTCGGCCACCTGGCATACCTGAGCAAAGTCACACCACAGGGCAAGAAAAGTGGGGACACGGTATGAGAAGAGGACCACACACAAAAAGAAGACAGAAGACTCCTCAAGCAGAGGCCACAGACAGATGGCACAGAGGCGCCCAGCACACTGCGGCCCGCGGTGTTGTGCACATGAGATGCCCAGCAATTCACCAACCTGAGAACAGGAAAGACCTGCCCCACAGGGCCTGCCCTCCCTCCAAGGCAAGGGCTTCTCTCACGTGATTCTCCCATTCCTGTCCCCTGGCTGCCCCTGCGGCCTCTGGAGGTTGTGGCCTCTAATACGAAGTCCTTTCACTACAGTTCCTTCCCTTTAGGAAATGCCTTTGAAAGCGACAGACGAATGTGCTCACATGTTCCCTTATTCTATGGGAGTGAGCGGTGACCTCACAGACAAGAACTCGTGAGGCCCTGAGGAGGAAGATGATTTCTGCCTCCAGAAGCCCTCGGGGTTAACCTGGAAACAGGAGAAACAGAGGTGAATACCTTGAGACCAGTGTCAACAGGGGCTGAGTTCAGAGAATGGATTACACCCGGGGCTGGTGCGGTCCCAGGAGGCTTCCTGGAGGAAGCAGCTCAAGGCGGTCCCTCTCTGCTTGTTCACATACGGAGCACAGTCTGGGGTTTGTTACACTGAGCAAGTTTGACACTTAACTGTCTACCGTATTCCTGGCCCCGTCAGCACTGCTTGGTCCACACCTAACAGAAGGACAACCCTCATGACCGACGCACTTACAATGCCATGGATTTGGGCCACCTTGTTGCACAAGTCAGGACGCCACTTCTGAAGAGCCAGATAGAAAGGATTTTTCAGGAGGTCTTCATCATACAGAGCCATATGGACTTCAGACCAGGCAGAGTGGGTCTCCTGGGACAGGGAGGAAAAGGCAGTAAGTGACCACTTCACCTTTATATAACACACAAAAGTCTTGATCTGGCAATTTCTAAAAAGCACCCCTGACGTGTATGATTCTATTTTACAGACTTACGCTCCATCAGGAAATATCAAAGACAACTCACCAATTCCAAGATGACCTTTCTCTGATTAAATGTACAAATTATGTTCAGAAAATCTTGTTAAACTCCAAGTCATTGTAAAAGTAAAAATGACTACTTTTAGAACAACCTACATGACCAAAATAATGACATTTTAAAGATATGCATATATTTTTAATGAAATACTTTAAGCATATAGAAAAGTACAGAGTAATTATGCAAACCTACCACCCAGAATTACCAAATCCTAACATTCTGCCATATTTGCCTCAGATTTTCTTTAGGAAATAAAGTAGACTGGAATCCCCCACATGCCCCTCCCTGATCCCATTCTCTCCTCCCCTTTCAGAGGCAACCACTCTCCTGAAGTTACCATGCATCCATGTTGCTCACGTTTCTATTCCTTTAACACTTAAGTATTCATAAATAATATAAAATATTCATTTATG
Source organism: Tapirus indicus (assembly GCA_031878705.1). Lineage (NCBI taxonomy): Eukaryota > Metazoa > Chordata > Mammalia > Perissodactyla > Tapiridae > Tapirus > Tapirus indicus. The sequence continues at coordinate 4,040,418 of CM062926.1, forward strand.
GGCATCAAAATTTACATAAATGGTATCACAATATAAGTATTCTGGAACATGCCCTTTTCAGTCAACATCGTGTTTTCAAGTTCTGCCCATACTGATCCACACAGCTTTCATTCATTCACTAATTTCTGTTGTATAGTATACTAATTGTATACTATAGCATACACTTCATTCATCTAATATCCTATATTTAAGTCGCTCCCACATTTTCAGCATTATGAACAATGTTGGAATGAACACTCCTATACCCTCAGGTGTTCCTTGAGCCCATATCTAGGGACATCCCTAGGAGAGGCACTGCGGAGCATCCACCTGCACCATCACCGATGTTGACAACACTGGACCACTTTCTACCTCCATGACAAGCGCATGAGCATTCCCCTTCGTCACATCACATCCTAGCCAGCACTTCTTAGCACTGTCCGATTATCTCATTTCTGCCAGTCTGTGGGTATAAAATAGTATTTTGCCGTCTTTAATTTTCATGTCTCTACTGAAATTAAACATCATTTCCTTATTTTCATAAATTACCTTATCATATCTTTTGTGCACTTTTCTAGTGGGTTGTTGGGCCTTTTTCTTATGATTTAGAGTTCTTTACAGATCTGGATACTAAAAGATGTTGCGAATATCTTCTCCCAATTTGTGACTTGTGTTTTCATTTTTTCAAATGGGTGTTTTCAGAAACAGAAGTGTTTGATTTTAAGGTAGCTGAACTTGTCAATCTTTGCCTTAATGGTGAGTGTTTTCTGGATCTTAAGAAATCCTACTATCTGGCATGCCCCTTTGCAAAGTGACTTCACTGTTCCCCCATCAGAATTCACCACCCCTTGAATCTGAGCCAGCCCTGTGAAATGCTTTAACCAGCTAACAGAGAGAACAGATGCTCTATGATTTCTGAATCTCAGCCCCCAGAGGCCCTGCAGATCCCACTCGCACTCTCTTGAGAGTGGCACCAAGACCACCATGCTATGAAGAAGCCCATGGGATGAAAGACCATGGGGGAAAAGAGAGGGCCAGGTAGTCCAGGGAGCACAGGCAACCCACCAGCTAAATGCAGCCACGTGAGTGAGTCCAGGTGGCACTAGCAGAAGAACCACCCTGCCAGCCCACAGAATAGTAGGAAATAATAAATTGTGGCAGTTTTAAGCCACTAAGATTTGGGCTGGTTTGTTATGCAGCAAAGGTGGCTACCTAAAACCACGTCCTTTCCAACTCCAAGGCCATAAAAATAATTCCTACAATTTTTAAGAATCTTAAAGTTTCTCATTTTTAGTCTTCAATGCATCTTTAGTTTTATATATTTGATAAATCGAGCATCTAATTTAATTTTTTTCCATATGGTAAGCTGTCTTAGCCTGTTTGGGCTGCTATAACAAAATACCATGGTCTGGGTGGCTGTTTCTCACAGCTCTGGAGGCGGGGAAGTCCAGGATCAAGATGCCAGCAGATGTGGTTCTGGGTGAGGGCCCACTTCCTGGACTGTAGATGGCCGCCTTCTCATTGTATCCTCACACAGCAAGGAGAGAGTTCTCCTGTCTCTTCCTCTTTTTATAAGGGCATCAATTCATCACGAGGGCCCCACCCTCATGGCCTAACCTAACCCCAGTGAGATCCCAAAGCCCCAGCTCCGAATATCACTACATTAAGGATTTGAGCTTCAACATAAGAATTTTAGGGGGGGTCACATTCAGTCCATAGCACAAGCCAATTATCCCATCATCATTTTTTGAATAGTCTATCCCTTTCACACTGGCCGATAATGCTACTTTCGTCATACTCCAAGTATCCATATGTTTGGCCCATTTCTGGGCTCTACTCTGTTTCAATGGTCTAAACCAGCACCATCCAACGGATATATGTGAGAAATGTAATTACATATACATTATGCTTAATTACATATGTAATTTTAAATTTTTTAGTAGCCACATTAAAAAAGAAACAGGTGAAATTAATTTTAATAATATACTTGTCCTAATATATCCAAAATATTATATTTTCAACATGTGATCAATATTTAAAAATTATTAATGACATTTTACATTCTTTCTTATTCCAAGTAAGTCTTCAAAATCTGGTGTGTATTTTACATTTATGGTACTTCTCAATTCACACTAGCCACATTTCAAGTGCTTAGGAGCCACATGTGACTAGTGGCTATCACATCGGACACAGCAGGGCTAGACCACATTACTTTTCATGACTACAGTTTCACAATATGCCATGATACCTCATAGAAAAAGGTCTCCTTCCTTGTTCTCCAAAATTGTCTGGTTATTCCTAATTCTTTACAATACCACATGAGTTAGAATCAGTTTATCAATTCCATGACAAATCCTATTGGGATTTTTATTGAAACTGCACTAAACTTATGGACTGGAGAATCAAAATCTTTATAATAATGAATCTTATCATCCATGAATATGGTATGTCTTTCCATGTATGTCTTCTTCTATGTCCTACAATTAAATTTTCTCTATAAAGATCATAGATTATATACAACTTTCATTAGATATTATTTATATATTCCATACAGATTTGCTCCTGTGGTGAATGAGCCCTCCATTGCCCCTGGTCTGCTCCCCTTACCACACAATAGTGTGATTTTACTGAGTTATGACTTGCTAAAGGCTCAGATAGCATTTTTTAGCAATAAAGTATCATTTTATTAAGGTATGTATTTTTTTTGTCATAATGCTATTGTACACTTAATAGACTACAGTATAGTGTAAACATAACTTCTACATGCACTAGAAAACCAAAAAATTCGTGTGACTTGCTTTACTGGGATATTCTCTTTATTGCAGTGGTTTGGAACTGAACCCACAATCTCTCTGAGGTGTGCCTGTATGAAAACTGGGCACAGAAAAGGAATCCGAGTTCTAGCCATATCATTCCACCTCCATCTCAGGCTGTGCAATGGAGAATATGAATACCCTCTTGCAGGATTCCCATTTACACACCACCTTCACTATTTTCGCCATACTGCACACCAATGTACCACCACTTACTGCTGGCCCACCTAGTGCCTTGGTGAGAACTGGAAAAAGGCATCCCATCTTCCCAGTCCCGCAGTCCTGTACCAGGACACATGGCTTGGCAAGCAGCTCATGTGCTATATCAGCCCCAGTTGGCCAACACCTCCCCTCCCCCGGGCAGGGCACGTATGCAATGAATAACCTGCACAGCTGTACACAATGGCTCCATTGTTAGTGTCTGACCTTTTCCTTTAAACACCTACTCCATTTTAAAATTTATTTTAAAAAGAACCCTATTACTACTTTAAATGGAAACACCGTATCACTTCCCATAAAGAGAAGATAATCTTAAAATTAAAAGTTATAAAAACAATTGACATTATTTAGAACCTCACTAGATACCATTGCCTGCCAAAGGTTATGAGCTTGGCCTGAGGCCTCTTCTCTTCATTAAAAAGAGAAAATGAGCAACTATTAAAGAGCATCAAGTAAACTTATCCTTGATACAACAGATGAATGAAATATAAATGAAAAACTGAATTACTTTCTCACTATGTAACAATATTCCAAAATGCCTCCTTGGGAAAACACCAGAACAGTATGCATAAGTGCACTATGAATTCTATCCCTTATGGCTAATGATAAAAACAGCCACCATTCGAGAGCATCCCTGGCCCAGCCACTGTGATAACTTCTACACATCCTCATCCCATTTTAATGCTCAGGATAACTACAGGTACTAACTATAACTAACGCTCACAAGTAACTATAGGTATCATTAGCCCCACATCGCAGATGAAGAAACTGAGTTCAGCTGGCCAACTCGAGGTTACACAGATGTCAGAATTTATTCTAACACCCATCCCTTTAACCACTGCACCCATCATGTAAGACAAATACGTCTGGATCAGGGGTTATTTCATGAGGCACAGACACACAGATTCTATACTTCACTTTCTCCAAAGGCAAAGTCCCCCTGACAGGCACACAGAATCCCCTCAGTCTGGTCCGGCCACGCTGTCTTGGCCGCGGCCCCTCCTGCGGACAGCCTGAAGGAAGCCCCTGAGCCCCTGCAAACCCTCTTAGGGAAAGATCCTAGCATGAAAATGGTCCATATAATCCCTTCCCGGGCCCCAGACACAGCTCTGCAACAATTCAGGTATTTCAATGTTGAATTCAATTATTACTGGGGCCCAGATAATCCTTTTAGGAGTCCCGACCAGAAGGACTGGATAATGTAATTTTGCTGTGACAGAGCCACAAGAAAACAAAATTCTTCCTGGCTCCTGACATGCTACATGGCAGAGCACAAAAGTAGAGACGCCTGGGACAGAACCCACATGAGAAACAGGATGAGATATGGTCAGAGGAAAGCTGGGAAGGGACATTCCTTCTGCTCCTCAGGCAAGATGCTGGCAGAGCACCAACACCTCTGCCCCCAAGATGGAGGTGACAAGGGCAGGTGTTGATGGAGAAAGTAACAACCTAGCTGGGAGGCAAGGAATGCGCACCAGAAGAGGAGAAAAAACCCCAGAACAGTGCTGGGAGAGGAAAGGACCAGCTAGAGAAGGGAGCAGCAGGGTAGGGGATGGAGGTCAGGAGTCGGGGAGGCATCCCTGGCAGACACCAGAGCAGGGTCAGAGGTTCAGGAAGCAGGAACAGGTTCCTCTGGGCACAGAAAACCTACGGGTAAACTTTTCTGATGGGATGAGAAGATGAGTCCAGGGAAATAAGAAGAATCCAAACAGAGTGGGTCAGAGAGGGGCAGCAAGGTCGCCCTTTGATCATGCCACATCAAAACATTCCGTTCAAATGCGTGAACTGTGTCAACACACAAGACTCCCAGTGAGCACTGCTGGTGAACGCCTGCTGTTTTTCAGTCCCAAGTCATCTGCTTTCTCCTGGACAGCAGTCCTCGCGGATGCCAATGACTGAACCCTCTGTCCAGAAGCAGGGCTTCAAAGAGCTCTGTCCAGCACTGTTCTCAACCCTTCTGTCCAGTGTTAAAAATATGCAATAATCGCATACAATCTGGTGCTTAATACCAGAGTTGAATTCTCATATAGGGGTACATTGAAAATAATTTAACACCCTGACAAGTTTACTTGCAAGAATTAGTTTTATATTTGAAAATAACATGCAAAGTAAACTGACGCTTCCTTGTGAAAATGGAAAGATGAGTGAATCCTCTCATAAAACTCCTTTAAAAAAAAAAAAATTCCATCCCTACCTAAGCTCACATGATGGGATGATTTACAGAAAATCCAGAGAAGTTAGTGAGAGATACCAAATGCCCCTGAACATGAATTATCCGAGGTTACTCTACCAACAGGAGAGCCAGGCAAGGCCTCAAACCAGTATCGGGCGTTTCAGGAGGCGGTGTACACACTCGTGGTTTTGTGGTCTTCAACCGTCCTGCCAGCCCGGATGAGTCTGAGTGGTCAGCAACCATCTGGTGACAGCATGCAGCCTGGCCCAACAGAATCCAGCACAGGAAAGCCTGCGCCTCCCACAGATGCGCTCCCTGCCAAAATCCCGCTGCTGTGGCTGCTCCTCCCGGCCAGGGCCCTGACCAAAGACCCTGACCAGGTGTAGTCTCCAACTGATGAGCAATATTCTCCAGCTGATTTAATTTGTGATTCAGAAGGAAAAGGCAAAGAGGGAAAACTTTCTATTCATCTATGTTTAATACCAAACGGAAGCAATTTGATGATGTAATATATGGTATTATAGTCACTTGTGTCCTTCTGGCCTGTAAAGTCTATGGATCCTGTCCATGTTTTTCTCAAAACTCTTCTTCAAAGCATCCAGACTGCGCCTGGCCACCTGGTTCACTGTAGGCATGCAGTAAGTGTGTGTCCACACCAACAAAATGATAGTGGGTGTCAGAGGAAGCTCAGGTTCCCAGGGAAGGATCAGCTCTCACAAGATCTAGAAATCCACTGCTCACATCTAGGGGAGGGTGAGGGGCTGGTCCCAGCCAGCCAGGCAGGCACTGGCAGAAAGCCAGAAATAAAACAGAGTTGGCTAAATGCAGCGACAGCTGGAATGTGGAGGGTCACAGAGAGAGAGAAGGCCTCAGGGCTGGAAGAGGGCTGTGACCACCAGGGGAGTAGGGGAGTTTGAAGGAGCACAAGTGTCCCTCAGAACGCTACTTCATCGCCCTGCTCCTGGAGGTGCAGGCAGAGCCACCAGCACCCATCTCCCTGCCAGCATCTTGGGCAGAAGGGCAGGAGCTCCAAGGGCCACTTCTTGGTGTCTCTCAGATGTGTGCAACTTCAGGACAAATCAGGTCCGGATTCTTCGGGTCTGAATACTTTCCAGGTCTGGTATCAAGCACCGCCTGGTCACATTTCTCTGCTCCTCTGGGAGAGGACGAAGTCAATGGACACCAACCTATTCTGGCAACTCATAAACAGAGGGAGAGCCCCAACAGAAACACTAACAGCGCCCAGACTCACGAACAAGGACCCAGCAGCTGCCCTCCTGAGGGAAACAATCCAGAACTCACAAAGAGGCACAGTGAAGACCTTGACCCCAGGCCCTATGCCGACACTACTGCTTGCTCCCGGAGCAATGTTGCAAGGCGGGATTATTTCAGGTGACAAGCCAAGGTGGGGAGACCCCACCCAAGGTGTTTAACCAACTTCAGAGTCTCCGCTGCTTTCCTGCCATTAGGGCTCTTCAGAAGTGTCTGTTCCTGCGCCCACCTGCACTTCCTCCTCCGAGGCCGACAGGCTCTGCCTCCCAGATCTCACACAACAAAGTGATCTTTCCAACACCAAGGTCTGTGCAGGATTCTTCCACGACTTCCTCTCCACTCTACTAGATGAACTCTCAACTTCTTTTCTTGGCATGGCGGGCCTCTCACTTCTGGTGTCCAGCCCAGCTCTGCAGCCTCATCTCCCTCTGCTATCCCCAAAGCTCCCCAAAGTGATGGGTTCTCCCTCCTTCTACACATTTTATCTTTAAAACTACTCTTCCCCTGTCAAGGACCCCATTCAGCTGGTGGGTGACACAGACCCTTCAGAGAAGAGAATGGCCAGGGCCCGGTGTGCCCAAGCCCTGACCACAACCAGCCGTCTAAAGGACGCGCCTATAGGCAGTCCATTTTCAACAAAAAGGAGTGTACAGACCCAGAGTCCGAACATCTCCTGATGCTTAAGAGTCTTCTTGGAGTAATCTTTACCCAACAGGACCAGGACACCCCGTCCCGCGAGAGGCGGGCAGGCCGGCGGGGATTCCCTCCTCCCTCTCCCGCGCCTTCATCACCCCTGGGGACCACAAAACCCCGGCCCCAGGCGGCGGACCCCCATCCACAGGCTCCCCTCCACCCGCCCGGCCAGGCCGCCCGCAGACCACGGAGGCCACTCAGGGCATAAGCGACGGCCCCGCCCACTGCCCCCAACTCTGAGCTCCCGGGACCCCGGACCCGCAGACCCGTCCTGGAGCCGCGGGGCTCAGAGGGCGCATTCTTCGCCACCCCCACCCCAACGGACACGAGGGGCAGAGCGAGCCCGGCTGCGCACCGGACCGGGAGAGCGCGGGCGGGGCAGTCCACCCGGCGAGGGGCCGGGGCCCGGGGGCCGCCCGCCCAGCCTGGGGCGCCGGCCGCGGAGAGGAAAGAGCCCCTCCCCCTTCCCCCGCCGGGGCCCCGCCCGGCCTCCGGGCCCCGAGGCGCAGCCGTCCCGAGGGAAGGCGGGCGCGGGAGCAGACCGGAGAGAGGACACTTACTTCAAAGGCTACATAGTTTCACTCCCTGCCCTTCCCGGAGCGGCGGCGACACCTCTCGGTCCCTAGGCTCAGACCTCAGCGCCCATGACCCCAGTGCGGCGGCTCGGCTCCACCGCCCACCCCTTTACTCCCCCGTTGGGCGGAGCCGCCCCTCAAGGCTCCCGGCCAACCCAATGAGCGGCCGTCCTTATCCAGAGTGACGTGTGCGCAGGGCAATCACGGAGCCCAGCCAGCCGAGGGTGGGGCTCAGGCGGTGCACAGCGCTTCCTACTCAGGCTGGACCAGCCCAGGGCCGCCGACTGCGCGTGCCCGTGACGCGAGGGGGCGGGGCCGAGAGCAGATCTGACACTAGGGGTGGGGTCCAAGCTCCCTCGCTGGAAAGCGGGCTGGACCCGGATGGCGAGACCCGGGAGTCGTCCGCCCCGGCGGATCGCCGTTTATTGCTCACTTTAGAGGACGGAGGTGCCCAGTCCTATGAGACACAGCACTGCCGTCGCTGGCAGGGTCTGGGAGTCAGGGTCCCTGGGTTCTACCCCTCACTTGCATGGACGTCGCGTAACCTAGGCCCCCTTTTTTACCTGCGCCTCAGTTTCCCCATCCGTAAAATAGAGGAGGGTTGGACCTGCCAAGCGCTAGTATTCCAGAACTTACCGGACTTACGTGGGGTGCGGAAGAGGGGGAGAAGGGGACCTACACGTGACCTCCCCTCGCGGGGCCCCGCCTATCCCTGGTCCAGGGGATGGAAGCGCCCAGTGAGGACGGGCGGGGGTGGGCGGATCCTAAGAAACCCGATCCGGCAGCCCCTGGCAGCGGCTAAGGCGCAGCGCGGCTCGGCGGCCGGCTAGCCCTGGCTTCGGCACCAGAGGAGGATGGAGACCGCAACCCGGGCTTCGCTGGGGGCCACCGTGGAGGCGAGGGCCGTGCAGAGACTCGGAGTGTGACTCCGAGCGCATCTGGGGAGGATGGACGAGGGGGGGACGGGAGGCAGCTAACGGAGTTTCCTCTCTGCTCTCGGCCTGCGGAGGCGCACGTCGCGGGTCCCGAGCGGGCTCCGTCGACAGCAGCGGCAGCGCAGAGCTAGTCTCGGGCCATGAGGAGCTCTCGGGCCGCCCAGCCCGGGGCTGTCGTCGGGTCTGGCCGCGTCCTGCAGCGCTGAGGGCGTGAGGCCGAGAGGGGCGCAGGAGGCCGGGCTGCGCCGGAGTGCATCGCCATGGCGAGGGAAGAGTGCAAGGCGTTGCTGGACGCGCTCAACAAGGCGACAGCATGCTACCACCACCTGGTGCTGACCGTCGGCAGCTCGGCGGACTCGCAGAACCTGCGGGAGGAGCTGCAGAAGACGCGCCAGAAGGCGCAGGAGCTGGCGGTGACCACCCGCCCCCGGCTGACGGCCGCGCTGCGCGACCGGGGCCTGGGCGCCGAGGAGCGCGCCGAGTTCGAGCGCCTCTGGGTGGCCTTCTCCGGCTGCCTGGACCTGCTGGAAGCCGACATGCGGCGTGAGCTGGCGCTGGGCACCGCGTTCACGCTGCACGCGCCACGGCGGCCGCTCGTGCACACGGGCGTGACCGGTGGTGCGGCGAGCATAGCGGCACGCGCCCTGAGCGTCCGCAGCCTGCGGCACGAGGCGGAGCGCGACTTCGACGTGAACGACCTGCACGACCTGGAGCGGGAGATCCTTCAGGTGGGCGAGATGATCCACGACATGGAGATGAAGGTCAACGTGCCCCGCTGGACAGTGACGGCCCGGCAGGCAGCGGGCGCCGAGCTCCTATCCAGCACCGGCGCCTCTTCAGCGGGCGGCGCGTCCATAGAAGAGCGCACGAAGCCCTGCGACCTGAACAAGGCTCTGGCCGCCGCGGTTTTCAGCGCTGTGCTGCTGGTGGCTGTGGCCCTAGCCGTGTGCGTAGCGAAGCTGAGCTGACCGGCCCCCGAAGGCTCCCCGCCGCTACCGCCTCCTCGCCAGGGGCACCTCTCCGGGAAAGATCGCAACCGGGATGGAAATGGGATCTGACATGTTTAAGGGAAGCGTTTCTAAAACCCTGTGTGTGTATGTCTACACGCGTGTTTCAAGCACACATCTCCTTGGGCAGAACGAGGGTTCCTCTTGCTGGCCGGGGAGGAGTTAATTTTGTGCGGGCCGCAGGCGCATTACGGCTAATGTATGCAGGAGCTTGATCCCCTATTAATAGAAAACCGGCCACAGTGACCCCAGATTCCTCCGAGTTAATGGGTTACCGCATGTGCTGCTGGGGCGTGTTTACACTGAGTCTGAGTTAGGGGCCCCCACCCCTGCTGGCGACATCCACTCTCCAGGTGGGGCAGTTTGAAAGAGGGGGTGAGGTCAAATGAACTGTGGACAAGGGGGCTGTTTTGCTGTGTGTAGCTGTTGGTTTTGTTTCTTGGACAAGGAACAAATTGCAGTAAGATGTAAGCAGTTTTTATTACCTTAATCCTGTGGGGCCTAAGCTTAGGAGAGTGTGCAAATAGTAATCAAAGTGCTTTCTCGATGGCGCACGATTGCGCTTCTTGGCGAAATTTTTCCATTAGTCACCAAAAGCGGCTAGAAGAGGTTTGGGGTCGTGATCTCCCGCGCCGGGTCTGACTCGACTTAGGAAACCAGAGAAGGGCTGTTGAACCTGCCTTCGGGGGCCTGGATCCACTGCACACACTCGCCCATGGAAAAGGAACAGTGCAAGCTTTGCGGAGGGCTACATGGTGTTTAAACAGGCGCTGTTTCCTTCACTGGGGCTTATTTTTGTTCCAGAACTAGAACAGTTGTTGATCCTCCTTTGCGGGAGGGCTGGGGAATCCTCTTTGGAGTCCTTAATCCTATCTATCCCTTGGAATTTGCTTGCTGGCCAGTAGGAGAGCTAGCTGTGGAGGGAGTTGCACAGCTCCCTGACCTGGACACTGCCCCCTGAGACGGTAAAGCCGCATCACTGGCGCACAGAGGTTTTGAGCCAATTAGCCCTGAGACTGCGTTAGAATGTAACAGTTTTAACTTGGAATTTAAGAAACTTTTTAAAAACAATCATTTGAAGGAAAAAATCATATAACCACATTGTGTACTATCAAAGTTGGTTTTTTATAAAGGACGTTTTGTCACAAATTCATACTTGCCAATGCGTCAAACATAACGATCTTTACTTATTATATACTTGGGTTACTGAATATACATCTGCATCTGTTTTAAAATCGATCTTGAAGGCAGGAGGTGTCGGTATAAATTCCTGGAACCACAGGTGTGGACTGCAGAAGTTAAGTGGCCCCTGCTTCTTTTCATCACTAAACAAGGAAATGTGGGAAACACCCTGGGTCCCAGGCTGGAATTTACCTGAGAGGAGCCACGACTTCCCACCTGTGGTCCAGAGGGAGCATTGTTGGGGAAGTAAGGCTGAGAAAACAGTTGCATTTAACTCTAGAGATAATCTGAAATAAAACCCAGAGAATTTGGTTTGATTAAAAACTGACAAGGATTTTTTTTTTTTCTTTTTAACCCCAGAAGTGAGAAAGGGGACCAGGAGGAGGGAATTGGCAGTTTTTCACAAGGGCAGGTTGGAGGGCCAAAGGCAGAGACCAATGGCCCCAGAAGTGCTCTCTGGGCACCTGGTCCTAAGGGCCCCCTCCCGGCCTAGCCCACTCCACTCCTCAGCACACGGATTCTAGTACGATAGATAGCAAAAACATGAGATCTGTTTGTGTGTCTGTGATAATGGTTTTAAATGACCCACAAGGTCTTAAGCTGATCAAAAGTTTTACAACAATAACTAATAAAAAGAACTCTTTCTGCCTCATCCAGTCTGGGTGAATCTGAATAGGGGCCATGCCAAATTCTTTTGCACCTGCCTGCCCAGGGTACCTTCAGAGATGACATAGGAAGTTTTCTGACTCCTCTCTTCCTCCTCCCACACACAGCACAACATGGAATCTCTGTCACCTTCCCCAAAGTTTCATTTCTCAGGCAAGAGGAGGGTGGGGCATATTGTGACCCAGTGTTGGGAAATATCCCTAAAAAACAAGCCCTAAATATATTCTTCTGTTTCTAAGACTGTGACTCTCTGTTCTTATCAAGGTGTTTTGGTTCATGAAAAAAAAAATTGTTCAGCAGAACCTATTAAAGAAACAATCCACCAGGTGTTTTGTAGCCCATAGAGAGCAATTGGGGCAAATTTCCTTTTGTCACTCTTTCCACCCACTTGACAAATCCTTGAGTATTTACTTATATGTGCAATCAGATGTGTACCTGATTCTGAGAGTCCTTTGCTCACTGAAATTAGTGATAAAATGTTGCAAAAAAAAAAAAAAGCTGAATTACAATAAACATATTTATCCTGTGGATCTGTTAACCTAAACAACTCTTTGACCTTGAAAATTTTAAGCATTCGTAATATTTGGCATTATTTGGAGTTATAACATTGCCTAATACTACTTTTGCTCTATGATGCAAGCAAAATCACTTTCTGCTTGAAATCACTTTCTGTCTCTCTACTCTCGTTTCTATATATAATTCAAGAGGTCACTTTCTGACCGAAGCCTGATTCAATTTAGATGTTTGATATTAAAGTCATTAATTTTCTAAAAAGATTTGGTGTGATCTTATACTATGATACAAGTGATAGAAAAAAAAATTCAAAATGTTTAATGTAGGGTATATATGATGAGGTCAATGTTAAACCTATGGTAGAGAACATCTACTTTCCCAAATTAAAGGTACAAGTGAAAGGATAGATCTTTACTTCCGAAGTTAAATGCTATTATAAATCTTTTATAGTTAAATATCTGAAAAAAGAAAACATCCCTGGCTTCTCTTTTGGGAAAACAACTCTGCTTTATTTGATCTGAAGAAGACAAGAACGTGGGATATCAAGGCACTTATCATGGGAACTTTGAACTATTTCTATTTTTAAAAAGGACTAATAACATTTGTAGGAGAAAAAATGATGCCTGGCAAACTCTTTTATGTGCTCTAAGAAATGCTTTTCAATGCCTAAAGGGAAAATATTTTTGGTAAATAAAATTAGAGCATAAACTTCATGATTTACCTAAGGTTTACAGTAAGCTGCATAAGATACATGTGAGGATGAGTGACTGAAAAGTAGTTTGGGGTAAAGAGAGTTCTGGTTTGCCTGACTGATAATGCTGCATTTTCCTTTTCAATGTGCACGTTGATACATTTTTAGCTACTTGGTTGCTTTTCAGAATGTAGTTCTCTGTTCTATAAGTGCTTAAGTGTTTGAGCCCCCAAGTGTGAGCCTGTATGTCATCCTGAGAAATCAAGGGCTGTAGGACTGACCTCTGCATTCCTTTGGGGAGTGCCTCCTCCCTCAAGGCCAGACCAGCTGCGATGGGCAGGGGCCCTGCCTCTTTCTCCAAGGACCTCAGACGAGTCACTGACCTCCCTGTGCCTCGCCTCCCTCATTCGTGGAACTGGGGAGTCCCGACTGATTAACTCAAAGATCCCTTCCAGAGCTTAAAACCTTTAACAGAATGCAATTAAACAAGAAAGTGTTATTTTGTGTGTTTGGATTCTTTTGGTTGTTATCGTTAGTTTTGGTGCATGTTGAAATGGAATCCTACAGTTTGGTGATTATTGTCTAAAATTAGTCTGTTGGTAAAATTCCATATGAATTTAAAAAATCAGAATGAACTATGCTTACTGTGAATTTAGTCCACATCAGAATTAGTGGATGGACTGAAAAGCAAATTTGTGTAAATGCTACTTATTTATAGTATTTAAATTAGATTAGGGATTAAAATTCAGACTCTATGTCTGAGTCCAAGAAAGCCTAGCATTTATTAAACAGTTTGTTTTACCCAGCAACTGGGATAACTAAAGTGAGTCTGGTAAATTACAGATGTGAAACCACATCATTTGTCATGGAGGCTGGAAGAACCCTACTCTGAGTAACCTGGTGCCCTGAGCTGTAACTGCATTATCTGCCTGATGTTGGGAAACAGGCACAGCACGGGTTGTTTTGTATGTGGCATCAGATCCAAGGTGGAATTAAAGGCTTCGTGTTGATGGTTTGCATGATGCTTCTAACTAAAATGTTTATTAATAAGTAGAAACTGAAAGATAACATGCAGCATTTATAACTTAGTTGGAAAAGGCACCCTCAATCGTGATTTTTAAAAAATAATCTTCTTCATGCACATTTGAGTTGAAGTGAATGCCCTGATCAACATATTTACCCCTCACAGATTTCATTACATAAAGAGATGTTCAGAAATACCCCAGGATTATAAATCTCCAAGTGCTTTTCTACAATACGATTATACTCATCTTTTAATGCAGGGTGGAATCTGGGAAGAATAGTAGGTTTCCACGTGAACAGTCTTTGGCTGTAGTCAACACAGATCAAAGTCAAATTCAAATACTGTTTCTTTGGCTCTTAGAAACTGACCAAAGGTGCTGGAACTGCCCACATGCCACAGCCCTGTATCCATGAAGACAAGATGGATTCCTGGAAAACCATTCCTCTCTTTCATTGACTTATTTTCATCTCCTTCCACAGAAGATTCTGGGTGTTTTCCTTGCAGGACTACGACATCTTGGGTATCCTTGTTCTTTGGTGTTTAAGTTTAGAATTTTATAACCATAATGGTTAAGTGATGAATGTAAATAAGCCAAATGAGAGCTCCTGTTGGCAAAATGATTTTGAAGAGACCTTTCAATATGCTGTTGCCAGAAAGCAAAGTTGCATGTCCCCTGCCTATGCGTATGTGTTAGGCATATACAGAAGATCTACAAGGAAATATCAAGAAATGAAAATACTCGTTATGGTGGTGGGATTATGAATGGTGTTTTTTCAGTATTTTAATTTAATGTTGTTATATCGTTTTTACAGTAAAAGTTGGAATGCTCTTATCATCTAGAAAACGTTATTGTCATTAAAATATAAATTTTAACAGTTAGGGTCTCAGTTATAATGAGAAACAATTTCAGAACCTTCTCCCAAAGAATCAAAGCAATACACTTTTGGAATCTTACCCCCAGGGAATCAGAAGCATGCTTTTTTTTTTTTAATTGAAGTACAGTTGACATACAATATTGTATTAGTTTCAGATGTACAACATAGTGATTCGACATTTATTTACATTATAAAATGATCACCCTAATAAGACTAGTAACCATCCATCATCATACAAAGTTATTACAATATTGCTGACTATATTCCCTATGCTGTACATTACATCCCCATGACTGACTTATTTTGTGACCAGAAGTTTGTGCCTTTTGTCCCCTTCACCTGTTTTGCCCTTCCACGGGAAACCACCAGTTTGCTCTCTGTATCTATGAGTCTGTTTCAGAAGCATGTTTTGAAATGCAGTATCAAGCCAGAACAGCACCGAGGTTAGGAGCACCGAGTACAGAATAAGGTACACCTGGGTTCAGATCCGCTCTCACTGAAGAAGGTCCTTAATCTCTCTGACTTGTTTCCTTATATTTGCAATGGGAGTAGCAAGAGAGTGTACTTCACAGGGATATTGAGATAAGACTTTTTCTAGGCGCAGCACTCAATAAATGTTGGCGGCCGTTGCTGTTACTACTTATCATACTACTTTAGAAGTCCTAAAAATGGGATGGTTGGGCAAAAGAAACAATATATATGAGAACATTAAACTTTTTATAACTTAGGTAAAATCTGCCAAAAATCAATTTGAAAGTTAAAACTAGATAAACTTGTCAAATGAGAGAAAGTATATTGTATAAAGGTCAAGGTTACAGAGGGAAACTCAGGTTGATCTAGAAGTTGGAATCTGTACCTTTTTAAAGTCAAATTTATTGAGGTATAACTTAAAGATAGTAACATTTCCCCTTCTTAGGTGTGCGACTTTGAGTTTTGACAAATGTATACCATCACGTAACCACCACCACAATCAAGATACAGAATATTTCTGTCACCCCCTCGAGATCCCCCATGTCCTTCTGTAGTCAATCCTTTCCTCCCACCCCAGGCTCTGGCAACTGTTGATCTGATTTCTCTCCCTATAGTTTTCCCTTTTCCAGAATGTCACACAAATGGAATCCATTTTTGAGAAAACAATGTTGTGAACCTTTTTCAAACCCTTCTCAAAAAGCATTTTGAGAAATAACTTTCATGTGGCGATTCTTGGTGCGCAGGATGTAACTGGTCATTCGTGGGTGAATTTTGTTGAACTGCAGTGACAGGCCTTGGTTTCTAGGCAGGTTGAACAAACTTGCCTACTACCATTGAGTCTCCAGCTGAAGTCTTCTCCCTGTGGCTAGCCCTGCAGATCAGGTTCTCTTCCTTTCTTTCTTTTCAACAGAAAAACCTGATAAATAATGGACAAGAAATTAATTTGGGCTCGCTGAACTAGAGACTGAAATAAAAGCCCACTTGGAGCTACAGGTAAGAAGCAACACGACGTGCTTGGAAAGTTTTTTTTCTTTCAGGATTATGCATGTTCTAATAAACCAAATAAGGAAATTTCTTATTGTAAAGATAGCTGGGGAGGACCAGTGGAACATACGCAGGAAGAGTCAAGTGTCCTTAGCTAGGAAGTAATCAACTGTTGTCGTAAACAAAAAGACTCACTCTTGTGACCAAGTGGCATGTGGCATTGCTAGCACTAGTAGGGGATGGCTGTGTGCACTTACTGTCAGGCCTGGGGTAGCTGGCACCGTTTCCCTGGCAGAACAGGGCTGGGCAGAGCACTCTGAGAACGTGATGAGAGGTTTGGAGACCGATTCTGACACTTGCTGACTGTGTGATCTTAAATAAATCACAATGAACTGTCTTTTCATATCTCTTGCCCATTTTTCTACACAATTGGAGGGTTTTGCTCCTCCATTTTTTCTAACTCTTAATTCTTTGTGACAGGCATTACCAATAATTTTTCCAGTTTGTTATATCTTAGGATTTCTTATGTTGTTTTTTGTCACGATAAAGTTATAAATATGGACTGTGTCAAATTGACCGTGCTTTTCCCTATTGCTTCTAGATTTTGAGTCAAAGACTATACAGGAATTTACCTGTTTTCTTCTAATGCTTAGATGGTTTCATTTTTTATCCACTGTGGTAGCCAGCCTCCAAGATGACCCCCAATGATCCCGCCTCCTAGTATTTTCATGTAGTCCCATCCCACATTGAATAGAGCTGACCAGGGTAACAATAGGATACTGTGGAATGATGGAATGTGACTTCTGAGGCTAAGCCATCAAAGGCGCCATGGCTTCTGCCTTCCTTTCTCTTGGACCACTCTCTCTGTGGGAAGTTAACTGCCATGTCTTGAAGACATTTAAGCAGCCCTATGGAGAGGCCAATGTGGTGAGGAACTGAGGCCTCTGGCCAACAGCCTTGTGAGTGAGACACTGTAGAAATGGATCCCCTAGTTCCCAGTCAAGCCCCGGCTGACATGCTGACCACAGTCTCACTGGAGATACTGGGTCAGAACCATTCAGCTAATATGCTCTCGAATTTCTGATCCACAGAAACTGTGAGATAATAAATGTTCATTGTTTTAAGCCACCAAGTTCTGGAGAAATTTGTTAATATTAAATAGATAAGTAATATATCCATAAGTTAATTTTTCCTGTGAGCAGAGCACATTAGATTTGGATATGATATTTGTATCTCTTTTGCTGCTCAGGGTCTGTTCGTTGCTTCTGTTCTGGTTCTTAGCTACATTTCAGATAACTGAAGTTACAGGATGTGATATCTGGATACATTCACCAACTGGCATGACATCATTACATCCTCCTAAGTAAGACGACAGGCTGTGTGCAGTTTTGGAGACTGTTCTGCGATGGTTAAGATTCAACCAAAGTGCATCATTTTGCTAAGCACTCCAGGACTTGATCATCTCACTTAAAAGCGACCAGCTTTTGGGAAAACCAGCTGAGACAGAAATAAACATTTATACTTACAAAACAATGGTGGTTGTTTTACAGTGAATAGTGTGTCTTAAGACGCTTAACCCCTTTGTGAATGGTGTCTCATCTGTAAAATGGCAATAGCTATTTCCACCTTATAGGGTTTAGTGAGGATTATACATAATACTTACAAAATTCCTAATGCCTCACACTCAGTAAGTGTTTAGTAAATATTATTACTCCTGGGATTGAAGAGCAGTTACTTCAATCTTCCAAGCTAGAACTTTAACTCCTTCCTCTCCTTTGCTCTGCGTATTCAACCAATTACCATATTACATCAAGATTAAATACTCTCTTAATAAAACCCTTCTCCCCACCTCACCCCCTCTCCACAGCCACTCTCTTAGTTTAGGCCCTCATTATTTCTTGCCTAGTGCATTCCATAGGCCTCCAGTCCAATCCAACTGAGTCTCCATGCTGCTGTCAGGGTGACCTTTGAAGATATAAACTTGATTGTGTCACCACCTGTCACAGCTTCCAATGGCTCACAGTACTGGGATGACCTGGGGAGTAGGGCATTGTTCAAATACAGGCTCCAGGGTGCCACCCCAGACTCTACAACAGATTCTGAAGTGACTGTCTCAGAGCAGAAAGCTGCATGCAGTCGGGAAGCAGTTCAGGGAGGGGGTCCCCAACTGTGGATTCTGTGGAGACTCAAGGTGGATGAAAGTTGGCAGACCCTCCCAGTAGGACATGTGTCCTCCCTTGGCCTCCACATGTGCTTTCCTCAATGTGTGGCCCCATTCTTTGCTTCTGGAATGCAGTCAGTACACAGAGATTTGCACCTTTAGAAAACGAAGCTAACAAAAATCAACCTAAATACTGGTGGTGCCATCTGTGGATGCTCCCCCAGGAAGTAACCCACAACAAAATGATAGTCTGTAGGGGCCTGCCCGGTGGCGCAGTGGTTAAGTTCGCACTTTGACAGCCTGGGGTTCCCGGGTTTGGATCCCGGGAGCCAGCAGATCCACTGCTTCGCAGCCATGCCGTGGCGGCGTCCCATATAAAGTAGAGAAGATGGGCACGGATGTTAGCCCAGGGTCGGTCTTCCTCACAATAAAAAAAAAAAGTTTGTAAATGTGGCTCAGCAAGAGTATAGTCTATAGCTCATCTAAAGACATAACGAATATGTGAGATCAATTATAACAGCAACCCTGAGAGAAGCTGTTGGCAGCTGATAAGGAGTTGTAAAAGAGAAGACTCAAATTTAAACAGCATCTTTCTAAGACACGGTCAAGTTTCTCTTGGAGGTGGGAGTATTTACAGCCACTGAAAAGGTGGGGAGGAGAGGAACTCCCATCTCTAGGCCTGGATTAAACATCTCCCAAGAAAATGAAAATCATCAAATGACCGAAGATGCTTAAGGTGGTCCCGAGTGCCCTGCTAGTAAAAGGTGTCTAGAACACAAGACAGACTACCCCGGGAAGCAGGAATTCAAGGAGGATCCTTCACACTCAGGCTGTGCAGTAGGAAATTTTTATTTGGCACGTGGTTCACCCGTCAGTTTCTTACTGGTGGCGTTCACGTGAGCCTGCAAAACTCAGACACTTGCCTTTTGGACCTCTCGGTCCTCCCACCCCCAAAGGAGACACACCCTCGTGTCGACCCCCGGTTTGAGGGAGAAAGTCCTAGTTCTCAGGTGTTGATGGGATAGGTGTCACGAGACCTGGGTTTGCACTGCACTTTTGCCGCGGCACATCACGTGCGCCCAGAGGCACTCTTGCTCTTGATCCGAGTGCCCTGAGTGGGGATGAGCCGCATTCTTTCCAGGCGGCTGTGACAGCCCTCGTCCCGCGAGAGTCAGCTGGCGGGGAAGAGCGCACTCGAGGCGACGCTTGCTCGCGCCGGCGCCACGCCCCTCCGGCAGGGGCCGGTGAAGGACGAGCAGCCGGGCTCACCGAGCGCCCGGCGCCCGCCTCGCTCGGAGTTCATCCCGCCAGACACGGGCCTCCGTCCTCAAGCCCGGGAAGACCGCTGGGGGCGCGAGCTCCCGCCGCGCCAGAACCCGGAGCCCGGAAGCCGCGCGCCGCCGCCCGCCATGAGCGGCCCCCTGCGGCCGAGACCGAGCAGCTGGCGGCGGGCGGCCTCCGTCGTGCTGGCGGCGGGCTGCACGCAGCCGAGGCCCGCCGCCCCGTCGCCGCCCGCCCAGGGCTTCCGGCTGCTGCTGCTGCAGCGCTCCGCGGGCCAGGGCTTCATGCCCGGGGCGCACGTCTTCCCGGGCGGCGTGCTGGACGCGGCAGACCGCTCGGCCGAGTGGCTGCGCCTCTTCGAGCCGCACCACTGGCCGCCGCGCTTCGGCCTGGGCCCGGCGCCGCCCGCCGCCGCCGACGGGGCCGCCGCGGCGCTGCCGGATGACGTGGCGTGCCGCATCTGCGCCATCCGCGAGGCCTTCGAGGAGGCCGGCGTGCTGCTGCTGCGGCCCCGGGGCTCGCGGCCCGCCGCGCCCGAGCCGGGCTGCGCCCTCGCGCCGCCGCCGGGCCTGGACGCCTGGCGCGCCCGCGTCCGCCGCGACGCGCGCCACTTCCTGCGCCTGTGCGCGCACCTCGACTGCACGCCCGACGTCTGGGCGCTGCACGACTGGAGCGCCTGGGTCACGCCCTTCTCGCACGAGAGCGGCCGCCGCTTCGACACGACCTTCTTCCTGTGCTGCCTGCGCGAGCCGCCGCCCGTCCACCCGGACTTAGCCGAGGTGGTGGGCCACCAGGTAGGGCGTCCTCACGGCGCCGAGCGGGGAACCGCAAGGACCCGAGAGGGGGCACCCGGCCGGCCGCCAGGCCTCCCGATAGGCCGAGCCTGGCAGCCGGAAGTGACTGAACGGGCAGGGGGCGCGGGCAGGGCGGCCCTCAGCGCTGCAGGCCGCAGCCAGGACCTTGGTGAAGTGCTCCCTGCTGTCGCCGCCTCACAGCCCTGAGGCCTGGACTCTGTCTCCCCAGCGGGTCACTGCGCGGATCGCTGCTCAGGCGCCGGCTCGCTCCTAAACGCTTCACACGCGTTAACTCATCTCTTCCCACGGCAGCTTGGTTCTTTTTTCTTAGAGAACCTACTTTATGTGATTTCAGTCTTAAGATTTATTGAGACTTGTTTTATGGCCACGAATACGGTCTATCTTGGTGAATGTTCCCTTTGCACCTAAAAATATGTCTTCTGTGTTTGAAGGAGTGTTTGTAAAAGTGTCAATTAGGTTAAACTCTTTGGTAGTGTCTTTCAGATCTTCCATATCAATTACTTGTTACATCAAATAGAGACGAATGCTGAAATCTTCAAGGAATTTGTCTTTTTCTCTTTTCAGCTCTAACAGGTTTTGCTTCGTGTATTTTGAAGCTCCCATGTAAGGTGCTGCATAGACATTTAGGGCTGTTAAACCTTGACGGATTGACCCTTTGATTATTATGAAATATCCTTCTTTATCCCTGGTAGTGTTCCTTATTCTAAAATCTGAAGTTTACTCTGTCTGATACTAAGATAGCCACTCTACTCTTCTTTTAATTAGCGATAGCATAGTATATATTTTTCCATCCTTTATTTTTAACCTCTTTCTGTCTTCATATTTAAAGTGTATTTCTTGTAGGCAACATATAGTCTTACTTTTTTACCAATATGACAATTTCTTCCTTTTAATTGGAGTGTTTAGATCATTTATGTTTAATATTATCAATGAGATTAGATTCAAATCCATCATCTTGCTGTTAGTTTTTTATCTGTCTCATTTATTCTTTGCAATATTTTTCTTTTCCTGACTTCTCTTAGATTATTTGAATATTTTTAGGACTCTATTTTAGCTCCATTATTGACCCATTAACTATACCTTTTTGTGGTTGCTCTAGGGTTTGGAATAATGATCTTCCACCTCATGTATAGTGTTGGAATCTTGCAACGATATGCTTACATTTCTCCCCTGCTGTCCTTTATGCTATTGTTGTCATACATTTGACTTTTATTGCTATTATAAACTCTACAATACACATTATTTTTGCCTTAAACAGTCAATGTGTTAAAGACTGTGAAAGTGAGGAAAAAATGTTGATGTCTACCTGCATATATACCATTCTCAGCACTCTTCGTTCTTTTGTGTAGATTTAAATCTACATATGGTATCTTTGTGCCTAAAGGACTTCCTCTAATGTGTCTTGTATTTCAGTTCTTCTCACAATGAATCTTCTAAATTTTGTTTATCTGAAAAATACTTTATTTTGCCTTCATTTTTTGAAAGATATTTTGGCTGGGTGTAGAATTCTAGGTTAACAGTTTTTTTTTCTGTCAGTACTTAGAAGATGTTGCTTCATTATTTTCTGGTATGCATAATTTTCTGACGAGAAATCTGCTTTTAACTCTTATCTTTGTCTCTCTGTATGTAATTTATGGTTGGTTTTGTTTTGTTGGTGTGTGTGGTTACTTTGAATGTTTCCTCTTAGTTTTGGTGTTCAGCAATTTGATTATCATGTGCATGGTTTTCTTTTTGTTTTATTATTTATTTATTTCTTCAAATATTTTTCACTTCTCTCTATTTTCTGGGACTCCAATTACATGTATATTGGACTACTTGATAATGTCCTGTATGTCACTGATACTTTGTTCATTTTGTTTCAATCTTTTTTCCTCTCTGTGCTTTATTTTGAATAGATTCCATTGCTATTTTTCAAGTTCTCTCTCTCTTTTTTTATATAGTATCTAACCTGCTGTAAATACTATCCACTGTATTTTCATATCAGATATTTTTCATCTCCAGAAGTTCCATTTAGTTTTTAAAAAATATTTTCTGTTTCTCTCTTCATGTTCGTATTTTCCTTTATGTCTTTGAGCCGATGGAACATACTTGTAACAGTGGTTTTAATGTTCTTTTCTGTTAATTCCATCATCTCTAATTTCTGGGTCTGTTTTTGCTGACTGATTTTTCTTCTAGTTATGGGTCACATTTTCCTGCTTTGTCATAGGTCTTGCAATTTTTGATTGGATATTGAATATTGTGATTTTTTTGTTGAGCATTGGATTTTTGTCTTTTCCTTCAAAGACTGTTGGACTTTGCCTGGCAGGAGGTAAGTTATTGCAAATTAACTTGATCCTTTTGAGGTTTGTTTTTTTAGCAGTTTTAGTGTAGGTCTAGTAGCCTTTATTCTAGGGCTAACTTAGCTGTGCTTTTAACATGCGACCCTTCTGAGGTCTACTGAATGCCCCTCATATTCAGCAAGGTTTCTTCCCTGTGGTTGGAGGGAATTTGGAAAGTTCCTGGCCCTAAGTGAGCCCTGGGAATTATTAGTCTTAAAGCTTCCAGATAATTGTTCTTTTCTCAGGAATCATTGTTTTCCAGTGTGTGCTGTAGTCTGGGGATTATCTTTGGGCAGAAAGCACTGGCAATGGTAGAGTTCACTCTATTTGTTTTTCTTTTCTCACAAATTACAGTTTTGCATTTTTTGATGCCCAGAAATGGTTTCATAGATTTTGTCCACTTCTCTATTGTTTATATTATGTTGGGGGAAGGTAATTCTAGCAGTCATGGCTGGAGGAGGAGATTCCACAAACAATTTTTTTTAAGAATATTTTATTTCGTTTTTTTCCTGGGAAAGATTCACCCTAAGCTAACATCTGTTGCCAGTCTTCCTCTCTTTTTTTTTTTTTCCCTCCCCAAAGCCCCAGTACACAGTTGTATGTTCTAGTTGTAAGTCTTTCTATGTGAGCTGCTGCCACAGCATGGCTGCTGACAGACGAGCGGTGTGGTTCTGCACCTGGCTACTGAACCTGAGCTGCCAAAGTGGAGCGTGCTGAACTTTAACCACTAGGCCATCAGGGCTGGCTCCATGAACAATTTTTAACCTGGTCTAGGCTGGTGGTTCTCAACAGGGGATGATTTGCCCACTCTGACTCCTGGTACATTTGGCAGTGTCGGGAGACATTTTTGGTTGTCACAGTTCGGGAACTTCTACTCAGTAGAGCCCAGGGATGCCACTAAACATCCTTCAGTGCACAGGACAACCCCCCATAACAAAGAATTATCTGGCCTAAAGTGCCAATAGTGCTGAGGTGCGGAAACAGTGGAATATAGAGCCACACACCCCACCCCACACACCCCCTGAGTTTGAAGCCCAGATTTTCTAGTTAGAGGAGCTGCCTGAGTTTCCTCATCTGTAAAATGAGAGTATGCAGGGTTGTCCTGAGGGTTGGAAGTATTTTATGTAAAGTATTGAGCAGTGCTTTACGGCTCAGAATACTTTACAACAAGTAACCAATAAATGATAAGTTCTGTTAACCTATGGACTGGACTAACCTGAACAGGTTGAATTGTGTGGGCTGATGCCTATTGTTTAACCTTTCATCTTGATTGTTATCTCTGAACTCACTTGTAAGTGACAAAGCAGAATGCTTTGTAAATAACTTAAGAGATCGAGTGGTCCTTTGAGGCCGGAGCTTTGTTTTTCAAAATGCAACCTTGGCCAACTTCAGAATAATCTGAGGTGCTTGTTAAACATAGATTGCTGGGCCTCCTAGATTGAAGATTTAACAGGTTTCTCGGGGGATGTTTAAGCATGTACAAGCTTGTAAACCTTTGGCCTATAGTTACGCAGGCAGAAATGAATTTCAACTCCCTGGGTTTGGGCATGGGAATCAGTTTCACCAGTGTAAGTGGCTATTTAGTAAACCAGTTAAGGAAAGATCTTTTGGGGTATTCCATATTTATTGAATCAGTTCTTTTTATCTAAATGTGTACGGAGGGAAGGTTTAGGAAGGAGGGCAGGTCACAGCAGTGAGGCCACTTAAGTTAAATGGGCAAACACTGTCTGGTTGATACCCTGCTATTATTACACTGGGACTGTAGACTGTCATGCCTCTTGACCTTCCTGAAAGCTCCTATTGCTTCTGACAGTTACCCCCATTGTAACATGTGACACACATCATACTACATTTTGGTTCCTGAAGGCCCCATAAAGCCCGAGAGAACTTTGTCTTGTCCACCACCACATACTCATGGCTCAGCCAAGGCACCCATTTATGGGAGGAATGAATGGGCACTAAATTCTCAATCTGCTGTCGTGAGTTTATACTTCAGAGTCTTCTTTCCTTCCGGAGTGACCAGAACCACCTTGCCTTCTCAGCATCTCCTGCCTTTTATCCTGAACAGCTCTCCCAGGTCAACCCTTGGTGATCTACCCTGGTTTATTCGCTAGTTCTCAGGATCAATGTCCTAATAATCAACCTCTTAAAGGGATCAACCCAGCTTTCTTCTCTGAATCTTTTCCTGTTGTCTCTGAGGAATCTAGCAAGACACATTAATTAATTAATTTTACATCTTCAGTTAGGTCTTGGGTACTAATCTAATGATCTCAAATCTTGCGTTGTGTATGGAATAAACCTTCAGAAATCCTACCTTTGTCTTCCACAGTGGTTGTCTCCGTCAGAGGCAACTGAAAGTTTCGTATCAGAAGAAATTTGGTTGCCACCCCCACAGTTCTATGAAATAAGAAGACTCGAAAACTTTGCCTCTCTCTCTGACTTGCACAAGTTTTGTTTGGATCGTGCATTAGAAGGGACAGAAAGATGGCTGCCGATTACATTATTAACTGCTGATGGGAGGCTCCAGCTTTTACCAGGTAAATGCTTTTGTTAGCATTGCACATTTAATGCACTGGCCCAGATGACAGTACTGCCCAGCACAGAGACGTGAATTACATTCTGTGTTTCACACGCTGTAGCAGTATTAATTAAATAAGGTCAAAGTCTATAAAATATCCATAGTATTTATTATAACCAGTTCTGAATAAGTCTCTTTATAGACACACATATACATTTATGAAATATATTTCCTAGACATTGACAAAGTTCTTTCTCATATATTATCTCACTTTTTGTACTTTAATTTTGAATCGTGAGAACTTGTAAATTGTCGGCTTTTTTTTTTTTTTTTGTGAGGAAGACCAGCCCTGAGCTAACATCCGTTGCTAATCTTCCTCTTTTTGCTGAGGAAGACTGGCCCTGGGCTAACATCCGTGCCCATCTTCCTCCACTTTATATGGGACCCCGCCACAGCATGGCTGACAGGCAGTGTGTCGGCGGGCGACCGGGATCTGAACCCGCGAACCCCGGGCTGCCAAGCGCGGACTAAACCGCTGTGCCACCGGGCGGCCCCCAGTCGGCTTTTTAGAATGAGGGAGTTTGTTGGAGGTCAGTTGCTGGGCAAGTGCAGGATGGAGGTTTTGTGGCGTTCAGAGTGGGGCTTTGTGACCTGTCTTACTTGTGGCTATCTGTCTCAGTTCTCAGAACAGTGGTAATATTTGTTACTTATCCTACAGTGGGCCATTTTAGCAGTTTTGATGTATAAATGATAATTTCTCTAATTTAACCTTAAAATTATTAGAGCAGCTCATATTGAAACATCAAAAATGTATGGATATCAAGGCCAATATTAATACTGACTAGGCTAAAGAGAGTCATGAACTAGTATAAAAGTTATAGTTCATGATGAAAAAATACCAGTCATAAATTTTTATGTGCCCAAAGAAAATTCTTGGCCAGGGACTGGGGAGCTAGGGGTGTGTAAGTATTAAAAACACAAGAAAGAAATTGAGGTAAGCTCATAAAATTAGTGTTATTTAACAAGTATCTCAGCTCCAAATACATGAAATAGATAAAAATAAGTACAGATTTATATGCCATTAATATACTGAAATGTTTTATAAAATAACACTGTGGAATTAAAATACTATTTTTCAGGAGATGAGCTGTACTTAGAAGATTCAGACTTTTTAGAACATCTTTTGTCCACTGAAAAAAAGAATGAAGAAATCATGAAGGAAGGCAAGAAATTTCACCGAATAGTGATAGACAGTCGTCATGTATATAGTATTTATGTGACTGTTCCGTCCAAGTATAAACATGTTTATCCTAAGAATTACGTAGTAAGTAAGAGCCGTTTGTAGAGTACTGCTTATTTGTAAACGGGCCTACCTGATGTTGTCCTAATGAATAGTGAGAGTTGACTAGCTTGCTTGGAACTTAAGGAACTTTGGGCTCATAAAAGTTATAGTATAGTTTTTCATATTTCAAGTGTATTGTGGAGCTCTCTTGCTTATTTTATTCTTTAAACCTTACCGTATCACATAAGTATAAAGAATTAATGATCTTGTTACCAAAACAAGAAAAACAATTTCACAAGCGTTTCCACTTCTGTATTTTTTTATTATCAAAAGTTTAAACAAGGGCCAGCCCAGTGGCGTAGCAGTTAAGTTCGCACACTCCACATCCGCAGCCCGGGGTTTGCAGGTTCAGATCCCAGGTGCGGATGTATGCACTGCTCATCAAGCCATGCTGTGGCGGCATCCCACGTAGAAAATAGAGGAGGATGGGCACAGATATTAGCTCAGGGCCAATCTTCCTCAGCAAAAAGAGGAAAGATTGGCAACAGACGTTAGCTCAGGACCAATCTTCCTCACACACACACAGAAAGTTTAAATAAGATGTTCTACTGCCATTGTCTTTTAACTGTCCATATATTCGCACCTTCCTTGATGTGCCTAGGAGATTGATCCATGAATTCCTTAAATTTTCCACAGAAATTAATTTAAGGGTGTCTGATTACATTGTGAACAGTAGACTGAGATGACCTTCAAGTGACAATGTCGTTATTTTCTTATGTCTTTAGCCTGATGATTAAGATACAACTCTGTTCAAAACCAAATGGCATTACTTACTAGGTTTACCAAATTGGAAACCAATTTCAGTTACTATTTTAAGGAAATAGGAAGCCATAAAAAACTATGATTATTTTTACTCTGGAATGCTATTAATGAATACAAAGAGGTTGGAGAGCTGCAGCATTTAAAGGTGTTTATTAATGATGTTTATTTTCAGTATTTTTAATATGGGTAATTTTTTCACATCCTCTTAAGAGGAATAATGTTCATTGATTAAAGATGAGAAATGGTTAAGACACTAATTCTATTTCAGATCTTGACTATTTTATGCATTGTACAATGGATTTTATGCATTTTCCTTGAAATGTCTTAGTTTTCCTACCTATAAAATAGATGTATTAAATAAAGTTTATGTGTATTATTTAATCCTTCTTAGAGGAATACATTCAGATCAGTGGTTCTCAACCCAGGGCACTTTCACCCTTCGGGGACATTTGGCAATGCCCGGAAACATTTTTGGTTGTCACAACTGAAAGTGAGATGCTACTACCACCTAGTGGGGAGAGACCGGGGTGCAGGTAAATATCCTACAATGCACAGGACAGCCGCCCACAACAAAGAATTATCTGGCCAAGGTTGAAAAACTCTAATCAAGAGTAAAATCTATTTTCTTCAGTAAATAGTTCCAATATGAAAATTTTGAGAACCACAGATACTGTTAGCATTCCATCTGGCTTCTGAATCTACAAAAGTTCTCCTTACTGACTTTTGGCCTTGGGGATAATATTCTTTAATTCCACAGAAAATAGAATGTTACAGCTGGAAGAGACTTCAGTGATTTTGCCGATGAGAAAACTGAGAAACAGATTCATACAGCTAGTTAGTACCACAGCCAACAGTAGAGCCTGATGCTTTGTTGAGCAAGTGACATCTGTTGCCTGTCACCAAAAGCAGAAGTCTGAACACTTCTGCCCACTGCATCTTCGTATCATAGTCACCAAGGAAACCACAACACAGCCAAGCATTGGATGGAACAGTGCTTTACTCAACAGAAAAGAGACAGAGCAAGGTCAGCCCCAGTAGTTCACATCGGTGCCCATGGCCAGCAGGTCCTCTCCCAGCTGCTAAGACGGCAGTTGGCCTTCACGCACCCCTCTGGTGCTGCAGCAGAAGGACCCCATCTCTTCCCTGCAGGGGACAGATACAGTAGTGGGGTTGGCCAGGTGCCATATGATGCACACACTCAAGTAGAGCAAGGGAGCACACGTTGAGTCTGAAGTGGGGAAAGATATTCCCACACAAGGTGACAAGTCCAGCACAGCCTGTGAGGACTCTCTGACTTTTGGCAAGGGAGTGTTCCAGGCCAAAGGCCCATTCCTATGCAGCTGAGAGAGGGTTGAAAGACTGCATGCATGACACTGCCTTTCCCAATACTCCCAGCCCTGCCCCCTCTTTACTGGAGTTATATGGCTCAGTGGGTGATTTTAGGAGATGTAGTGATAAAGCACCGTGACTGGGTTTTCTTCATAAAGATATATTTTTTGTTTTTTTTAATCTGAAGTGACCTTAACTCCTTCCAAGAACTCCTTTTGAGAGACTGTCACATGACTCCCTACCTGTGGTGATACCCTAAACCCTCCAGCCCAAAATAATAGGGTTTCCCTCATGAACTGAAAAAGTGTGCTGTTTTAGGCCCAGCTTGCTAGTGTTTGTGGCATTTATCATATGGTCTTTCTTACCTCCTGTGTTCAAGCTACCTGGGCCTCAGACGTAGAAGCAGAAAGCTGATTTCTTGTCGCTACCCCTCCTCCTAGTCACCTTCCTGCCCATGTGGGTATCTCTACTCCATGCCATCTTGTCCAGGACACAGCCAGGAAAACTCACTTTCTATGATACCATATAGTCACTTAAAACTGCAATTATAAACTGAGGAATAAATACTAAGTTGGTTTATATTTTTGTTCCCTACCTATTTTTGCTGATTCTTTTGGGTGACTTCATAAGAATCCAAAACTGGGCTGGTATCAATATTTCAGGCTAACATGTCTTGTCCTCACAGTTCTTTGTTAATGAAAATAAAACAAGTGGGAAATATAACTCATATATAAGGGGACTTCCTCACTTCTGAGGTTGGGGGAGCCCTCATATTTGGGCATACGTTGTTATTTCATAGTTTCTCCTCGCTCCTTAAACCTCTATTTTTTTCAACCTCTCTGCAACTTCTGACAGTTTTCCACTCCTCCTTGCTCCCCTGAGCCACTCCTCCTCTGTCTTAATTTCTTCTCCTCTAAATGACGTCTGGATGTTAGAGTCCCTCAATACTTGTTCTCTCCTTGGGTGATGGAAGTGACTTCCAGGTCACATCCTTAAAAAATGAAATTGCTTGCCCTCCACTTTCTCTTTTTCCTTCTCACTGGCTGGAAGTGGTGATAACTGGAGCAGCTACCTTGGACCCAGAGACAGAAGCCAGATATTAAGGCATAACTGCCTGCCAGACTTGACTGCTCAACTCTTGCTTGTTACGTGAAAGAAGATACACTTCTGTTTTATATAAGCCACTATATTTTTGGGTCTCTTAAAACACTTTAGCTTGTTCCTTTACCTATAATTTTCCCCTCCTAAGCAGGTTTCCTCAGCAGTCTTCCCTATATCAGAAATCTACCAGTTATTTAAGCTAAAAATCTTAGTCATTCTTGATTCCTCTCTTTCCTTCATTCCTATATCCAAGGTGACTAGCAAGTCCTGTTGATTGTATTATCCACAATTATGTTGAATTTCCCATCTTCTGACCTCTGCACTACTGTCACCTTAGTCCAAGCCACAGTTCTCTCTTACTTAGCCAACTGTACCAGCCTCAGAGCTAATGTCTCCATTTTCATTCTTCCCCTCGCAATGCCTTCTCCCATTGAGCTGGAAAAGTGATCTTGACATTGAAATGTAAGTCATGTCATCTCCTGTCACTGCCCTCATTAAAACCCTTCAATGGCTTTTCTTCACACTCGAAAACTAAATTTAGGGCCGCCTGGTGGCACAGTGGTTTAGTTCACACTTTGGCAGCCCGGGGTTCGCAAGTTTGGATCCCCGGCACCTGCTGACGCACTGCTTTGTTAGCCATGCTGTGGTGGCGTCCCATATAAAGTAGAGGAAGATGGGCATGGATGTTAGCCCTGGGCCAGTCTTCCTCAGCAAAAAGAGGAGGATTGGCAATGGATGTTACCTCAGGGCTGGGGTTCCTCACACACACACACAAAAACTAAATTTACTGTGGCCTACAAGGCCCCACCTTTCTCTCTGATCTCATCATTCACCCCTCTCCTACACTCCCATCAGAAGGGTCTTCTTTCTGTCTTTGACTGCTTAAAGTTATTTCCCACCTCAGAATCTTTGCACATACTGTTGCCTTAAGACAAACTTGGATCTCTGAAGTATTTTTGTTCTTGAGTATCTTTGTTAACTACAGCCTCAGAAAAACAGATGAGGATGGGCATCCAATATGTGGATTATTGGCATGTCTGAAAGAAAATTCCAGAACAAATAGAAGAAAAGCATTATTTAGAGAATAGAATAAAATGTTGAGCTTAAGAAAAATGTTGATCTTCAGATAAAAAGGCCCTGTTGTGGTCAAGGCAAAGTTAACAAAAATAGTTCAATTTCTGGATGACATTTTGAATTTCAAAGCTAATGAATGCACAGATTTTCAAGAAGAAAAGACTGCTCATAAAGATACAAAATCAGGTTTCTGAATGTGTGTCACAGAGTAATAGGATATACTGGACACCATATATAATATGTTGAGGAAAAAAGGCTATGAGTACTCAACAATTCTATATCAACCATGTGTGAAAGCCACAGATAGAATTCTCATTTATATATGGGCTCTGAAGATTCCACCCATCCTGAAAAAATTCACTTGCTAGAAATACTATAGATGACTGAAAGATTAATCAAAATAAAAACTTTTGAAGTAGAAGTGCATAGTAGAAGTCCTGGTGGTGAGTGTGGAAATAAATATAGGAAGTAAATATGAAGGATATGGCTATAAAGTACTGCAAATGTTAAAAATAATTTAAATTTTAACATTTTATTAAAAAACACCTTTTTCATAAAAATAATTTAGTTCAATAACCCAGTTATGTTATCATAAGCAGGAAGAGGCTATGAGAAGAATAAGAAAAACCATGAGAGAAGGGAAACAAAAGGTACAGTTTTGTGATAATAAATACCTGTTTAAGTGTTTTTAAATGCAAAAGTAGCTAGTAGAATTAAAAATAGAATGGTCAGTTTTTAAATTAGCCAAAAACAAAGCATAATCTCTAATGCAAAAGATAGAAAACAATGGAAATGACAACGAAATAAAAGCCAAAAGTTTAGAAAAAAACAATTCAGGTAGAAAGAAATATCAGCCATGACAAAACACAAAAATGGGTTAAACTTACTAATAGATAATCTCAGATTAAATGTCTTAAAATCTAGTTATCTAAAGGAACTAGAAAAAGAAGAATAAAAGTCCAAAGTTTGAAGTAGGAAGGAGATAATAAAGATTAGAGCAGAAACAAATGAAATAGAGTCAGGAAAACAATAGAAAAGATCAACAAAACTAAAAGTTGATTCTTTGAAAAGATAAACAAAATTGACAAGTCAATAAAATTATAAACGAAAGAGGAGACATTACAACAGATATCACAGAAATAGAATCATGAGAAACTACTTTGAACAACTCTATGCCAACAAACTGGACAACCTAGAAGAAAAAGATAAATCCCTGGAAACATACAACCTACAAAAACTGAATCAAGAAGAAATAGAAAATCTGAACAGACCAATAACAAGTAAGGAGATTGACTCAGTAATCAAAAACCTCCCAAGAAAGAAAAGCCCAGGACCAGATGGCTTCACTGGTGAATTTTTCAAGACATCTGAAGAAGAATTAATACTACTCTTTCTCAAACTCGTCCAAAAAATCAAAGAGGGAAAACTCCTGAACTCATTTTATAAGGCTAGCATTACTCTGATACCAAAGCTAGATAAGGGCATTCCAAGAAAAGAAAACTACAGGCCAATATCCCTGATGAATATAGATGTAAAAATTCTAAACAAAATACTAGCAAACTGAATTCAGCAGCACATTAAAAAGATCATACACCACGATCAGGTGGCATTCATCCCTGGGATGCAAGGATGGTTCAACATATGCAAATCAATAAATGTGATACATCACATTAATAGAATGAAGGCTAAAAATCATATGATCATCTCAGTAGATGCAGTAAAAGCATCTGACAAAATTCAACATCTATTCATGATAAAAACTCTCAACAAATTAGGTACAGAAGGAATGTAACTCAAAATAATAAAAACCATAGATGACAAGCCCACAGCCAACATCATACTCAATGGTAAAAAGTTGAAAGCTTTTCCTTTAAGATCAGGAACAAGAAAAGAGAGCTCACTCTTAACCGCTCCCATTCAACATAGTACTAGAAGACCTAGCCAGAGTAATCAGGCAAGAAAAAGAAGTAAAAGGCATCAGACTTGGAAAGGAAGAAGAAAATTGTCTCTATTTCCAGATTACATGATCTTATACATAAAAAAACCCTAAAGACTCCACCAAAAAACTGTTAGAACTAATCAACAAATTTGGTAAAGTTGCAGGATACAAAATCAACATACAAAAATCAGTAGCGTTTCTACACACTAACAACAAATTATCTGAAAAAGAAATAAAGAAAACAATTGCATTTACAATAGCATCAAAAACAGTGAAATACTTAGGAATAAATTTAACCAAAGAGTTGAAAGATTTCTACACTGAAAACTCTAAGACATTGATGAAGGAAATTGAAGAAGACACAAACCAATGGAAAGATATCCTGTGTTGATGAATTGGAAGAATTCATATTGTTAAAATGTTCATACTACCCAAAGCCATCTACAGATCCAATCCATCCCTATTAAGATTCCTACGGCACCTTTTTTTACTGAAACAGAAAAAAATAATCTTAAAATTCATATGGAACCACAAAAGACCTCAAATAGCCCAAGCAATCCACAGACTCATTGACCAGTGGGATAGAATTGAGAGCTCAGAAATAAATCCATACATAGAGTCAGCTAATATTTGACAAGGGAACCAAGAATACTCAATGAAGAAAAGACAGTCTCTTCAATAAATGGTGCCAGGAAAATTGGATATTCACATGCAAAAGAATGAAACTAAACCCCTATTGCTCACAAAAATTAACTCAAAATGGATTAAGACTTAAAGGTAAGACCTAAAGTCATAAAACTCCTAGAAGAAACAACAGAGAAAAAGCTTACTGACATGAGTCTTGGCAATAATTTTTTGGATATGACACCTAAAACACAAGCAACAAAATAAAAAATAAACAAATGGGACTACATCAAACTAAAAAGCTTCTGCACAGCAAAAGAAATGATCAACAAAATGAAAAGGCAACCTATGGAATGGGAGAAAATATTTGTAAAACACATATCTGATAAGAAGTTAATATCCAAAATATATAAGGAACTCATACAACTCAGTAGCAAAAAAAAAAAAAAAAAAAATCCAATTTAAAGATGGGCAAAGGACCTGAATACACACTTTTCCAAGGAAGGTATTCAGATGGCCAACAGGCACATGAAAAGGTGCTCAACATCACTAATTATTGGGAAAATGCAAATCAAAACCACAATGAGATATCACTTCATACCTGTTAGAATGGTTATCATCAAAAAGACAAGAGAGAACAAGTGTTGGCAAAAATGTGAAGAGGGAACACTTTTGCAATGTTGGTGGGAATGTAAATTGATACAGCCACTATGGAAAACAGTATGGAGGTTCCTCAAAAAATTAAAAAACAGAACTACCGTATCATACAGCAATTCCATTTCTGGGTATATATCCAAAGGAAATGAAATCACTATCCCAAAGAGATATCTGCACCCCCATGTTCATTTAAGCATTATTTACAATAGCCAAGACATGGAAACAACCTAAGTGTCCATCAGTGGATGAATGGATAAACAAAATGTGATATATATATATATATATATATATATATATATATATATACACACACACACACATATATATGTACAATCATGCACCACATAACAATGTTTCCATCAATAATGGACTGCAAACAATGACAGTGGTCCCATCAAATTAGTACCGTATAGCCTAGATGTGTAGTAGGCTATACCATCTATGTTGGTATAAGTACATTCTATGATATTCACACAACGATGAAATCACCTAATGATGCATCTCTCAGAACATATCCCCATTGTTAAGCGACACATGACTGTATGTATATAGACAAAATGAAATACTATTTGGCCATAAAAAAGAAAGGAATTCTGCCATTTTCGACAACATGGATGGAACTTGAGAGCATTATGCTGAGGGAAATAAGTCAGACAGAGAAAGAAAAATTCTGTATGATCTCACTTACATGTGGAATCCAAGAAAACCAAACTCAAAGAAATAGAGATCAGATTTGTGGTTGCCAGGCATGGGTGGTGAGTGGTCGAAAGGTATAAACTTCCAGTTATGAGATAAGTAAGTTCTAGGGGTATAACTACATTCTGATGACTATAGTTAACAATACTGTATTGTATATTTGAAAGTTGCTAAAAGAGTTGATCTTAAAAGTTCTCATCACCAGGAAAAAAAAATTTGTAACTATATGAGATGATGGGTGTTAACTTACTATGGTAATCACTTAGCGATATATGCATATATCAAATCATTATGTTATACACTTTAAACTTATGTTATACATTTTAAACTTATACATCAATTATATCTCAATAAAACTGGAAAAAATTAAACCTCACTCTAGTTGTTTAAAAACAATTCTGCAAGAGGGCTAAAAATAAAAAGAGGGAAACAGAAAGGGAGAAGAGCTTAGAGAGTGTTAATCAGATGAAGTAGAATTCAACATAGAAAGCAATAAATGAGACGAGGGTTAATTTTACTTTGATAGCGTATTCAAAATGAAGATGAGAACTTTCTTGCAGTGAATAACACAACATTGAGCTGTGAAAAAAAACACATTAGAAACAAAGATAATCTGACAGATGTATAATATTAGTGGGAACCATGAAGAAGCCTTTTTTTCTGATGGACAGACCAAGTCCGTGAAAGATGGACTGAAATGTCTGGGAAAAACCCAAAGGCAGGCACTTTTGGGTTGAATGCCATAACTGTAACCTCCACTCTCTTTCAACTGTTGCAAAATGTATAAGAAACAAAACTAAAAAAGTTGTTTTCTTAAAAATCAGCCGACAAATGATCAAGCCAGCTTTTGGGCCAAACCTGTTTCTCATTTCTTTTTTGTAAAAATGATGAGAATATTTTAAAACTGAGCAAGTGCAGATGGCTTTTAGAATTGATGACTTCAAGGTAAGATGATTTGAACTACATTTGGGAGAGGAGGGATCTGGAGGGAGGGAAAGGAGGATGTCCTCCTGGGCCCGTAAATTGTGCCAGCTCTGGAAAACTTAGATCAGCTCCTCTACTACCTCTCACCCCTACCAAGAGCACACTGACAGGAGGAACGGATCTGAGCATGACTGGAGGTCTTGCTCTCTGACTCCCCCTCGTGCCACTTCTAATGCTTTGTCTTCTCTCCCTTTCTCCCTTCTCTTGGGGGCTTGAAAGGTCCTTTGGAGGTGTGGAGCAAAAAAATAAAAGAGCAGCTCACTCTCCCCCCAGGCCCTTTGTAGAACCAGAATATCATTCCTGTGATGGGAGACTTTAATAACCTAACATCACCCCCTGGTGCCTGCAAGAGCCAGTCTGCTCATGACAGCTTGGGGTAACTTGTGCCACGAGCTAGCCATATTTGTGATTGACAGTATTAAACCTTCCTGCATTCCTGGAATAAGCCTTACAGCCTAACTTGGCCATGGCTTAATTTTTTTTCATTTGTCCTGTGTTTTACTTGGTAGCATTTTATTTGGGATTTCAGCACCTATATTGATAAGTGAAATTAGTCTGTAGTTCTTTGTGTTATCTTTGTCAGGTTTTAGTACTAGTATTTAACTGCCTTATAAAAATGCATTAGGAATCTTTTCATCTTTTTATGTTGTAGAGTAATTTCTTTTTTATGGAGGTATAATTGACAGATTAGTCTCAAGTGTACAACATAATTATTCAATATTTGTATATATTTTGAAATGATCACCACAATAACTCTAGTTAACATCTATCACCATACATAGTTACAAAAATATTTTTCTTCTGATGAGGATGTTTTAAGATCTACTCTTTTAGCAACTTTCAAATATGCAATATGGTATTAATAACTATAGTCACCATGTGGCTTATTTATTTAGAAATAATTTCTTTAAAAATGCTTCCCACTAGCTTAGGGAGGAGAGAGGGAGACAGGTTACAGGTACAGATACTGACCCTTTCAGCCTCAAGGGGCCTAGGCGGCTGGAGGCCCAGGAGAGCGAGCTTCCATTACAGCAGTCTTGACTCTTCATCCCAGTGTGATGTATGACTATTTCCATTTTCTGAACCATGTTGTGAAAAAGTTAGGGAAACACCATATTGTAACATGGGTTCTAGTCAAAAGAAAAAAATGTCAACCCCACACTAAGAATTGGGAGAAGGCTGTGTTCTGCAACTTCTCTGGGGCTTGGGAATTGTCTCTGGGACCTCCCATTAAGATCAGATCTGGTGTTTTCCCATCTCTTTTTGACAAGGTCTGGAGCCTTCAGCTGCATTGGCCCTGCCAGGTGCCTCCATTGGGGGTGAGGCCCGGTTAGCTCAAATCAGCAACAGGTGAACTCCATGTACCTTGCAGCTGCGTTCTCCTCCTGACTGGAAATCAGCACACCTCTCCTCTCCAACTGTCCTGAGACTTTAAGCACATGATGTTTGACCCCATGAAGCCAAACTCACTTTTAAAACTGGATGCTCATATGAGCATTGTTTCCCAAAGATATAACCCCATAATTGCTGTGCTCTCTCTAAACTGTGGCCATCTTTTGCCATCTTGTTGGTTCCTTTACTAGCAAATGAACACATTTTGACATGAGCTTAAGACATTTTTTTTTCACAATTGAAATATTAAAGAATTCATCTGTAAAACCACCTCAGCCCAGCATCTTCTTTTAGCTGTGGTTCCTGGGATTTTTAAGGACTATTCTACTTTTTCTTGTTTGTTGGCTTATTCAAGTGTTGGAGAGACATTCCTAAGGCAGTAAGGAAAGCTAACCCTCCCTGAGTGCTTTTCGGGTGTCCTTTGTTTCACATAGCGTGGCCTCATCCAATTCGGAGAACCACTCTGCGAGTCCCAACCTTCAGTTGGGAAAACAGAGGCTGCCAAGCGCTCAGTTTAGAGAACCCTGAGGGGCCGCAAAACCCAAAAATACACCTTCGGGCCAGCACCCGGCCCCGGAGGCCGCAGTTTGCAACCTTAGGTGGTGACAATAATGCCCGTGACGGAGACTCGGAGAGCCCTGGCCTGCCCGCTGAGGACCAGGTGGGAGGAGAGCCGAGACCGGAAGCCGTCACCGCCGGTGGGGGGGGTGCTGCCAGGAGGCCGGCTAAGGGGCAGTCGGAGGGCAGCCACTGTGCCCCCAGGACGGGTAAGACGGCGACAGGAGTGCCCCCGGGCCCTCGGACGTCGCGTGAGCCGGGCGCGGCGCGAGCCACGTGACGCCTCGGCCGCGCCCCGCCCCGCGCCCCGCGCCGCCCCCCGCGCCGCCCCGCGTCCCGCCCCGCGCCCCGCCCCGCGCCCCGCCCCCCGCCGCGGTCCCGAGCTGCGCGCAGGGCGGCGGCCGTTGTCCGGGACGTTGGCGCGCACGTGGTTTCTGGAAGGCTCGAGGCTGGCGCGGGCGGGGAGCCGGCCAGCTTGGAGGACGGAGGGTGTCGCCTGGGGTGCGTGGCGGGCCGGGGCCCTGCGGGGCCGAAGCGGGGCGCGCGGGTGTCTGCGCGGTGAAGCGGGCAGGAGGCGGGGGCCCCACGGCGGCCGGAGGCCCGCACTGTAGGAAACTCCGCTTTTGCGCCAAAAGTTCGCTGTGAGTGAGCAGCGACGGGAAGAGCGGCGAGGGGTCGTTCCAGGGCCGCGAGCCCGCCGGCGGCAAGGCGCAGGGAAGATGCTGGAGGTCCAGGTGCTGAAGGTGAGCCAGCGCGAAGCCTCCGGGCCGGCGTGGACCTCTCCCCGGGCAGGGGCCGCCCCGGCAGCGGATGCCGGGCTTTGGACCGGAGTGCCAGATACGTTCCCGGACTCTTAATTTCAGATAAACTACGTGAAATTTTAATTCAGCCGTGGCCATGCACTAATTGGGACACACTTAGAGTAAAAGGTTACTCGTCGTTTGTCTGAAATTCAGATTTAACTGGGTGTCCTGTATCTAACTCTGGAACCTTAGGAGGAGGGACGGGCGGTATCCCTTTCTCCCAGGCACCCCGTCCCGGATCCGCGTTGGGTGAGGGCCCCCTCGTGCCCCCAGTACGTGGACACGGGGACCTTGATCTGTTCTTCCCCCCACGCGGGTCCTCACCGGTGGGTCCCCACTCTCTGGCTCCTCGAGGCTCGCCCTGGACAGGGGCGGGGGTGTAACACTCCTCCAACCCCGCGGCCTGGCACACACGCCGGTCCCGGCTTCACTCGTCGGGGGCAGCCCTGCCCGCGACTCTGGCGGCCCCCCTCCCCACGCGGGCGCTCGGGGCTCAGATCCTCGGAGTGGGGGTGGCGGCGGGGGCTCGCCCCTGGGGCCTGCTGAGCGCGCCGACAGCTGCAGTTTGGTCTTTGAGTCAGGTGAGTGAGTGCTCCTTGGTGATGCAGGAGACTCCGAAGGCCCGAGTTCACCAAGCAGAGCAAAGGGGTGGGTTTCGGTTATTGGGAAAAGGAAATAGAAATCACTTGAAAAAATCATACTTTAGTGGACAGGGGAGAGGGACGTAGCAAATGATGGGATTTTAAAAAACCATCAACATTCCTGTTTTGTCTTATGTAATTTATATGAACAAAGATTCATAGATGTTTGAAGTAGCTGACTCTTAACGGAGGATTTGCTCTGAGACATCTAGGGGTTTCCAGCTGGCAAGCTCCTCTCCACCATTAGTCCTAAATATGCTAGTCCGATTTCTCCTTTAGGAAAAGACAGGGCATTCCGGGGATTCGGATCTTGCCACGTGCAGATCCACTGGGGGAGAACTTTGGCGGGAGGTGCTGGACTCCTACTGCCTGGAGCTTGGGAACCCCTCTTCTCAGATGGACCCAAGAACCCTTTCTCTACCTGCTCAACTCTGGCCTGCCCCCACTGCCGGTTCTTACTGTGCTCACACTGAGCAGTTTCTATCCAATATAGGGATGTTTCCCCAAGTGTCGTGCAGCCACCAGTTGTAGTTCTGCAGATTAATTGAGCTTTTACATGGATAAAAGAGTTTTCCCCCAAGTGTCCATCAACAAATGAATGGATAAACAAAAGGTGGTATATGCATGTGATGGAATATTATTCAGCCTTTAAAAAGGAAGGAAATTCTGACACATGCTACAACATGGATGAACCTTGAGGACATCATTTTAAGTGAAATAAGCTAGATACAAAAGGACAGACACTGTATGATTTCACCTATATGAGGCACCTATAGTAGTCAAATTCATAGAGATGGAAAGTAGAATGGTGTTTGCCAGAGGCTGAGGAGAGGGGGCAATGAATTGGGAGTTACTGTTTAATGGGTATAGAGTTTCAGTTTTGCAAGATGGAAAGAGTTCGGGAGATGGATGGTGATGAAGGTAGCACAAAAATGTGAATGTAGTTAATGCCACCGAATATGGTGAAGATGGTAAACTTTATGCGTAGTTTACTGCAATTAAAAATAAAATTAAAAAAATTTTAATGGTTATGTATTTGTTGTAATATATTTAGAAATGAAAACATAACTAGCATTACAAACCTGTTAGAATGAGGCTAATGAAGACAAAAGTGTTGATTAAAAATACATATTAATAAAGCAGCCCAGACAGTGTGCAGTTGTGTCGGAAGTTAGTAAGGCAGAGTGCAGCGAGACTGGAGTGGGGGTGGTGGACGGATGGGCTTGTTCTCTCCGAAGGGCTGCAAGAGACAAGGATTGGCCATGTGGTCCTTGATCAGAAAGAGGAT
Source organism: Tapirus indicus (assembly GCA_031878705.1). NCBI lineage: Eukaryota > Metazoa > Chordata > Mammalia > Perissodactyla > Tapiridae > Tapirus > Tapirus indicus. The sequence goes on from CM062926.1 coordinate 4,080,773, forward strand.
CAGCACGAGGGAAGTCCCAAGGCCATTGGTTCTACAGTCAAGCTGTGTTAGTCGACAGGACCACTTAGTTTTAGGACAGCTAGGTATAGGCCCTTCAGGTAGACAGCTTGTGCCAGGAGGGAGCTGCTGGAGCTCTTACAAACACAGGTGAAATTCTGGAAGCTGCAGGCTGTGACCTGACATGTGGTCAGAACAGCTGTTCCGCTGGCCGATGTAAAAATGGCATCATTACTGTCTATGAAATCAGCAAACAGTATTTCACAAGTAGTTTTCCTGCTGGAACTGCTTACCGGGTTGCTGCTTTGTGCTGCTTTGTGCAGAGGAGGCTGTGCTGAGACTGAAGCAGTAGCTGACTAAGGACCTCTCAGGACAGCAGGTCTATAAGTGGGCCAAGTGTTATTTAGTCTGGAATTTTCATAATGTTTTAAAATTAACATCTTGATGTTGGGAAGTGTAAGTTTGACTAAAATATCTGAAGTTATTATGGAAATACCATATACTAAGGGGACTTGAACATGAATTGAAGATTAGATGATGTTATAGATCAGTTTATATATATATATATCACTTAGGCACACTCATTACTGAATGTGGAAAAAGACACTCATTACGTAGTTACTCAGGTAAATAAAAGTAAAGGGAAATAACATGTAGGAAAGATGAGTTACTATTCATGAGGAATGTTAAAGAGCAGACCTAATTCGGTTAAATCCAATTAATTTAGTGATGTGAAGTATTTAGTTATCATGCCAGATATGATTCTGCTTTTACTTGAGTAAAATTATTCAAGTTTGAATGGTAGAGGTAAAGGAAAAGAAAGTGGACCAAAATTTTATATAGATAATATTTTTTAATGGAAATAAAATAGACATGGAGAAGAAAAGAAACGTGTAAGGCTGATGACTGCAGCGTGGGCAGCGTTGCTCCACAGCACTGGCGGGGAACAGCATGCTGCCCCATCCTTGATGCAAGAGCTGGAGGTGGAAGGGGTTGTGAGCCCATCCCTCCTGGTAAAGCGGTGGAAGAAATTGCAACTTGAACCGCTTCCTCTCCTGGCTGGTAAAACTGAACTTGGCCTATGTTTCCTAGGTTTTAGAAGCACATTTTTGAATAGTAAACATTCTAGCGACTTCAAAGGACCTATGTTACCTTAAAAAAATTTTTTTAAACAACTTTCCCCAACTTGACATTTTAAGATCTCAAACATAAAAAACAAGTTACAAAAACAGTGTTGAGAATAACCATATACCCTACACCTAGACTTAACAATTGATAACATTTTTTCGTATTTGCACATTTCTTTATAAATATATGTATATAGATATTTACTTTTTTTGCTGAACCATTTGAGAATTAGTTGAGAACTCTGAATACTTACACATGTGTTTCTTAAGAACAGAGACTTCCTCTTACATAACCATAATATAATTATCACACTTGAGAAATTGAATATTGATACGATAACTATTGCCTAGTATATAGTCCATACACATATTTGTCCATTTGTCCCAATAATGTCTTCTGTAACTTGTTTTCTCTGATCCAGGATCCAATCAAAAATGATGCATTGTATTTAGTTGTCATGGCCTTTTAGTCTCCTTAAATTTAAGTCAGTTCCCTGGCTTTTTTGTATCTTTGTTGTCTTTGAAATTTATGAAGAACAAGGGCAGTTGCTTTGCAAAATATCCCTCAATTTGGATTTGTCTGTCTGTTTCCTCATGATATGTTTAGGTTAAACATTTATAGTAAAAATACTGCATAGATGATGTCACATCAGAGGACAAGAAGCTGTTTAAAAAAATCATTATTTTTGATTAAAAATAATCTAAAAATCTAACTTTTTATTAGGAAATATTCTGGACATATGAATAATATAGAAAAGTTGATCATAAACACCTGGACATTCACCACCTAGCTTTGTCAAATCTTAACATTTTGCCATATTGTGTTTAATACCTTTTTTTACCTGTAAACTCTTAAAAATTGATATATAATTTATATATAGTAAAATTAATTATTTTTAATGAGAATTCTGTGATATTTTGAAAAATACATACAATCATGTAATCACCACCACAATTAAGATACAGAACAGTTCCATCACCCCCCCCAAATTACCTTGTGCTCCTTTGTAGTCATTTCTTTCCCCCATCCCAAGTCCTCAGCAACCACTGATCTGTTTTCTTCCCTGTTAGTTTTGCCTTTTCCAGAGTGTCATAAAAATGGAATTGTGCATGTGGAGTCATACAGTAGTATGTAGCCTTTGAGTCTGGCTTCTTTCACTTAATGCATTTGAGACTAGTTTATCTTGCTGCTTGTATCAGGAGTGTCTTCCTTTTTATTGCTGGTAGCAGTCCACTGTACAGGTATGTGACAGTTTGTTTATACAATCACCGGCTGAAGGCCATTTGAGTTGTTTCCGGTTTGGGGAGATTATAAATAAAGCTGCTATAAACTTTGCATCCAGGTTTTTGTGTGAAGACGTTTTCATTTCATGGATAAATAACTAGGCTTGGGTTATCTGTATGTTTTAACTTTATGAGAAACTTTTCCAAAGTAACTATACCATTTTGCATTCCCATCAGCAGTGTATAAGAGTTGCAGTTGCTCTGCATCCTCACTAGCACTTGATATTGTCAGTTTTATAAATGTTAGCCATTCTACTAGGTGTTTAATGGTATCTCTTTGTAGTTTTAATTTGCATTTCCCTAATGAAAAATGATGTGTTAATCGTCTGTTCATATGCTTGTTTGCCATCCTTCCATCTTTTTTGGTCAAATGTCTATTTTGTTTTCTTATTTTTGAGTTTTTAGAGTTCCTTGTATATTCTGGTTAAAGTTCTTCATTGGGTATATGATTTGCAAATATTTTCTCCCAATTTGTGACTTATCTTTTCTTTCTCTTAACAACGTCTTTCAAAGACCAGAAGTTTTTAATTTGGATCAAGTCCAATTTATCAATTTTTGCTTATACAAATTATACTTTTGGTGTTATAATAAATCTCTCTCTAAGCTACAGTCACAAAAATTTCCCTCTCTGTATTCTTTTTAGAAATGTTATAGTTTTATATGATCCATCTGAGTTAATTTTTATATAAGGTATGAGGAATGATGGATCAAAGTTCATTTTTTTGCATATGGATATCTAATTGTTACAGCATCATCGGTTGAAAAAAACTCCCTTTTCTCCATTGAATTGCCTGTGCCTTTGTTCAAAATCAATTAACTGTATATGTATGGGTCTATTTCTAGTCTGTTGATTTATGTATCTATCTGTGCTTTCTCCAGTCACCACACTATTCTGATTACTGTACTTTTTATAGTAAGTCTTGAAATCAGATAGTGTGTGACTTCCAAGTGTGGTGTTCTTCAGATTTATTTGGGCTATTCTAGTTCCTTTGCCTTTCCAATAAGAATTTCACAATTAGTTTGTTGATTTCTCAATTTTTGCTGGAATTGAATTGTATTTATAGATCATTTTGGAGAAAATGAATATCTTAACAATCCATGAACACAGTATATCTGCATTAAAGTTCTTTGATTTCTTTCATCAGTGTTTTTGTAACTGAACTCAGTGGGTCATCTCTTGGTGAGTGCGGAGCCAAAAAAGCACAACCCACGCTGAGGTGGGTGAAGAAGAAAGGTTTATTGCTTGCGCAAGCAATGGAGAACACCTGGGATAGCTCCCAAAGCAGTGCCCTTCTACCCCCAGCTTAGTGGCAGTGGAGACCTCAGACACCAGAGTGCAGAGAATGTGTTACAATTGTGTAACAATCGGGCCTAATTAGGGCACATATGCAAGCCATTACATAATGAGCTCAATGCAACATGCTTTTCGTAACAGGTCCAAGGTAACTTTTGGACACTTAGAGCTGGAGCAGTTTGCAGGGGTCCTGCTGCAGCTGTGTAAGTTGCACTGTAGGAGGGCAACATCTGCAAAAATGAGGACATCAGCTTCTGAAAAACAGCAGGTGTAGTTTTCTCTTGTCTGGAAAACATTTGACAGACTATGTTTAGTTATGAATCAGATTTTCATTAACCCTTTCCTTGCCTGGTTTCTGGTCGTATTTTGGAACTTTTGGCATACACATTTTGCACATATTTTGTTAGATTTATTCCTAAAAAATTCCTGGTTTTTGGTGCTGTTGCAAATGGTACTGTTTTTTACATTTAAATTTCCAATTTTCATTGCTGAAATAAGGACGTACAGTTGAATTTATTATACGACCTTGTACCCTGGAACCTTGCTAAAGTCAGTTATTAGTTCTAGTCTACATTTTGTAGACCTCTTAGATTTTTCTGTGTCGATATTCTCGTTTGTGAATAGAAACAGTTTTCTTTCTTCTTTTCCAATCTTCCTGACGATCTTTTTCTTGTCTTATTGCACTGACCAGCACCTCCAGTACAGTGCTGAATAGGAGTGGTCAGTGCACCACTAGTAAAGTTTTTATTTTGTATGTTCCACTTTTTAGTTCTGGAATTAACCTTTTCCAAAGGTTATTTTTTTATAGTTTCAGTTTCTTATGTGAGATTCTTCTTTTTAAAAAACAAATTCACTGTAACCATCTTATCCCTAAGTTGTTGAATATGTAGATAATAAAAGCTGCTTTTAAGTCTTTGCCTGTTCATTTCAACATCTGGGGAATCTTGGGTTCACTTTCTGTTGACTTTTCCTCCTTGGCCATGTATCACTTATTTCCTTGTGCGTCTGGCTCCTGTTCATGTTACACTGGACACTGTGGTTGTGGTGAAGGATGGTGACTTGCAGTCCAGTCACTGACCCTCAGTCTGCACTGAGGAAGGCGTGGTTATACTGTTCGCTCACCTATTTGGTTTTGCCCTTTCAAAAGAGCACATTCTCTTTGTCCTGCAATGTGGTCTTCACTTCTCACGTGTAAGTCCTTCTGGATGGTCTAAGAATTAAATTGACATGAGTTAGAATAACAGGAAAAAATCAAACAAAGTTGAGTAATATGTATACATGAGAGAAACCCCGGAAAACTGAATAACTCGTCAGAATGGCTGAAGTCACCACCTTAAATACCATCTTCAGCTACAGACAAAGAAGGATGTTGAGGTAGTGGTTTGGGTCTTCAAAGGGGAGGAAGGCAATTCACATGGAGATGGAAAAGCAAATGTTTGATAAATAAGTGTTTGCTGGGTCATCTGTAGACAGTGGGACCTGAAAGAGATCTTTTGATAAAATGGCCCTTGCTAGGTGCCTTCCTGTCTACCACACCTAGAATTATCTATGGTGATAGCTCCTTCCTGGAATAGGTCTTCTATCTTAAATTCTTTTAGGCAGTTAGGGGGGAGGTCAAAGTTTCTTTCAGAGTCTTTTGTCCTTAAAAATAATCAGGACAAAGAGGCACATTTTGGGGGTGGCAAACTTTGATCCCACACACAGGCATGGCTCTTCAGGGGTTTCGTGGAGTGCTTGAGGTGCTTACTAAGCCTGTTCAGCTCGGCGGGACTCCTGCTCCACACTGCATTTTCCTGTGATGGACGTCAGAGATAAACAGAGCTGGATGTTAGTTCAAGCAGTGAGGACACTTTCTTCAGTAACTGCTGGCAGTAGGGAAGGAGCTGAGCCCCATTCCAATTTGTGCAGAGGGGACTGGCATTTTAAAGGGAGAATGAGGAAGAGGAGGGGAGGGGCTCCAGTGAAAAATGGCAAAGGGTTGGTCAGTGTCAGTGTGATTAGGTCAGCTGTTTCTGCTGACTATGGAAGTCAGGCTTCTCGCCTCCGCCGGAGACTGGGAGATGGAGGCCCTAGCCTTCCTGATGATTCAAAGGAATGACTTTCAGGTCCTTGAGAAAGACTTACTCCTGAGGAGTAGGAGATGCATATACGTCTCAAAGGGAAGGAAGGATTCACCACTGTACACGTCCATTTTTAGTGAATGCTCTAAGGAAGAGAAGTCAAGGGCCTGTGTCAGATGTGGGCTAGAACAAACGTAAATTCTCCTGGCAGCCTTGAGCTTTCTCAGGCAGGCGTTTTGGAGGTGCTGGGGTCATCCCAGGGACTTGGGCTGCTGGAAGCCGTGCTGGAGTTTGCAGAGCCTCTTCGTGCAGAGGTCTGGGCGAGCTGTTCCACGCCAGGAGTTCTGCAGTTGTCGTGGGCAGCGGCTCAAACTGGATTTCTGTCGGCCTTCCAACTGTTGCTTTTCTCTGGACTCGTTGGAGCCTGCCTGTGCCATTCAGGGTCTGCCAAGGATTTGAGGGGTTTTTGTATGCAGACTTGAGGGCTCTCTGGTTAATTTACAGCAGCTCTGGCAGCCCCGGCTCTGTTCTCTGGTTCCTCAAGCCACAAACGCTGTGGCTTTCTGCTTAAGTTGTAGCTGCTCCGGGTCTGCACCGCCTGGACTGGGGAGTGTTCTCTGGGAAGCTGTATGTAAACGTGGATCTCACCTAGTGACCATCCTCCTTTCAAGGACTGAATCCCTCCAGTCTCTGCCTGCTTTGGGGAGCTCTTCAGGCCCTTCACATGGTGGTTTTGTGTTTTTCCAGGGTTTATCACTGTTACTTGCAGATGGGTTAGTCCACATAAACTAATCTGCCGTTACCGGAGCCAGAATGGCTAGCCATTCTTTTTTCCAACTATTTATTATAAAAATGTTCAAACATTCAGAAAAATAGAATACTAATGGGAACATCTGTATTCCTGCCACCTGGTGTCTAGGATCCGAATCTTGGGGTGTCATTGGTTTTAGGCCCTTTCAGTAGGCAGCGTTAGGAAATACATTTGAAAAATCGTGAGTTCCTATTAATATTTTCAATTCAAACTTAACTTTTCATTTTACATTTGTATCTTTCTCTGACAGTGAAAATCTTGGTTTCTCATAACATTAATAAATAACAAGATACATTCAGAGAAGTCTGACTTTATCCCTGTCCCTTCTGCCCCATTCCTGGTCTCCTCTGTAGGTAATAGTCTGCATTTGTTTTGGTTTTATCTGCTGTCATTTCTTTCTTTTAATATGAACAGAAAGGCATAGAATACTAAAAACATTGCTCTGAACCTTGCTCCTGTATTTTATTATGGATATTTTCAAAATACAGGAGGTCAAGGGCATTCTCTGTTTGCTTTTTGAATCACAACACAGAATTAAAAATTACTTGCATGTTATTGGTTACATGTTTTAAATTTTGTTTATTTTATTTTTTTCCAGCTTTATTGAAATATATTGACATACAACATTGTGTAAGTCAAAGGTGTGCAATGTGATGATTTGGTATACATTTATACTCAGGGTCTTTTATCTTTGGTCTGACCATTTAAGACAGGTACTAGTAAAGAATTTATTAGATCACTTAAATTAGAAACAGTTATCCTGATTCTAAGGTTTATTTTATGATTTTACTTTTAAACTGTTTTGCTTGTCTTTTTAAAATTTTACAGGTTGAAGATCCAGGGTGCTTCTGGGTTATTATAAAAGGATGTAGTCCCTTTTTAGATCATGAAGTTGACTATCAAAAACTAAACAGTGCCATGAATGGCTTCTATAATAGCATGTGTCAAGATATAGAAATAAAGCCATTAATGTTGGAAGAAGGACAGGTATGTATCTAAATGTGCTTTAAGCGCTGTCTTGAAATGCTACTCAAAATGTAGAATATTTTGGCAATTAATAAGATAAAAGCTTTTAGAGAATTTTAATTGCTTATAATCATTACCTTGTGTTAGGTCTTTTGATTGCACAAGATTCAGACTAGTCATGGAAAGTGGTGGTGGTTGTATAAGTGTAACTGAACTTATTGGGTCCATCTCTTGGTGAGTGTGGAGCCAGAAAGCACAACCAAGCTGAAGTGGGTGGAGAAGAAAGGTTTATTGCTTGCACAAGCAATGGAGAACACCTGGGATAGCTCCCAAAGCAGTTCTCCCCCTCCCCCCGAGTTTAGTGCAGTTGGAGACCACAGGCCAGAGTGCAGAGGATGTGTTACAACTATGTAGCAGTTGAGCCTAATCAGGGCACATGTGCAGGCTGTTACATAACAGCTCAATGCAACATGCTTTACATGACCCATCCAAGGTAACTTTTGGACACTTAGAGCTGGAGCAGGTTGCAGGGTTCCTGATGCAACCATGTAAGTTTCACTGTAGGAGGGCAACATCTGCAAAAGTGAGGACAACAGCAGGTGTAGTTTTCTCCTTCTCTGGAAAACACTTGAGGAGGATGTTTACTTATGGATCAGATTTCCATTAACCCTTTCCTTGCCTGGTTTCTGGTTACATAAGTTTTCTATGGGGCAGCAGGAGGTGGAATGTCGTCTGAATTCAGGTATTGGGGCCATCCTCCTGGGACTGGGAACCAGAGGATTATTATAGATCATCACAGGCATAGGGACCTTGGCAAAGAGAACGTGGGGGTTTTCAGTCTAGGGCTGATGCCTCCTTTTTGGTTGCTTATGACTTTGGCCAACTCATGCTTCTTTACTTTCCTTACTGTACATCACAGCCCCTCCTTCCTTTCTTACAGCCTCAGCTCTCCTATCCCTTGTCCGAGTCTCTCTACAGGTCAGTCATTTCTCAGAAGAGTTTGAATTTTTATGATAGCGTGATGGGAGAAGGTTTAGAAACTCTTTATGAGAAAAATTAGAAATAATTTTAATTCTTTCCTCTACCAAAAATCATTAATAACATTTATTATTTTTTTTCTATACCATTGACTTGTTGAAGAAATGAAACCAAATCGGTTGTCCTTTTAAAATAGTCCACGTTTTGGATAGCCTGATTACTCCCTTGTGGTGGTGAACTTTCCCTCTATCCCGTGTATTTTCTGTGGACTGATAGTTAAATATAAAGATTTGATTAGATTTAGGGTCACTTTTTTTCCCTGAAGAATGATTGTTGCTGTGAGCCTCATCTTGTATTGAATTAGGAGCTAGTAGCACTTGTGGTGATGCTCAGATTGACAGTGGATGGCGGCAGCCTGAGCCCGCCCTTGTGATGGTGCCCATCGGTTTGCCGTGTGACGGTTGCACCTTCCGGTGACCACCACTGCCCACATCAGCTCTTTCAGTGAAACTTGCAAAATGGTCTTTTTCATACTCCTTCTGCATTCATGAGCTGGAATCTTCTGCAGAGAACTTTCCCTCATCTGTTAGGACCTTTTGGCTCTCCTGAAGTAACACAGTCCATGCTGGAAAGGTAGAAAAATGGCGTGGTCCTTTCCCGTATCAATTTTCAGTGTAGTCATTTGTGCCTCGTTATCTACCTTGGTGTCCAGAGGTTTGTTATGATTTTCTCTCTTTTCATTTTTTAAGTACTATATTGAGTGCTATATTGAATATCAAGTACTGTATTGAACTTATGGCTTTTAGTATATTCATCAGTTGTAATCATTGTTCTTGTTGCTTAAGGTGTCCCTTTTTTCTTGCTGAGGAAGATTAGCCCTGAGCTGACATCTGTGCCAGTCTCCCTCCACTTTTTATGTGGGTCACCACCACAGCGAGTCTGACAAGTGGTGTAAACCTGCGCCCAGGATCCAAACCCATAAAGCAGGGCTGCTGAAGCATAGTGTGCTGAACTTAACCACTAGGCCATGGGGCCAGCCCCTAAATTGTCCCATTTTTGGCCAGTGAAAGCCCCAGTATGCCACCATTTCAAAGTTGACTGGCTGTGTGAATTAACTGTTCACACTGTTCCTACAAGTTGCTTTGACTTAAGTGTTAAACAGAAATACCCTCCATCCTTTGGCAGATTTCTCTTGAGTTATTTGGGTTGAATAATGTGAGGCTCTCGAGAACCCATCCCTTGCAGATTGGCTGCACTGTATTGTCCAACTTCAGTTCCCACGGACAGAAATTCCCCACTGGCCCACCTCTTCCCTGTTGGGCACAGCTCTCCCCACCGGGCCACTTTATACTCCTGTGGTCAGCATGTGGTTGCCTGTCTGTGGATTACAGTTGAGTTGGCTGTGGCCTGGCCATCCTGTGGGATAGTCAGGATGCCACATGCTGTCACTTCAGCAGAGTAGTGTCCCCAAAAGGGGGTTGCAGGCATTTATTTGTTCAGTCGTTCCACAAGTGCTTTCTGAAGACTTTGTTCATGCCAAGCACTGTTCTAGGTGCTGGGAATATGGCAGTATACAGAACAGACGAAAATGCACATCATCGTGGAGCTGGCGTCCCATTGGGGCAGATGATAAACAAGTGTTAAGAGGGCAGGAGAAGCCCCAGGAAGGAGAATGGGGAAGGTGAGGCTGGGGTTGCAATTTCATGTTGGTCTGTGCATGACTGACAGTCGTTTGTAAGATTTGTTTTCTGATTTAAGAAGGTAAAGCAATGCATTTTCCTCATTTTACTTTATAAAAATTGTCCTTAAAGAGTCAAAATGATTGTAGTAAGAAATACGGTGCAGTAGATTTCAGGGGCCCTGTGTTCTTACTTACCGAGGCTCTTTTACCGACAAGTAGCATTTCCCTTGGGCAGGTGCAGCCACCTCACATCTCCCTCCTCTTCTGTAAGGTAGAATGTGGGCCAAGATGATTAGGGGAGTGCCGTTCAGTTCTCTCGTTATGTGACTAGAGATTGTAACACTGAAGTTCTCTTTTTATCTTGTAGGTTTGTGTGGTTTATTGTCCGGAACTAAGGTGCTGGTGCAGGGCTGTTATTAAGTCCATCGTGTCTTCAGCAGACCATTATCTGGCGGAATGTTTCCTCGTGGATTTTGCCAAGTACATTCCAGTGAAATCTAAAAAGTATGTACATCTTTATTTTGCCATATGCTCTTTAAGGAGATAAATGTCAGTTTTAAAGGAGTGTCAGTTATCAGAGTAAGGGGATAGAGCTCATAAACTGGAATGTTTTTAGCTTCAAGAAGGGCAGACTTGCAGGTTCCAGTTCTACATGCAGTGAATGTAAGAGCAAGTGGTCAGAATGGAGACTCGACAGGCGGCTCTCGCCCTCCTTCCACCTTCCTTCCTGGAAAGGCAGCTGTTCGCCTGTCCTGGCCTGTTCTCTCAGTATGTTCAGGTGATGGAGTGGGTCCTTTAAGGAGGCTTGGCTGCAAGAAAGATGCTACCGGGAGGCAGAACCTTTTCTTGTCTCCACAGAAGGGGCAGTTTGCTGGTCCAGCCTCAGGTTGCATTTAGCAGAGCATGTATTCAAGTGTGTATTCCTGTTTGTCCTACTTAACAGAGTGAGGGTGTGACCGTCATGTCAAGTGGGGAGACCGTTCAGGATGTGCCCTCACTGATTCCAGGACCACACGTCACTGTTTGTTACAAAACATTATCGACAAGTCAGTCCTAGGGTTTCTGATAATTTTTTCATAGTTTCCTGTTCCAGGGTAAGAGGATATCCATTTAATAAATAAATTTGAGGACCCTTCTTCCAAAAGAGCAGTACCAAATAGACTTCAGTTGCAGTAAGAGGTTTATCTTGAATAGAAGAATTTCATGGCAGGTGGTTATCAGACATTGGGAATTTGCAGATATTTAAGGAAAAAGTAGATACCTTTCTAGCTTGTGATTCTGCACCTTTATAACCATAATTGTTATAAAAACGATTGTGTTTAACTCTTTAGGGAGATTTCCTTTTAATATTAGGTGTTTTAATTTTTGTTTGTTTGGGGCAAGAGAATTATATGATTAAATAGAGTGCAAGAAGGTCTCGAGGGGCGGTGTACAGCTGTCTTTTTCGACACCATCCAAGATGAAAGATGGCTAGGCTGCCTGCACAGCATCATGGGGACCAGTTTATGTCCAGATGGTGTGTTAAAGGGGTCTGTCGTTTTCCTGAAGAAGAGTGGAAATGAAAATGTTGAAAAACTTACCAAATCTCAGTCCTTTCAGCTCTTTTGCACAAAGTTGAATAACACTAATTATTAAAACATCTGCTCATTTACAGAAACTTTAGTTCTGGTCATATGTTAAAATTGATATTTAAAAATTTTAAATAGAATCTTCTTCCTCGGCCTGTTCATTATTCCCCAGTGTTTCTCAATCTAGGGAGCCTCATTAGACATTATTTTTCTAATCCCTCCCCACCCCCATGCCATTAAATTTTAACACCAAAGATATACTGAATATCTGTTGATGTACTACATGTATTTCTGTGCTTTATGCATAAAAAGTAAAATTTTCCCACCACCCAAGAACCAATTTTTGCACCTTGGGCAAACGTCTCCAAGTCCTTCCTGCTGTTGATGGCTATACTGAAAACAGAAAGAAGGGGTTTTTTGTTTTATGTTAAGTGTATTAATTATATTGGTGTACTTTGTTATATGTAATTTTTCTTGATAATGGAACTGTCTCTGTTTCACTGTTAAGCATCCGAGTAGCAGTAGAAACTTTTATGCAGCTTCCCTACAGAGCAAAAAAATTCAGACTGTACTGCACGAAACCTGTTACGTTACACATTGACCTCTGCGAAGACAGTGCTGAAATTGTGTAAGTACAACTTCTGATGTGTCGAATCGTTGGTAAAAGTCTTAAAGCAAGTGTATGATGTTTATATGAAATAAGTTCCTCTTGAGAAGTGCTAAGTGATTTCAAAGGGCTCTTTGTTCTTCAGGAAGTGTCTTCTGAGTCAGTGTGTGTCAAAGCCGGCAGTGCAGCAGAATTCCCCGGGCATCCCCATCTCCAGAGGCTGCAGTTGAGGGGGAGTAGAATAGGGCCCCAGTTCGGTGTTTTTTTTTTAACTTACAAAAAGTAATACATTAACCGTAAAGAGAAACAGTATGTAGGATCATGGAGCATTGAAAAAAAAAGTCCTTTGTGTTCTTCTCCAGTCCCATTCCTCCCTCCTGGGAGGCCTCTGTAACTTGTTCAGGCTCTGAACTTGCAGACCTTTTTCAGTGCTTTTATACATATTCACATGCATGGAGCTTTTATGAAAATTAGAACATACTGTCTTATTTGCAGATTTAACTGAGGAATGTATGTTGAAGCTTTTTGCCAATACATGGACTCCCTTCTACTGTCATCCTTTTTCGTGGGTGAATATAATTGGCATTCTTGTTGTACTTAACCATTCCTCCCTTGATAGCCTGCGAGATTGTTTCCACACCATTTTCCACTGTACGTTCCCATAAGAATGTAGATAAATCCATATAAAACATGTAGAGATGTGTATACACACATGCATGCACGCACACATCATATACAACCCCCACATCTTTGCTCCTTTTTCCTAACATTTGGCCACGTTGCCAGTGTTGTCAAGGACGGGTCCCTGCACTGGGCAGCACTGTGTCAGGGGTGTGGCTGTGATCTTTGCTGTCTTGAATGAGCGCTCCCTGAGGTCCTGGGGGCAGCCCCGTCCCCCCACCTGGTATCCCTCCTCTCCAGCACTGTGGCGTTGTGTGGAGAAAAGCTGCAGGAAGCAGCACAGCTCTGACTCAGCTTGTTTAACCTATGCACCCTGGTGATGCTGCATTGTGCTCTCCAACCTTGGAAGCTGCATCTCGTGGATGCTTTTGTGGGGTCTGTGGAGACCCTCCTGTCCCCTCCCCACCCCCATCACCTACACTTCCCTCGAGATGGTGAAAGCATCACTCTTGTGGCTGGCCCCAGAATCCACACTAGTAAGGTACTAAGCCAGCTTATCTCTGCCCAGGTCACTGTGCTCTGCCAGGCTGCCCAGCAACCCCTGCCTCCTCCCCTGTCCTTCTTTCAGAGCAGCTAGCTGCTTACCCGCCTGGGGTGACCTGGGTGCCAGCCTGTCCACGCCCAGCTCTCCCTCAGAGGCAGCCTGTTTCCCTGTCTTCCTCACTCGCCCGCTGCCCGAGACCCTTCCCAGCACCACTGTGCTGCTCAGGGACCTTCCCAGCCTTGGACACACCCAACCCTGGGAGACCCTCAGTGTAGGCCAAGGGCTTAAAGTAAGTGATCTTACTGGGTTTTGATCACCGTCATTGACATGGTGCCTTTGCGTTTGCACTTCATCTAGAATGTCTCGGTATGTGTGTTATGGTTTTTATAAATTTTGTCAAGTTTTCCTCCAAAAGGACTAGCAATTTATACTCCCATCATTGGGGTATAGAAAGTGCTGCTTTTCCCACACAGCACTGAATATCATCAGGCTTTTTAATTTTTGCTTATTTGCCGGGTGAAATGGTATTTTGTTTTAATTTGTTTTTTTCTGACTTGTAAAATTGGGTCTCTCTTCATGTGGTGATTCGTGTATGTGTGTGAGAGAGAGAGAGACAGGCAGACAGACACACAGACTGACTGATGGATTTACCTGTGAGAGAGGCTGGTTGATTTACTTGTTCATAGTCCAGACTGATTTTCTTGAGCCTTTTTCCTATTAGGATTCTACTACATTTTGTTTTTTTTTTTTAAAGCTTATTAGGTAATTTTTGTGTGTGTAGCAAGGTTTTAGAACCACTATCTTTATTATTATTTTTTGCCTCCTTTTAGAAACCCTTTGTAATTCTCTTGAAGTAATGTGCTTAATATCTTTCTTAGTAACAATAAAAATAACTACTATTTCAGTCCAGGCACTGGGCCAAGTGCTTTATGTACATGACGTCATTTGATCTCTAAAACATCCTTGGAGGATGGTGGTGGCATCTCTGATAAATAAAACCAGTGGAGACACAGAAAACATTTTATTCCAACTTGACTTATTTTATTTTTGTTGCTTGCTTCCAAATACTGGTTTCTCCTGATCTTCCTCTGCCTACAACTTTTCCTGCAGTTTTCTTTCCGAAGGATAGCTGTGAAAGGACAGGATGGTAGAGACGAAGTGGGAGTGGGTGAAAGGGTGTGGGCGGCGTGGGTGGCGTGAGGCTCCGCAAGGGTTGGTGGCTGCTCGCCCCCAGCCGCTGTGAGGATGTGGGTTTACCCAGCATGTCTGGGGCCCTCGCTCTGTGCCAACCCTTGCTGAACGCCGCACACTCAGGATCCCTGCCCCGGGGACCTTCCATTCTGCTTGGGACAGACAATGCCGGGGTGGTGGGCGTGGGTCGCTCTGGACGCCCCAGGAAGGGGCCTGTTCAGTGAGTCTCTGCACTGGTGCAGGCGGCAGTGGTGAGAGGGGCCTGCTGCAGGGTGCTGCTGGGGTCACCACCCCAGAGCAGAGCAGAGCAGAGCCAGGCTCCCTGGTCCCTGCAGCATATGTTCAACACGTAATGTGAGAAACATCCTGCATGTGGTTTACAGATGCTGCTAGAATACTAGCCTCAGATTTTTATTTAATGAAGTTGCATCTGTTCACTGTTCCAGGCCCGCCAGGAAGTGGGACAGTGCAGCTATTCAGTACTTCCAGAACCTTCTAAAAGGTAAGGCAAGGCATGGTCACTGCAGCCTGCTTTGAACTGCCACCTATGGTGGTGAAACCCTCTGGTGAGGGGTTTGAGATGTGCGTGCTCAGCTGTCAGACCCTCCTCATGTGTGTTCACACGTTACCTGGAGCTTCTTCCACCCCAAGTGTCACAGAGACTCTGCACACCTGGAATTGTGGGGGTGGATGTGGGCATCAGTAATTGTCAGGTGAAATTAGAAAGGGGCTGTTTGGGGAAGGGACCCTCACACAATAATAATGCTTGTCTCTTAGTTTGCATAGAAGCTGCAGCACTGCAAAATACACGTATGTGCATTTCGTTGAATCAACAGTTGATGAAAAACCTAACTTTTTTTTGTGGCAAGGGATAGTAGATGGATATGACTGTGTAATAATCATCGTCGCTAATTTAAGATGTAAGGAATGCCTCGGAGCACCTGCCCAGTGTGCTCTCTTTATATCGTTGATTCTAAACTAGAGTCTCATTTGTGGCATCTGTCCTACCCCTGGCGGTCAAGAGCAGATAACCCTGTCTGCCTCTTAGGGCCATTCTGAGGAGCAGAGGGCGTGAAGTGCCTGGCGTTTTGAGGAGCAGTGGGTGTGAAGTGCCTGGGGTGCCGCCTGGTACTTTTGGAGTCCTTGGCCCCTCTCCTCCGCTGCCCCACTGTCTGGGTAAAGGAACAGCCAGATGCTTTGACCTGGGAGAAATGGGAGGTTGGGAGGGTCTCTGGTTTTGGGGCTTGGGCCCCTGTGAGCCCATTGGGGGTACTGGGAGATACAGGTTTGGAGGAGGCAGAGTGTCTGGGTTTGAATATGGCCCTGCTGCCTGTGTGTAGCCCTCTCTGACCTGGTCTCCTCACCTGTAAAACGACAAGAACAGTACTTACGTCATAGGATTGTGGTGAGAGTGAAATGAAATACGTTTCACATGGAGATGCTGTTTGGGTGATTAACCCCATGGGGGATTTGGGGGGTAGAATGGACCCAGATGAAAGACTGTGACTGGACGTGTGGGTTTGAGAGTCATTGGAAGGGAAGAGAGGCCAAGAACTGTGCTCGAGGAGGTATCATAGGGTGGCAGGAGGGGGACCTGTGGATGGGAACAGAGGATATGTGGCTGGCCGCACTCCAGTAGAGCCTGAATCTTGACTTCAGCCCCCCGGACCCCTTCTGCTCTAAGGCCTGTCCTGCAGCCGGAAGCCGTCGGACATTGTGATGCTGGGTGGTGCTGGGTGATCGTAAGTGGTTAGCAGAGGTTAATGGGTGAGAAATTGTCATAACTGTTTCAAGTATACTTTTAGTACCAGCTAATTTATGTTTCGTTTATGCTCTTTAGCAACTACCCAGGTGGAAGCCAAGTTATGTGCTGTGGAAGAAGATACTTTTGAGGTTTACCTTTATGTAACTATAAAAAACGAAAAGGTAAGTGAAAGAATTGCATTTTAAAAATATTTTATCCTTACTTACAATTTTTATTTTAATAAAAAATAAGCACCAAGGAAGACAATGTTACTCACAGGGCGTAGAAATTTTCTTAATCTATCAAGGTCTGGCTTGATCAGAAGTTGAGCCAGGACTCTTTTCTTCTTGGGATTAGTTTAAGAAATTACTTTAGTGTTTTATTTAGGCAGCATTTAGTTTCCTCCTTGTATGTAATATGTGCTCATTGTAAAGCCCTCAGATAACATACTAGAAAGAAAGTGGGCGTCACACGTTGAGCTCCGCCCCCAGCTCCTAGCTGTGAATGTGTGGCTGCCCGTTCCCGGTGAAGGGAGGCTCGGGCGCACGGCTGTGCACCTGTGTGGGTGAGGGTGGAGGTGCAGACCTGGGCTGCTCCGGCCCACAGAGGGTGTCTGGGCGACGGATTCATTTAAAAACTTTATTTTGAAGTAATTTTCCCCTTACAGAAGAGGCGTCGAAGTAGTACAGAGATTTTTGTATATGCTTTATCTGGGTTCCCCTGATGTAACCATACAGACCAATAGTACAGTGATTAAGACCAGAAAATTAACACTGATAAAATACTGTTTAAAGAAATCTGCAGACCTTATTTGAGTTTTGCCGGTTTTCCCACTGATTGCCACTCTCTGGTCTGGAGTCTGATCCAGGACCCTACACTGTATATGACTGTCATGTCTCCGCCAGTCTCTGACAGTTCCTCAGTCTCCTTGTCTTTTGGGGCCTTGACACTTCTGAAAAGTACTCGCCGGTTACTTTGTAGAATTCGCTCAGTTTGGGTTTGTGTGATGTTTTCTCAGGACTAGATTGAAGTTGTACATTTCTGGCAAGAATGCTCCACGGGTGACGTTGTGCCCTTCCCATGCATCTTAGTGGTTCCTGATGCCAGGTGTCTTATCACTAGTCGTGTTGAACTGCCAGGTGCCTCTTCTACGGAGGTACTGTGTTTCCTTCTGCAGTTAAGTGTCTTATGGGGAGATACTTGGAGACTGTAAATATCCATCAATGATGCTTGCCTGCAACACTTACTTCTGTGGTGCTTGTCCATTTCCATCGTGCCTTCTACATTTTTAATTGAAATTCTACTATAAGGAAGAACTATCCCTTCTCCCCCATTTATTAATTGATTCAATAATTTATCTTAGTACAGACTCCTGGATATTTATTTTACTCTGGGGGATATAATCCATTACTATCATTATTTTTTTGCTCAGATTGTCTCAGATTTGGCCATTGGGAGCTTCTTCAAAGTGACTTATGTGTCCTTTCCACGTGTTCCATCATTGTTGAAAACTCTCTACTTTCTGGTACAAGATGTTCCTGGCTTATTTTGTCATTTTCCAGCCCACCCCTAGAATCAGCCACTTCTCCAAGTGTTTTATTGAAGAATGGTATTCATTTTTGAAGAATTGTGTTCAGATAGCAAGATCAGGGCGCTAGGTGTGCTCGTGGCTACTGAAGTGTCATTGATTATGGGCCCTCTCAGCAGACAGTGAGGAAAAATGTGTGTGTGCCACCCAGGTGCACATCCACCCACATGTGGTCCTAGGTCTGTCCATCCGTACGTGTCTTCAGAGCTCTGCTGCCTCTGATTCCAGTCCAGCTCCACAGGCTTCGTTCTTGTCCTCCCCTTTCCTTATCTCAACACCTGTCTCTGACAGTGAGAAACCTTGTTAGCTGCAGTATACTTATTTGATCAATCCTATAATTCACGTAATTTCAGAATTGCTAACCCACGTCCCTGTGAAAAAGAAATTTGTCTTTAGCCTTACAACATGCAGCCAAAACACTGTTTCCCAGAGTTACTTAGGTTAGTTCTTCTCTTCCCCACCTTCTTCAGCATGATTATGTTGTTCGTTTGTAATAAGGGTCGTTTGTTACTGATTGTAGTGCATTTTGGGTTCCCCCATGTCCTTGTTGATTTTACCTATGACTTCATTCCTCATTTTACAACTTGGTAAAAATACCAAACGTTGGCTGTATGACTAGTCTTGAAAAACATCTTTTAAGCAAGTTCTCTACTGAGCTGGTCTTGCTTTTCAAGAGTGGGTCTCTCTTTCTCTCTCTGCATGGTTGTATGCGGATGATAACTTGCTCTTACTTAAGGTGGTGAAGTGCAGAAGACATGCTTAGCAGAGAGAACTTATTGTGGCTGCATGAGATCATAATTGCCAGAAAAAGGAAAATAGGGCCAACAGTCTTTTGTTCACTCCCAAAGGAAGCACAAGGATGTGTCCCGGGGTGTTTTGTTTTTTTTGCTTGGCTTCTTTCACTCAACAGGATTATTTTAAGGTACATCCATGTTGTTCCTTTGGTTATCAACTGTTTCATTTACAACTCGTCCATTGTCTGGACATACCACAGTGTGTTTATCCATTCACTTGTTGAAGGACATTTGAGTTGTGGCCATCTTGGGGCTGTTACAAATAAAACTGCTGTGAATATTCGTGTACAAATCTTCCTGTGAACCTGTGCTTTCATTTCTCTTGAGTAAATACCTCGGAGTCAGACTTGTGGATGCTGTTGTAGGTGTTGAGACTGCCAAATTGTTTTCCAAAGTAGTTGACTGTTTTGCAGTCCCGTCAGAACGTGTGAGAGTTCCAGTTCCTCCACGTCCTCTTCAGCACTTGTATGGTCATTCTCATGGGTGTGCGGTGGTGTTTCATTGTGGTTTAAATTTGCATTTCCCTAATGACTTATGAAGTTGGGTATCTTTTCATGTGCTATCTGTATTCCATATATCTTCTTTGATGAAGTATTCATTCAGATCTTTGCTCATTTTTTAATTGGGTTGTTTTGTTTGTATTGAGTTTTCAGAGTTCTTTGTATATATTCTGGATACATGTCCATCCAAGTATATGGTTTTTTTTTTTTTTTTTTTTTTTTTGTGAGGAAGACCAGCCCTGAGCTAACATCCGTCGCCAATCCTCCTCTTTTTGCTGAGGAAGACTGGCCCTGGGCTAACATCCATGCCCATCTTCCTCTACTTTATATGGGATGCTGCCACAGCATGGCTGACAGGAGGTGCGTTGGCAGGTGCCTAGGATCCGAACCCGCGAACCCCGGGCTGCCAAGCGCGAACTAAACTGCTGTGCCGCTGGGCCGGCCCCCCAAGTATATGGTTTAAAAGATATTTCCTCCCTATCTGTGGATTGCCTCTCGTCTCTTAACAGTGTCTTTTGCAGAGCAAAAATTTTAAATTTTGATCAGTTCTAATTTTCAGTTTTTCTTTTTATGATTTGTATGTTGTCTCTAGCCTCCCCCCAGATCTTTGCCTGGCAAAGTTGTGTTGCTCTCCAGTGCTTTCAAGAAGATGTTTCTTGTATTTTGTACAGATTACTCCCCATTTTCTTTTCAGGAGGGTTGGTCAGAAGTATCTAGTTCACCATTAGTAGAGCAGAAGTCAATTTTTGTCAAATTATGTTCTATAAAATAGTTTTTCTGAAGATTGAAATTTGGGGTTAATTTTGGGATCTTTTCTGAACATTCTCTTGACTATATTTATCTTATTATTCATGAAATGTTTAAAATTGTGCAGGTTTGTGTTAATGATGATCTGGTTGCAAAGAACTTCGCTTGCTATGTATCACCCATGGAGAGTAAAAACCTTGATTCTTTAGAGAAACCGAAAATGAATATAAAGTCAACATCCTTTTCTAATAAATTCAATCCAGCACTTACTCTTTGGCCAATGTTTTTGCAAGGAAAAGATTCTCAAGGAATGAAAAGTGAGTGGATTTTCACCAATATGTTTCCTTAAACTAAAAGTCTGATTTATAGGAATCTTTGTGTATTTGTCATACAAACTCTTCCCCACATGTAGGCTTGGAGAGAGAGACTTGGACTCTGAATTTAATATTTTAACCTTAGTGAGTTGGTGACAGGTTTTAAGGTCCTAAAGCTGCTATAGTTTGTTTTTATGAGACCAGGAAAAAACTGTCCTCAATTTTTTATTAACATGAGAGAGTTGGTCACGGACAGGGGAAGCCACTTTAAATGTTTCTGCATTCAGTTTTCTTTAGTCACTTCACATTGCTCTCCTCCCTGAGTGAGGTCTCCCGTACCCTTACAGCAAAACCGAGAGCAGAAGTATACCAACGAACTCACATTTGTATTTTTGGTTCTATTTCATACTTTAATCCTGAAATGTATTCTTTCTGTCAGATTCACGTGGTTTAACTTTTCTGGCACAGTCTCTCCAGCATCCGTGGCCCGAGGGTGTTGTCGGTGAGCTGGGGCCCACTGCTACTATCCTGGGTAAGTTCTGCTGGCTGCTGTATCTCCTGGGCAGTGTAAGAGAATGCTTGTACCTATCTAGAGGGGGTCAGCGTTGTTTTGAACGGCTGTGGTAATTCCATCTCTTCTTTTTTTCTTAATTTAATGGAACCAATTTATGATGTAGATACTGAGAAATGATTTGCCTTGCATTTGATAATTGGAGGGTTTCACTCTCACGTGAAGACCACCACAGGCGCTCATTCCCATGTAGGACTGGTTTACTCCTGCCCAGCCATAGCCGTACCTGTACTGATTATCTGTCCTCAGAGTATTGGTGGTGGTACCGTCAAGTCGTTTCTGAATCCTGGCGACCCTGTGGTCAGCAGAGTGGAGCCCTGCCTGGTCTTTGTGTACCATCCTCTCACCTTCTGGTGCTCTATCAGACAGTGCTCCACTGCTAGTCATGGGACTTTTTTCATGGCCAGTTTTTTCAGATGTTCGTGGCCAGGTCCTTCTTCCTGGTCTGTCTTCGTCTGGAAGCTCTGCTGAAACCTCTCCAGCATGGTGACCCTGCTGTATTTGAGATACCGGTGGCAGAGCTTTCAGCATCACAGCAACATGCAGCTGCCACAGTGTGACAACCGACAAACAGGTGGTCTGGTTCCCTGACTGGGAAATGAACCCAGGCCGCCGTGGCGAGAGCGCCCAGTCTTAACTGCTGGACCACCAGGGCTGGCTCCTCAGAGTATACATATGGATTTATGATTTTTTATTTTAAGGGATAGGATGCATAAAAGTAAGAGGCATTTATGAGGGTAGAAATACTTAGTCTTTAATTTCCTGTCTCCATGATATTTAATGAATTGGGATTGTTGGACGAGGGTGAAATCTGCTGGCGTCTTTGATGCTTGGCTCACCCTCTGGTCATTCCTCCACAATTTCACTCTTATGCTGGGTGTGTGTGTAACTGTTGGTGTAATATTTTATAGATATCCATAGTAAACCTCAACTAATTTAAAGCTTTAGTCAACTAAATTATTCCCTACACTTAAAATTATTTTTAATTACTTTGATAATGTTGTTTATCATAGAAAAATACGGGTAATCAAAAATTTAAAAATCTATTATCTTTAATACCTACTTATTAAAATTTTAGAGTTTTTCTTTACAAAGTTTTCCAGATGTGAGAATGTGTGTGTAAAATTTTTATTTTACAGATGCAGGGATCCTGCTATACATACCTCTCTGTAGTGTTTTTCATTTACTGTGTGGATGAACTTCTTTCTAGGTCAGAGGTATCCAGTATAACATGGATTTAAGGATATGGTCTCTGGTGTGAGACTCTTGGGATGTCAGTCCCACTCCTTCCTCTTGTGACATGAGGAGGCATTGTTCCCATCCTGTCGAGTTGATAAGATGAACCTTCCATGTACAGAGTTCATGTGGCACAGCACTTGGTCCATGGTGGACTTTGGCGCAGGTGGCCCTAACCCCATATTGTGATGTGCCTCCTGCAGGGGTCCCAGATGAGAATTCCTGCTGAAAGCAGCCCCCATTACTGATGGGAATGTATTATTTCTGTTAGTATTTCTCCCATTTGCATTGTAGCAGGAAAAATACTAGGCATTTACGTTGTATTTAATCATTACCCAGCTTTCCATTGTATGAATAGATCATTATTATTTTAAGTAGCCCCCGATTGCTGGACAATAATTGTCTCTGACATTTCCTTATTACAGTCAATGTTGGAATGAACTGCGTATCTTTTTTTTTTTTTTTTGCGGGGAAGACCAGCCCTGAGTTAACATCCGTTGCTAATCCTCCTCTTTCTGCTGAGGAAGACTGGCCCTGGGCTAACATCCGTGCCCATCTTCCTCCACTTTATATGGGACGCTGCCACGGCAGGGCTGACGAGCAGTGCGTCTGCTGGCGCCCGGGATCCGAACCCGCGAACCCCGGGCTGCCAAGCGTGAACTAACCCGCCGCGCCACTGGGCCAGCCCCATGAACTGCGTATCTTTGAAAAGGAAAATGTTGATGGTAAACAAAAGATTGTCATGTAAAAAACAAAATTATTAGATGTTACTTATCCAAGCAAAGATTTCCTTTCCTTGTAATCATTGTGGGAAGCTATTTCAACTATATTCTAATGAATTTTTGCTACTTCTCTTTGAAGTTGCCTTTATATTTTTTAAAACAAAGTGTAATAACTTGGTTAAACAATCAGCTAGTCCAGAAGGGCCAAAATTGAGAAGTAATTTTCCTTTGTCCGACCTCTTCTCACCCCAAGCTGTTCCCTAGAGGTAAATCTTTTTTTTCCTTAGCTGTTTATTTTGGCATTTATCTCCAAATTTTAAAATAATAATGATTATTTTGCTATTTCTAGGCTTGTCTTCTAGACGTTGTCTTGACTCCGGTGACAGATGAGGTCTCATACCCTAATCCACTTACATTCATTCATCAGATATTCATGAAGTACCTACTGTGTGTCAGACACTGTTCTCGGGATTCAAAGGGAGGGAAACAGTCTCTCCTTTCGTGGAGTTTACTTTCATTTTCTCAATAAAAAATTTTTATTTTAAAATAATTACAAACTTGCAGAAAAGTTAGCACTTTTTTCCTAAACCATTTGAGAATAAGTTGCTGACCGGAATGCCCTGTCTCTCCCTAGTACTTGAGTGTGTTTTTCCTAGAAACAAGAATATTCACAATACAACCATCAAAATGAGGAAATAAACATTGATAGATTGTGATCAGTTAACCCTCAGACACTGTTCGGATTTTGCCAGTTGTCCCAGTAACTCATTTATGGCAGAAAGATACAGCTCAGCATCACGTGTTGCATTTCACAGTCGCGTCTCTTTAGTCTCCCTCAATCTGGAACAATGCCTCAGTCTTCCCTTGACTTTCATGACCTAGACACTTTTGAAGGTGAGAGACCAGTTTTTTGTAGAATGTTTCTCATCTATGGCGGATGTTTTTCTCATGATAAGATTCAGCTTATTATGCATCCTTGAAAGGGGTACCTTAAAAGAGATGCTGTGTTCTCATTCCATTTTATCAGGTGACACAAAGTTTCAATTTGTCCCATTACTGATGAAGTTCACATGGATTGCTTAATTAAGGAGGTGTCTGCCAGACTTCTCTGCGGAAAGTTACTCTTTTCCCCTTGGAAATATTTTGTAGGCTGCTACTATGAAACTTAAATATCTCATTCTTTTTTATTTGCTAATTAATCCATGTTAGTATGGATTACTATTTGAAACCTTGAAATCAACCACTTCTTCATGTTACCCTGGCTCCATTTAATGGAGAATGGCATTTGAAGCCAAGCTCTGGGAGCCAGGTGTGTTCATTTCTGTTGGGTGGTGTTGCTCCCGGGCCCTTTCAGTGGACGTGTATGTGCACATGTGTACATACATTTACATCTATATCTGTTTTATATCTATGACCTACGTATTGAAAACCAGAGTTCACACCAGTACTTCCAATTGCGATCCTGCTGCTGGATTTAATCTAGTTTTCTACCTTTCCAAGTGTGTAACTCCTCTCTGTGATGGGTCAGTCCCCCTGTGTAAGTAACTATTCTTTTTGGCTTTGTAAGTAACCAGTCTTTCATTGACATTACTACCTCTTCTGCGCTGACGCACTCCTCACGCCACTTACACTCTGACACCACGCCCACACCTCACCTGCCCCGTCACTCACCCAGTGCAGGCTGATGACCTCCCCCCACGCGTGGGGGCTTCCTCCTTTCACTTAGGCTCTGACTCACCCCCTCTTGGGTTCTGTAATCCCAGGTTGGTAGCCTGCCACCCCAACCCTCACGAAGGCGCCCTCCTCGTCCTGCTTGGCTCTGCCACCTGCTCCAGGCCTCTCCCTCCTCCACTGCCATGTGCTCACCTCACTCGGCTTGGGGCTATCAGTCACCAGGCTTCCTTCCCCCACCAGTGCAGATCAGACGCCCTTTTCTCTGCCCACCTAACAGTTTTAGGACTGAACTGTGGGGAAGGGGAAGAGCTTCTAATATAATTTTATAACTCTCTAGTTCTGCGGAGCACCTTTAAAATGAAGGGTTTTTTTTTTCCTCTTCCTCCCCCCATCCTCTGTCATCAGTCCCTTTACACTGCTGCACTCTGTTCTGCACCCATAATTAATATCCTCTGTTCCTGTCTATAAATTGAGGTTTTTCTTCTTTGTTAAATAGACTTTATTTTTTAGAGCAGTTTTAGGTACACAGCAGGAAGTACAGAGGTTTCCCATATACCCCTTGCCCCCACACATGTATGACCTCCCTCATGATCAACATCTCCCACCAGATGAAACGTTTGGAACAGTTGATGAACCTACATTGACACATCATTGTCACCTGGAGTCTGTAGTTCACATTAGGGTCCACTCTTGGTGGTGTACGTTCTGTGTGTTGTTTAATGACCTGTATCCACCATTACAGAATCAGAGTAGTTTCACTGCTCTAAAAATTCCCTGTGCTCTGCCTGTTCATCCCTCCTTCACCCACTACTCCCTGACAAGCACTGATCTTCTTACTGTCTCCAAGTTATACCTTTTCCAGAATGTCGTATAGTTGGAAGCATGCAGTGTGTAGACTTTTCAGATTGGCTTCTTTCATTTAGTAACATGCATTTAAGTTTCCTCATGTCTTTTCATGGCTTAATACCTCATTTCTTTTTAGTACTGAATAATATTCCATTGTCTGAATCTACCACAGTTTATCCATTCACCTTCTGAAGGACATCTTGGTTGCTTCCAAGTTTTGGCGATTATGAATGAGGCTGCTGTAAGCATTCGTGTGTAGGTTTTTGTGTAGACGTACGTTTTCAGCATATTTGGGTAAGTACCGAGGAGTGTGACTGCAGGCTCATACGGTGAGCGTGTGTTCACCAGCAATGACAGAGATGCTGTTGCTCCACACCCTCACCAGCATATGATGTTGTCAGTGTTCTTTATTTCGGCCATCCAATGGGTGTGTAGAGTCATATCGTTGTTTTAAATTGCATTTCCCTGATGATCTATGATGTAGAGCATCTTTTCATGTGCTTATTTGCCACATGTTTATCTTCTCTGGTGAGGTGTCTTGAGTTTTTTGCCTATTTTTTAATCAGGTCGTTTGTTTTCTTGTTGTTGAGTTTTGAGAGTTCTTTGTATACTTTGGTTAACAGTTCTTTATCAGATACGAGTTTTGCAAAACTCTTCTCCCAATCTTTGTCTCTCCACGGCTTGTCTTCTCATTCCCTTGACAGTGTCTTTCATAGAACAGAAGTTTTTAATTTTAATGAAGCCCGTTTCATCAATTACTTCTTTCATGAATCATGACTTTGGTGTTGTATCTAAAAAGTCATCACCACACCCAGGATATTTTCTCCCATGTTTTTCTCCTATATATATTTCTCCTGTATTTTCTCCTGTGTTATTCTCTAGGTGTTTTAAAAAGTTTTGTTTTACATTTAGCTCTGTGATCCACTGTGAGTTAATTTTTCTGAAGAATGTAAGGTCTGTGTCTAGATTGATTTTTTTTTTTTTGCATGTGGTTGTTTAGTTGTTCCAGCACCATTTGTTAAAAAGACTGTTTTCTCCGTTATATTGCCTTTGATCCTTTGTCAAAGATCCGCTGACTATATTTATGTGGGTTTATTTCTGGACTTTGTTTTCTGTTTCATTGATCAATTTGTCTATTTTTTTGCCAAAACCACACTGTCTTGATTACTGGAGCTTTATAGTTGTTCTTCTCTTTCAATATTGTGTTAGTTATTCTGCATCTTTTGCCAGTCCTTATAAACTTTAAAGTCAGGTTGTCAGTACCCACAAAATAACTTACTGGGATTTTGTTTGGAATTGCATTGAATCTATAGATAAAATTGGGAGGAACTAACATGTTGACAATATTGAGTCTTCCTAACCATGAACATGGAGTATCTCTCCATTTATTTAGTTCTTCTTTGATTTTGTTCATCAGAGTTTTGTAGTTTTCCTCATAATTTGTTAAATTTATACCCGAGTATTTCTTCTTGGGGAGTGCTAATGTAAATGATATTGTGTTTTTTGTTTCAAATTCCACTTGTTCATTGCTGTTACATAGGCAAGCAAATGATTTTGTGTATTAACCTTGCATCCAGCTACCTTGACATAATTGCTTGTTAGTTTCAGAAGTTTTTTTGTCAGTTCTTTTCAGATTTTCTACTTGGATGATCATGTCATCTGCGAACAAAGATAGTTTTATTTCTTCCTTCCCAGCCTGTACCTTTTATTCCCTTTTCTTGTCTTATTGCATTTGCTAGGACTTCCCGTACAGTGTTGAAAAGGAGTGGTGAGAGGAGGCATCTTTGCCTTGTACCTGGTCTTAGCAGGAAAGCTTCTTGTTTCTCATCATTAAGTGTGATTTTAGCTTTAGATTTTTGTAGATATACTTTATCCATTTGAGGAAGTTTTCCTCTATTCCTAGTTTCTTGAGAGTTTTTATCATGAATGGTTCTTGGATTTTGTCAAATACTTTATCTATTGATATGATCATGTGATTTTTTTTCTTTAAATCATTAATGTGATGAATTACATTTATTGACTTTCCAGTGTTAAACCAGCCTTGCATACCTGGGATAAATCATGATTTGTAGTTCATCATTTATAGTTCTTTTTATACATTTTTGAATTCAATTTGCTAATATTCTATTGAGGATTTTTGCATCTATGTTCATGAGAGATATTGGGCTGTAGTTTTCTTTTCTTGTAATGTTTTTCTCTTGTTTTGGTATTTAGAGTAATACTGGCCTCATAGAACGAGTTAGGAAGTAGTTCCTCTGCTTCTGTCTTCTGGAAGAGATTGTAGAGAATTGGTATGATTTCTTCCTTAAATGTTTGGTAGAATTCACCAACAGGCTTGATGCTTTCGGTTTTGGAAAGTTATTAATTATTGATTCAATTTCTTTAATAGCTATAGACCTATTCTGATTGTCTAGTTCTTCTTGTGTGAGTTTTGGCAGCTTGTGTCTTCAAGGACTTGGTCCATTTCATCTAGGTTATCAAATCTGTGGGCATAGCATTGTTCGTAGTATTCCTTTATTATCCTTTTAATGTTATGGGATCTCTAGTGATGTCTCGCCTTTTATTTCTGGTATTAGTAATTTGTGTCATCTCTCTTTTTCTTAATTAGCCTGGCTAGAGGCTTAATGATTTTATTGATCTTTTCAAAGAACCATGCTGTGTGTGACCCCCCCAGATTCATTTGTTGAAGCCCTAACCACCAGTGTGACTGCATTTGGAGATAGAGTCTTTAAGAGGTAGGTAGGTTAAATGAGGCCATAAGAGTGGAAGCCTAATGGGATAGGGCTGGTGGAAAGGATGAAGAGCACACTCTCTGCCCTGTGAGGATATGCGGCAGGGCAGCTATCTGCAGGCCAGGGAGATGGCTCTCACCAGGAACCAAAGAAGCTGACACCTTGATCTTGGATTTCCCAGGCTCCAGAACTGTGAGAAAATAAATTTCTGTTGTTTAAGCCATCAGGTTATGGTATTTTATCGTGGCAGCTCAAGCAGACTAATGCAAACCAGCTTTTGTTTTTATTGATTTTCTTGATTATTTTGCTGTTTTCAATTTCATTGATTTTTGCTCTGATTTTTTTTTCTTTCCTTCTGTTTACTTTAGATTTAACTACTCTCCTTTTTCTAGTTTCCTAAGGTGGAAGTTTATATTAATGATTTTAGAGCTTTCTTCTTTTCTAATGTATCCATATAATGGTATAAATTGCCTTCTAAGCACTACTCTTGCTGCATTCCACAAATTTTGATGTTTTATTTTTATTTTCATTTAATTCAAAATATTTTAAAATTTCTCTTGAGATTTATTCTTGATCTATGTATTATTTGGAAGTGTATTGTTTAGTCTCCAAGTATTGGGGGATTTTCCAGCTATCTTTTTGTTCCTGAGTTAGTTTAATTCCATTGTGGTCTGAGAGCAGATATTGTATAATTTCTGTTCTTTTAAATTTGTTAATGTGTGTTTTATGGTCCACAGTGTGGTCTCTCTTTGTGTATGTTCCATTTGAGCTTGAGAACAAAGTGTGTTCTGCTGCTGGCTGAAGTAGTCAGTGGGTATCAATTATATCTATTGGTGATGTTGATTGATGGTGCTGTTGAATTCAGCTCTGTCCTTACTAGTTTTCTTCCTGATGGATCTCTCCGTTTCTTACAGAGGGGGGTGAAATCTCCAACTGCGACAGTGAACTCGATCTATTTCTCCTCACAATTCTATCTGTTTTTCCTCATGTATTTTGATGCTCATTGCTCACTGTTATGTTTTCTTAGAGAATTGACTCCTGTATCATTATGTAATGCCTCTATCTTTCATAATTTCCCTTGTTCTGAAGTTGGCTCTGTGTGAAATTAATATAGCTACTTCAGCTTTCTTTGATTAGTGTTAGCATGGTATATCTGTCTCCATTTTCTTTTAATCTATATGTGTCTTTATCTTTAAAGTGGGTTTCTTGTAGACAACATATAGTTGGGTCTTGTTATTTAGACCATTGCCATTTAAAGTAATTATTGATATAGTTGGATTAATATTTGCTGTATTTGTTACTGTTTTCTAGTCATTGCCCTTATTTTTTGTTCCTATTTTTGTCTTCCACTCTGCCTGCCATTTGTGGTTTTAGTTGAGCATGTTATATCATTTTATTTTCTTTCCTTTCTTAAATATCAGTTATACTTCTTTTTTTTTTTTTTTTGCTTGAGGAAGATTGTCCCTGAGCTAACATCTGTGCCAAATTCCTCTGTATTGTATGTGGGTCTCCACCACAGCGTGGCTTGATGCGTGGTATGTAGGCCTGCGCCTGGGATCCGAACCTGTGAACCCTAGGCTGCCAAAGTGGATTTAAGTGCGCAAACTTAACCACTACGCCATCAGGCCAGCCCCAACATATCAGTTATACTTCTTTTTTCACTTTTTTAAATAGTTGCCGTATAGATTGCAATATGGATTTACAACCAATCCAAGTCCACTTTGAAATAGCATTATACCACTTCACAGGTAGCGCAAATACCATATAATATTTCTGATTCCTCCCTCCTGTCCCTTGTATCACTGTTGTCATTCATTTCACTTACATATAAGCATACATAGGCATATATGTGTACACACACACACACACACACACACACACACAGGTAAATAATCAAATACATTGTTGCTATTATTATTTTGAACAAACTGTTATCTGTTAGATCAATTTTAAAAAGAAAAGGTTTTAATTTACCTTCACTTATTCCTTCTCTAATGCACATATCCTTAAGCACAGAGACTCTTTCCACAGCTGAGTCCAGTCTACTGCTAAGCCCATCAAAGACATTCTTCATTTCTGTTGCAGTGTTTTTGATCTCTAGCATTTCTTCTTGTTTCTTTCTTAGAATTTCCATCTCTCTGCTTATGTGACCCGTCTGTTCTTGCATATTGTTTACTTTTTCCATTAGAGCCGTTGCATATTAATCTCAGATGTTTTAAATTCCCTTTCTAATAATTCCAGCATCCCTACATATCTCAGACTGGTTCTGGAGCTTGCCTTGTCTCTTCAAGCCATGTCTTTTGCCTATCGGTATGCCTTGTAATTTTTTTGTTTAAAGCCAGACATGAAATACTGAGTGAACGGAACTCTGGTAAATAGGCCTTTAGTGATATGGTGGTAAGCTCTATGGGGAGGGGAAGGGTTCTGTTGTGCTCTGATTAGATCTAAGTCTTTTTGAGAGCCTGTGCCCCTGGGCTGTGACCTTCACATGTGCTTTTCAGTCCTCCACGTATCCTGCTTTAAGTGGGACAGGATGGCTGGAGGGGGTAGAGTTGGGTATTTCCCTTCCCCCAGGGTGGTTAGTCCCTGATAAAACCCCAATAGTTTAGGCTCTGGTTAGTTTCTCCTGAAGGCAGGCCTTGTTAAAAACAGATGCCCTGGCATATTTCAGAGGGGTATTTTTCCCCTCCCCCTGCCGGAAGCCTAAGGGAATTTTTGTATGATCTTCACTGTGAGACCCAGGAGGAGTTCCAGGAGATAAAATTCACAAAAGTGTTGGGGGAAGGGGGGTCTGCAGTTTTTAACTCACTTTTCCACACTGAGCCTCCAGTAATGTGTCGATTGCAGTCCAGATTCTCCTCCTCCAGTACTGGTTCCCGTGGAGGCTCCTGCCCAGGTCACTTGTGATTCTCTGTGTCGTCCTGTCTGTCTCTCCAGTTCTGGGGGCGGGGGTTTGCCCTGTGACCTCATCTTTCTGTCAGATCTAAGAAGTGTTGTTGATTTTCAATTTGATTGGGTTTTTACTCGTTACAATGGAGTGGTGAATTCCAACCTCCTCATGTGCCAGAACGCAAACTGGAAGTTGAGTTGAGTTTTTAAATGTAAGATTGGAAATACAAGATTACAGCATTTACTGCTTCTGGGAGATCCCAACTGCTTTTCTTTTTTCTACTGATATTGTCTGTCTTTATTGACTCCTTGAATTGTTCCAGATTCTCAGTTTGGTATCCTACATCTGTATGATTTGAATCTTTTAAAATTTATTGAGACTTGTATTATGACCCAGAGTAGGGTCTCTCTGGGAAAATGTTCTGTGTGTGCTTGAGAAGAATATGTATTCTGCTCTCCTTGGGTAGAGTATCATATAAATGTCACTGAG
Organism: Tapirus indicus; assembly: GCA_031878705.1. Lineage (NCBI taxonomy): Eukaryota > Metazoa > Chordata > Mammalia > Perissodactyla > Tapiridae > Tapirus > Tapirus indicus. The sequence goes on from CM062926.1 coordinate 4,112,349, forward strand.
GTCACATTGGTTGATAGTGTCATTCATGTCTTCTCTGTCTTTATTGGTTTTCTGTCAACTGTTCTATCAACTATTGAGAGAGGTGTTAAAATCTCCAACCATGTAATTGTTTTATTTATTTTTCCTTTCAGTTATTGGGTTTTGCTTCATGTATTTTGAAGCTCTGTTATTTAGACACATAAAGATGTACAATTTTTGTGTCTGCTTGATGAATTATCTCTGTGTCATTATTAAGTGACCCTCTTTGTCTCAGATAATATTCTTTGATCCAAAGTCATCTTTGTCTGATTTTAATATAGCCACTCCAGATTTCTTTTGATTAATGTTAGCATAGTATATCTTTTTGCTGTCCTGTTTGTCTCTTTATATTTCAAGGGGGTCTCTTGTAGGCAGCGTACATTGGGTCTTGCATTTTTAATCCAGTCTGTCCATCTCTGCATTTCAATTGACTTGTTTAAATAATTTATACTTAATGTATTTTGTTGATGTTGTGTTTAAAAGTACCATCTTACTATTAGTTTTCTATTTGTCCCATCTGTTCTTTGTTCCCTTTTCCCTGTTTTTCTGATTTCTTTTAGATTAAGTACCTTTTATGCTTCTGTCTTAGGTCCCTTGGATATTAGCTACAACATTTTGTTTTGTCCTCCTGGTGGTTGCTTTAGGATTTCTGGTATGCGTCTTTACTCATAATCTGCATTGAAGTAATGTTAGGCCACTTCATGTGTGAGGTCAGGACTTGACAATCGTGTACTCCATTTTCTCTCTCCACACTTTTGTTCTGCTGTTGTCATATGTTCTAATTCTATGTGTTCTAAATCCCACAGTGTATCATCATTTTTCATCAAACAGTTAACTCTTTGTTTCATTGTCCCACCTGTCCTAGAAGTACAGGTGGGTCCTCGGGGTCCGGGCCCATCTGTCTTGTTGGCGGTGCCACCCCCATGTTCCACAGTGCTTCATCACCTTGTGTCCAGTCTCTCTAGGTGGTTGAGGGAAGAAGGGAGGGAGGCGTGACCTAGAGGTTACACACAGTGCTTCTCTTCCCATGTCTTTGACCAGAACTTCCTCATGTACCCATGTCAGTGGGAGAGGAAGGTCTAGGAGATGATGTCCTTCTTTTGGATTGCTATCAATGCCCAGCTAAAAATTAGGGGTTTTGTTATCTGAGACTAGCTAGGAGTTAGTAACTGATAGCCCGTGGGCCAAACTGACCTATCACCTGTTTTTGTACAACCCAAAAACTGGAAATGGTTTTTCTATTTCTTAATGGTTAAAAAAAGTCAAAAGAAGAATATTTTGTGACATATGAAAATTATATGAAATGCAAATTTCAGTGTCCACAAAAGTCTGTTAAACACACCCATGCTAATTTGTCTGCATATTGTCTGTGCTGCTTTTGTACTGCAGTGGCAGAGTTGAGTAGTTGCAGCAGAGACCGCGTGGCCCACAAAGCAGACAGGATTCTGTCTGACCCTGTGCAGAGGTAGTTTGCTGGCCCCTGCTGTGTAGAGGTTGGACTGGATGGACATTAGAACTGTACTGTAGATCTCCAGGGCTCACTCTCCTTGCTGCTCTGTCCTCTCGTGTTCTAGCCACCTTGGCCTTTTTGGACTCCCATGTCTGTGTGCTTGATTCAGGGAGACTGCCAGGCCCCGTCTGGGTCCCCCATCCCTACATCCTGGAAGCTCTGTCCAGGCAGTAAGCTGGGGCAATCGTAGGACTCATCTCATTTCTTCCGGACCACTGTCCTGCACCATCCGATATCCAGTATCCGAAAAGCATTGTCTCATTTGTTTTGTCTGGTTTTATACCTGTTTCAGTTTAGGAGGAGATTTTCAGTCTCTGTGACTTCGCCTTGGCTGGGAGCAGGAGCATCTGTGGTACCCTATCTCTAAAACTCCCCTTCTTTTCTTTTTTCTTGGTACGTCCTCCTCCTGTCAGATGTACATCCTTACAGACACATGGTTTGTAACCTGCACGAGTCTGACTTGACGAGTCAGCGTGAGAGGCAGCAGGCCGGCTCTGTTTCTGAAGCTCAGACCAGCCCCTTCCCCCAACCCCTCCCCCCACGTGCTTCTGCGTCTAACGGTGTTTACTTGAAGCGCGTGTGCTGTTTTTCTCTCTCCTCAGTGGGACACTCACAGTTCAGTCTCGGTTGGAGTTTTTGCCCTCTTTGGTTAAATGCTGGCTTTGCCTTGGTTGTCTTTACTTGGGTGATATTAAGGACAGAAACATTTTTCCCTACCCTTGTTTCATTTATTTCTCCAAAAGTTATGGGTGACTTGGGCTCAATATTCAAGGTTTTCTGACCTTCACACATTGTGATATGTGTGCTAACTGTGATACTGTCCGATCTTCCTCCGACAGAAGGCTTCCTCTTGTCACTCTTTCCCATTCAACACTGGGGCTCCTCTCCGCTGCTCTGCTGAGGTGCAACCTGCGTGCCGGATCCGCTGATGCCGTCTTCCGTGGTTTACTTGTTGGCTGGAGCACACCTGCAAGGTGCTTCTCCAGGAGAGGGCACGTGGGAGGTACATATTCTCAGTGTGTGTTTGCCTAAAAATGCCTCCGGAGTCTTCTGCCCTGCGATGCTGTCGGGCCATTGGCAAGGATCGACTTCTGGATTGAAAATCGTTTTTCTGATTACTTATGATGTTTCCCATGTTTTCATGTGCTTGTTGACAGTTTGTTTTCTTTCCTGTTCAGATATTTTGCCATTTTTTAAAAACTTGGGTTTTGTTATTATTATAAGCTTTGAGAGTTTTAACTATGCCCTGGATACAAGTCATTTGTCAGATACATGTGCATGAATGACTTCTCACAGTCTGTGGCTTGTCTTTCATTTTCTTAATGGTGTATTTCTAAGAGCAAATGTGGATTTTGATTAAATCCACATTATCAATTTTTTTCTTTTATGATTTTGTGTCCAATCTAAGAAATCTTTGCTTTCCCTGTATTTTCTATTTTTAATTTTTACATTTTGTTCTATAGTCCATTTCAAATTAATGATGTGAGGTAATAGTCAAGGGTTTTTTTTTTTCTTGTTGGTATATGTGAAAGTATACAGTATATATTATTTCGTATTTGTGGCGATCCATCTCCTAGGTAGAGTCCTGGAAGGAGGATTTCTGGGTCAAATGATGATTTAATCATACATTACCCTATCATCCTAGAGTCCCACCAGGAATCTAGGAGACTGCCAATTTGCCCACAGCCTCACCAGCAGGGAATATTCCAAGTTTTCAGATTTTTTTCAGACTGCAAGTGAGAAATAGTATCTTAGAGTAGTTTCCATTTCTCTTATTATAAGTGCCACGTGTGATTTGTTAACAAGTCACATACATTTATTGTAATTAAATATGTAATTGGACTTATTTTCATCATCTCATTTTGTGTTTTCAGTTAACCATGATTTTTTCTTTGCCTTGAATTGATCATATTTTCCTTTCTTCCCCCTTTTATATATCATATTTCATTTCTCTTAGCCTTAAAAATTTTTATATACTTAGATTTTTCTAACAAAGTTTCAAGATAATCAGTATTTGTCCTTCCCATGTCAAGAACCTTACCTTTTCTTTCCTAAACCTCCCCTTCCATTTCTGTTCTCACTCTTGTCTAGATTGTAGTTTTAACTTGTTATTGTTCATACATGTTTTGCATTCAGTTTTTAAGTTCTCTGGGGCTAAACTGCTTGGGTTTGAATCCACATTTGCTGTTTATTAGCTGAATAAACATAGGTAAGTTGTTTGGCCTCTCTGTGCCTCATTTTCCTCATCTGAAAAAGGAGGAAATAATTGTAACATATAGGAACCATATTGGATTCAATAAAGTAAATCCATAATGCCTATCACATAGAATTCAATTAGTTAATTCATATAAAGCATTTAGAATAATTCTTGATGCATAATAAACACTATGTAAATGTTGGTTATTAATATTATTAGGATTCTTATTGCACTACTGGTCTATTTTTCTCCTTCCTCAACTGCATATTTTAGTAGTTCTTTCGGTAGAGGCTGTGGGTAGTATATGTTAAAATATGGTAATAGTTAAACTGGATACTGTATTCTAGAGTCTTAGTTATTTTCCTTCAACGTTGAAAATTCTACTTCATTTTCTTCTAATCTGTCAATCTGTTGGTTATTCTTTTGTAAGTAATTTTCGTGTTCTGTCAATTGAGTTTTTAGATTTTCTCTTTATCCTTGATATTCTGCCGTTTCTTTACAACGTGTCTAAGAGTGGATGGTTCAAAATTGATCCTGTTAACACTGGAATTTTTCACTTACAGAATTCATGTCTAACCTGAGTTTCTGAAAAGTACAGGCACACCTCGGAGATACTGCGAGTGTGGTTCCAGACCACTGCAATAAAGTGAACGTCACAATAAAGCGAGTTACACAGATTTTTTTGGTTTCCCAGTAAACATAAAAAGTTATGTTTGCACTATATTCTAGTGTTTCAAGTGAACAATAGCATTATGTCTCAAAAAACAGTGTACATACCTTAAGTTAAAAACGCTTTTTTGCTTGATGACGTAACCGTCACCTGAGCCTTGGGTGAGTTGTGCCCTTCCTGCTGGTGGAGGGTCCTGTACACAGTGCAGCGTCTGAGACATGCAGTAGAGTGAGGTTCGCTTGTGATAGATGTCACTGTTTCACAGACTTTCTTCTCCCTCCTCCTGATCTGTTAGCCGTTGATTAGTGTTTCTTCATCTGTCGTCCATTTTCTTAGCTTTATGTTTTTGTATTTTTTAAATTTCTCTGAACTGCTTTCTGAGAGGTTTTCTTAATTTAATTCTTTGTTACCATCTTTCTCTTTGCTCCTAGCCCGGTTACTCCATCTTTTGAGTTTTCGTTTTAATGACTGTTTCTTGTTGCTTAGCATTCTGTTGGTTCGTTTTTGTGTCTGCCTGTCTTCATATCCACCTGTTTTGTTTCATGGATACTTTTCCTTTTTTCTCTCTTAGATATTTTAAATACACTTATTTTAGAGTCCTTTTCAGACTGCTGTTTTATCTCCATTTCCTCAGGGGTGAATGTCCACCCCCTCCCAAAACTTTGTGGGTTTTTTTTTTTTAACGTTTATGATGGCATTGAACTACTTTGTGCACTTTGTGATTTTGGTGGAAAGCTCATGTTGTATGAACATTTTCTTTTGGCAGATTTCATCTACCACCTGCACTGCTGGTTCCAGATCAGTTTGTAGTTTTGGCTATCACACCCCGAAGAGAGAATGTAATTCCAGACCCCAAGATAACATGATATAGGCTCCAAATTACTTTAAAGAAGGATTAGACCAGTTTACAATATCATCTCACATTTCCAGTGTTAGCTGTTTATTTCAGTGACTTATGTTATTTAATAGGTGAAAGGTGTACCTCATCATTTCAGTTTGTGTTTCTATTATTGATACTTAGAGTGAACACTTTTCCAGAATTGCCTTTGTTATTCCCTAATATATGATTGCTAGATTGAATTTCTTTTATTTTCTTTTCTTTGAAGTCACCTCTCACTTTTTACCCAAGTGTAATTACCCAGCTTGATTATCCATTATTATTAACTAAAGAACTTCTGTCACTTTACGAAAGTGGCCTAGAGGATAAAGATATTTGGAAGACTCTGCTTTAGATTTTTCTTCCTTCTGGTTATTCAAATTCAGCTCTTTTCCAGTACCTTCTGTATCTACTGTGCTATGAAGAAGTGAGATGCACAATTATGATCCTGAACCTGAGTCATAATTGGTATTCTGGTTATTAACCGCTCTGTAACAAATATTTTGTAGTATTTAGTGGTGTAAAACAACCATTTTATAATGCTCACGGATTCTGTGGTCAGAATTCAGAATGGGCACGGCAGGAAGGGTTTGTCTCTGTTCTATGGAGTCTGGGGCCTCAGCTGGGCAGATGTGAAGGCTGATGGTGACTAAACAGTTGGATTCATTGGAAGACTTATTCAGTCACGTGTCGGCAGTTGATGCTGGCCTTTGGCTGGGACCTCAGCTGGGGCTGTCATCTAAACTACCTGTTGTGGCCTTTCCATGTGGTTGCTTGGGCTTCCTCACAACGTGGTGGCTGGGCTTCAGAAGTGAGCATCCAAGAGAGCAGGTCACAAGTACATCGCATTTCTGCAGTCTAGCTTTAAAAGTCACGTAACACCACTTCCGTGTTATTTATAAGCCCATCCAGGCTCATGGGAAGGGCGTATATAGGGCTCATCTCTCAATGGGAGAAGTGTCGGTTGCATCATAAGAAAAGCATGTGTGTTAGGAGACATGTTGTGGCCCTCTTTGGAAAATACAGTCTGCCCAGATGGGAAAATAAATTATGTTTAATTCTTAGCGAGCCAGTAAAGGAATTTTTAAAACATATTTTAATGTATAATAAGAGTTGAAGTAAGATTTTTAAATTTAATCCCCTCAAGTAAGGTTTAATACAAAGCTCTATGCCATAATGAGTTTATGTATTAAGATTTTATGATAATACTTTAAAATTATAATCTTTTTGTACTATTTTCTATTAATAACACTTTCTAAGATAGCTTTTTATCACTATTTTTATGTTGCAGACAAAACTATAAAATATAATACGGATTCATTGAGAGATTCACCTAAAAACAAATCAGAAAAGAAACAACAGTGCATCCCTTTAAAAGATGCAAATAAGGTATTTTTAAATGTTTATTAGATATAAAGTTCATATAATGTTAATTTTGGAATATTCTCCTTTAAAATCTACCAGGAACCAAAAATATGTTTTTCTATTAAAAAATCCTTGGCTATGATAGTTTCATTCATGAAAAAATATAGTTTGCATATTTGCTCTGTTTCGAAAGAACAAGATAATTCCAGCTCCTCTGTTGACAAGCCCTCGTTCTTGGCCTAGTGTCTTCTCTACACAATTGGGTATTTATTTTCATTTTAACCAGGATGTGAAAATCTGGGGTTATGGGACACTCTAATAGTTAAGATCAAGCCTAACCTGTCCCTCCAGTCCCTGTGACCTGACAGGTAAAAGTAATTACAGGACAGTTTAAATACTGATTATCTGAAATGCCAAGTGCCTGCAGTTTAGACACTGCCATCTAGTGGTTACGGCAATGGCATCATCACCCAGTTTTCAAGTTCTTTGTCTCTCCATATCTGTGTTATCTGAAAATTATCTGAGATGGTTGATTGTGAGACTAATTCCCATGGAATTTTGGTTCCTCAAGAATATATATCTTGCTGGCATGCGTATTCTTTCTGAAAAACATTATTTTGCAGTGTGTTGAATCTTCAGTGTACTGGCCAACAAAGAGAGGCATAACCATATATGCTGACCCAGATATACCAGCAGCAAGGTATGATTTGAAAATTCAGTGTAATTGATTAGAACTTAGGTACAATATTGTCTTATACTTTGTTCTATAACACTGATGATAGGAAAGTATTTAATTAAAAAAAAAGAATGGCCCTGGAAATTTTGATGAAATATATATTACTTTAAAAGAAAAACGTTGTGACAACTGGCTAGCAGCACAGTTGACCAAAAACTGGTAGTGGCTCTAGAGTTTCCTTGTTACCTTGTCGGGCAGAGTTGTTTTGGTAGGGCGGGTCCAACAAAGTTGTCTTGGTGTAAAGGTGGGTAAATGTGGGCCAGATGGCAGTACAAGTTGGTGGGAAGCAACGAATGGTTTGTTGAAGATGAGTATCGAGGGCTTTGACTGGCACCCTGTCCTCATCAAGATGAACATCAGTGATATTAATGAAATCACAGAAAGGGTGTCATATTATACCACTTCACATACAGTGTAAGATCTTAAAATAGTAGGCTTCTATTTCTTCACCCTCCTGGACCTTATGTTAGTGTTGTCATACATTTTATTTACACATTTGTTATAAATGCTGGAATCTATTATCATTTAAACAGTTATCTTTTAGAGAGATTTAAATAAATAGTAAGAAAAATATCTTATATATTTACCTTTGTAGTTACTGTCAGTGCTGTGCACTTTCTGTGTTGATCCGGTTTTCCACCTGATATCTCTCTCTTTCCACCTGAAGGACTTCCTTTTCTGTTGTGTTGTGAGTTTGCTGGTGATGAATTCTTTCAGCTTTTGTATATCTGAAAAATTATTTCAGCTCCATTTTTGAAAAAAACCACATTTTTTTCTAGGTACGGAATTCTAGGTTGACAGTTCTTTTTTTTCCTGTATTTTAAAGATGTTGCTCCACTATCTGCTTGCTTGCGTTGTTCCCATTGCAACATCTACTGTCATCTTTTTCTTTGATCCTCTGTTTGCAACATGTCTTTCCTCTGACTACTTTTAAGATTTTCTCTTTATTACTGGTTTGAGCAATTTAGTTATTATATGCCTTAGTGTAGTTTCTCTCGTGTTTCTTACGCTTTGGGATTCGTTAGGTTCTTCATTTGTAGGTTTCTTTCATCAAATTTGGGAAGTATTCAACTGTTATTCTACACATATTTTTTTTCTGCACTCTTTCTCCTCTCCTTATGAGACTGATGAGACAAATGTCAAACCTTTTGATATTGTCTGAAGGGTCTGAGGCGCTCTGTTCATTATTCAACCTTTTTTTCTTGCTCTTCAGATTAATGATTCCGCTGATTTATCTTTAACTTAACTGACTCTTCTGTCATGTCCATTCTGCTATTGAACCCATGCAGTGACTTTTTTATTTAATGTATTATATTTTTCAGTTCTAAAATTTTTGATTTTTTTTAATAGTTTCTATTTCTTTGCTGAGATCTTTTATTATTCCATTCAAGAGTGCTCACCTTTCCTTTTCTTGTGGAACGTGGTTATAATAGCTGCTTTAAAGTGTTTGATAATTCCCACGTCTGAGCCACCTTGTGGTTGGCACCTATTGATTATCTTTTCCCTAGACAGTTGATCTAATTTTCTTGGTTCTTTGTATGTTGAATAATTTTGGAGTGTATTCTGAATATTTTGAATATTATGGTGGGAGACTGGTTTCTGTTAAAATCCTCTGGAAAATGATTTTGTTGTTCTTGTTGCTTGTTGGTTTCAGCAGACCTCACATTCTGTCTCACTCTCTGGCGTGGAGATTGCAGTGTGAGCTCAGTTTCCAGTCTTTGGCCTGCTGCTGCTTTGGGTCTGTTCTGAATATGCTCAGCTCGGGGTGAGCTTGGGACTTGTGTTGGATCATAAACAGAAAATAAGGGATCCCCTTCTCCTCCAGCTCTTGCTCTCTTTTTTTCCAGGATTTTCCTCACATTCACCATTTTCTGCTTATTCCTCTGGCCAGGTAGACGATTTCTCTTCGAGAGCCTGCCGTGCGGTTCTGTGTGATTGGGCCGTGTATGGCCCTACGGGGTCCCCATTTGCCGGTTGCCATGGAGGGAGAGGGAGGTTTTCTCTCGGGGTTTAGGTGACTGCACTGCTGTTCCGTTGCAGCATGCAGTTCCGTGGTGAGAGCTGGCCTTGGGGCAGGGCCAGGAGAGAGAGAGAGGAAACAAATCAGTTGGGATTCCCCACACTCTCGGCTTTAAGCCCCCTCTTCCCGGTTCTCTGGCTTGAAATAGAGGGTTTCTCTCTGAGTCTTTGATGTCTGCATCCACGATACAGTTCCAGCTCTAGGACCGCGATCAGGTCAACCCAGAGAGAGAGGAAGGTGAAAGCCTGGGAAACTCTCGTGATTCTGGTTGTTTTTGACATTTTCACTTCACTGCCGTGTAGTTTTGTGCTTTGTCCAGAGTTTCTAGTTGTGATCAGGAAGAGAGAGAGGCTGTGGTGGGCTTGCTCCCTCGTGGTGAGCACCAGTGCTGTCTCAACGGTTTTCACACTTAGAGGGCTCGGCTTCAGTTCTCATATGAACTTATTTATGTGGATCAGCTTATGCCTCAGCGGTACTTCTTAAATTTTCTCCCAGAAAATAAAGATATTTCCAGGATTGGGTAAATGAGTTCAGAAATTTTAATAAATGTCTTTGATTTCTAGAGCTTTATGTCAGAAGTCAAATGAGAAATCACTTAGATTGGCTGAGAAGAAAGAATACAATGAGAAGAATGGCTGTGTGAAGTATGAATTTTTTTTCTTGGCCTAAATTTTTTATCCAAATAATCATAATAAAATTATAAGCAGGAAGAATTTACATATGACTTTATGATTAATTTCAAACATGCATTCCCATTAAAATATATATATATGGTATCTTCTGTAGGCTCTGAAGTTAGGTGTTTTTTTTTTTTTTTTCGGTTTACTAGGGTAGCTTTTTCTGTTTAAAGCTTTGTTCCACTGTAAATAGTCATTTCCTACCTCCCTTCCTGATTCTCTTGGTGAAGTGAACAATTTTATGAAACAAATTAGATATAGTTGATCTTTTGGGGGTTGTTGATTTTATGTGGGTTGGTGTTTGCTTAAGGTCTGTCAGCTGCTGGAAAAACTAATTATTTGCAGTGTGGAACTTGGGGATTTTTTTTGTTTTGCCAGATTCACAAAGTATTCACTTACAAGTTGTTAACAATTGAGTAATAACTTCATTTTATACTTGTTTAATCCACAAAATATTTTCATGCCAATTTTTATGCTTTCTTACCATGCCAACCTCTTACATTCCAAATAACTCTGGCTGCTCTGAAGCCACCAGAGTGACAAGAGTTTGACAGTTCAGGAGTGGATAGGTCGTGCTATATCCACTACTTGGCCTGGGATGGTTGGGGAGAGGGTGTTGACCGTGCGGCCGTTTGGGCTGCCCAGCTTCGCGGAGGCCAGACTGTGGCCCTGTGATGTCTTCTCACCCAGCAGGAGCTCCTCACAGGGGTCCAGGGCCAGGGGCCCTGAAGGCTGCCGTGGAGCCCATGGTTGTGGGGGTGGCAGTTAATACACCTGAGTTGACACCCTTCTCCCTGGGCGTCCCTCCACCCTGTCACCTGAAAGTTGTGGTGCTGCAAGTGGGTCTTTTCCTCGGACAGAAGGCTTTGCGTTATCCATGCAGCAGATCGTAACTTGATAAATTTACCCTGAGATATTCTGTTGCCTTTTTTGTTTGTATTAGAAGGTGGTTATCTCATCTCACGTTCAGCTAAAAGCCCTTTACTTAGAGCCCACTGATTAAACTACATCAGTTACTCCGTCAGTCCACTGACGTGGTTCGAGATTAAATGAAGGAAGGAGTCAGTGGGTTTCTTAGAACCATGAGATGATCATGTGATCATGCAGTCTTCTCCTTGGTCAGAGCAGGTGCTCCTGGGGTTGGCAGCGCCACGTCCACAGCCTGGGCCTGGGGTGGAGGGGAACGCAGGGGACTGGCACAACCATCATGGCCCGTGTATCACAATGAACAAGGCAAAACAGAACAAGCAGTAATTTTGTAGCTCTGCCCTGGATGTATGGTTCATTTTACCTCTGTCAGGAAAAATTAAAATAATAGCTCAATTGAGGAAATATAAACACTCAAATTGTCCTTTTAACCATTTTACAGATTATTGCAGTTTTTAAATCCTGATCCTTCGAGAGCTGATGGAATCGCTGATCTGCAGCAGGTATTACAACCGAAAAAAAAGTTAAAAAAGAAGGAAAACTGTTTCCTCTTTAAATCCCTCTTCTTCCTCCCTCTGAACTTGAGATGAGAAGAGAAACCCCTTAGATGGGGGACTTTACCTGAAGACATCTCTTTAGAAATTATCTAGTGAATTATAACTTTAGAAAAATTGCTCTTTTTTAATTTGGGTAATAGATGATCTTCCTTTCATTGTGGTAGTTTTGGTGGTTTTTGATAAAGCATATATACCTATGTTTTTATATTGAAATCCAACTCGTGTATTTTCTCCGTTTCCGTGAAGTTGTTGATGTTCTCTGCTAGCGCCGCAGGGCTCTCGTCTAAGTGTGTGTCCTCTTAGCTGCAGAAGCTGACGTCGGGCGCACGGCAGCCCCGTGCAGTGTTGTGGAACAAGATCGAGCCGTGCCTGTCGCTTGACACGTCGCCACTCTCTGCAGACCTGAAAAGGGTAAAAGTGCCCCTAAAACCAAACTCACGAAGGAATGCTGACCTGTTCTAACATAGAAGGATTCTCAATAAACAGTTCTAAGGTTGCATGTGTGTAATTTCTTTGCTTTTGGAATTCTCTTTTAAGCTTTTGTTATTAATTTCTCATTTATTCTTAAGTCGAGGTGAACTTACAAGTGAATAATTCTCTGGTGGAGAAACCATTGTATAACTCTTAGTGCTTTTCTGAGATAACTTTTGAGATGTGACTCTGGAAATGGACTTAGAAGGAGCAACAAGTTGCCAGAGCAGTTACAATATACTTCTTAGCATTCTTCTTAAAATTGCTTTATAGAGCTGTGGTCTCACCTAGTAAATTGATCATACATGTTGATCTACTTCCCTCTTGATACAAAAACAATGTTTAAAATAGTAAAAAAAAAAAACTAAAAGAAAGATAAAACCCCAAGGATGAATATAATGAGTGCAGAGTCTTCAGTGGTGAGGAGGTTTCCACAGGCCTCTAGAAGATGGAAGCAGGCGGCATCTGGCTGACTTACAGAGGAAGGAGTGAAGTGGGTGGGGTCGTGAACTTCCTGTTCCCTGAACATCCACAGCCCGTTTCTCAGGAAGGAGACTGGAGGCTCTTTTTGGAGAAACTGAATGGCCCTAGAGAACGATCTTTAGATGATGTTCTTTGGAATTCTCCCAGTAAAAATGCCTGCTTGCCGCCCCGTCTTCCTGCAGTGACGTGCCTCTCACGTCATGGTGATGAGCTTTGCCCTGTCCACACGTCTTCTAGTCAGCTTTAGTGTCCTCCTCGGTGCTCACAGATGTCAGGGAAGATTAGACATCGGAAGAAAGCCCTCACCTAAAAACAAAAAACACAAACTCTGAAGGGAACAAACAATGCAGGGAGTAGAGGAAAAACATTAGAAAATAAATACGCTCAGAGATGAGAGAATTACATGTTGCATGTAATGAACAATAATAAGGTACTGTAGAAAAGGAACAGTTGGAGAATAAAAAAGGTTCTTGGAAATTCAAAATGTTATAAAAATCAATAGTAGATTTGAGAGATAAAATGGAAATTAGTAGAAAGTAGAACAAAAAGACAGAGATAGAAATGGGGGGAAGAAAAATTTGAGAGTCAATTTGAGGTCCAGTATTTGAAATGGGATTTCTAGAAAGAAGAAAGAGGGCAGAAAATTCAGAGAAGAGTAACACATGAATGATTTCTGGACTTAGTGGACGTGACTCTCCAAATTAAGAGAGTTTGCCTACCACGGCCGCAGCACAGCGGGGAAACAGGGTAGTAGACATGCTGTTGTGGAGCATCTGAAAAAGAGACTCATCAGGAAAGCTTCCAGAGAGAAGAAATCGGTCCCACACGCACCATCAGGAGTTAGAATGGCTTCCGACTTCTCCACAGTAACTCGAGGAGCATTGACTCCAAAATTCTGATGGAAAGTTATTTCCAACCTAGAGGTCTGTACTCAAACTATCAATGAAGTGTAGGGGTAGAATGAAGATGTTTTCAGGCACATGAGTCTCAAATTGATTTCTGTACCCTTTGTCAAGAAGCTACTGAAGTAAGTTCTCCACGAAACAAAGTAAACCAAGAAAGAAGACAACAGGAGTTGCAGACAAAAGGGTGATGATGCAGGAAGATCTCAGGATGACAGCTGCATACCCAATTACAGTTAGGGTTCAGGGCCTGGGGACGAGGAGTTCATGGAGATGATGGCGCTGTTGAGTTCAGCCCTTTGGAAGATGGTATCACTGTGGCTGGAGAAGTCTTTTGGGACATTTGGGAGGTTTAAGTGACAGGTACATAGAAAAATAAGCAAGTAAAGGTATGTTTTTAAAAAGCTTCACAAGTGAAGCTGACACACCAGCAGGTTAGGAGGAGGGGAAGGAGGAGTGACATCCTTGTTGTGGTGAGCTTTAAGCACCTGGCTGGTCAATGGACCACCTATTGGATCCTTTTAATTTGGAGCCCCAAAAAGCGAGTGTCTATAGCAGGAGTTTTGTGGTGGAAAAGATTCAGGGGGTCTTACCAAGTTGGGTCTTGGAAAATACCAGATTGAGCAGTATATACTCATTGTTGGGGTAAAGTGAGCAACGAGATGGAGTTTTTATTAGTTTTCTATACTTTATTGTGGTTTTTGGTTGTTGTTTTGTAGGCTCTTCAAAGAAATAAGTTTCCGGGACCTAGCCACACCGAATCATACTCTTGGCCTCCTGTAGCGCGTGGCTGTGATGTGGTTGTCGTTTCTCACTGCGGAAATGACCCTCTGTTGTACCTTCCACCAGTGCTTACGATTTTGCAAACGGGGGGCTGCTACAAGTCATTGCCAAGTAGAAGTGGAGTAAGTTGAACACAATTTTATTTCCCAACAACATGGATTAAATATTTAGTTTTAAATTTTGTAGTTAACCTTTGGTAAAGTTTGGGTTAACACTACTCATTTGGTCTCCAAACTGGCAGGATGGAAACTGTCCCCTGAGAAACTCCTTTGTCCTATCACATCGTCGGTTCCCTCACTGACTCGCACTGTGTGCTCCCCCGTTGTGGGCCATTGGCCGAGTCAAGAGAGTCCTGGCTTTTAGAGATGAATGTATAGTTTATAAAAATATTTCACTGATTTGACTCATCTAATTGTCATGACAGCCCTATGAGATGATCAGGCCATGTATTGTTTTCAGCATTTTATAGATGAGAAAATTAAGCTCGTGGAAAGTTACTGGTATAAATTCTTAACAGCTGACAAGTGTGACAAGATGTGGGATGAGACTTTAGGTTTTCTGTCATCATGTCCCATATTCTTTAAATTATTTTCACAGCATCCCACACTATTTTATAATCCTGCTTTATTTTTCCCACATATAAGAATCTGGAAGTAGCTGAGAAAGATGATAGAGAATTGGGGGGTGAGGATCAAATGACAGTGGGGTGGACACCTGCTTGCTGGGTTCTGGTGTGAGGTGACCTGATGTATGTAAGACCTCTGTTTCAGCTGCTGCCACAAAGAATCCTCTACAGATGGTTCCGGCACTCATTATGAGGGGAAAAAGAGCAGTACGAAAAGACACTTAGAATTGCATTTTAGAAAAGATACTGGTTTGTTTTTCTTATTATGCCATGTAGTTTAATGATACCCCTTTGGAAATTTGCATTGGGTAAGTTATTATATATTGACTTAATATTGGCTGAGTTATTATGAATTGATTTACTATTGGCTAAGTTACTATGTATTGATTTAATACAATTAAGTGGACACGTTTACGTCTCTCTGTTAGTCAGCAGCTGACTTCTGCTGATGAGCTGCAGCTTGTGTTGGGATAGAACCCTGGCTGGGCCAGAAAGGGATGCCAGGTCCTCGTCTTGTGTCTGCTCTGCTTTCCCCGCATCTCCGCA
This sequence comes from Tapirus indicus, assembly GCA_031878705.1. Classification (NCBI taxonomy): domain Eukaryota; kingdom Metazoa; phylum Chordata; class Mammalia; order Perissodactyla; family Tapiridae; genus Tapirus; species Tapirus indicus. The sequence goes on from CM062926.1 coordinate 4,127,713, forward strand.
GTCACCCTGCCCTCAGCCCTGGCGCCTGGGAGCTGCTCCTGCGCTCACCTGGATCTGCGTCGAGGAAAGAGGAGACTCGTTCTTGTCTTCGGTTAATTGAGGGCATGTGTCCAGGAAGGAGTCTGGCAGGCAGTGCACGTTCAGGAGAGAGCTGTGGGGTAGTGGAGGGCCCGGGTCAGGTGGTGCTATAGGACATTTAATCTGCTCGGGAAGGGATGTTAACCGTTTTTAAGGCCCCTTTCAGGGAGCACTTAGTTCATCCTTGTGCTTAGGAGCAGGAGCCCTAGAGCCAAACCACCTGGCTTCAAATCCTGTTGCTACTGTGTATTAGCTGTGCAGCCTTGGGCAACTGACTTCACCTCTCTGTGCCTCAGACTTATCGTCTGTGAAATGAGATAGTGATAGGTCCTATCCTGTAAGAGTGTTCTAAGGACTAAATGAATTTAATACTTGTGAAGTGCTTAGTTTAAGTTCTGTGAAAATCTGAGTCAGTGTATCTAAATCCATTTTAAGGAAATTATGTTTTAACTTTTCTGACCCATGTGGTGTGATGATAGCAGAAACTTACGTAGCGCTTGCTCTCCGCGAGGTGGCGGTGCGCCTGCTCCACATACACTATGTTCGGTTCCTGGCTTTTATGCACAGTTATGTGAATTTGTTTGTCTTTGCAGCCCCTGGCGGTCATCGTGTGCCCTGGGTGGAAAAAGGCCCAGTTTGTTTTTGAATTATTGGGAGAGTGTAGCATGTCCTCCAGGCCCCTGCATCCTGCGCTGTTAACCATTGGACTCCACAAAGATGAAGCCAAAAACATGAAGCTTCCCAGAGGCTGTAAGCACCGTTTCCCAGCTGTTTGCCTCTCCCTGCAGAGCCCAGTGGAACCCTGCCCAGGTGGCTTGGGGGCCCCGGCTGACGTGGGGCTGGTGTGATGACAGTCCCCAGTCCAGACCTCACTTGTCAGTCGCTGATGGGTATGGCGGGTGAAGGTTTGGTCCTGGCTTCCGTCTGTCTCACTGAGAAAACCACGGGATTTCACTCATGTACCAGCTGTTTCCTGAACACCTCCTGCTTGTTAGATGTTGACTCAAACGCTCCCTGCCTCTCAGGAGCGCAGAGCCCAGTGGGGGCGCAGGTGTTTAATCAGGTAATGACAGGGGTTAGCCTGAGCAGGCGGGCGTCTCCCCTGACCCACCTGAGGAAGAAAAACAGCTTCTTGTTTCATTAGAAGACATTTCTGGAAAGTACGTGGAATCTTAGCAAAGGAAGTGTTAGAAAAACCCATGGAAAACCTCAAATGTTAATTGTTTTTTCTTTTAAAATGTAGGTGATGTGATTGTGACAACACCACATAGCCTGCTGAGACTTCTCAAATATCAGAGCTTGTTGTTTCTTAGACTCTGTCACCTCATTTTGGATGAGGTGGACGTTTTATTCTCTGAAGCTAATGAACAAGTAAGTATGGCATACGTTTAGATGTCATTACTACTCAGAAAAAAATATGTATAATTAGTCTTAACTGCTTTTAGGAATAAGGAAGAGTAGCTGGAGAAGGAGCCAGTTAATCTAAAAAAAGTTTTTCCTTTAACTCTGTGATTAAGAAGAGAGAACATTTATCTGAAATTTCCTTCTCAATGTGAAAGCTCTCTTTGAAGAGCTAAAATTCTTTCCCAGGGAGGTTTCTGAAATATTTAATTAATATTTTTCTGATGATGGAAGCAATCATTCTTATTGTAGAAAATTTGAGAAATAGAGAAGAGCACTTGAAAAACCCCAGCATCCATAATCTTACACACAGAGGTAATCATTCTTACTATTTTGGAGTATTTCCTTCTTTTTGATAGTTCCTGTGTCTGTTGACACATATAGTTAACAATTCCAGGACCTGATTTTGTGTGCTGGTTTGTAGCCTGTATTTTTCAGTGACACCACAGTGAGTCTTGTTACTGTTCTGCAGCCTGGTTGTCACTGGCCACCTGGCACTGAATCCTGTGGGCACGACCTAGTTGATTTTGACTTTGCCTTATTTCTGCGCATTTAGCATCGTGTGTGTGTGTGGCTAGAGAACATCCTTTTTGCACGTTTCCCTTAGGATAAATTCCTACGAAGGGGATTAACAGATCAAAGACTGTGACTTCTTACCAGGCATGTGTTGGAAGCAGTGTAACGTGATGACCCAGAGCCTTCACTGGACCAGTCCGAGCTGTGTTGCTGACTGTGTGGGCCTGGGCGGGGTGTCTGAACGCCTCTGGAGTCTCGGTTCTTGTTTGCAGAGCTGATGTCCGGTGTACTGCCTTGTGCAGTTGACGTTTTGGAAGCGTGGACCGTGTTGCGCTCCTCTAGGTGCTGGGCTGTGCCACACTCCCCACATCCCTGCAGTGGGGGCCTTCCCTCAGCTTTCTCCTCCAGGCTTATTGTGGCATCTCGTGGCTCAGTCTCTATTTCCCTGATTCCTTGTGAAGTTGAGCATTAATTCCTACAAACCATTTGTACCTCTTCTCTGAGCTGCCTGTTCATTTCCTGTACTTATTTTCTGTCAGATCATTTTTTAAAATCAGTGTGTATACGTTTTTATATAGGGAGGTTAATCCTTTGTTACATATGTTACACGTATTTACCCAGATGTTGTTTGTGTTTTGTTTATACTGAACGCTTTCTCCTTTTTAGTTTTTTTCTTTACTTTTAAGTTTGTAAAGCCTTTCCCCACTCTGAGAAGAGAGAATATACAATCCTTTACCTTTTATATTCTGTCAAGCTAATTATTACTTCTCTTTTGAAAAAGAAAATGAAATTAACTGTAGTAATTTTTTAGGTGTTTGCTATATTAGATAACTTTAAAAAAAATGTTGACGTTGGAGAAAGGGAGTCTGCGCCCCGTCAGATTGTGGCCGCCGGACTCCACTGGGACCGACGAGTAGAACGTTTAATCAGAGAGTTCATGCACGACCCCTGCGTCGTGATCACAGCCCTGGAGGAGGCCGCTCTCTATGGCCGTGTCCAGCAGGTAACGAGCCGGGCTGTGGTGGGGCTCGTGAACTCAAGCAAGTCACCTTTATTTCATGGCTTAATATTAACAGAGTCTGGCTTCAGCTTCATACGCAAATTGGTAATTGTGTATTTAAGTTTATATTGATTTCCTGTGCATTCTTTTCTATCAAAATCACACCTTACCTGTGAAAAGTAAAACTGGAGCACCTTGAACGTTTTTTCCGTCACATTGTTTCTATATTTCATTACCAGGTAGTGCATCTTTGCCTAGAATGTGAAAAAACCTCTACTTTACTCCAAACTCTTGATTTCATTCCAAGTCAGGCACAGAAGACCTTGATCTTCACCTGCTCTGTAGCTGAAACGGAAATAGTGTGTAAGGTGAGCCCTTCCACGCATAGTGTTCTGACTGTTCGTTTATACTGTGATTGAGTCTCGAGTTATCAGACAATTATTGGGGTAGTTAAATATTCGACGGGGCTAAAATTTTATAAGTTTAACGTCGATCAGAGGAGGAGGTGGATAGCCTGAGGCCTGACGTCGAGGGGGCGGGGAGCTACTAGGAGGGACCAGCCTTTCCACTGACGCAAACGTCCCCCGAGGAAGCAGTGCTTTATGTCTTGTCGGGGTGGAGCACTAAGAGGATCTGATTCACAAAGAAATGCCAGCATCTTCTGTACCTTTTATTTAAGAACATAGAGCTATGGGGCCGGCCCGGTGGCGCAGCGGTTTAGTTCGCGCTTGGCAACCCGAGGTTCGCGAGTTCGGATCCCAGGCGCCCGCCGACACCACTGCGTGTCAGCCATGCCATGGCGGCGTCCCATGTAAAGTGGAGGAAGATGGGCACGGATGTTAGCCCAGGGCCAGTCTTCCTCAGCAAAAAGGGGAGGATTAGCAACGGATGTTAGCTCAGGGCTGGTCTTCCTCACAAAAAAAAAAAACATAGAGCTATGACACTGAAATATGTTGTCATGTAACCAGAAAAGCCAAGTAAATTGGCTAGAGATTTATTTAATCTGATTTTGTATAAATTATGCTAAAATGTAGAAACAAGGCCAAATACAAAATAAAATATAAGAATCAGTAGTACATCCACCTTTCAACAGTTATGAACTAGAAGGTGTAGTGAAAAAGCCACTGTGGACAGTAGTACCGTAAATTTGGTGAGTACGTATACGGGTGTATATGTGTGTGTGTGTTTGTATATATATGCACACATACACACATACACACATATAAGTATGTATGCATTACTTAAAAAGGAAAGTAGTTTTAGCAGAATAATGTTTGTTTCACTTGAGCAAGTTTTTAGATATAAACTGGAGAATTTTGGAAATAGATTTATTTAAATGTACAATCGTCTTATCCTTAGAATTAGTGACTCAGTGATGAATACCCTCGCAGATAATCTGGAGGGTTTATATTGATAATTACTGATAGAGCGATTGACTTGAAGCTCATGTCCCTCACTGTGAACTGGCCTCTTTGGTTTCGTCTGCAGGTAGTAGAAAGCAGTTCAATATTTTGCTTGAAAATGCATAAAGAAATGGTTTTTGATTTAAAAAGTGTTTTAGAACAGTGGAAGAAGAAGTTAAGTTCTGGCTCTCACATTGCATTAGGTAAGTGTTCTAATCTCTACTTATATTTAGAGAAGGCTGAACTAATAGGAATCATGTCTTCAGTTCATCTATATATCCCGTCTCCACGTTTCTCAGAGTCTCCCAGATTGACTGAGAATTTATTAGTGTTAATTTCAACATGAAGACCAACCTCCACTAGGATTTTGATGTTGAGGGGGCTCTAGGTGCCCCAGGGCTCTCCGGTCAGTAGGCAGCAACCCTTCGTCTGGACATTCTCCCTGGAGTTCCAGCTTGAGGATCGCTGTCTCACTTACACACATGTAATGTGCCTGTGATGAAACATGCTCATAAGTGATTGGTACATTTAGTATTAGAAAAGTCAAAACATGTAAAATATATGGGCAGCCTATATTTGTAATACAATGAGGCATTTTTCAAGCTAAAAGGGAGAGCACTTTTCTCTGGAATTTAATCATTGGCTGAGACATTTTTGGGAAAAAATGGGAAAGAAGTTTCTTTGCATCTAAAAAGTAAAATGCAATAAGTGTGTTGAAGTATGGTTACTGGAATTGCTTTGTGGAGAAAATGCAGTAAAACTCTAGACTGATTTGAAATTGTTGGAACCCTTCTCCAGCCTTAACTGATGACTGCGTACCACTCTTGGCCGTCACTGATGCCACGTGTGTGGTTCACTTCAGCTTTCCTTCCTCTCCTAAAGTTTTTGGTGGACGCCTATATTGCATGGCTGATCACTTTCAGAGTTTAGCTGAACAGGTTTGATTAATTTTTATTATCTTTTAATATTCCACTGGCATTTTCTGTATAATGACAAATTCAGAGTCCACAAAGTTTCATCATTTAGACTGGTGTGGATGACCCGCTTCCTTTTTTCACCCCCGATTTGAAGGGTTCTCCTGCAGAACAGGGAGATAAAAAGACCAAATCCGTCTTGCTGCTGACGGAGAGAAACGCATGCCATGCAGCTGGTGTCCTGCGCTACTTGGAGCGAGCAGAGGCCAAGATTCCACTGGAGCTGTATGAGTTCACTGCGGGCGTTCTGGAAGCCAAAGAAGACGAAAAAGCCACAAGGCCTCTTTGTCCGTATCTTAAGGCTTTTGGTTTTTGCAAGTAAGCCAGTTGTCTTTCTTAAAATTGAGACATAGCACACAGTAGGCAGAGATGAGTTTGCAGATTGATGAACTGTTAGGTTTGTGTGCCCCTGTGTAAACCACCACCTGCTCTGAGGGGACCCTGGAGGTCCCCTCACAGCCCTTCCCAGAAGTAACCACCCTCCTGATATCTGTCAGCATTGATTAATTTTGCTTGTTTTTGAACTTGATATAAATGCAATTACAGTACGTTCAACCTAAAATCTGTGACGTTCACCTCTGCTGTTGCCCGTATCAGCATCAATTTGCCTTGTGGCTCGGTGTTCCGGTGTATATCACAGTATATGCATCCATTCTCCTGTTGGTGGGCCTGTGGGTTTCCAGTTGTTGGCCGGTACGTGTGAAGCTGCTGTGAACATTCTTGTACCTGCCTTTTTGTGGAAATATGTGCCCGTTTCTCTTGGGTATATACTTGGGAGTGGAATCGCTGGGTCATGGGGTAGACGTATGTTTAACTTGTCCGAAGTGTGGTTGCCCATTTCATGATCCTGTCAGCAGTGTATGAGTGAGTTTGAGTTGCTCCATATTCTCACCAACACTTAGTGTTCCTGGGGGTGTAGTGGTCAGTCATTGTGGCTTTCATTTGTGTTTCCCTAATAATAAATGATGTTGAATGTCTTTTCATATGCTTGTGGGACATTTGACCATTGTCTTTTTTGTGAAGTGCCTGTTCAGGTCTTTTGTCCACTTTTTAAATGGGGTGTTTATCTTTTTCTTATTGGTTTGTAGGAGTAAATAAATTTATTTATTCTAGATACAAGTGCTTTGTTAGATATATGCACAGAGAATATCTTCTCCCAGTCTGTGGCTTGCCTTTTCACTCTTTTAGTAGTGTTTTGGTGAACAGACATTTTTAATTTTGATGAAGTATTTTATGGTTACTGTTTTTTGTGTCCTTATGTAAGAAATACTTGCCTATCTCTAGGTCATGAAGGCATTCTTCTTTATTTTATTCTAAAAGCTTTATAGTTTTAGCTTTCACATTTAAGCATATAATCCATATTGAATTAATTTTTGTATATAGTGTAAGATAAGGGGCAAACGTTTTTCCATATGGATAACCACTTGCTCCAGCATCGTATATTTAAAACCTTATTGTGTTCTCACTGAATTGGTGCCTTTGACGTAAACCACATGATAGTCTGTGTGGTCCGTTTGTGGGCTCTCTGTTACATTAGTCTTTATGTCTGTCCTTATACCTGTACTACACTTTCTCAAGTACTGTAGCCTATATTATAGTGAGTCTTGGAATCTGGTATAGAAGTCCTCCAACTTTGATCTTCTTCAAGGTTGTTTTGGCTATTTTTAAATCTGTTACATTTCCATATACATTTTAGAATAGGCTGGAAAATTTCTTCAAAAACCTTGCTGGAATTTTGATAGCAACTTCATTGGTTCTGTAAATCAGCTTGAAGAGCATGGATGTCTTCACAGTCTTGGGGCCTCTCACTGATCCAGACACGATGCCAATACTTGATAGATAGAGGGCTGGGACTAGGTAGTTGGTATCTGATATGTGTCTACTGGATTGAATTTAATTTTAAGATAACTGTTGACATTAACTTTTTAAAATTATGGTACATTAAACAGGTTTATTAGCAGCAATTTCCATTAAGCCATTAAATAGAATATTGACTTTCAAAACTGAAGCTTCAACTATTTCTCAGTTTAGGTTAAGGAGTGGCTTCGGTTTTAGAGGTTAATTTGCCTTTGTTGTGGGTTGTGGGGATGCATTTCTGGTTCAGGGTCTTTATTTTGGAAGTACATTTTGTTCATTTATATATTGCCATTAAGAATACCTAGATAAATAATGAAATAACTATTTCCTCTAAGTTTATTCAGTGTTAATTAAATTTTAGCATCCCTTTCTACTTACTTGCATATTGTTAGTGTCATCTGAAGTATTTAATATGGTTACTTCACTTTTAAACTGTTTTGAATAAAAATTCTTTGATTTTAATTATATATTAATTTTCCTAAAAATTAAATTAAAAATCTATGTTAAAAATTATTGTTGTTCTGGGGCCGCCCGGTGGCGCAGCGGTTTAGTCCGTGCTTGGCAGCCCGGGGCTAGTGGGTTTGGATCCCGGGCGCCCGCTGACACACTGCTTGTCAGCCATGCCGTGGCGGCGTCCCATATAAAGTAGAGGAAGATGGGCATGGATGTTAGCCCAGGGCCAGTCTTTCTCGGCAAAAAAGAGGAGGATTGGCAACGGATGTTAGCTCAGGGCTGGTCTTCCTCACACACAAAAAAATTATTATTGTTTTTTTCTGGCTTTAAAATCCAGTTACTTTTTTTCAGAGACAAAAGGATCTGTCCTGATCGACACCATATTCATCCAGAAATAGACATGCCAAGGAAATTATCCGACCAAGCTCTCCCAATGTTTGGATATATTAAAGTAAGTTCTGTTAAAGATCCTTTTGTCAAATGATTAATGGTCATTTTAATGAACATACTTCATTTTTTAAAGGGCAGAATCTTAGGAGAAGACAGTTGTGACAGTATTAATGTAACACCATTGATCTGACAGTAGGCCTGGTTCTTATAAGGTCCTTTGTTTCAGGGCCCCAGTTTATTTAGAAAACCAAGATCAAATTGGGAAAATGGATGAACCCCTTCAACAACTGAGGGATTTTTGAGTTATCGTTTCAGAAAGTAAGTTGTTTCCATTTGGGGACTATTAAAAATAGCAGTGATTATGTGAATCATTTCAGAACATCCATGATTATTCCTTTAAGGAAAATTCTGAGATGCAGATAGAAATGCTGAGTTTAGAGTTTGTCACTTTCTTTTAAATCCTTTTTATTACTCTCTTCCTTCCTTTTTGAGTTTGATTGTTCTCCTTCCCACCTTCCCTTTGCCGCCCTTGTTGGGGGCTGTGCTGTGCTTGTTTCCTGGGGCTGCTGTAACCAGTACCACACACCGAGTGACTTAAAACAGCACAAGTTTATTCTCTCACAGTTCTGGAAGCCAGAAGTCCAAAATCAAGGTGTCGGCAGGCTGTGCTCCGTCCGAAGACTCTAGAGGACTGTCCTTTCCTTGCCTCTTCCAGCTTCTGCTGGCTCCAGGCGTCGCTTGGCGTGCCTGAGCTCGTAGCCACATCACTCCAGTCTCTGCCTCCAACCTCACTTCGTCTTCTCCTCTTCTCTGTCTCTGGTAAAGGACACTTGTCACTGATGTAGGGCCCACCCACATAATCCAGAACAATCTCCTCATCTGGAGATACTTAATGACATCTGCGAAGACCTTTTTTTTTCGAAATAAGGTCACTGTCACAGGTTCTGGGAGTTAGCACATGGACATATTTTCAGGGGAGCTACCATTCCACCCACTACAGTTTTCATTACTGAAATGATTTTTTTCTTTAATTTCTAATTCTTTTTTGAGTTCTGATGCCTCATTTTTAAGTTTTTCTAGTTCTGATTTGTGTTGGTTTTTTTTTTTGTTTTTGTGAGGAAGACCAGCGCTGAGCTAACATCTGTTGCTAATCTTCCTCTTTTTGCTGAGGAAGACTGGCCCTGGGCTAACATCCGTGCCCATCTTCCTTTACTTTATATGGGACGCCGCCACGGCATGGCTGACAGGCAGTGCGTCGGCGGGCACCCGGGATCCGAACCGGCGAACCCCGGGCTGCCAAGCGCGGACTAAACCGCTGCGCCACCGGGCCGGCCCTGATTTGTGTTGTTTTTTAATATCATTTTCTTAAGCTAAAAGGCTGCTTATCTTGATATTAAAGGTTATAGTTTTGATCTATTTTGTGGATACGTCTTTCTAGTGGCTCTCGTCCATTGGGACTGTTATTTCTGCTCTTTATTCTCTTTTTTATTATAACTTAATGTGGGATTTGGCCTTGATGCTTTACAATTGCTCATTTTTAGATAGAATTCATTTTCCTTAAATTTTAGAAGGAAATGTGGGTGAGGATAACTTTTCTAATTTCAGAGTTCCCATTTCTGTTGTTTTCGTGTCTTGTAAAAAAAAATATATATATATGGAGACATAGTGTCTGAGATTTCCTGGCTCTGTTCCCCTCCCCCGCCATATCTGGCCCTTCTCGTCCTCATCTCTGTTGCCCCTGGATGGACAGTTTCGGGATTTCACAGGGCCCCGGCCTTCACCCACTGCTGGAGTAGACGAAAGCCCTCCCGGTTTCGGCTGCTCTTGTTGCGCTGGGCCCCGTGTCCTCAGTGAATACCTGTTGCCTCTTGTGGGCTTCTCTTGTTCTCAGGTCCGTGAGACGTGCTCCTGCCTCACCTTCCTGCACATCAGTGACACCATGCGGGTCTTGTGATGCGGTTGAGTTTGGCTCATCTGCTTTTTTGTTGTTGCTTAAATTAGTAGATTTTATTTTTTAGAATTTTAGGTTTATAGGAAAATAGAGCAGAAAATACAGAGATTTGTCATAAACCCCCTCACTCCCCCCCTCCCACAGTTTCCCATATTATTAAACATCTTGCATTAGTGTGTGACAATTGATGAGCCAGCGTTGATGCGTTACTGTTAACTGAAGTGCATAGTTTACATTAGGATTCACTCTTGGTGTTGTACATTCTGTGGGTTTTGCTAAATGTATAATGACACGTCTCCCATTAAAGTAGCATATAGAATTGTTTCACTGCCCTAAAGATCCCCTGCACTCCACCTGTTCATCCCTTCCGCTCTTCCCCAGAACCCGTAGCAATCACCAGTCTTTTTATTGTCTCTATAGTTTTGCCTTTTCCAGAATATCATATAGTTGGAATCATGGTGTGTAGGCTTTTCACACTGGCATCTTTCTTTTAGCAACGTGCAGTAAGATTCCTCCATGTCTTTGTGTAGCTTTGTAGCTTGTTTTTCTGTATTGTTGAATATACCACAGTTTGTGGTATCCATCCATCTATTGAAGGACATCTTGGTTGCTTCCAAGTTTTGGCAGTTATGAATAAAGCTACTATAGATATACATATGCAAGTTTTTGTGTGGACAGAAGTTTTCAGCTCATTTGGGTAAATACCAAAGAGTGTGATTGCTGGATTAATAAGACAGACTATGTTTGCGTTGTAAGAAGTCACAAACTGTCTTCCAAAGTGGCCGTACCATTTTGCATTCCCACCAGCAATGAATGAGAGTTGCTGTTGATCTGTGTCTTTGTCAGCCTTTGGTGGTGTCAGTGTTTTGGATTTTAGCCATTCTTATAGGTGTATAATGGTATCTCATTGTTTTAATTTGCAATTCCCTGATGACATATAATGTTGACCGTCTTTTCATATGCTTACTTGTCAACTGTATATATTCTTTGGGGAGGTATCTGTTCAGGTTTCTAGCCCATTTTTTTAATCGAGTGGTTTGTTTTCTTTTTGTTGAGTGTTTAGGAGTTCTTTGTATATTTTGAATACCAATCCTTTATCAGGTATGTGTTTTGCAAAAATTTTCTTCCGGTCTGTGACTTGTCTTTTCATTCTCTTTACAGTGTCGTTTGCAGAGTAGAAGTTTTTAATTTTAATAAAGTCCACTTCCTAATTTTTTCTTTCATGGATTGTGCTTTTGATATTGTATCCAAAAAGTAATTGCCAAACCCAAGGTCACCTAGATTTTCTCCTGTGTTATCTTCCTCATCTGCTTTTATTTGGAGTCCATGGGGATATTTTGTCAATTAGTTTTATTATAAATTGTGTCCCTGGTTTTGGTTTTGTCATCTCATTGCTCTGTTTTTATGTGGGGATTCAGAGAGAGTCAAAAATATGACACTTCCCCACTGCCACCTTCCCAGAACCCCTCTAACCAAGCCTCTTCGTTTTTACCTGCTGTATTGAGGTATAATTTACATACAGTATAAATCACTTTTTAAATGTATAGTTTTTGAGTTTTGATAAATATATACAGTCATGTAACCACTACCACAATCAAGATACAAACAGTTCCAATACCCCAAAAAGGTCTCCTTTGTCCCCTTGCAGTCAATCCTTGCCCCACTCCCGCCTCCCCTGGTAATCACTGATCTGCTTTCTGTCGCTATAGTTTTATCTTTACTAGAATTTCGTGTTAATGGACTCATACAGCATGTAGTCTTTTGAGTGTGATTTCTGTTACTTGCATAATGCTTTTGAGATTCACCTGTGTTCTTTTTTATTGCTGAGTAGCGTTGTGTTACATGGATGTACCATAGTTTGTCCACAGGTTGACGGACATCTGGGCCCCAGTTTCTGGCCGCTGTGGATATTTGTGCTGCAAGTCTTTGTGGACGCACATTCATTTCTCTCGAGTGAGACCTAGGAGTGGGACTGCTGGGCCATGTGATAAGAGCACGTTTATATAAGAGACTGTCAAGCAGTTTTCTAAAGTAGTTGGTACTGCTTTACCTTCTCTCTGACACTGCGTCTGAGAATTCCAGTCGGTCCACTTTCTCATTGATACCTGGTCTTTAATCTTTGCTGCTGTGTTGCATTTGCACTGATAGCTTATCTGCATTTCCCTGATGATAAAGAATCTTGAACATCTTTTCACTTCTTATTGGCCATTTGTACCTCTTCTTTTATGAACTCTCTGTTCAGAATTTTGCCCATTTTTTATTTGGGTGTTCTTCTTGTTGAGTTTTTAGAGTTCTTTATATCCTTTGTCAGATATGTTGCAAATATTTTCTCCCAGCTGAAAAGCAAAAGTTTTTAATTTTGATGAAGTCTAGTTTATGTGTTGTGCTTTCATGCCGTAAGAAATCCTTGCCTACCCTAAAGTCACAAAAATTTTTCCCCATGTTTTTATTCTAGAAGCTTTACAGTTTTAATTTAGGTCTGTGATCCATCTCAAATTAATTTTTGTGTGTGGTGTGGATAGGGGCAGGCTTTTCCTTATGGATCATCAGTTGCTGCAGCGTCGTTTATCGTAAAGACCTTCTTCCCCCCGAGTTGCACTGGCACCTTTGACATACGTCAGGAGACTGTCTGTGTGAATTCTGAATCGTCTGTCTTGTTCCTTGATCTCTTCGTCTGTTTGTATATAGTACCACGCTGGCTTGACTACCGTAGCTTTGTAGTCTTAAAAACTGGTAGGTTAGTCCTCCAGCTTCACCCATCTTCTTCAGTATCCTTTTGACTGTTCCTTTACAGATCTATATACAGTTTTAGAATTAGCTTGTCAATTTCTACTTAGAAGCCTGCTGGGATTTTGATTGGCGTTGCACTGAGTCTGTAGATTAATATGGGAAGAATTGACGTCTTAACAAGACCAAGTCTTCTAGTCCATTAATGTGGTGTATCATTCCATTTGTCTCGGTCATCTTTAATTTCTCTAAGCAACATGTTACAATTTTCAGTAGACAGATGTTGTACTTACTGTGTTAAATTTATCCCTACTATTTCATGGTATTAGATGCTATTGTTAATGTTATTTTTCTTTAAACTTCATTTTCTAATTGTTTTAGAAATTCAATTGATTTTTGTAGCTTTGCCTTGTATCCTGCCACCGTAACAAACAGAATTGGTTATGTGTGGGGTGCTGGGGAGAGTGGAGTCAAAACAGGCGGGGTGGGTGGCTAGAAGGGACCTTCCTGGTGTGCCCGGGACTGAGGGGTTTCCTGGCACATGGGACGTTCCATGCTGAAACCAGGAAAGCCCCAGACAGACCAGGACGCGTTGGAGGCCTCATGCCCTCCTTCTCCTGTCAAGAGAGTCCAGTCCACAGGCTTCTCTTTGCCACCTCCCTTCTGCCAACTTACTATGTGCTCAGCTGTGCTGATGCCACGTGGAGGGCACGGCTACAGACTGAAGACAGCTCGGGCCTGGCTTAGGTTCACCCCTGTGTGCCGAGGCCCCTTAAGCTGATCACGGAGACTTCAAACTTGGGAAATACAGAGGAAAAAAGAAACTCTCCCCTTTATTTCTATCATCTGAAAACAATTACCACGAGCATTTTAGTGTATTTTCTCTGGGCATCTATTTTTGTGTGTGTGAGGAAGGTTAGCCCTGAGCTAACATCTGTTGCCAATCCTCCTCTTTTTGCTGAGGAAGACTGGCCCTGGGCTAACATTCATGCCCATCTTCCTCTACTTTATATGTGGGATGCCTGCCACAGTATGGCTTGATAAGTGGTGCGTCAGTCTGCGCCCAGGATCCAAACCTGCGAAACCCCAGGTTGCTGAAGCGGAGCGTGCGAACTTAACCACTACGCCACCGGGCCGGCCCCTCTTTGTGCATCTTTTTAAAGATGTGTTTGTTTATTGATGTACGTATTATGTCCTGCTCATCTCTTCTAACACTGCACTGTTTTTCTCATCCTCCGTCCCACCTCGTGTTCACTGACTGCCATCACCAAGCAGGCTGAGGTCTGGAATGCCAGACTGCTGGGGCCTCTAACCATCGGGGAGAGGACTGCCCTGGGAGCGGACCCACGGCCGGGCAGGAAGGATACTGAATTCTCTGCCTGAGATGGGGTGGGGTCGAGTAAGCACTGAGGGTTTATTAAGGCAGCTTTCTCCGTGGTGCTGGAGAGTGGCTGGCTTGGGAACCGTGAAAGACATGTTACCTATCCTCTTTCGGCTGACAGTCCAGTGGGGATGGTCAGCAGTGGGCAGGGGAATAAGAGACATGTTCTAATGGTGACTATCTAGGAAGAGGATGAAATGCCTCTAGAGCAGTCCTAGAAGGTATGGTATAAGGGTGCTGGGCGGACAGGGACCCTTTGGAAATTATAGGCAGGAGGGACTCTCCGAGGAGGGGTCAACTGCACGGAGTCCCAAATGATAAGAAGGATCCAGCCATAGGAAGATCTGGGAAAGAATATTCCAGGCAGAAGAACCAGCAAGTGCAAAGGTCCTCAGGTGGGAGTTGAAATGGACTGTTTGTGGAACAGGACGAGGCACATTGGCAATGAGAGTGGGGGAGAGGCAGGCAGTGAATTCAAGGGGGCCACGGAGGAGGGCCAGTCACACAATCAGCCCTGTGAGATCTGACCCCTTTTGATCCCAAGGGGTGACGTCACCTGTCTGCCTTGCCTCCCAGTCAGCACGGCCCTCTCCGCCACCCCACCAAGCAGGTACCTCTCAGTCCTGGCATCTGCCCCATGCAGGTCGTTGGCTCCTCTGTCAGGAATGCCTTCCCTGTGCTCTTGGTAGCATGCGTGCCTGCCGGCACCCCCACAGCAGCAACCCTGCCTGTGCAGAGCTGTCGTCTTGACCACACACCAGCCGTGGGGCCCTATAGGCCGGCCTCATCTCTGGATCCCCAGTGCCTCATGCACAGTAGGCTCTTCATAAAATACTCTTGTTACGTGCAAAAAAGATCAGAAAGGGCTCAAGGGATGCTATTTTAAGAGAGATTTTTGTAAAGTGCAGTTAAAAAAGTGAACAAAGTGGGGCTGGCCCTGTGACATAGTGGTTAAGTTTGGCGCACTCTGCTTTTGCAGCCCGGGTTTGTGGGTTTGGATCCTGGGTGCAGACCTACTCCACTCGGCCTTGCTGTGGCAGTGTCCCACATACAAAATAGAGAAAGATGGGCACAGATGTAGCTCAGGGCCAATCTTCCTCAGCAAAAAAAAAAAAGTAAACAAAGGAACACTTATAACTAAAAATGAAGTTTTAAAATAATAAGATTTACCAAAAAACCCTTCCATTAAATTTAAAGTGAAAGTATAATTATTTGTGGGTATGGTATGTTTTTATTTTGTTTTGTTTTGGTTTTGGCCAGTTTCCTAGTTTATTTTTATTTTATTTATTTTTTTTTTTGTGGGGAAGACCAGCCCTGAGCTAACATCTGTTGCCAATCTTCCCCTTTTTGCTGAGGAAGACTGGCCCTGGGCTAACATCCGTGCCCATCTTCCTCCACTTTTTTTATATGGGACGCCGCCACGGCATGACAGACAGGCGGTGCGTCGGCGGGCGCCCGGGATCCGAACCTGCGAACCCCGGGCTGCCAAGCGCGGACTAAACCACTGCGCCACCGGGCAGCCCCCCTAGTTTATTTTTAAATCCCCATTTGTGTGCCTTGAGCTCGTAGGTCAGGTGCTGATTTCTGCAGACACGTCTTTGGTTTCGACTGAGTTTGTTTTCTGGCCGTGTGTGTTGTGTGTTTCAGATAATACCCTTTTATATTTTGAATGCAACAAATTACTTTGGTCGTCTTATTGATAAACATGTGGATGTTTATGCAACTCTTAAAGATGAAATAAATGAGTATTTTGAGGATGCCAGTAATAAAACAACTGTTGAAAAGGTGGAGAAATTTGGACTATATGGATTAGCAGAAAAAGCACTTTTTCACAGGTAAAATGTGTGTCTGTTTCATCTCTAAAGGTCATGAAGCGCGTCTTCACCTCTGTCCATTTACCCAGTTGCTCTCACTGAGCCAGGCTTCTCCCAGGATGGTGGTGGCAACGTCGGGTCCCCCCCCCCCCCCCCCCCCGTGCACAGCTCTGCACCTGAGACTCATCTGAGCCCAGGCTCCTGAGCACAGAATGTGGGTGACAGTGTGACGTTTCTATACAGACATTTATTGAGCCATCACTGTGTGCTGCATACACATACATCTTTAACTCACTTCATTCCTACAGAATTCCTATAAAATGGGTCTCATTCCCATTTTCCACATAAGAAAACTGAGCCTGGTGAGGTTCTGTAGTTGTGTAAGGGCAGCCCGGGCAGTCTGCTGCACATTCCTGCTGGCACCCCTTCCCTCGAATCCACACTGACTCCATGTGGTGACAGCCTCACTTGGGAAACTGAAAATTTAAGTTGCTATGTTAATTTTTGTGTGTTGTCAGATAAAGGGATTTACTTTATTCAAAAGTACTACATTTTTTTATATTTAGGTATACTGTAATTCAGTAAACCATTGCTAAGTGCTCTTGGTGGCTCCACTTATTTTTTTCTAGTGTGAAGTAAAATTGTGCACTTCAAGGGTCTTTTTGTATGTTTTGCATTTAATGGGTAAGTTAAGGCCAAGATTATTTCCACTTTAGAATCTGTGTGTTAAACTGATGCCACTATTTTCTGCAGGGTTCAGGTGCTGGAGATGAGCCAAAAAGAAGACACCTGGGTCCCGAACAACGTCCTTGTGAAGTTCATAGATGAAGGCAGGACTGGGCTCGTCCCGAGAGCCCAGCTGCTGCATCTCCCAGAGCGTCTCCGCACTCTGCCCCCCCAGGCTGTGGAGTTTATTGTTTGCAGAGTGAAACCTGCTGACAATGAAATCGAATGGAATCCAAAGGTGAGTTATTTTGGCCTTTTATATTTTGTTGACTTTTAGAATATATTTAACGCAGAATATACACAGAATTGAGGTTTATTTGAATTTAGACTATTGAGTTGGGGTAAAACAGTCCGTGTTGCTGGGCGGTTACAGTGCGGTCTGCTTGGGTCCCTGCTAGTGCAGAAATGCACTTACGGCCGCTCTGCACAGACCCAGCTCTGAGCCCTCAGAGAGGCGCAGGGCACCCTTGTCACGTATAGCTCACTGTCATTGTCACTAGCGCTCACAGACGTAGAATTGGTGTAAAATACGTGTTGTGATAAAATAAACTGGCTGTCAGCTCAAGAAGAAGAACCAGTGTAAGCACCTGCAGAAGTGCATGCCCTGCCAAAGGGGAACACCCATGGTGGACATGCTTCGCAGAGGCCAGGTCATTCCACTGGAGTTGTGAGAATGGGCAGGAGAGAGAGAGTCCAGAAAAGCTTCCAAAGGAGGGATATTTCCTCTGGACCCTTCAGGATGGTCACTAGGATGTCGTCAAGTACAGGTGTACCTTGTTTTATTACGCTTGGCTTTACTGCACTTAATAGATATTTTGTTTTTTTACAAATTGAAGGTTTGTGGCAACCCTGCATCAAACAAGTCTGTGACATTTTTCCAACAGCATTTGCTCATTTCATGTCTCTGTGTCACATTTTGGTAATTCTCAGAATATTTTAAACTTTTTCATTATTATCATATTTGTTATGGTGATATGTGATGACTGATCTTTGATGTTACTGTTGTCATTGTTTTGGGACATGGTGAACCACGCCCATATAAGATGACGAACATAATCATTGCATGTGTTCTCACTGCTCCACCAGCTGGCCGTTCCCCTGTCTGTGTCCCTCTCCTCGGGCCTCCCTATTCCCTGAGACACAACAGGATTGAAATTAGACCAATTAATAATCCCACAATGGCCTCCAAATGTTCAAGTGAAAGGAAGAGTCGCATGTCTCTCACTTTATGTCAAAAGCTAGAAATGATTAAGCTCAGTGAGGAGGGCATGTCAAAGGCTAGGCCTCCTGTGCCAACAGTCAGCCAAGTTGTGAGCAAAGAAAAGTTCTTGAAGAAAATTAGAAGTGCTACTCTAGTGAGCACACAAATGGTAAGAAAGTGAAACAGCCTTCTTGCTGAAATGGAGAAAGTTTTAGTGTCTGGATAGAAGATCACACCAGCCACAACATTCTCTTAAGCCAAAGCCTAATCCAGAGCAAGGCCCTAACTCTCTTCAACTCTGTGAAGCTGAGAGAGGGGAGGAAGCTGCAGAAGAAAAGTTGGAAGCTATCAGAGGTTGGTTCATGAGGTTTAAGGAAGGAAGCCATCTCCATGACATAGAAGTGCAAGGTGAGGCAGCAAGTGCTGATGTAGAAGCTGCAGCAAGTTATCCAACAGATCTAGCTGAGATAATGAAGGTGGCTACACTAGACAACAGATTTCAGTGTAGATGAAACAGTCTTATATTGGAAGAAGATGCCATCTAGGACTTTCATAGCTAGAGAGGAGAAGCCCATGCCTGGCTTCAAAGCTTCAAAGGACAGGCTGACTCTCCTGTTAGGGACTCTTGCAGCTGGTGACTTTAAGTTGAGGCCAGTGCTGGTTTGCCGTTCCCCAAATCCTAGGGCCTTTAAGAATTGTGCTACATCTACTCTGCCTGTGCTCTAGAAAAGGAACAACAAAGCCTGGATGACAGCACATCTGTTTACAACATGGTTTACTGAATGCTTTAATCCCACTGTTGAGACCTACTACTCAGAAAAAAAACAATTTCTTTCAAAATATGACTGTTTATTGACAAGCACCTGGTCACCCAAGAGCTCTGATGGAGATGTGCAACGAGGTCAACATTGTTTTCATGCCTGCTAACGCAATATCCACTCTGCAGCCCATGATCAAGGGGTAATTTCAACTTTCAAGTCTTATTGTTTAAGAAATACATTCCATAAGGCCATAGCTGCCATAAATATTTATTCCTCTGCTGGATCTGGGCAAAGTCAATTTGAAAACCCTCTGGAAAGGATTCACCATTCTAGATGCCATTAAGAACATTTGTGATTAATAGGAAGAGGTCAAAATATCAACATTAACAGGAGTTTGGAAGAAGTTGATTCCAGCCTTCATGGATGACTTTGAGGGGTTTCAAGACTTCAGGGGAGGAAGTCACTGCAGATGTGGTAGAAATAGCAAGAGAACTAGAATTAGAAGTGGAGCCTGAAGATGTGACTGAGTTGCTGCAATCTCATGATGAAATTTTAATGGGTGGGGAGTTTTTTTTTAATGGATGAGCAAAGAAAGTGGTTTCTTGAGATGGACTCTACTTCTGGTGAAGATGCTGTGAAGATTGTTCAAATGACAATAAAGGATTTAGAGTATTACGCAAACTTAGTTGATAAAGCAGAGGCAGAATTTGAGAGGATTGACTCCAATTCTGAGAGAAGTTCTACTCTGGGTAAAATGCTATCCAACAGCATCACATGCTACAGAGAAATCATTTGTGAAAGGAAGAGTCAATAGATGTGACAAACCTCACTGTTGTCTTATTTTAAGAAATTGCCACAGCCACCCCACCCTTCATCAGCCACCACCCCAGTCAGTCAGCAGCCATCAGCGTCGAGGCAAGACCCTCCACCAGCAAAACTGTTACGACTTGCTGAAGGCTCAGGTGATGGTTAGCTTAGCATTTTTTAGCAATAAAGTTTTTTTAAATTAAGGTATGTACATTGGTTTTTTTAGACATAATGCTATTGCACACTTAATAGACTACAGCAGAGTGTAAACATAACTTTTATATGCACTGGGAAACCAAAAACATTCATGTGACTCGCTTTATTGCGATGTTCGCTTTTTTGCGCTGGTCTGGGACTGAACCTGCAACATCTGCGAGGTGTGCGTGCAGACCAGATGAGGCACTGAAGGTGAAGAAAACTACCTGCCAGGACACGGAGCACAGAAGAGTGGTCCCGTGTGGGCTCACGTGGCTGTCCGTGGTCGGTGGAAAGGCCACGGTAGGGGCCAGACTGGCAGTCCTGCTCATCATCGGAGCAGTGAGTTCTGTTCATAATGATGCTCCTGATTCTTCGAAGGAAGGTTAAATTTTGTGTAATCTGGTTAATAGGATATGAAATAAGCCATTGTAGTGGGCAAAATAAAATCAGTTGGGTTATAAACAAGGTGTTAAACATTGCTCAGGAAATATACAGGTGACTGTTTCCACAGTACAGGACGAATACGTACCCTTACTGTTGAGAGTTTAGTAAGAATAGCCTCTATTAAATAGCAATCCTTCTCCCTGTGCACAGTATTTACTGAGTGTCCACTGTGTTGTGCCATATGGGTTCTGGGAATGTAGCCGTTAGCCAGAAGGTCATGGTCCTCACCCTCAGGAAACATTTGGGCTGTCAAGATGATCGACCACAAGTATTTCTTGAAGAGGAGCCTTCTCTCGAAATGGGGAAAAGTTCTCCTATGTGTCTTCTTCCAGATTAATTTACAAAGTTCAAGGGAGATGGGAATAATCTAATCATGATGAGCCAGCTCCCTCCTTTTATGCTTTATTGGAGTTAAAACATGCCTGGAAGAGTGCTGGGACGGGTCTAGCCGCCGTGGTCCTACTTGAGAGGAATAGAGCCACGCGCTCGGGAGAGAGTGTGGGGAAGAGTACCGGGCCCCTCGGTGCCATCGTCACTGGCACAGAGCGGCTCCCTCGGTTGATTCCATCGCTGTGACTTCCTCTGGGGCAGCAGGAACACTTTCACCTCCCTCCCATTGAGCTTCCGAAGAAGTAAACATCCATACGCTAAAGACAGGTTGACAGTTAACAGAGGAGTTAGGGACACGTGTCCACAGGGGGGCACACGTGGTGTTAGGAATCCAGAGGCCCGGGCCAGTTCCTGGCACTCGCCTTGTGCCTCCGTCCTCAGTAAACTCCACTGGTAGTTACCTTGTCGACCACAGGGCACGACGGCCTCCATAACCTACCTTACGGCGTGGTTGTGAGGCTCAAATGAAGTGCGTGGAAAAGTTTTTTGCAGGACTATCCAGCGTATACCGAATAAGGTATTTTCGTAAAGCTTCAGATAAATCACTTAAGTGTTTTTTTCAGGTTACTAGGTACATTCATCATAAAATTACTGGAAAACTGCATGACGCAAAAGTGATAATGGCTTTGGGAAATACGGTTTGGATCGATCCAATGGTAAGTATGCCATTTTCTTAAAAAGAAATGGGCGTTTGAATGGGTCCCTGAAATTATCCAAATTATTCCAGCCTGTTGCTTGATTAACTGCCTCTCGTATCGAGGCTGGTTTGAGGCTCTGCGTCAGGGAGTGTTTTTCCTGTTATTTGGGTCGTGAATTTGGTTGGAGTTTTTTTGATTAAGGGAATCTTTCACATTGTAACCCAGCGCTCACAGGCATGTGTGTGGAATCACACACTCTCACACGTACAGCCACGACAGAAGCCTCAGGAAACTATCCTCACTGCTGTGACAGTCCCTAATAGTTACATTTTATTCTGTTCCACTTTTTCACGTGTTGGTTGTGCGCTGTTCAATCGGTCTCACAGTCCACCCGGCGGGGAGCCCTGGGCCAGTGACTGCCCTGCAGCAGCACAGCAGCCATTTGTCTAGTTGTAAGTGATTGTCAAGTCCCAGCCTGTGATCGGTAACGTGGAGGATCCGGCTTGGGCTTCCAGAGATGTGTCATGGGTTCTACCTCGTTCATTCACCGAATATTTATTGAGCACCTACTGCGTGCCGGGACCTGTATGGGGCACAGGGTTCCAGCCATAAACAGAGACTCCTCCCCTGTGGAGCTGCCGTGGGTCGGGGGTGGGGGGCGGACTGAGTGTGAGACCAGGACGTGGAATTAAGGGCTCAGTGTGTCCCCTCTGAAACTGGCACCATCCCTCTCTACTGGCACCATCCCAAGAATTCTACTTTTCAATTCAGTTTTGCTCTATTAGACTTAAATCTTATGATTATTTATAAGATTTAAAAGAATTCAGTTCATATCTGTTTTGCTAAAAATTATTTTTGTAAGATTGGAAAAGCCTTAGCACTTAAACAGAGAAGTTTGGGCATAAGATTTAAGAGTAAGAAGAGAATGATTTTTAGGAGAGAAGAAAGAGATCACCATTGCAAGTAAATGAAGGGATTGGGGTCTTAGCTGATATTGTAGCAGTTAATATTATGGTTCTTCTTTAGGAGAAAAAAATGGAAACTTTGTTCAGCAGGGATTTTTAAAACTTTAGCTGAGAGAATGAAGCAAAAAAAGGAAACCCAGCTGGCTTTCACAGCTCCAAAGTGTGTGGCAGTGTCCATGGAATGCTGGAGGGGAGACAGACCCCACACTTGCCACCTTGCACACACACCCAGGCCAGCTCGGTCCCGTTTGAATGGAGAGAGGCTCTTCGCCATTCCCTGATGGGAACACATTCCCCGTGTTCACTTAGGAAGGTGCCCCAGCCAGTGCCACCCTGGCCCACCCTCCCCCTGCCATGGAAGGAACATCTAGGCCTGGGTCTGCGCCTCCCGTCAACGGGGATCAGACTGTTGTAGATTTCCATGTTTTACTTAATTTTATGAGAATTGCGATGGATGAGAGTGTTTTGGTTGCAGAAAAGGAAAGTGGAGGAAACTGTGCAGAACACACTATACGGGCCCCGGCGTAGGCCCTTTCTGGCCCAAAGACTCTGGGCTTTAGGGTCCCCTTTGTTAAGGGAGCAGAGTACTCGAGTACAAACCGGAAAGATGTAAGAATTTTGTTTGTGCCCGCAGCATTACAGATTGGTCTTGTTTGGAGGTTTTATTCCAGTATTCAATCTCGGCCCCACCCAGACCCAGTCATATTTCCGCGGTGTGGGACAGGGCTCTGGAAGATTCTGGTGTAACCGCGGTTGTGAAATGGTCGGGATGCTGCAGTGGGAGGCCCTGTGCACTGTGGCAGGAGCCCAAGTGCATGAGACGCCGCACAGTGAGGGGAGAGGCCGTGTGGGCGTCCGCGATCTGCTGAAAGTTCCAAGCGTGGTTCCTGCAAATGTCGTGTTTCTTCTTTGATTCAAGGTGCACATTACAAAACTTGCAAATTTGAAAACTTCCGTTGTTGATTATAACGTTCGAGCTGAAATTTTGTCCATGGGAATGGGCGTTGACAATTCAGAACACATAGAGCAACTGAAAAAACTGTACAAAGGAGCTGAAATGCCAACTTGTGAAGAAAGCCTAAGCCAGACCCCGTAAGTGGATTTTTATCATCCTTTTGGAAGAGCTGTTTTGTAGAAATAGAACTCACAAGTGTTACTGACCTTTTTTTGGGAAAGTATCACAGTTTTATGAGTCTCCATGTTTCCATCACTCGGCTTCAGTGATGACCAAGATTTTGGGAATCTGATGATAAAATCATACCCCAACCCACACTTTTTGCTGACAGCACACACCCAGAAAGGTGCATCGTAAGTGTAGTCTGGTGGATTTTCTGAGCACAGAAACCAGCCCCAGTTCAGAGGCAGGGCGTGACTCAGAGCTGCCGCCTGCTCCCTCTCCAAACGCGGCCGCTCTCCCGACACAGAGAAGCATGGATGGCTCTTCCTTGCTTTGTCCTTTGTTTGAATGGAGTCACGCAGTGTGTCTCTTTTGCATCTGGCTTCTTTAGCTCAGCACCATTTGTGAAATTCCTCCATATTGTGCATGTAGCTGTAGATCATAAGTTCTCATTGCTGCACAATATCCCATTGTATGACTAGGCCATAATTGATTTACCCATTCTACTGTTGATGGGAGAAATTTCTAGTTCTGGTCTGCTTCAAGTAGTACTTTATACATTCTCCTACATGTGTTTTAGTGCATTTACAAGTGTATTTCTGATGGAATGGAATTGCTGAGTCATAATTAGAGCTACTGCCCAACAGTGTTCCAAATTGGTTGTGCCACTTTACCCTCCCACAAGCAGTATGCAAGGCTGCGAAAGTCGCCAGGAAAGTACCCTGGCATCCTCCGGAGGGGGAGGAGGGACAGAGCATGTGTGTCCATCAGAGGACTCTCATATCAAGAGCTCCTTCCAGTCGGGAAGAAAACTGCAGACACCTCGTAGAAAACTGGGCAGAAGACTTGAACTGACACTTCACAAGGTCCAGTTAGTTAATTGTCCCATAATTAATATATGAAAAGGTGCTCGAACTCATTCGTCATCAGGGAAATGCAGATTAAAGCCACAATGCAGTCATACCATTTCATGCCCACCGGAAATGAGAGAAAGAAAACACCGGGTGTTGGCGAGGATGTGGAGTCACGTAAGGCTTCTGTGAGCTTGACGGGGGTGCTGTTACTACTTACATCTAACAAGACTCACAGTGATTTCTTAAATTGCGTGTGTGTTTTATTGTGTTAAAATATACATAACAATTTCTCGTTTTTGTTTTTTCAAATTGTGGTAAAATACGCATAAAATCTGTCATTATAACTGTTTTTAAGTATACAATTCAGTGGTAATAAGTACATTCACAGTGTCGTGTGACCACCACCACCATCCATTTCCAGAACTTTTTCATCATCCCAAGCAGAAACTCTGTACCCATTAAACAGTAACTCGCATTCTCCCGTCCTCCCAGCCCCTGGTGACCTCCATTCTACTTTCTGTCTACTAGTTTACTATTCTGGGTACCTCATATAAGTGGAATTATGCAATATTTGTCCTTCTGTGTCTGGCTTATTCCACAGAGCATAATATTTTCAACGTTAGCCCGTGTGGCAGCGTGTATCAGAATTTCAGTCCTTTTAAGGTTGAAAATACTTCATTTTATGGACATGCCACATTTTGTTTATCCATTAATTTGTCGTTGGACATGTGGCCATGGTGAATAGTGCTGCTGTGATTGTCGGTGTACAGATATATCTTCAAGTCCCTGCGTTCAATTCTTTTGGATATATATCCAGAAGTGAAATTGCTGGATCATATGTTAATTCTGTGTTTAACTTTTTGAGCTGCCAAACTGTTTACCACAGCCCCGTTTTACATTCCCACCAGCAGTGCATGAAGGGTCCCATTTTCTCCACACCCTTGCCTACAAATCAGCCTGAGGTGAAAGCTTAAGGACTTTTCTGAGCATGTATCTTGCCTGGCATGCGTGTGGCTTTCTAAATCCCCCCAAACGGTGCTGCTTTCGAATGCCCTCATTTCCCAACAGTCTCACCCCAGCTTCTCCTTGGCCTTAGCAGGGCTGTCGTGCGTCTCCTTGACTGATCCCTGGCCCCAGGTGTTTGCGGGTCTATAGTGGCCTTTTTTGAGCACTGCTCGCGCTCTCCTGCCTGTGTTCCGAGTTTTGTTAAACAGGTGAGCATCTTGCATCGGTCCCTCAGCTGTTCCCCGAGACAGGTTAGAGTGGACAACACAGGAATTTGCCAGTAAAGTCTGCTCTGCCCCCTCTGCTTTGAGGGGGGAACAGGAATCAGGCTGCTGCCTGCTCAGGACTAGGCCCCCAAGCCAAGGGGGTGGGGTAAAGGTGAGTGAAAACCTCGCAGAACCTTCTTTCAATTTGAAGCTGGCTTTTTCTCGATTGGACTTTTGCTTGGCTGCTGTAAATCTTTGACTCTTTTCCAGAGCTCCTACAGAATTGGTTCAGACAGCTTCTGGTGGTTCTCCCAGTGTTTTCTATGGGGAAACGGGAACTTGGAGCTTCCTAGTCTACCATTTTGCTTATATGTGTTTTGGTAGCAAGATATTTGGTAGCAAGCTAGGATATTTCTTCAGTTTAACTTTATTTCAGTTGATCTAATTAACAGATAAATACTTTTAACTAAAGTTGCCATTAGGTAAAGTTGAAGTTTTAAAATTCACTCATTCAGTAAATACTAATGAGTGTCTACTGGAGATACAATAGCGGACAAAACAGATGAAGGGCCAGCTCACATTTTAATGGAGAGAGACAGACAATAAACAAACAAGTTACAAAATACATAGTGGGCCAGATGGTGGTCTCTGAGATGGAGCAAATTAACGCAGAAGGGAAGGTAGGGTGGCTTTGGAGCTGAGAAGGTGAACGGTGAGCAAAGACACAAGAGGTGAGGCATGACCCAGGCAGTACCTGGGAGGAGACTCCTGCAGGCAGAGGGAAGCCATAGCGGAAAGGTGCGGTGTCTCGAGCAGCAAACGAGGGGAGAACTGTAGGTGCAGAGGTCAGAGCAGTCCTGGGGTCAGATCTTGCGGGTCCCTGTTGCCATTGCAAAGATTGGGCTCCCACTCTGGGGAGGTGCAGCCATGGGAGGGTTTTGAGCAGAGGAGTGACTTAATGAAAAGGTTCTTGGCTACCGTGTCAAGAACAGGCTGCAGTGGGGGACAAAGGCTGGGCCAAGAGTTCAGGACAGGGTGACAGTGGCTTGGACTAGCGTGGTTTTGTGGAGGTGGAGAGAAGTAGCAGGTTTCTGACTGTATTTGTAGTGTGTGGTCTCATGGAGCCTTGTCAGCAGAGCCTCGCTGTTGGAAGCCGAGAGCCCCGAAGGAGCGAGTGTCGAAGGACTGAGCCTCTGATGCTGAGAGGTGGGGGAGCTGTGGGGAGGTTGGAGAGGAACCTGAGAGGAAGCAGCTCCAGCACAGAAGGAAGGCTGGGAGAAGGGCTGTCCAGGACCGCCACGGAGGGAAGTGTTACATGGAGAGGGAGCCATGAGCTGTGCCATACGCTGTCGAGAGGCCAAATGAAATGAGGACTGCGAACTGACCAGTGGATTTAGTGATGTGATCATTGGCGACCTTGAAAGAATCCTAAATTACTGCTGAAAGTAGGGGAATTTCAAAGAACATGGCAAAGATTAAAATATAGTCTTAATTTTTTAGTTTTCTGACTTAATAAAATTGGGTACCTGTGGGATTAGGATACATGTTGGTTTCTACACACTTAGAGGAAACAAAAATTCTTCCATACTTATAAGATATTCTTTTAAAAATGAAGATGTTACAGTTTAGTAGATTTGATCAAAATAAAGATTGATCACTTATGTGAAACACAACTACTACTGTTGAGACCCAGGTCTGTGCAAAGCACTCTGCTCGGTCCCTTTGCACACTTGGTTTTGTGGTTGTGCAGGAGTATTGCACACCTGTGGTCATAAAGCAGAGAGAAGTGCAGAGGACAGCGAGATTGTACAGAGGGAGCCCACCTGGAAGAAGAGACCCCGTTTCAGGAGTCTGTGGTAGTAATCTGGATCAGAGTGAGGAGAATGGCGCCATTCTTACAGATTGGGAACGAGGACAGATGCCAGGGACTTGAAAGACCTGGAAGCCATCGCCCCTCGTGACTGACGGCGTCAGGGAATGTGAGCTGCAGTGACTGGAGGGTGCTGGCGTGGTTGACAGTTACAGGGTGTTTCCCAGGGAGCAGCCAGCTCGTTGGAGAGGAGGAGATTCTGAGTTGGTTTGGGACATATTAAGGTAATTGAAAGTGTAGTGTAGGCCTAGAGCTTAGGAGAGCAGTGAGGGGAGGCTCTGGTATGTGAGGAGAGTCAAAGCTTGGGACGTGTGTGAAGAGGAAGGAACAGAAGGTTCTAGTGAGGGTCTAGTGAGGGAGGTCAGAGCTGTGGTGGAGGGAGAGGGTGGGGGATGAGGGCTGGTGCTGCGCAGAGTTGGGGAGGACGAGGCCTGAGGGGGCTCCCTGCCTGGGTAGTAGGAACGTGAGAGACCGCCCTCCACCACTTGGGGGCGCTGTGCTGCAAAGGCTTCATGTGTGTCCGTTGGAAGTCCCCTTGGAGACACACGTGCACGCCCCTACCCCATAGATGTGTGTGTGTGTGTGTGTGTGTGTGTGTGTGTGTGTGTGTGTTCGTATAGGTTTGCTCCTTTAGGCTTGAATTCTCTCTGAAGGGATGCACAAAAAATGAATCACATTGTCACCCCTGAGGAAGGAAATTGAGTGTCTGGGGAACAGGAGTGAGAGGGAGATTTTTCACTGTGTAGACCTTTTTGTTTACTTTAAAATATCGAACCACGTGATGTGGTTATCTGCTCAAAAAAACAAAAGAAAAACACAATTTAAAATTCTTAAAAGAATGAGGCAGACCTCTATGTACCGATACGGAGTAATCTCTAATTACTAAGTTCAATAAAACAAGGAGCAGAAAAGTGAATTTAGTAGGTTCCCATGTGTTTAAACGTGTGTGTGTGTGTGTGTGTGTGTGTGTGTGAGAGAGAGAGAGAGAGAGAGAGAGTTCTAGATAGAACGATACAAATGCAATATTGGCTTTTTTATGCAAGAATGTTTCTAGAAGTAGACCCAGACTGGTAAGAGGTGTGTCTCTGGGAAGAGGAACTGAGGGTCTAGGGCAGGGGAGGGGACAGGAGATGGCTTTTGCTTTCTGCCCGTTTATCCTCTTTGAAGTGGGGTAGCAGTGTATATTATTCTCAAAGTCAAATGATTTAAAGAAAACGTAACTTTGGTGAATGGGTGAAGGCATTTCTCTGATAGTATGTCTCGGTCTTCTGCCCTGTGTTTGATGACCGGGGCACAGCAGAGAGCAGAGCGGGCTGCCCTACCCGTCATCTGTATGTGCGCCGTAAGCTCTGTGCGGGTCTGACTCGTGCTGGTGAGCACGTCACCGTCATTTGTTGCCTGCCTTCCCTTCTTGCTGGGAAGTCCCTGTAGAGAGCCCAGGTTTGCCTGTCTCCTCGTCTTAGAGTTAACCCCCGCCTCTTCTCTCCAGGCTGCCTTCTTCAGCAGAAGATGCCGCTTCCCAGCAGAGCGACAGGGGCTCAGAAAGGTGTACCGACTCTGAGACAGACTCAGAACATCAGAAGCACGGTTGGTCATTTAAAAGATGGTTAACTTAAAATCATTAATGCTTGGAAATTTTCTGATGTTTCAGCCTTCCACTTTTAGATGAATTATAGAGGTGACGTAAACTGATATTACCTAATGTCCTGTTTTTGACAACTCAGCTTCCAATGGGTTTTTTGAAACTTTTTTCCTTTTTCCTATTTGAGATGAACAATGTTCGTCCAGTAAAGTGCACAGATCTTAGGTGTATAGCTCATCAGAATTTTTTACAAATGTGTATGTCCATTAACCACACCCAGGTCAAGCTATTGAACATTTCCAGAACCCCAGGGGCCTCCTTCATGTACCTTCCCCCAGCTATAACCCATCTCAGTAATCGTTATTCTGACTTCTGTCACCATGAGTTTTGCTGAATTGGAAGTACATGCTAAACACTCTCGTGGCTTCCTTCACTCAGCATTATGTCTGTGAGATTCCTCTTGGTTATTGCAAGTAGTGGTGGTACTTTTTTATTGCTGAGTTGTATTATATGATGTGACTACATCACAATTTATTTATCTGTTAGCCTATTGATAGACGTTGAGGTTTTCAGTTTTTGACTATTGGTATTAAAGCTGCTATAATCACTCTTGCTCGAGTCTTTGGATGGAAACTTCAGATGTTTTAGACTGAGAAGTTTAAATTGTGTTGTTTTAGAAAATGTTATGTTCAGCGTTGGTTCCTTGTGTACATTGCTACTGTTCTGGAAGTCGTCTTCAGTGGGGTCCTAGCAGGTTAAGATAGCAGCGGAGAGGCCTGGACATTTGTATCTGATGGCCACTGATTGTATGCGGTTCCTTTTCAGAGAGTAATTTCACTTTCCTGATTGTTTAGCTGTAATATTGGTCAAAGCCTGTTTTTTATTAGTTTTACTAAGTGACGTGCATGTTAATTTTTTCTAATTATTCTTTGCAATTGGATACTTGGGTTACTGTGAAATTTATACTCTTAGTGAGTAGTTCCTCACGTAAAGTTGCATAAAGTGCAAAAAAGTATATCCATGTACATACATTATGGAGTTACATAAAAGTAACCTACAGGAAAACTTGATTTTTTTTACAGAAACTTTTCCTGAAACCACCGGAGATGCTTCCATTATCAAAACTACAGAGCCTCTGAAAAGGTATGTCCATCCATTGTGGGAGTCTACTTTCCTTCCTTACCTGGTGCATAAATACTGATGAGTGTGTGTAAGCCTTTTTCTTTTCTTCTAGCTTCCACCCGCAAATAAAATGGTTCCAAAAAGATGATGTGGTCATATTAAAGATTAGAATAAGAAATGTAAAAGATTACAAATGCAAATATTTTAGAAATAGAGTTGTTTTCAGGTAGGTGTATGTATATCAAATAAAATAAAATATAAATAATTTCTAACATTTAAAAGGCTGACTTTATTTCTCTTTGTAACCCTAGTGCCTGGGTAGGAGAGAAATTTTACTTGGCTGATATGGAGCTGCAGGCCAACATAATAAAAGATGATTGCAAGTGTGTAATTAAAAATGATGAACCTTTCATCACTCTTGCAAAAGAGAGAAGGGAGTCCTGGTCTCGCTTACTCAAGCAGCGGGTGAGTTGAAGTGAACTGATGCTGGGCTTGTCCCCTGACTATGTCGTATCCTCACCTAATGTGAGCTGTTGTGTTGAACAGAACCCTAATGTGGCTTTTGATTTTGATCACTGGGAAGAGTGTGAAGAGGATGGCCACTTCTCCAAGGGTAAGACGGGTGCACCCACTCCCTAGAGAGCCATAGGTCCTAATGCCATGGGGTGGACGTGATCACTCAGCTGATCTAGGAAGGCGGCCTCTGTGGAAATGGGTTCTTATGTAAAGCCCTTAGGAATTAGTTCTCTTTTTGTGGTTGATTCTGGTGCTAAATATTCTGGTTTAAGGACGTATCAACTCTTGGTTATAACCATATTTTCTAATAACACTTTTACAGATATTTTTCCTAGGAGAATAATGTATTTACAAGCTGGCAAATTTTACCTGCCCATTTCTTGCCTCAAATAATGAAAACATAAAATAAGTCATAAAATAGAGCTAGAACTCAAGGGACTTTTTCTGCATTGACCAAAATAATGGGGGGAAGAAAGATTTGCTAATTAGCCTTCAGTTAACATACTTTTTTTATAATTTCTAACACTTTTAGTTGTAAATTCTAAAAACCTGTCCTGCAAAGTGGCACAGGTGGTTGAGAACGGTGACCAGACTTCAGAAGATGACGAAAGTGAGAGTGAATGAGAATGTGAAGTAAATCCTGAGAAGCGGCCAGAGGACTGAACAAAAAGGGATACTGCTCTGACTGAAAGCTAAGAAAACAAGCAGTCATTGTGGAACTTTTCTCACCTCCAGGGTCGATGATTACTAAGTGTCATCGGGGTTTGTAGTGGTGAGAGACTCTTAATTGATATAAAAACGGGCTGACGATGAGACTGTCAGAGGAGGGTGGAAGCGGGGAGAGCAGAGATGCAGCGAGTGCTGGGCCCGCGCACGCCCGGCTCGTGCACACGGTCTGTCCTGCTGGCCGCCTCTCACACGAAGCCCCTCCCCCACACTCAAGCTGAGCGACAGAGCCCACCGTGGCGTGTGGGTAATGAGCTGTCCTCCCCGGCGTTAGTTGTTCGTTTTTTCCTAGACCTACATTTGTACACTCCTAACAACTGGTCTTGTACGTATAAAGTGAGGTTCCCGTCTTACAAATTGATCCTCAGCACTGCTCGTCAGACCCTTTCCACCGTGAGTTAGCTGGGACTCAGCGTAACCGTCTGTGTGCTAATATTGTATTCGGAAGACGTTGGTAGCTACTCAGAGTAAGTTTACTTCTTATGAAGAGCGAGCCCAGGGATAAAAATGGAGTTGCCTCAGCAAAAGCAGCCAGACCCAGGGCTTTTTGGCGGTAGAGCTCCTGCTTCGGAAGAACCCCCGAACCTGCAGAGTCCTGGGCAAACGGGACAAAGGTTTCTCTTCAGTGGAAACTGAAAAGGACCAGTGGGGTGCCTGGAGGTCACCCTCCAAACCCCTGGATGTGATGGCCCTAAGAACATTCATGACCCCATCCTGGTCATGAGGCTGTGGCTCCTAGGGTCACGAGAGGAACGTGCATTGTCATTACCACTTGCTGTGGGCGTGCCCAGAGCCTGACTTGTCCTGTTAACTGAGAAAGTCAGAAAGGTGGAGAACTGAAGCCCTCTGTACTTCTTCAGTGTGAGTCTGGCCGCTCTGCCCAGAAGTGGAAGAGGACACTGATAGAACATGGCCGTCGTGACCGCCCCAGCATCTTTATTCTTTTCACACATCAGAAAGCACAGATGCCCGAGTCTGTGTGCGTCCCAGGTACAAGCCCCCGTCGAATGAGAGGTCAACTCTGTCCTCACGCTGTCCCGGGAGCGGGTTTGGCTCACACTCTGGCTCTCAGTTTCCTCATCTGTAAAATAGACATTCTGCTCATTGCGCAGCCTCGTGTCGCCTCGGAGTGTCCAGAATGCTGCTGGGCGGCACCTTGGTTCTGCACAGAGGCTCGTGAGGGGGGTCCGTCAGACCAGTGCTCTCTGGAGGGAGGACGTGGTGTCCAGCCTGGACAGCTGCCAGGAGCAAGTCTTGCTGCTGCCGTGACTCCCGTGGGTTGACTGGCAGGTGTCAAAATGGCACATGAAGCGCAGTGGTGACTTTCCTTTTACTTGGCTAAACTGAGCAGGCTCCTCGGGAAGTGTGAAGTTCTGGTGGCTTTGCTGGCAAAGGCGTTGACTCTGCAGAGCTCTCCAGACGTCCTCATCAGGAGTCGGTTTCTGTAGACACAGCTTTTGCTCCGCCGGGGGAGGCCTTTGGGTTGGTGGCCAGGCCTCCTGAGCCGCACTGGCCTTCCCTGGGATTGTGGCCACCGGCAGTTTATGCTTGGTTGTATGTAGTCTCTTGTAAAACATAGCAAATAATAATAGCAATAGGGTTGTACAAATACGTGTTTCGCATGTACAGTGGTGGGGCTCCCGCTCTCAAGAAGACATAATGCTCATTCTCGTGTGTCTTTCACAACCAGCTCAAGGAAAATACTGGGGGAGGAGGGCTAGATGTTTCTATCTTGATTTCTTTTTTCAGACATTTAAATTTCCTACTGTTTGAGTTCCAAACCACGTGTTATAGGACATAGGATGCTGACTTGTGAAATGTAAACAATTACTAACTGTTATTTTGTTCTGCTATTAATATGTACTGATTTCATGTTTTGGGAAAATTTCTGAAATGTAAGGTAAAAGTACTTTTGTCGCTCTGCTTCTAAAATTGCTCCCGGAGTAAATTGTGGTGTGAATGCCTTCAAGCAGTATATCAATAAAATTTCAGTGTTTTCACAGAAATGTTACTTTTTACATTTTTTAGATAGTATTTTCCCTGAGTGCCAAATGCAAAATAGAATTTTTTTTCACCGCACTTTCTGGTTTGACCAAAATGCCCGTGAAGGCTGCTGGGGAGCCTGTGCCGCTGACCACCGATTACGGTGCCCTTTGTGGACACACAGGCTGTTTGCGAATAGTCCTAGACAGTCAGCTGTGCGGTGGGGACCTCGAGATTCAGCCTGGGTAGACCTGCCACGTACGTCCCAGGTTAAATAGGGGCAGTACTTTTGGGAGGGGGCAAGGAGGTAGTAAAACATTTGTACTTTAGTATTGAAAAAATCTATTTCAATCAAAGCAGAAGTTTCACCAATTTTATATTTAAAAACATATACCTTTTGATCGCTGAGTTTAAAAAATACCCTTGATTGAAGTAGGTGTGGTGAGCCCCGTGTTAGAGTCGCTGCGGTAATGGTGGTGATTCGTCTTCAGCCCTCCCCAGCCACCAGCCTTCTGCTGGGTTGCATCGTGGCCTGCTAACTTGCGCAGACACAGCCAGTGTTCCCGTGTAGAACCCCCCCCCCCCGGAGAATTAACAGTGTCTAAAAACCAACAGCATTATTAACGTCTGAACACATTTCTTCATAAGAAAAACATCAGGAAGAAATAAGCAGAAATATTGCTTACAAAAATAAACGCATCAGAGCCAGGACTTGGCTACAGGAGACCGAGCTTGTCACTCTGGAGCTGCTTCTGGGGGGACAACTTCCATCAGCATCTGAAGGTGCATGGTGACGGGCTCTGGGGGGAAACCAATCAAAACGTGCAGTTAGAAAATGGGAGTTAAATATGAGCTTCCCGTGCTCATCTGAGGGCAGTGATGCTGTCCGAGCCCATGCTCCGGGGACGCCCGCGGTTAAAGGTAGGCACAACCATCCTGATGGCTGCCCGGGTTCTTTGGAGATGAGTTACTTCCCATTCAGGCATTAGGAACCTGCTAAATGTTTTATTGCCACCAAACAGTTTACTCCGTAGGAAAAATATGAATGACTCAGTTGTATGTATGTATTTAACTACCACTGACCGAGGTGCGTATTTAGTCTGACGTCACTAAGACTGCTGCTTGTTTAAAATACAGATTGTTCATCCTTTTCACCTCCTTAATTCCAGCTTCTTACTGGTTTTTTTGTTTTTAGCTTTTTTTTTTTTTTTTTGGTGAGGAAGATTAGCCCTGAGCCAACATCCGCTGCCAATCCCCATCTTTTTGCTGAGGAAGGCTGGCCCTGGGCTAACATCTGTGCCCATCTTCCTCTACTTTAGGTGGGACACCTGCCACAGCATGGCTTGGTAAGTGGTGCGTAGGTCCACAACCGGGATCCGAACCTGTGAACCCTGGGCCACCACAACGGAACACACGAAGTTAAGCACTACACCACCAGGCCGGCCCTGCTGCTTCTTGGTTTTTGTAGGGAGCAGCTTGGCTAATATTCTAAAGCTGAGAAATAAGACATGTTTTGTACCTTCAGGTTGTAAGACATCCTGGCTAGATTCTGTCAGTATGATCAAACCCAGGTGTTCATTTCAGAAGCGTGGGAAACAGTGGCCGTTTTTCTTAGAGTAATAAATGTTCCTTCCTTTCTATAATAGTGTGCCTGCAACCCCTCTCGCAGCTTAGGGTTTAGATCAGAGTAAAGAGCTTGCGGGGCGAGAGAGCTGTTTCAGGAAAGGGAAATAGTAAAGCCATATTTTGGTTTTGGTTTCACTTTGTCAGTCAACATGAAACCAATTCTCTCTTGCTTAAAACACCGCTGTCAGGTAGGCGGTGGTACCAGGTCTCACGAGGGGACGGAGGCTGAGAGAGGCTCTGAGCTGGCCCAGCCTGGAGAAGGGCATTCCCGGTCCCTGCGGGGTCAAAGTCTTGGTCAGCTTCACCGCCTTCCAGCTGGGTTTCACTCGTACCTTCTAAGTTCCCCTGACTTGCATGTATATAAATAAAAACCGCACAGGAGTGCCTGAAGGGATGGCTGTACTTCCCTGTTCAGACAAGCTGAAGGAGAGGGAAGAGGCAGATTTTTAATCACGTTGACTCAATAAATATTAAGTGGCTGTTGTATGGTTCCAGGGTTAAATTGTGCACAGGCCCAATTCCTGCCTTCCAGGAACTCCCAGCACAGGGAGGGGGAGACCAGGAAACAGGCTGTGGGTGGGCTGTTGGCCTGGTGAGCGTGCTTGGGAGCCTGGAAGGCTTCTAGGTGGAGGTTCCCGCAGTTATCTGCAGTCTAGGGTACGCCTTGTGAGTACGGTGCAGACACGGGAGCTTCAGGGTCCCTTTGATGTACTTTGGCACCACTGCTTTCTTTTTCAAAGTGAAGTTGGCTAACGTAGCTGAACTTTTAAGCAACAATTGTCCAAATATAGATGAGGAACCAGGATTGCTGAGTGGAAAGCCAGAGCTATGGCCTTGGCGTTGGAAGGCTCAGGCCTCGTCCCAACGGTTTTGGGGTGTCTCTGGGCTGCTCCTGAGCCTCTCACGTGATGTCTCTCTGTCAGGCAAAAGAAAGGGGTGCTCCAAAGACCGGATGCACAATGACGTGAATATGCTTATCACTGCTGAACTGTACGCTTAAAAATGGTTCAGATGCTAAATTTTATGTGTATTTTACAATTGAAAGAAAAGAAAATGGTGCTTTCCCTTCCTGCTAGTTACAATAATTGATGGGAACAAAGGAGGGGGGCCACGTGTGGACCCCAGAGGTGTCACACTGAGGGGAATGGGTCATCTCTTCTCCCAAAGAGAAGGTGAGATTTGCCAGTTGCATGAGATCCCGTGCTAAAGTCTTGGCAGAAGGGGGGTCTGAGGGTTGCAGAGCGCTGTGTCTGGCTGTGCTTCACCAACAGCAGAACAGTCCCTCTGCTGATACTTACTTGAGATTTTCTGAGCCCATCCAAACTTATAGTAGACGAAAAGGAAGTAAAATATAAGGCCGCTCAGCATAAATAACACACAGTAGAGATACTCCCACGCAGGTTCGGTGATGATTGGGGCCAACACCAAAAACATAGCTATGAGAGTCACAAAGATGGGGATGAAAATGGGCACCTGTGGGCAGAACGACGTGGTGTCATGATTTAGCCACATGCATTTTCTCTCTGAACATTTTCATTCAAAACCAAACACTGATATGAAAGAAAAATATAATGAACTCCATGTACCCCTCCTCCAGTTTCAATAATTTTTAAGTAATTTCACCAATCTTATTTCATCTACTCTTTTTTTTCTTTTCTCTAGAATATAAAGAAAATGCCAGACATCATCTCATTTTACCTGTAAAATATTCAGGATACATCTATAACTGATGAAGACTTTATGTTTTACCATGTTTATTCCCTCCCCTCTTTTTTTAATCTTGTCATTGATTCGCTGTAGGAATTGAATGATTTAACCCAGACAGTCACGCATGGCATAACATCTTAGTCGACGACAGACCACACATGCGATGGTGGTCCCATAAGATTAGTACCATACAACCTAGGTGTGCAGTAGGCTGTACCACCTAGGTTTGTGTAAGTACACTCTATGGTGTTCACACAAGGACGAAATCGCCTAACGACGCGTTTCTCAGAATGTATCCTGTTGTTAAGCAGCGCGTGACTGTCCGATGTCTTAGTTCTAGCTTTGCCTCATAACTTGTTCCTCTCTCCCTCCTTTTTCCCGTAAACGGGTAGTTAGATCGGAGGGCAAGGATGCTTCCGAGTTGGAGCAGTGCACTTCCTTTTGTAATACACATCAAGAGGCACTTACTAATGTCTGACTGTGAGCTGATTCAGGGGCAGGAGAGGAATCTGATCCCACCAGATCTGGACTCTTCCATTTTGGCAGGGAGCTGTTTCCTTTCAGTCAGAAATGGCATTTAGAAACCACAGTCTGGGTGACTGGAGAACTTATTGTTATTTTACAAGGACAGAGATAATTTTTTTCAAGAAGGGAAAAAAGTTTATGAATTCATGCTGATATTCCGATTCGAATGTAAGATTGCATTTTTTTTTCCTTCCTTTACTTTAGACTTAGGCCTTTTTCCTTATGCTTCTGAAAATCTTACTTCTTAGTGGCTTTAACATAATTGCTTATTTGCTTTATCCTACAATGTACCTATCACAAATGTCAAAGTAACTCCACCAATAGCACTACTACAAGTAAGAATATGAAGTTTGAGATTTTTAACAGCAGAATATATCCACAAGGGAGAGGCATTCAAAATACTGTACTCTAATTAGTAATTAATTCTAGCAATTATTTTCTCTGTGTGGTTAAGTCATCTACTTGTTATAGAGTAAGGTTTTTGTGTCTGCATTTGCTTTCAGTTTTTAGGGATTCATTTTTTCCCTTTTTTAATTTTTTTAATATTATAATTTTAAACTTTTTTTCTTGATTTTGCTTTCTTCTTCCATTATTTCTTTCTGAGAATAAACACACATATATGTACATACACACTCATGTTCACTTCCACTACCCTTAAAGATAACAAATACATAAAAGATACCGTTGCACCTTGCTTTTTTCCTTTAACATATTCCAGAGATGATGCCATAGTAGTATATAAAATTCTTGCTCATCCATTTTTGCATACCACTCTACTTGTGGATATACCAAAATTTATTCAACCAGTCTCCCATTAATTGACATTTGGGTTGTGTTAAACCTTTTGCGATTACAATTAATGCTGCAATAAATGACCTTGTATGTATTTCATATTTTTGCCAATTTCACTCTGGGATAGATTACCTAAAAATGGGATGGCTGGGTCAAAAAGTAAATGCACGTATAATCTTGCTAGATATTGCCAACTTTCCCTCCACAGTGGTGATACCATGTGTATTCCACTAGCAGTGTATGAGGGGCTGTTTCCCTGTAGCCTCACCAGTGGAGTGGGGTCAGACTTTGGGATCTCTGCTCATCTGATAGGCAAGAAATGGTACTGCATTAGAGTTTTGGTATGCATTCTCTTATTAGGAGCAAAATTGAGCTTGTGGGGTTCATTTGTTTCATTTTTAAGTGTCATTGCATTTTTTCTTTTTATATCTTTGTCCATTTCAGGTGTTGGTAAGTCCCTCTCACCTTTTAGGAATGCTTGAAGAATATTAGCCCTTTTGTTGTGATGTTATTGCAAATATTTTCCTCATGTTATGTATGTGTTTTTAACTTCTCTTTTTTTCAGTACATAAATTTTTATTTATTTGTGTGTGAGGAAGATTAGCCCTGAGCTAACGTCCATTGCCAATCCTCCTCTTTTTGCTGAGGAAGACTGGCCCTGGGCTAACATCCACACCCACCTTCCTCTACTTTATATGGGACACTGCCACAGCATGGCTTGACAAGCAGTGCGTCGGTCCGCACCCGGGATCTGAACCAGCGAACCCCAGGCCGCCAAAGTGAAGCGCACGAACTTGACCACTATGTCGGCCGGCCCCTAAATTTTTATTTTATTGAGGTTATATTTGTCCATTTTTTTTCCTTATTACTTCTGGAATTTTAAGTCATAGGAAAGGTTTTTCCCATTCTTGAACTACAAAGCAATTTATGTTTTCTAAAAATCAGATAATCCACTTAAGAACCTTAAATTCTTTCTTCTATGTATATTAATTCCTTCTCCACTTTTTGTTTTCTTTGTTCTTTCTCTTGCTTTTTGAGCTGCTTATTTAATGTCTTCATTTTTATTCATATCTGTATTTAATGCAGTAAAACTTCCTCCAAGCACTGATCATAGATTGTATGTCTTGTTTTCATTATTGTTATGTTTAGGAATTTCACTTCCTATTTCCTCTTGGACCAAAAAGCTTAATTTTTTAAATTAATTTCCTGTTTTATTGCATTATAGACAGAGAATGTGGTTTGTATTATTTCTAATTTTTTTATCAAGGTTTTCCTTGTGGCATTAAAGATTGTCAGTTTTCAGATGTGTCACATACGCACTTGAAAAGGTGTGTTGGCTATTTGGGGGATCAGAGTTCGGTATCAATCTCTAAGATCTACCTTGTTATAGTTTATAGATCTCCTGTCACTTTTACTGGTGACACGGCTGGATCTGTCTTGGACTGAGGGAGGTGTTTTAAAGTTGCCTGTCAGCATGTGTGTCTGTTTCTCCTTGGATTTCCTGTAGTTTCTGCTTCGTAAAGATGATGACTGTGTGGTTGGTGAGAGGTTTCCATCCGTAACTCTTCTCTCTCTGTTGTGAAGTTCAGCCGTTACCATTACTAGATGCTCTGTCTGTGCTCTGGGCCTGGGTGCTTATCTGATAAAATCACCATCTGTTTTTTTTAGTGTATTTTTATTTGCCTGCTATTTCTTTGACTGTCCACTTATTTTTAATTTTTCACAGCTTTGTAAACCTGCCTGCGAACTCTTTTTCTTTTCATGACTGATTTCAGCCCATTTAAACTGAATAAGCCAATCTATTCACACAGCTGGTAAGTTTGGTCTCCATTCTCTCAGGTTTTATATTTTTATATACAGTTACCTTCTACTTACTGTCAGTCTTCTGACCTTGAGAGTGACGTTCTAGGGGAGCACTCTCACCGGGGGCCTATTTGCCTTATTTTAAATGGGAAAAATTACCGTGTATCATATGAAACTCCAAATTCCCAACCAATGTCCTCAAATATAACTAAAACACAGTAAATGCATATATATACCCAACATGGATTCCACCACAAAGTAAACTGCTTTAACAGTGATTTCTTGTGACCAGTGAGTATGCTTGTCAACACATTTTACCTTTATTGCAATAACTTGGTCTCCCGGCATCTGAGACACACGCCTCACACCTCTCACTGTGCCTGCACGTGATCCTGACTTGTGTCAGGCTTGGAATGCAACTGGAAACTTCTCACACCTGTAGTACAGGGTCTCTTATGATGTGGTCTCCTTTATGTGTGTGTCTCTATTTTTTATTTTTTTAATATGTCTTTTATTATCTATAAATACGGTGTTTTTGTTCTGAGAGTTACCATTATAAATAATAGATGTAATACTTTAGTCTCCTCTTTTTTAGATATTGCGTATAATAAGCAATAATGAAATTAGCTAGGAATTCTTCTCTTTTACCCCCCAGCATCTAGTTTTAAATGATATCCTAAGGCAGTTTCTTTGGCATACTTTCCTTAACTGGCATACTTGCATGTTTTTGCTTCCATTTTTTTGTTGTATTATATTGTCAATGCTTAATATTTACATACTGTTCTATGTGTATCTCCCATCATTTATTCTTAGTTCTCTAGAGATAACATGACTTTTTGGTTTCTGAAGCTCATTCTCTAGGTAATTCCTCAGGAAGGTCTCATGTAACGAGACATGTCCCGAGTTCTTTGTCCCGAGTTCTTTCATGTTGGTAACTTTATTCTTCAAGGTCAGTTTGACTGGATATCAAATCTTTGGCTTACATTTTCCTTCCTTGAATACCTTAAATATGTTGCTCCACTGTCTTATGGTATGAAGTGTTACTGATGAGAAGTCTGATGCTTATAGTATTTTCTTTCCTTTATGAGTTAATTGGGGTCAGGGAGAGGACAGGAAAGGGGGAGTGGATACCCAAAGGATTTCTTTAAAGCTCCACAATCAGAATGTATTTCTTTGTTGCCCATTCTAGCTCAGATTTCCCAGTTACACTGCGTGCCCTTCAGTATGTTGGCTCAAATCCCCCCTCCTTTCCTGGTCCCTGCTCCCACTTTCCCTCCTCCTCCAGGAAATGTTCTTGAATTATAGTTTTTAAGAATTCTGTTACTTTCATTTTCTTCTTCAGGGACTCCATTTATACATGTGTTTTTTTTTCCCCTGTCTCCTGAGTTATTTTCTCTCAAATCCTTTTTATTTCTGTTTGAGGGATTTTGTGCATATTAAAAATCTGTACTACCATCATGATTTTGCCTGCTAATGACCTGATGGAGGTGGAACTGCCTGATCTCAAGCAGGCTGCTTCATGTCTCAGCTGACTCTGGAGACTGGTAATCGTCAAGATGCAGTGCCAGCAAGACCATGAGGCGAATTTCTGATACAAAATCCTAAAGCTACAGACATTATCCTTATTCTTGTAGTTACTAAGCCCTCAGCTTGCCTACCTTTTTCTTATATCTACACTTGGGTTTTTTTAAATTTTTTTTGTGAGGAAGATTGGCCCTGAGCTAATATCTGTTGCCAGTCTTCCTCTTTGAGAGGACCTACCTACCTTAGTGCGTAGGCCCACACCCGGGATCTGGACCTGCGAACCCTGGGCCGCCAAAGCAGAGCGCACGAACTTAACCACTATGCCACTGGGCCAGCCCCTACACTTGTTTTTATCATAAGAATTAAATAGCACAGTTGTTTTATAAACAAAAAGTGAAAAAAGCCCATAGCATAAGCAAAACAAAATCAATTCTTCTTCTTCCTCATTGGTATATAGACCCACACCAGCCATGCAGGAAGGCGGGAGGGAGCCCAAGACAGATGGCAAATGTGGATTCTTAGTGGTTGCATGCACAGGAATGGGTCTGGGCCAGAATTCAGAAGTCCCATCAGTCTATGAAAAGTGTATGCACGAGAGACAGCAGAACTGGCAGAACTGGACCTCTTGCTTTGGTTAGAGAGATGGGTCACAGGTATTCTCGATAACTCAATAAATTAATCATGAGATGGCTAATTGGATCATAACCTATAATATGAAATTAAGAGCAAACCCCACTCTAAAATATGATATTCAAGAGGAGAGTAGAGTCAGGTTGGAAGTAGAAAGAATGCCCCTAGAATTTAAAATAGTTACCTTTGTCTAATTCATTGCAAGAAATCAAAGCCACTTGTGACATTTGGAGCACTAAACCTACCTTGATAGGCCTTTCCAGTTCTTTCCTCGTAAACCTCATCACAACCAGTCCTAGAATCGTCAGGCCATAAAACAGCCACGCGGCAAAGCTGAAGTAATTGACTAATGAGTTTATGTCACCAGGGATAATATAAATAGTCGCCACGATACCCTGGTAGAAAGAAGAGTGAATTCTTAGGTCAATAGTACATAGAAACATTATCCTTATCTCTTCACAGAAGACTGAAGAAGCAGTTTTTCCTGTGGATAAACACTTTATCATGAAAGAAACCTCCCATGTATCCCATTATATTGGGAGTTAAACCAGACTTTGGCTATGATGGGTGTTCTCTTTGAGGCCTGATGGAAGGATTTGGAAAATTTGTGACTCTTTGAAGGAGCAGGAGAAGAACAAAATATGTGTGTATGTTGCACCAGCTTCCTAAGTATGAATTTCCCTTCCAGAGTTTTCATCATGGAGAAGGGCCCTGGACTATGAAACTCAGGCTGTCTAGGTCTAGTCTTGACTGAATTAGCTGCATGGCCTTGGACTTGTAATTTCAAGGGCCTTGTAATTCTGGGTGTGTTTCCTCATCTTCAAAGAGAGTAGGTTGATAGAGTGGTGATTCTCCTCTGGGAGTGGGAGGAAGGGCCTGGCCCCGAGGCTAGGATGGGGACGGACCAAAGGTGCCCAAGACAGTTGCACACACCCAAGGGCTCTCCCCGACTGGGAAACTCCAATTAGAAGATGTCAAAGGGCCTTTACTGCACAAGGATCCCATGACTTCTTAATGATTGGACCATGATGAGAAGCTGTTGTCAGTTGCCACCTTGTAAAACACCTTGTTCTCCTTGCCCATAAGCTAGTGGGGTTTTGTATAGTTTGTTACCAGGGACCCAGAACATACGCATGTATATGCAAGACGTGTAGAAGGTACAAGCTTGGAAGGTTCAAACAGTGTCTTCACAGATAAATTCAGAACAAGGAGCAGAGGTTGGGTAAACTGTTTGAAATATCCTGGACTTCTTTATAGCTGTATCACGTCGTGGACTAAGGGACTTGGCAATACAGGTTTACTTCCCCATCCAAATTGAGGGACCCTCTGCCTTTAAGGGGGTATTTTGATGGCAGAATTCACACTTACATAAAAGATGATGGCAGGGGCCGGGGTCAGGCGCTTGACACTGATGTAAGAGAGCACTTTCATCATGTGGCCTTCCCGGCCTGCAACATAAACGAGCCTGAAAAAGCAGTGACACAGAAGTCAGCTGATGAGAGTGCAGGCTGCTGTGCCGTCCGCGAGCACGTGTCTCCTGAGCTTCATGACTAGGCTGCAGAGAAAGGGACCGAGGTGGGACTCTGGCGTCTTGAGGTAGGAGTCTGGCCTCTGGAGGTGGGTGACTTTTGGAGAAGTAAGTAAGGTGGTTAAACGCATCTGAGAGGAATGCATCCTGGTGCCGGGGGGCGGGGGTAGGATGGTTTGGGGAGGCCTTTTCCTGGAGGAGATACCTGATCTGAGCCCTAAAAGTTATGCAGGAAACAAATATGAAAACCAGTCCAGGGCCAGTGGACCCGGTGTTTGGAGCGCCTGACAGAAGCAAACACAGAAGGGCCTGCACTTATAAATCCAAGCTGTAGAGAATTTCCATATTTTTTAAAAATCAGACAAATTAGGGGTGAGTCAGCAGATGCAAGCAAATGGCTTAGTTCCCCCAAGAACTCCTGACGATTCAGTCATCGCAAAGACTTCAAAATGTTAGAAAAAGGGAAGAGGAGCGAAACAATTTATAAATAAAAAAGCTACTGTAGTTAAAAAAATCAACAATAGATAAATTAGATATGTGTGATAAATTAGAGGTTAGCTCTGAGTATGAAGCATAGAGAAATGGAAAATGTAGACAGGAAATGAAGAAACAGGAAGAAGCTTGAATACACTGAATGGGAGTAGAGCAAATTTGGAGAAGAGCAACAGCTTTTACAGAATCAGAAAACACTGAGCC
Source organism: Tapirus indicus (assembly GCA_031878705.1). NCBI lineage: Eukaryota > Metazoa > Chordata > Mammalia > Perissodactyla > Tapiridae > Tapirus > Tapirus indicus. Next base: position 4,171,600 of record CM062926.1, read on the forward strand.
TTCCATTGAACCCAGTTCTAGACAAATAAAAACATACCCTAATGTAAACATTATACTGGAAGGGAAAAAAAGAAAAATTTTAAAGCTACTGAATTTAAAAGATTAACTACAAAATAAGGACAATCAACAATAGCAAACATCGCATGAGAAGTGATATTTTCAAAGTGATGAGGGAAATTGATTTTCAGATTAGAACTCTTCATAGCTAAAGTATCATTCAAGACTACTGGCAAAAGAAATACATTTTTAGATAAACAATGACTATGAGACATTTACTGTCCTCCAGTTCTCCTTGGAAACTATTAAAAAGTCTACCCCAATAACAGCAACACTGAACTCAGAAGGAGTTGATTGGAGAAGCAACGTTAAGGAAACAGCAGTGAAACACATTGGTGTATATATATGTACTGGATTTTTAATTTTTGTCATGACAAACTTGTTTGGCGGGAGTGGGTTTATAAACAAGGTAAACACCAGATGATATGAAAGGGAGTCCTTGTAAGAGAGGGAAGAGAACTGAGATACTGTCTATATGAATTTGTGCTAAATGTTAAGGGTAGTTGCTAAAATAATAGAAATGTAACTTCCACATCAGCAGAAGAAAGAAAGCAATAAAGGAAATTTGATGGATAATAAATCAGGATAAGATTTTTTAAAAACCAAGAAAACACAAAGGAGTGTGTTAGAAATCAATCGAGCTGTAGCAGTAGGCACATTAAATGTGATCAGATTCAGCTTGCCTGGCTAGACTGTCAGGGTGGGTTGTTGAAAGAGACACAAGCCAAAGGCTGATGACACTGAAAGGTTGAAGGTAAAAGAGATGGGATGTGTTACCAAAAATAGCAGCCTAAAGACAGCTGATTCAGCCATATCGATATCAGACAAAACAGAATTTAAGGCAAAAAGGAGAGTTCCTACTGAAAAGAGAGAAATCCACCAAGAAGACACAAAAAACAGGGGCCCTTGAAACAAGGCAAAAATTAATCAGTCCACTGAGAGTGGAAGACTGGAACAGTCAAGGTACAAGCCTGATGATGATACAAAAATCTAGAAGACATTCATGCACATTATTTTCCAGACTGTAGGAAACATTTATAAAAATTGCAGTAAGCCACAGCGGAAGTCTTAAAACTTCCAAAGTGATGTCAAAAAGATCACACACTGTGACTACAATATGATAAAATTAGAAATCAGGAACACAAAGGCAAAAAAGCCCCATCTATTTGAAACTACATATTTGAACTTTGAAAAGACATAAACATGGTATTAACAATTCCCAGAACAAGTCATGAAACTGGGAGGAAAGGAGGTGCTAGATAGAGGGGAGACGGACTCAAGATGATGCTGTGAACTCACTCTTTAAATTCCATCAATTCTCCACAAACTAACATATAAATTCCTTGTAATCAAAATGCAAGCAGGACTTTTGGAACTGGACAAAATTATTGTAAATGCATCTGGAATACTAAACAGGGAAGAAGTGTGATGGGGCAGCACTAGTTCTACCAGATTTTGTATGGCTGGAGCTGTAAACTGTTTTAATGAGTGTGATAATAGCACAGGAAACACCTGTCAATGAAGCAAACGGAACCAAGTACAGTGGGAGTGATAATGGTGGCATTTCAAACCAGTAGGGGAAAGGATGGACTATTTAGTAAATAAAATTGGGACAACATGGTAAAGGTTTGGAAAAAAACAGTGAGGTTTATGCGTCATATCAAAATACACTCCAGATTGATCAAAGAGCTAAGTAAAATGCTAGAAGAAAACATAGGTGGGTATTCTTGAAAGGAAAGAGGAAGGTTTGTCTATGGGAGACAGAAAACTCAGAAACCAGCAAGCAGAAATCTTAGATTTGACACCATAAAAATTGTATCCAACAGAATTCAGTGAAGCACAAGTCCCTGGCCAAGCTGCGAGCTGCACAGGTACAGAACTCTACAAAATTAACTCACAGTGGATCATGTACCTAAATGTAAGAGCTAACTCTATGAAACTAGGATAAAACAGAAGAGAAAATCCTTGTGACCTTGGGTTGAGCAAAGGTTCTTTGACAACAAAAGCATGACACATGAAAAATAATTGTTAAACTGTGCTTGGTCAAAGTTAAAAACACTGGTGTTTCAAAAACACCATTAAGAAAATGGGAAGACGGGGGGCCGGCCTGGTGGCGCAGCGGTTTAGTTCATGCTTTGGCAGCCCGGGGTTCGCAGGTTCGGATCCCGGGTGCCAGCCAACGCACTGCTTGTCAGCCATGCTGTGGCGGTGTCCCATATAAAGTAGAGGAAGGTGGGCACGGATGTTAGCCCAGGGGCCAGTCTTCCTCAGCAAAAAAAGAGGAGGATTGGCAACGGATGTTAGCTCAGGGCTGGTCTTCCCCACAAAAAAAAAAAAAAAGAGAGAAAATAGGAAGACAAACCACAGACTGGGAGAAAATATGTGCAAATCAGATACCTGATAGAAGACTTGTGTCCAGAATACATGAAGAACTCTTACAGCTCAGTAAGAGGATGACAAACAGCCCAGTTTTAAAAATGGGCAAAAGATTAGAGTAGATACTTCACCCGAAGATATATGAATGACTAATAGGCACAGGAAAAGATGCTCAGTATCATTAGTCATTAGGGAAATGCAAAGTAAAACCACAGTGAGGCCAGCCCGGTGGTGTAGTGGTTAAGTTCATGCACTCCGCTTCAGTGGCCTGAGGTTCGTGGGTTCAGATCCCAGGCACAGACCTACACACCGCTCATCAAGCCATGCTGTGGCAGCGTCCCACATACAAAATAGGGGAAGATGGGCACAGATGTTAGCTCAGGGACAATCTTCCTCACCAAAAAAAAAAAAAAACCCACAGTGACATGCTGATACCCACAATAAGGACAATAATCAAAAAGACAATAACAAGTGTTGGTGAGGACGTGGAGAAACTGGAACTCGCATGCATTGCTTATAGAAATTAAAATGGAACAACCACTCGGAAAACAGTTAAGTAGTTTCTTTAAAAGTTAATCATAAATTTACTATATGACCCAGCAATTCTATTCTTAGGAATTTATCCAAGAGAAATAAAAGCATATGTCCACACAAAAACATAGCAGTATTCATAATAGCCTAAACTGGAAACAATCCAAACATTCATCAGCTGGTGAATGGATAAACAAAATGTGGTGTATCCGTGTAATGGAATACTAGTCAACAATTAAAAGGAATGAACCTCAAAAATAATATGCTAAGTGAAAGAAGCCAGATACAAATGACATGTAGCATCCCATTTAGATGGAATGTCTAGAAAAGACAAAGTTACAGACAGAAGCAGACCAGTGGTTGCCTAAGGCCGGAGGTGGGTGCAGGGAATAATTACAGTTAGGCATGTGGAAACTGGGATGATGGAAATATTCTAGAATTGAATTGTGATGCTGTTTGCACACCTTTATAAATTCACTGAAGTCACTGAATTGTACAATGACAAACTGAGTTTTATGCTATTTATACCTCAATAAAGCTGTTGAAATTGTGTTTCTATATACTAGCAACAAACAGAAACTGAAAATTTTTACATTTAAAAATACCATTTATGATAGCATGAAAAATATGAAATATTTCAGGATAAATCTGACAAAATATGTGCAAGAATTGTGTACTGAAAACTACTAAAAAAAAAGATCCAAATAGACAGTCCATGCCCATAGATGGGAAGAATCCATACTTTTAAGACAGCAGTCCTCTCCAAACTGATCTATAGATTCCACGCAGTCCTGATCAAAATCCTGGAAGGCTTTTTTGTAGAAATTAGCAAGCTGATTCTAAAATTCATACAGAAATGCAAAGAATCTAGAATAGCCAAAACACTTTAGAAGAAGTAAAGCAGCAGCACTGGCACTACCTATACTTAGAAGAATGACTTTGTGGTATACATTTCATTTTTTAAGAGTATAAGTGTATAACCTTTGGCAGTCTCACTCTCAGAAATGTATCCATTCAGAATGCTGGACAGCTGGGCAAAGACGTGTTCAAGAATGTTCCCTGCAGCAGTGTATGGAAGCAACCCCCGCCCAGCCCACGGGTGGAGACTGTGTTAAATTAAGCTACATAGAGTGGAATACAACACAGCTGCTAATGTCTCTAGGCGATTAGGGTCCGAGGTGGGCAGGGGCTGGCAGACCGTGCCTGTTTATGTAGATGAAGTGTTAGTGGAGCACAATCACGGCCATTTGCTTTCGCGCTGCAGAGACAGAGCTGGGTAGTTGTGACAGATTCACATGGCCTGCAAGTCCAAAATATTTACTGTCTGGCACTTAAGGAAAAGTTGGCCAATCCCTGGTCTAGAATGTGTATATATTAACCTGAGAAGATGTTCAAGAAATATCTTTAGGTGAGAAAAAGTACCATTGTGAACCAATGCCTCTGTCACCCTGTGTCACCAAATTCCACCTTGTGCTGGTGTTGGCAGCACTGTCCCCCGACAGGGAACTCAGGGCCTCACTTCAGAGGGCCAGCCAGCAGTGTCCAGTGCAAGCCTGTCCGAGCTTTTCCCTCCCTTCTCTGGACTCCAGGTTTCCCGCTTGTGCCGTGAGGCAGGGCCCTAAAGATTTCCGCCCCGACGCTTGTCTTCCTCGAGTGTGAGATGGGCTCTGCGCCCTCTGCCCCGGGTGGGTGCGGGGGTCCCCTACCTGCCTGCCGTGAAGCAGGTCCCGTTGGCAGCGCCAATGGTTGAAAAGGCCACGAAGAGCGGGACAACCCAGGAGGCTGGATAGAGAACGCGGTCACCAAATGTCTGCCAAGAGAAGCGGGAGGAGTCTCGAGGGGCTTGCACGGCCCCCAAGAGCCACGTGTCCCAAGAAGGCTCCGCGCCTCCCTGAGGGCCCGGCCCCCACCCCCTGCGTAGGCACAGCTGCTGCCTCCTCCTGGAGAGGAAAAGCAGGGGACCACCCAGGAGGCAAACAACAGGCCACTTTTCTCCTCTGCAGAGTATCTCAGCATCTTTGATGGTCACAGAAATCTCTTCTCCAGCACTCCCTGTCGTAATTCTTTGTCATTTCAGTGTCACCTCCCTGACCTCCTCGCTCAGAATGACCTTGTGCTCCCTGCCACCTCAGCCACCTATTCTCGTGGTCAGTGACCTCTTCCTGACCAAGGCTGCATCTCTCCATGCTCCCCGTCCTCGTTGCCTCATGGTCTGTCCCTAGTTCATTTCCTGTCCTACCCCAACTCCACGAGGCCTCCAGCACGTGGACCCCACCCAGCTGTTCCACTGGCCCTCACGCCCATCCCTCTTGTCCTCACTGCCTCCTTACGCAGCTTAAGCTCCAGAATCCATTGTTACAACTCCCTCCTTCACTTACTCCCTTGCACTTTCTCTCCCTCGTACTTGTCTGTCACAACCCCGACCCTGGTTAGATCCAGCCCCGGTCCAACTACATCCTGTGCCTGTGCCCAGGCCATGGCTGTGCGGGGAAAGCCGAATCTTCTATGCAGCCGGCAGTCTTTAACCTCAGACCTTTAACCTGCTGCTTTAACCCATTCACTCCCCATCTCCTCCTCCGCTGTGAGGGTACTTCAACTTGAGCATTTATACCTTGCCTGTCCCCTTCCCACGGACCACAGCACCCTCCCGCAGAGACCCTGGGCACTCACCACGGCCACAGCCTGGGACTGCAGGAGCTCGGTCGCGGTCATCACAGTGAAGTAGGAAACGTTCATGAGGATGTAGCACCCTGTCACCAGCGGGATCCCAATGATGATGGCCAGGGGCAGATTTCTGGGAGGAGCAGGGACCCAGAGACCCAGGGTCAGACCAGAGCGTCCCGATAGAGACTCGTGAGATTGTTGTTTTTGTCCAGTCCTTTCCTCCCACCCGCCCTGGCGAGCCCTCCACCTGCTCCCTGTGGTGGGCTGGTGTCCCAGCTGCCCTCCCTAAGGCCCACCCAGATGCAGGGGAGCCCCAGCAGGGACATGTGACATTTTCAAATGAGAAAGAACTCTCCCTCTCTCAGACTCCAGGCAGTAAAATTGAATTGTTTACAAAGCAAAATAAGCCAGAGAGAAAGTGAGAGCTCTTCCCTCCTCTCGGCAACCATCGCACTCCCTAAAACCGAGCCACACTCTAATGAGTGTAAATGAGCTTACAGAAAGCCTGTGCTGTCTGGAAGGGCTCCTGGATGAATGGGAGGAAGTGAAACACACTTGCCTGTCTGCTGTCTCCGGGCCTGACTCAGCTCTCTTACCTGAAAGGGTTTCTGAGTTCTTCTGTGATATAATTGAGCTGATTCCTAGAGAAAGAAAGGTAACACGAGTAACCTAACTTGAACTTTCTTTGCTAAAATTGTGAAACACAAAATAATAAATGTTGGCCCCGTTTAAGATTCTCCACCACAGAGACAATTCTCCTGCAGGAATTCCAGGGTAATTTCTCTCAGAGAAAGCCCTGGAGATGGTGGGGCTACCACGGTCTGCACATCTGTCAGATGGTAAGTCTTTGCCCTCCATGGGAATCACGTGAATTGTCAACAGTTATCGGGAGTAATGAGATCTCAAGGTGCTTTGAAGAAAATGGAAGATTCTTGGTCTGAAAAGAGAATGAAACCTGCAAATGCTTTGCGTGAGGGAAAGCCTGGCGTCACAAGGGGCCACATTTCTTCCTTACAGGACACAACAGAATCTCATCGCCTGCACCTAGTGTTTTCAAGGTTGAAACAGAAGTGCTATGAATATTCTCACCATGTCTAGTGCCTGGGCAGCCCTCACTGCCTCCAGTTCGACTGAGCCTGTGTGTGTCTGGTGAAGCTTCTGGCACAGTGTGCCACACTGCCAGCTCACAGGCCCCTTTGTCAAGGGCTGGTGCCATATGAGGGGCTGGGAAAGGGGCAGTTGTCTCCGGGTCTCTGGGATCCAACGAGAACAGAAGGGTGGGGGGTGGTGCTTAACCAAAGGGAGATGTAAAAGTGAATGTGAGGGTCCCGCCAAAGCCCAGCAAGCAGAAGTCATGGCTTTCCACAGGGTTTCAGTTCAGGTAGTATAAAGAATCCCACAACGAGACGTGTGACATCCTTACCATCCGTCGTAAGCCCAGAGTCCATTATAAAATGCCAGGCTGATGGCTCCCACAGACAGTTTTGTGCCCTCAAAAGAGTTTTCAAAATTCCTTGTGTTCCCTGTAATTAAGCCAGACAGTGAATAGTGCGTGTCAGCTGACCACACTGGGACTTTGCATCATCTCCATGTGAAAGGAGGGCATGACTTAATACCTTGGGTTATTAAACAAACTGAAAAGTTGGGAAACTAAACTCTTTCTATTGAATTCCTGCCTTTGAGATATGCTTAGGAGCAAAAGCTCCAGACGAAAAGGAGGTCTGTGCTGTGGCCCACCCTCCCCTTGGTCACCTTGGGCCAGGAGGACAAGTCCACTGATGATGATGATGGCCACGATCACCAGCTTGGCCGCTGTGAACACGTTTTGGACGTAGCTGCCCAGCCGCACACTCAGCGAGTTCACGGTGGTGATGAGCACTGGGGAGAGTCAGAGGTGGAGAACATTCTGTGTCGATGGGTTCAACATCGCCCTCCTCTCCTTTCTATGGCCAGGCCCATCCCAACCTCCCTGCTCCACTGCCACATTCACCAAATGCCCCTGATGAGGACCCTGAAATCCAACCAAGGCTGCCTCCTTCTGAGGCAATGGAGAACCAGCTGGGCCCCAGCCAACCACTGCCCTGCGGGACAGTGCGGCCACCCCTCCCGATGACCGCAGAGCAGGGACACCGAAGGGCAACTGGCTTTGGGCCAAGACCAGACCCTGCCTCGCTTCTCGCCAGGCCTCCAGGCCCACTCAGCCTCTTTCTGGATGTGGAGAAGCCGAGGCCGGAGTCCCCCCATGTCACCTGTGCCAGGTCTTTTTTCTGACCCCTGCCCAGGATTTCAGACTCGGGTACTCACAGATGGCAGCGGCGGCCAGGAACTTAACGACAACCCGAGGAGGCTCACAGCCTGAGTAGAAGGGTGCAGAAACGTACTCAGAAAAGCTGAGACAGATGATGGCAAAGGACGAGGGCTTTATGACGAACAGGCTGGTCCAGGAAAAGAGATAGGCGGGAATGGGCCCAAAGGCCTCCATCAGGTAAGGGTACTCGCCCCCCGACTTCGTGATCATCGTACCAAGCTCTGCAAAGCACAGGGCGCCTGGAACACAGAGGGAGGGGTCCCCCGGGCCCCTGGTGAGGTGTTGCCCTGGTCCGAGGGAGCCCTCCTCCCCTTGGGGGGCCATGCTCACAGGGCCCCTCCATGGTGCCCTCTCATCGGACTGCCCTGCATCCTGACTGTTGGACATTAAGTGCACCGACTGACGCCTGTTTGCGCACCAGCACTGAAAGGGACCCCAGCAGCAGCAAGGCCAGGACACAGTGCTCAGATGGCCTGTCCCCACATGCAACAGAGAGAGTTCAGCAGGGAGCAGTGTCTTTGTTACCCAGTGTTGCAAGGATCCCACAAGCTGCCCATATGATGAGACAGGGCCCCACGGCCTCCGTGTTGCGGAGCACGGACTTGGGGGAAATGAAGATCCCAGAGCCGATGATGGTGCCCACGATGATGCAGATGCTGCTGATCAGGCCCACCTGGGGTGTGAAGGAAGGAAGAGGAGACAGTACTGCCACCCGGCTCCAGCTCAGGTGGCCCGACCCGCCCTCTCCCTCCCGCACAGCCAGCGCAGCCCCAGGCAGGCCCGTGTCCCAGGGGCTTTCCCCAGTGCCACTGCAGGGATGACACCAGGGCCCCGTTCCTGGGGGCTTTGCTTGTAGCAGGCAAAGCTAATCCACAGGGAGAGAAACTCAAGGCTGAGGGGCCCACCTGGAAAGGGGCAAGAGGGAGCTAAAGATCTGCACATTTCACTGCATGTAAATTAGACACGAATCAAGAAAAAAACTTTTTTAAAGGAAGAAAATGCCTGATTCAGGCCCCTACTGGTAAGATCAGCCCGCAGAAGTCACTGGGCTGATTTCTGGAGCCCGAGGGGAACATGCAGGCGCTCGCCTGTCCGGGCAGAGGCTGCAGTCAGGGTTGGAGCCCAGAGAACAAGAAGACCCCAGCTGCGAGCTCGCCAGGGGACACACACGATTGGAGGAGGGTCCTGGGGGCAGTGTCAGCTTCTGTCCAGCCTCATGGAGTCTCAATCTCAGCTTTCCTCCTCTGATGGCCCAAGTTGGCCCACCAACACCTCAGGACGCGCCAGACTCCTTCCTGCTGTTGAGGTCTGCATTCACCTCGAAGCTGCCTGACTGGCATTAGCTAAGCTGTGCTCCTTTCATGGCCGAAAGGGAGGGTGTTGCTGCCCATGAGCTGACTCCTGGGGACCCAAGATCCTAGGCCAACCCACAGTCAAGCCATGCCATCCCCTTTTGTCAACCCCCAAATCCCTGCTCCATCCCTTCTGCTGCCAGGCATGGAGCTCCCAGAGCTCTGCCCAGAGCTCTGCCCACTTGACCTGCCCTCCTGATCTTGCTCTGGGGCCCTTGCTCTGCATCTTAGGAGCCTAGGGCTTGTCCCTTCACACCCACCCCCTGTTGCTGTCATCCCCCTGGGACTAGTGCTGCACAGCGTGGAGCATTGAGCACCTTTCTGCCTCCATTCCCCTGCCCCCCAAAGCTCCCCCTCCTTGCAGGCCCAGTGCCAGCCCATCTTCCACTTGCTTTGGCTCCCTCTAGGCCACAGGCACCTCCAAGTCCAGCTCTTACTGCATTCCACCTCAGAGGGGCCATCTGTGTCACACCCGTGTCAGATTTGCCACCCCAGCTAGAACTCACTAAGATGCAACGAGAGCTTCCCATCGCTGGAGGTATTCAGACATAAGAGGAACAGACGTTTGGTGAAGACGCTATAGAGGGGACTCAAACATCAGCAGATCCCCTCTGATCATCCCTGAAGAGGCCGTCGGCCTGAGCAACTACCAGCCCCTCCCGACACTCGCCCAGTGCACAGAAGCACATATGTATTAACTTCATGAGAAAATGTTGAGTTCACCGGCGAGAGGGAAACAGATAAATCCAAAGAATTGTTCATTTAGACACTTTACAAATCAGAGACCGTCAGGACTTCTCTGCCGGCTGCTTCTCATTAACTAACACACCCCCCCGCCTGACCTGGGCAGGGCCTGCCCGGAGGACAGCCTTACCTCCTTCTGGAGACTTGTGGTCTTGGGTTCATTACTCTGGACCGACTTCTCATCCTCTCTCCTTTTTCTCAGGCTCGTCTCCTCCATGTTTTCCTCCTGCCAGTTCTAGGAGGGCACCGGCCTTGATCCCGCAAATGCTCTAGCAGACAAGACGCAGTCGGCTCAGAGAGGGCTCGTCTCGGCTAACGCATCTGCGTCGAGGAACTGACCCCCAAAGCGGATGATTAGCTACTGCTTCAGGAAAGTACACCTGTCGATCCCTTAGGGATAACCTGCTCGGTCCCAGGAATAACAATTCATCGTGACTGCCATTCAGGCCTCTGACAAAAAAGGAGCTTCTGTGCCGGATTCCAAACCTCCCAGTCAGACCCCTGCGCCTCTGGGCTCGTGCGCCTGTGCCGTCTCCTAATACTCAGCAGTGACACGCTCGGAAGTCATTCTGTCTAAACAGTCCACAGAGGAGAGAATGTTTTTCTCACAGTTACTTCCCGAGATTAAGGCACCTCGTGCGCAATAGACCCACAGTATAGATGTTTTTCCATTGACTGATGCAAGGAATGAAAACAGTTGCTGAGGAAAATAAGCTCAAGTCTGAACTAGTTGATGGTCATTTCCGGTCCCCTTTCTCTAAATAAAGTCCCCTCCAGGCCTGGCCAGGAGAGCGGGGAGCCCTCCCATCACCCTTACCTTCTTCCTGACCTTGCAGAGCCGGGGAGCTGCCTGTGGCGGCTGACCGCCTGTGTCTGCACGGTCGCACCCTGGGAATGGCCATGTCTTGTGCCCAGGAGCAGAGGAAGCCAGAAGGTACAGAGGTCAACAAAGGTAATTATTAAACACCTATTTTTTTTTTTTAGCGATGAAGCTTGGATACACCACACAAAAATGGGAGGGTTGGGCAAGCTGGTGTCTCTCCAAAAATTTTTTTTTTTTTGTTCATTTGTGTCTAGGTTAGTTTTTTTTTGCTTAACCAGATTCCCCCAGATCAGCTGCATCATGCAAGGAGGAATCTCCCTCAAGACTGGAACCAGAGGAGATAAACTTTGGAACTAACTCTTTGTTACCTTAATAGGCTCTATTTACAGCTGCAGTCAGCCAGCACCAGCAGCGACACTGTGCAGGTGACTCGCCGGTCAGCCCAGGTGTTTTCCTCCCACCGAGGAATTTCCTCCCGGAGTCCTCGGTCAGCCTTCCACCTGGTACTGAGCAGGCCGGCAGGACGGTGGCCAATCTTTTCCACTCACTCTGGCAGTGTCTGGGTTTTGGCACCACCTGGAACCGCATGAGAGTGTGGCAAAATGCGGACACAGCAGCGAGGCCTCCCGCAGGTCCCTGCCCCGTCTGTGCGTGCGGCTGGGGCCACACGCCCCTTCATTTGGTGGTGCTGCTGCTGCGCAGGAGCCCAGGCTCACGTTGGCCCAACTGGAGAGTGGAAAAGGGGCACAAATCGTCATCGGTTCCACACTCTCACGTACCCGATGGGGAAACTGAGGCCCCAGAGGGAATGAAGTACATCAAGGCCACAGTGGTCTGGCTTTCTCAAGGAGGGAGAAGAGGGGCTTCAGCTGCGCTCAGAGGCCAGCTCAGGTGGCAGCGCTAATCCCTTATCTCAGATACGGCCTTCCTCTGGGGTGGAAAAGGCCAGCCTGAAGCGTTGTTGCTCTTATCTCAGCCAGCTCCTCCTGCAGTCTTGCGCCGGGGGAAATTTAATAGATCCCAGAAATCCAGAGGAGACCAAAGGTGACAGGACAGAGGTGGGTGGGTCACTGGGGGTCACTTTGGGGCAGGCAGACCCGAGAGAAGGGCAGCTTTCTCAGGGTCGTCTCTTAAAGCCATCTGGAGGATGTGGGGACCCTTGCTGTCCCAGAGTCAGGGTCCTGATTTAGAAGTTTGTTGCCTGCTGCTCTAGTGGGGCCAGGCCTGCTCCCCTGCCCTCCAAGCCCAGAGCCCGGAGCACAGTGCTCATTGCCCAGAGTGTGGAGTCAGAGGCCAGGGCAGGACCTGCTGTCCCAGACAGAACCTGTCCCCAGGCTAATTTGAGCCACTCCTAAAAGTATTTGCTAACACTGCAGCACGGAACTAGCACCTGGCCCATCCATATTTACAAAACTCTCCAGAATACTCCCTGTATCAATGTTGCCTCCAAAGGGTGGATATTTTAACAGAAACCCCGTGAGGAGGGCAGGGTGGGGTGGTGGGTAGGAGGGCCCGCTCACCTGCCACATGGCCTTGGGGTCACTTATCTTCTCTCTAAACATACATCCGAATCTGTAAGAGGGGGCTCATCCTGGCACCCCCCGTGGAACTGGGGGAGTGCAGAAGGCTGCCATTCAACTTCAGCCCTCTGCAGAGGCAGACGACCCCCTGGTCTCTTTGGGCTTCTGCCAAGTGCTGAGTCTGGAACATCCGGGCTGGAGGATCCTTCGCTGAAGGTCAGAAATCTACCTCAGTGAGTCACTGGGCCGCGCTGAGCCTTTCTTTTCTTAAAGCTGTTGCTGCTGCTTTGTTTTTTCCACCAGCAGAGCGAGTTTTCAACTAATTAAGTTTTTCCCTCAGGGAAAAATAATCTGGATTTGTTTAAAAAATACACTTTTGCCCCCAATTCTTCTTCAGGAAGAATGAAATAAGAATGTGGCTCATCGTGCATCCAGCAGTTCCACCTCCGGGCTAGAGTTTTACCTCATGCAGTCGATTCCCTCTTACAGTTCATCTCCTGCGAAGTTTCAAGGTATTTTCTCCACACGACTCCATTATTTCTTAAGTTTCTGCTAAAGCTCTTGACCTTCACTTTCAGACTGTGCTTTTTCCAGTTGCAGATGCTCACAGTTTGAAGATATTAACACCATCTGCATTTTATTCTTCGTCTTTTATTTGGTACATATTTGTTTCCCTTCTTGTGAGGTTTACTAAAGACGTGTAGAACCTGGGGTGAAATCCGTTCCTCCACTGCCTCTTGGCCTCTTGTCCTCTGACCCACCTCCCTCCACGACAGAGACAGAGGCAGAGTCAGACATCCAGACAGACGCTGGATCTTCCTTTACCGCTTAAAATTTGCTCCAGACCTGCCTTCGAGTTTTCCAACTTTCTTCTGTTCTTCCCGAGTTCACTTGGTCCTGTGCTCCTTCCCACTGCTGCCAACTGTAGTTCAGAGCTTTGGGGGGACCCAAAAGACCATATAACAGGTATTTACTTACCTACCTGAATTCCAACTAGAAGAACCCATGAAGAGTCAGTGGAATGTGCAAAGTCTTCAAGTGTCAAGGAATTACAGCCGAACCATAAAACAATTAGCAAGGAAAGCAAAACGTAAAAACTTATCTGGGAAACAATCTATATCTACATCAAGAACTATTGGGATAGTGCAATTCTACCTTAGAACTTTGTCCATCATCTTTTTAAATTGAGATATAACTGACATATAACATTAGTTTCGTGTGCACAACATAAAGATGCGATATTTGTACATATTACTAAATGATCACCACAATAAATCTACTTAACGTCTGTCACCACACACAGCTACAAAATTTTTTTTTCTTGTGATGAGAACTTTTAAGATTTGCTGTCTTAGCAACTTTCAAATATACAATACAGTATTATTACTGGGAGTTTGTACCTTTCGACCACCTTCAACCATTTTGCCCACACCCCATGCCCAGCCTCAGACAACCACCAATCTGTTCTCTGTATCTATGAGTTCAGTTTGTTGGTTTTTTGGTTTTTCAGATTCCACATAGACATGAGATCATATGGTACTATTCTTTGTCCGACTTATTTCACTTAGCATAATGCCCTCAAAGTCCATCCATGTTGTCGCAAATAGCAAGATTTCCTTCTTTTTTATGGTTAAATAATATTCCATTGTATATATATAGCTCTCCATTCATCCATAGATGAACACTTGGGTTGTGTCCATATCTTGGCTATCGTAAATAATGCTGCAGTGAACATGGGGGTGCAGCTATCTCTTTAACGTAGTGTTTTTGTTTTCTTCAGATATATTCCCAGAAGTGGAATAGCTGGATCATATGGTAGTTCTATTTTCAGTTTTTTGAGGAACCTCCATACTGTTTTCCACAGTGGCTGCACCAATTTACATTCCCCCCAACAGTGTACAAGGGTTCCCTTTCCTCCACACCCCCGCCAACACGACTTGAACATCTTTTCAAGTGCTTGTTGACCACCTGTGTCTTCTTTGGAAAAACGTCTATTCAGATCCTCTACCCATTTTCTAATTAGATTGCTTTTTTGCCATTGAGTTGTATGAGTTCTTTATGTATTTTGGATATTAACCCCTTATCAGATATATGATTTGCAAATATCTTCTCCCATCCGGTAGGTTGCCTTTTCACTTTGCTGATAGTTTCCTTTACTGGGCAGAAGCTTTTTAGTCTGATGTAGTCCCACTTGTTTATTTTTGCTTTTCTTACCTTTGCTTTTGGTCTGTTCATCATTTTTATGTGTTCCAGGTAACACAATTTTTTATGGATAACCTCCTTGGGGAAACCGGTACTCTGTTTCAGAGTTCATCTATTTTTTTCTGCAACATGACTCACGGTCTTGCCCCCTAATCCCACATCTTGTCACCATCGCCCCTTTCACCCTCAGTGTCCTCGCGTGATGAAGAGGTGTATTAGCAGGCAGGGTCAGGGAAAGAGGGTTCTGCGTAATCACAGGTCCTTAATGCTCTTTAATAAAGAGTTTCCATTTTTGGTCATCTTCTTTCTATCTGCCCAACATCCACCTCTGAGGGGAACTGGCCCTCCCGTGGGATTCTGGTGGGCTATCAACCAAAGAACCCCGCTTCTCCAGCCACAGGGGAGGGCTTGTGACCCCAGCCCAGCCAAGAAGACACCCTTTCCCGGGATTTTGTGTCCTGAGAGGAGAAGCATGGGAATGGTTGACGGTGTCCGGCTACCCTGGTTTCCGTCCTTCTCAAAACACGCTGTGAGCCACCCAGAGTACATTTCCAAAATAGTTCCTTCTTTCCCTTAGCATTAGGCAGTTTCTGTCACTTGCAACCCATCCCTGGTGTGCCACGTATGCTACACATGGACCCTGCATTTTCAAAGAATTATTTTTTAATTAAAAAATGCCCAGGACCCCCCTGAACAGGATGAAATGTTGATGATGCTCCAGGGCACTGATGTCCCTGGTGACCTCAAGGTGGCAAATGCTGGCACCTCAGTGGCAGGAGTTAGTCGAAAGGAGGGGTGGTCACCTGGACTCCTGCTCTCTAGGTATACCCTCGTTAACAAGGTCATCACATGGGGGGATTGAAAACAAGGGGAGGGGGCGGGGTAGCACAGAGCACCCAGTGCAGAGATGGGGAGCCAGCCTCTGAGCCCTCAGCGACAGGTGTCTTTACCAGTTCAAGGCAGCTGCCCCGTGGATTCCTCCCATTTAAATCCACTTTGTCAGCCCAGTTGGTCCTCATCAACTACCTTTGTGGTGCTGTTTGGAGCCACTGGGCCAGTCAGAGCAGCCCAGCAGGCTCCTGCAAGCATACGGATACATGTAAACTAGAAGGAACCCCTCCATCCCCCCACCCAACACCACTGCTCCCCCACCCCCTGTCAAGAATGAGGAAAAATCAAGCCTGGGAGGACTGGGAAGGGCTTCCCATCCAGACCAGGAGCCGTAGACCCCACCCCCACCCATGGGACTCACTGACCCCAGGACACCCAATAAGGCGCAGACCAGCCGTGTCCCCTCTCCCCCTCCGGACTGCCAGCTGCTCTCACTGCTGATACCAGCCCAGCTGGGACAGAGCAGAGGGCTGGCAGGGACCTGGTCACACCTAGCACTCCCCCAAGCCGCCCAGCCCCGCCCTGCGGTGTTGCAGGTGGACATTTCCAGTCTTTACAAGAGGATTCAGATTTCAGCTCAGCACCCAAGAGGCTCAGCGGCCCCGTGTGTGTGATCTGCATTCCTGCTCAGCCTGACCTTTGCCGCCAGCGTTGACAGCCCCTCACTGCTGGGAGGGCACTCGGAGCCACTCCCTGGAGACTGCTGCCTTCTGCTCCTGCAGACAACACCTGGGATGAGGGGCCCAGGCCCAGCAGGCTGAGCACCAGGGGCCAACCACCAGAAGACCTTTTTCCTAAATCTCTTTCCTCTCCACACAGTCCCTGACAACCCTGAACGCTGGTGAGGGTGTGGAGCAACCAGAACTCTTGCACAGGGCCTGCTGGTGGGAATGTAAAATGGTACAAACATTTAGGAAATAGGCCTGATGATTTCTTTTTTAATTGAGACAAAATACATATAACATACAATTTGCCATTTTAACCATTTGTGAGTGTACAGGTCAGTGGCATTAAGTACATTCACATTGTTGTGCAAACCATCACCACTGTCCATCTCTAGAATTTTGTCATCTTTCCAAACTGAAACTCTGTCCCCATTAAACACTAACCCCCACCCCTTCCTTCCCCCAGATCCTGGTAGCCACCATTCCACTTTCTGTCTCTATGAATCTAAGTGCCTCGTATAAGTGAAACCATACAGTATTTGTCCTTCTGGGCTGGCGGTTTCTCCCGCAGTGAAATATACATGGACTCCATGTATTTACCCGAAAGAAATGAAAACACACGTCCACACAAAAATTTGTATACAAACGTTCACAGCAGCTTGATTCATAATGGCCTCAAATTGGAAACAACCTAAATGTCCATCAACAGGAGAATGGATAAACAAATCGTATATTCATAAATGAAATCCTATTCAGCAATAAAAAGGAGTGAACTCTAGTGATACGTGCCTCAGTCTGCATGCATCTGAAAACAGTCGTGTTGAGCCAAGGAACCAGACATGCAGAGTGCATCCTGTATGAAATTCCAGAACAAGCAAAACTAAGCTATGGTGATAGAAATCAGAACCGGAGCTGCGTCTGGGTGAGCAGTGACTGGAAAGGATCTCCAGGGAACCTTCCAGGACACCGAATGTGTCCTGTACCTTGATTTGGGTGGTGGTCATGTAGGCGAATGCATCTTTATACACTTCAGAGTTGTATGTTTCACTGCATCCAAGTATGCTTCGAGAAAAACCTGTTACACAACCTCCACTCACCCCCTGGGATGAGAACCAAGCCCTGAGAACTCCTCATCCGGCTC
Organism: Tapirus indicus; assembly: GCA_031878705.1. NCBI lineage: Eukaryota > Metazoa > Chordata > Mammalia > Perissodactyla > Tapiridae > Tapirus > Tapirus indicus. The sequence continues at coordinate 4,188,874 of CM062926.1, forward strand.
TTAGCTCTCCTGTCGCATGGTGCACCCAGGCAGGGAGCGGGGCGGGGTGCGGGGGTGTGCATATGCTGCAGACCCTCTCCCACACGGAGGCAGTGGGCACACCGGGTCTCCTGCCCCGGGACCCAGGGACAAGTTCCTCACGGTGATGCTTCCTGAAAGACAGACATGACTGGTTGACGTTTTAAGAACAAAGACCCAAACTCACATAGAACAACACCCTTCAAACATCTGAGGGCCTCCGGAGGTCAAACCTGGTCCCATGGCAGTAAATAACAACAATAAATATGACAGAGTTCAGGGTTAGGAAGACACAGGTCACGAGGTGTCTGTTTCTGTGCAATTTTTAAAAAGGAGCCTCCTCTGAGGGGACTTGTGACTTGGGGAGGGACAGTACGAAGAAAAGGCGCCTTGTCCTCTGGACACATGCCTGGCGAGTGGAGTCAGGCTAGATTTTAGCTCCACTCACCCCTTGACTGGTGACTTTGTGCAGTGCACGAGTCATACAACCTCACGGGGTGACCCTGCAAAGATGTCCTCTGTTTAGCGAAGGGTCCATTCTGTCATGAGCTGCTTGTACATTTGTTGCTCTTTCTCTGTGTCTGTATAACAGCTTCTTTCTTTGATTAAATTCTCACGTGTGTCCCTGGCACAGTGGAGGAAGGCCACTGGTTTGAGCTCACCAGGACTGTGAAGGGAATTATGGATGTACGAGTCGTGGGCAGATCCACCCAAGGGCAACGTGGGGTGAGAGGAGACAAGGGCCAAGGACCCAGCATTTAAGGAACGGGCAGAGCCAGGACAGCACAGCACCCGAGACCACAGGGACAGTGGCTGTGCCGAGCTGCAAGCGGCCGGGGCGTGGTCAGCACCAGAGTGGGAGCGCCAGCAGATGGTGGGGCAGCAGCCAGGCTGCACAGAGCAGAGCACCAAGGTCTGGGCCCTCCGCAGAGAGGGGGAGAATGTGGGGTCCAGAAGTGTCTCCTTCAGATGGGGGACACCTGAGGCGTCCTCACTGCTGGTGGGAAAGCCAGCGTAGAGACGGCGAGGTTGCCAGAGCGACCTGGACTTCAGGTCTAGGGGCATCTAGGTGTGCGAAGGTCCTCCCGGGTGGAGGTGACCTCACCCGCCGAGCCCAGCTGCTTGAGGAGTCAGTGAGGTGACAGTCACCCACCGAGGGGGACAAGTGGGTCCATCCCAGACAGTTCACAAGCTCTGGCTGCTGGGAGCAGGATTCTTTGGAATCCACCCATTTCTCTCCCTGCTTCAGCTCCTGCCCTCTTCTGCCCATTTCTGCTGGTTCCAATTTGAAAACCCTGCCTCTGTCGGGGGCATCACAGAGCCGGTGCTGAGCAGTCACAGATGCTGGTTGAGGCAGGGGACAGGATCTGCCCTCCCTTCCCTCAGACTCCCCTCCCCCTCCTCCCCCGGGGCACAAGTTCCTTCACCTACAACATTCCTGCTTGACTTGCAGAGGCATTTTCTGTGGTTCTTAGCACTTCGGCATACCAGTTCCCTCACTCCTCACGAGCTTCTCATCGTTCTCTTCCCTAGCACTTGTCACAAATGTCATCAGTGGTTTCTTCATGTTGGCCTTCATGCCAAATGGGCTCTTCTTGTCGTCCAGCAGACGTTCCACCCAGGAGCGAGACGGGGTTCATCCCCGTCACTCGGGAGCATGCACACAGAATGATGGGACTCCCTCCATGGAAGACTGGCCCCCACTGGGCCACCGATGGCCTGCTGACCGGAGGTGAACATGCCTTTCCTCTCCACCCCTCTGGGAGCCCCACTGACCATGGTAAATAAACAAAAGGTCCTCTGCACCGTGAGAAATGTCCACCCACACACAGGAAAGGAGAGGGGTCGGCCCTCCTGGCTGGGCTGTGGGCAGTCTCCTGCAGGACCACTCGGGCACGGTAGGTGTCCCAGCCCCAGAAGAGGAGAGGGAAAACGGGCTAGGGTGCAATCTGTTCTCTGCAGCCAGGCAGCCAGCGGGCCTCTCTCTTCAGGAGACGGAGGTTTACCCTCTGGAGAATCTGCCCCAGAGCCCCCAGGCTCCATGGCCGTGCCGAGAGGGGCCAGGCTGACAGCAGAGCCCCCTGCCCCACCTGCTCCCAGAATTCAGGCAGCCGGGGTCACTGCTGCAATCCAAGGCTTGACGGTGGGTTAAGGTGACTGAATGGATCAGCTTTCTGTTAAGAATGACAGAGGTAATTCCAGAACAAATAGCTAGAACAGGGGAAAGTGGCTGCCTCTGAGCAGGAGCTCCAGGGCAGGGGTTCACTGCCTGTCCCCCCGTCTGTGGCCTTTGTTACAGCCACACCCCTGCCCCTTCTTCCCCCACTGTACTGGCTGCAAAGCCACCCTGGGTGGTCGCTTTACTAGTCCCCCTAAAGGCCTCTGTCAGCTCTCGGTCTTGCTCCCCACTCTGTGGCGTGTCCTTCCACTTGGTGAAGAGTCTGAATTGATGTAATCAAATGTATCACTCTCCCTCTGTGCTTAGTGCTTTCTGTGTCCTGTTGAAGAAATCCTTCCCTGACCCAAAGTCATGAATTACCTTCTAGAAGCTTAGTTTTGCTTTTCACATTTAGGTCTTGTTGACTCAAATAATCCATAATCAATCTATAAATCAGAATTGGGGTGAGTTTATTATGAGCCAGATGTGAGGACTAGCCTGGGGCCTTCCTTTCCCAAGGAAGGAAGGGCACCAAAGAAGTGGGGTGTACAGTGGTTATACACCATCTTGGAACAAAGAGCATACATCACATGATAGGAATGTTCCATTTACAATTGTCCCTAGATGCTTAGCTGGCACAGCAGGTCAGTGGTCAGCAGGTCAGTGGTCACAAGATGAGCACAGCAGATAATCCCTAGTCTCCAGGAAGAGATGCTTATCCTTAAAGAAAAGCTGGTATCAGGGGAAGCTACATCCCTATCTTTAGGGCATCATTCTTGTCTTTGGGACATTGTAAATATTTAAAGCAGATGTATAACGTATGCTCAACAGGCCGCGTCAGGCCCTTCTGGAAAAACAAGGTCAGGCCGAGTTAGTTTTAAACCAAATGGCTTCCTCATATACTCCAATATATCCTATTTGTTTTCATTTATTTATCAGTCTATACAGCACTGTCCCAGAGAAATAATTTAAATTTTCTAGTGGCCACATTGAAAAAAAACATGTGAAATTAATTTTAATAATATATTTTATTTAACCCAATACAAAATGTTATCATCTGAACATATAACCAATATAAAATTAGTGAGATTTTATTTTCATACGAAATCTTCAAAATCTGGTATTTTATGCTTATAGCGTATCTTAATTCAAGTGCTAGATTTTATCAGAAATACCTGGTCTAACTTCATAAATTTTGCAGTTGAAAAGGTAGCTTCACATAGCCGTGTGCTCCAATGCACCTAAAAGTTCTCGTCACTGTACCGAGACCCTGCCTGCTCTGGAAACGAGGCTGCAGTTCTGCCCCAGCTGTCTGTTTTCTTCCGAGCACCTAGCATGGTCTGTAATTATGTCTGCCTTCGTCACTGCTATTGTTCTCAACAAATAGTGCACACAGATAAGCACCCAATGTATATCTGCTGAATAAATGAGTTACATAGAAATCACTGAAATTCGGAATTTCCCCTTCACTGGAGTTGGATGACCCACTGCTCTCCCTGGAATGAAGCTGTTGGAAAAGGGTGGGGTCTCTCCTTTTCTTCCCAGAGGTTGAGGGGCAAGAGTCACTTTGGATCCCACCGCCCCTCTGCATGGGTCAACAGCCTCTCACCTGCTCTCACGCCAAACTCACCCCACCCAGCCCTGGGCCTCTCTCCACTCGGTCCTGACTTCCCCAGGGCTGCTTTTTCATAGTGCCAATAGCAGCAGGGCTCACTGAGTTTCTGGGCCATGTTTCATAACTTTGCCTGGGGTTACTTTCAACCTGGTCAGGACATTTCTGGAGCCACAGAAAGCCTTACTAGGACCAAGAAAGAATGGAACGGGCCCCTGCTCAGATTGGGAACCTACAGCACGAAGTGGAACGGGAGCCCCTCCCAGCAGTCCACGCTCTCCTCGGACCAGTCTGGCCTCACTGCCCACCCCCGCCCCCAGCCCCCACGCCCCTCCTGCTGCTCCTGAGTTCCTGCCTCTGCTCACCTCTCTCTGCCCTTCTCCAGCTCCTGGAACCCTGTCCACTCCGCAGGGCCCAGGGGATCCCAGGGCCTCCAGGAAGCAGCCCAAGGCTGGTCTCCCTGCCTCTCAGCGGCCTTGCCTGCCGGGCCCTCCTCCACATCCCGGACTCTGAGCTCACCTGCCCATTCCCCCAGCACCCAGCAGGAGGCCAGCAGAGCCCAGTGCCGCCTGACCCCCACCCCGGCCTGGCTGTGGTGTGGACTGGGGTCACTGACCTTGCAAAAAGTACACTTGTAATGTGTAGTAAACTTAAAGCAGAAATGTAAAAATGTTCACTTCTCAAAGGAATAAAATGTTCTCATAAAAGGCAGGAAAAAGGGATGACAAAAGTGGTTCTCTAGGTGTTGTGACAACAGCAGTGTCCCCATGGACAAGCCACCTCTGAGCACAGGTCTGGAAGGTGACAGACTCACAGGGCTGCTGTCACCTTTCAGCTTGTCTACGGATTACTGACACAAATTCCCTTGGAATTACATCAAAGTTGTTTGCTAGGTCATCTTCTGGGGAGATGATACATAGTTCTAAATTCTGGTGAGTCTTTCTATCTCTGGGTAAAATGAAAATAAATTAGAATTGTTTAACTGCTGAGCAAGTTTAATAAAATGTAAAAGAACTATGGTTTTCTATCTCAACTTCCCATCTGGCAATCCAAGACCACGTGTGTAACTTGCACACGCGACCAGGGACCGGTGCTGGGCCTGATGGTGCACCTGACAACGTAGGCCTCAGCTCCGGGGGGTTCTGTATAAGGATGCGTCCCAGGATTCTCTTCCATCCCACTGCGTAGGGTCCTTGAGCCCGATGTCCTCACGTTCTTCTGGCATGCTGGGGACACGCAGCCTGAGACAGCTGGCATTACCATCAGGAAGTGCCAGTGAATGGTCCTGGGAGGCTGGGATAATCTTCCTGGGGAGGTGGCACAGCGTGGAACAGAACCACAGCCCTGGCATCCTCAGTGGTGGCAGTGGGGCAGGGACCCCACCTTGGTGCTCCAAGCCAGGGCTCTCAAAGGGGAAGGGGGGGTGCTATGCAGCCCGAAAGAAATGACCTGCCCAGGAGGCTAGAGAATGGCTGAGGGAGGGGCAGAACAGGTCGTGTACAACTTACTGGTGCGTGAGGACCAGCACCTCATTTTTCACCAAACAGGAAAAGACCACCCAGAGCTGATGCATAGATATCACACTGCTGCTTCCATCAATGGCTCGTCCCATTAGACTTATTCACCTGACACCCAGGATGAGAGCGCGGTCCTGCCCGGCCGTTTCCTCTGTGCTTTCCCAGCTGCAGATCTAGGAGCACAGAGGCAGGCCAGCTCATCCAGTCACCTGTTAACCTGAGCAGTGGGTCTCACAGAGCCCATCTCAGTGGCAATGTGGCCAGAGGATGTGCATTGGCTAAAAAATAGTTCAGCAGCACATTATTTAAAAAAAAAAGCAAAATATAAAAAGCAGATTAAATTTCTGAGACAGCTGATGTCTTCCTTGCCCTGAGGAGAAAACATGCTGTGGTGGTAGGGGGGAGTTTCCCTTCCCACTCTGTGGCAGGCAGACCTCTGAGGCCCAGGCGGCCCTAGCCCAGGGGCTCCCGCGGACTCTGGTGGAGGGTGGGAGGCGGCTTCATGTCACAGTAGCTGAAGCTGCAGCCATCCAGCACGTCTCCCTGCGGGATGCCGTCAAGGCAGGGGTCCTCGAAAGCCCTGGTGTTGTCCCGCAAGCCTGCCCTCTCCAGCGTGGCCTGGAGAAGCTCTCGGATTCTTTGGTTTTCCTTGGAGGTAGACTCCCAAACAACTTCAAGCTCGCCTTCCATTTCTCTGAGAGAAATAAACAAAATAAAGGAAAGGTTTAAGACAGCACAACTGAAAAATATTTACAGAGCCCTTACAAATCCAAGAACCCAAACAGAAGAATGCTTAACATTGGAGAACAGAGCCCACTGTGCTTGGGTTCTGAGGCAAAGCCTGCCGATGCCAAATGAAGCACTGAGGGCCCCTGGACACAGAAAAAATATATGGCACAGGCTGAAATGACTTCTGACCTTTCCTCTCTAAGGCTGTTGGGCACCATTCCACACACATCCTTTGTTCTCTATAGAATTAACATGTACACAAATAAAACACAGTCACTACAGTGGCTGACCTACAGCACAATGGCCAGGCCATAAGCACCCACATGGCAGGGCCCTGTAGGCCTCTCCTGCGTCCCCTCTGCCTGTCCCCACTGTGACCCGGCCAACACTCAGGCACCTTTCACAGCATATCCACAGGGCCACCAGTGGGTACAGACATGAAGAGTGAGTTAGGGGTGAGGAGGGGACCTTGGGGAGTGAGGATCGTAACTGAGGATGCAGAGAAGACTGGCCTAGACTACGCGCCGGGAGGTGAGTGCCTGGAGGGAGCCAAGGATTGTGAGAAAAGGAAAGGGCAGCAAAGCAGTTTCTCCTGATCGAGGCCTCTGTGCCAGACAGCCTGTGGGAGCTGAGGAAACAGGGCATCTGTGACCTCACAGGGCCGTGGTCCCCTGGGGAAACAGACCAGGATACCAGCCATCAGCTCACAGGATGAGGAGCCCTATGGAGGAGGGTGTGGGGGAACAGCAAGCCTCCTCCTAGGAGGAGGAGCAGGCCTTGTGCAGGACGGCAAGGCGGGAGAGGCCAGCTTCTTCACAGACACTGCCAGATGGTGCTGGAAAATGTCAGAAACAGAATGATCAGGTGGACTTAGCACCACTGTTTAAAAAGGAGGAGACTGAGATTCAGGGAGGCCAGTGACAGGCCCACTTGTCCAGCATCACTTCCAGAGCCCATGATGGCCACTGAGTATTAGGCACTAATTAAGCTATGTCTAAAAAATCCCCTCACTTCTGTTTTCTGGCACAAAACACCCAGATGTTTGATAAATTGCAGCAATCATAATAAGGTATGGCTGAACTCAAAGAAAGAATAGGAAATCTCTAAAGGTAGAAAAAGAATGTAGACTAAACTGAGGTAGGCAAACAAAATGTTGGTATTGCTTTGCGGACAAAGCCCATGTTAGAAACCCAGATTTTTGTAGACCAGAGACCATGTCTTTTGCTCATGCAAACTGGGTGTGACAGAAAACCCCAGGGCCCACTCATATCTATGCTTCTCCTCTTCTTCCTAGAAACATTCTGAACTATGGAACCCTGAATTAGGCAGGTAAATGGAGGCAAGTGAAGGACCCTCAAGGAAACGATGGTTGGGCAGAAAATCTACCAATCTTCAAAAGAAACCTGCTCTGAAAGGCTAAGGGTCTCTTTGGGGACTGTAGCCACTGCCTGTTCTCAAACAGATCTGGAGTTTGAACACACTGTTCCCCAGTGCAGGGCAATCCCAGGCCCTGACTGGAGGAAACCAAGAGTAAAAAGGCATTTTTGAGACAATCAGGAAAAAACTCAATAGATGGTTAATAGTTCACTGGACACAGCTGAAGAGAGAATTATTAAACTGGAATATGCAGCAGAGGAAATCACCCAGAATACAGTTCAGAAAAATATGTGATATTAAGAAGTTATACATTACATTTATAATGGCACTATGCTTTGTGCCATTATATGAAATAATGTAATGTAATACATGTAATAATGTATTAATGAACATTAATACATTATGTATTAATGGCACTGTGTATGTAATGTAATAATGTAATAATGGCACTGTGAATTTAACTCCTTTTGTATTTTTTAAAAAAGCATTACTGTAGCCTATTTTTCATTTTTATTTTTTCATTTTATTTTATTTTTGCTGAGGAAGATTATCCCTGAGCTAACATCTGTTGCCGATCTTCTTCTTTTTGCTTGAGGAAGATTTGCCCTGTGCTAACATCTGTGCCAATGTTCCTCTATTTTGTATGTGGGTCACCGCCATAGCATGGCTGCTGCCAAGTGGTGTAGGTTCATGCCTGGGAACAGAACCTGGGCTGCTAAAGTGAAGCGCACCAAATTAACCACTAGGCCATTGGGCCAGCCCAGTAGCCCATTTTTTAAATTAATAATAAAATTAAAGTGACTCCAGCCACAGAAATATTCTCTGGTAACAAAGAGAAGCAAATGCAAATCTTCTCTGGAGAAAAATATCCTCAATCCAGGCCCTCAGGATTCCACAGATTAAATTCAACCATGTATGAGTTCATAGTAAACAATTACTGTACACATAAGGAAATAAGCCACATACAGCAAGAGTCAACAAAACCAGATTTAAGTTCCCCAAATTTCAGATATTGGAATTGTCTTACATAGAATATAAAATAACTATGACTGAAATATTCAAAGAAAAAAATATATATATTGAAGATTAGCAAAAGCCAAAAACTTATTCTACCAAATGCCTTGGCAGGTTTTCAAAAGAACCAAATCAAACTTCTGAAAATGAAAAATAGCTGTTGAAACAAAAAACCCAATGGCTGATTAAACAGCACAGTGAACACAGCTGAAGAGAGAATTAGTAAACAGGAATATTGAGCAGAAGAAATTACCCAGAGAGTAGACTGGAAAAACAGGGAGATGGAAAATTTAAAAGATAAAGCACGTGGAAGATTCAATGAGAAGGTCTAATATATACTGAATCTGAGTTCCAGAAGGAAATTTGTAAAGAATAGGGGAAAAGACAATTTTAACAGATAATGGCTGAGAATCTCCTAGAACTAATCAAAGATACAAAATCACAGATAGACAGAATAACTTATATCAAGTAGAAAAGTAAAAAGAAATTTACAGTTAAACACATAACAATGAAACTGCAGAATACAAGACACAGAGATCTTAAAAGAGGCAAGAGAAAAGACGGACCACTTATTTTAAAAATGACAAAAGACTTCTCAACAGCAACAATGAGACACAGAGGACAGTGGAACATGCTGAGAGAAAAAGCCATCAAGGTAGAATTGTACCCAGCAAATACCATCTTACAAGGATGAGCACACAACGCAGACATTTTCAGATAAATAAAAACTAAGAAAGTTTACTCCCAACAGACTCTCATTGAAGAAACTTCTAATGGATGTACTTTAGGAAGAAGGAAAATAATCTGAGAAATAAGGTCTGAGATGCAAGAAGGGATAGTAAGCAAAAAAAAATTGGTCAAGTATGGGTAAATCAAAATAAACAACTGCATAAAAACTAGCAACATTTAGTTTCTGGGCTAAAAATAATGATATAAAATAGATCTTTGTTTTTCCCTTCAGATATCTATATCTACATGTAATGATGCTAGACAACAGCATATAAACCAAGTAGGAAATAATTCGATTAGAGCATTAGATCTTGCATTTGGGGGGAGAAAGTAAAGATGCTGATTAAATTTAGATTTTTTTCTTTTTAAGTATCCATGTGAAATTTTGAGGGTAACCACTAAAAGAACAGAAATAGAATGTATAATTTTCAAACCATTGAAGGGCAAAAGTGGAATCAAGGAGAAAGTGAAAAACAAAACTCCATTTTATTAATGCAATTCTAAACCTCCTGTCTGGCAAATAACTTGGTATTGGCCCAACTTTTTACAGTGACCACTAATGGTGGCAAGAACTTCTGTGACTACAGAATCCATGTTAGATAAGACTTCATTCTGCCTGGCATTAAGAAGCATCAGGCTGATAGAAAACATAAATATACATCTGCATTCTGCATGGCATCCTACTAGAACGTGAAGAAAATCACATCCGAGCATCATTACAATTCTCCTGCAGGAATCAGTTTACATTCCAGTCTGTCAAAGACAACACAGCCATTAGGAAAATGTGGACTTAAGTGTGAAACCAGAACAATGTGAGGGACCACCAAGTTCACCTGCATAAAGCACGAAATATTCCCCAATGTTTCCAATACACTGGCAACACGTCCTCTACCATATGTTTAAAAGATAAAGGTGTAACTGATACAGAACCTTACATCCACACAGAACATAATGCACCCATAAACTTGTGATTATGATCTTATAAAAAGGGAATGATCACAGATTTTAAAGTTCTCAGAAAAGGAAAAAAAAAATAGCAGAAATAAACCATTTAATCAAAAATTTATAAAATCTCTCAAGAAAATGGAATAAATAAAAAATATCAAATAGGTGGAAAAGAGGAGAAAAAAGCGAAAGACAATTAGAGACCTGGACTGATTTAGGAAGCCCAATATTCAAACAACAGGGATTTTTAAAGGAGAGATGAAAGACAATGAGGAGCTGGGATCTAATGTACAGCACGGGGACTGTAGTTAACGATCCTGAAAGTCGCTAAGAGCTCAGATCATAAATATTCTCATCACAAAAACAACAACACAGTAATTATGTGAGGTGAAGGATGTGTTAACTAACCATACTGTGGTAATCATTTCGCAATATGTACGTGTATCAAATCATCACATTGTATGTATGTCATCACATCTTAAACTTACACAATTGCTGGGAAAACAATTTAAAAAGAAAATGAGGAACAAATAAAAATCAAGGCCAATATTAAATTCACACAAAACTATAAAGTGTAAAAACCAATCAAATAAACAAAACAGGTCCAGAGGGTTTTACTGGAAAATTCTACCAAACATTCAAAAAACAAACACGACATGGGGCTGGGGAGGCCCTACCTCTTCTGCTGCAGTGCCTCGTCCAGGATGTCCTGCTTGTCCTGCAACATCCGATGGAGGTGCCGCATCTCCTGCTGGTACTGAGCTGTCTTGCTAGCAAAGTCCTCCTGCTGCTCTGTCAGATGGTGACTAATGTCACCCAGCTTCAGTGCTGCCTGCTTCCTGTACTCCTGGGGGAGGAGGCGGGACTCTGTGAGTGAGGGGATGCTGCCCATGGCCCAGGTCGATGGCCTCCCAGAGGCATTGCCTACCCGCCTTCTTGGGCTGTCAGAGCCCACTGAGTTGATAAGCTCTGGATGGGTCTGATCTAAGAGGGCAAGTCTGGATCATAAAAGTCATATAAAATAATAAAGAATTTTAAGTATAATAAAACCAAATTTCTAATTTGTATCATGCCGTTTTTTATACGCTACAAATAAAATTAAAACAGAAGGACCTGGCAAGGTTTGTCATATTCTATTGGGAACAGATGACTGAGATAAAAGCCTGATTCATTGATTTTCCTCTCTACATTTTTATTGTACAGTATTTAAAATTATGAACTTCCCTCTGAGCATTTCTAAAACTACTGTCACTAGATCCTGACTTGTAGTTCACATAGATTCAATTCTCTTCAGAAATTATGACATTCAATTTATATATCCCCTCGGACCCAAGAATCAGTTCATGGCAGTTTTTATATTTCCAGGTGAAAGAACATTTTTGCTTTCTGATTTTGTTTATTAATTTCTGGTTTTCATCTTTTTGAACAACAAATATCTGCCTTATTTCTACTTTAAGGGTTTATTGAGGGTTTTTTTTTTTTTGGACCCAATCTATGATCAATTTTTTGTGACTGTTCTGTATGTGTGTGTGTATATATACATATACACACATATATATATATACACACACACACACATAAATAAACCTTATGGATTATGCTGTTAAATCTTCTATGTCCTTAGTTACTTTTTTCTTTAATCTCTTGATCTGCCTTGGACCAAGACAAGTGGATTAAAACTCCTTTTATTACTAAGTTTCCATTTCCCTTTGTTATCTCCTATAGCTTATACTTTATAAATTTGCTGCTGTGTTATTTAGTACATAGATATTCATAACTACCATATATTATTAATTGTAGTCTTTAGCATTATGAAGGCCTCTCCTATTTTTGTCTCATTTAATGCTTTTGGCCTGAATCCTATCTTAGCAGATGTAAAGATTTTTTCCTTGGTGAAAACATTTACATTCTCTTCTACCAGCCTATCCCTGCTTTATGTAAGTCTTAGTTCACAGCTCAATAAGTTCTTTGCTCACTACCAGTGCTTTTCCAAAGTGTGCCCCGTCATTTCTTGGTTGGCTGAACTCAGGCTGATGGACCCTTAGGACAAAGTTCTTACATGGTCACAACTGTCTGAAGAACAGCTTGGTTAGATGGAAACATCCTTGGCTCATGTTGTCTCTCCTTGAGTATTTACCGAAGGCATTCCACCGTTCTCTGGCATTCAGTGTTGCTGTTGGAAAGTGTGATGCCAACATGGCTTTCTTTTTCCTACATCTTGGTCTTTTGCCTGGGTGTTCAAGGAATTTCTTTTTTTCAATCTTAAAGTCATAGATCTTGGTGTCAGTTTTCTGGGTCCACTTTTCCTAGGTACATAATATGCCTTTTTAATACGTAGATTCAAGTCTTTTGTTTCAGAAAAGTTTTTATGAATTATGGTTTGGAGCAGAAAAAGTTCCATTATTCTGGTTTCTTCTTTGGAGACTCTAGCAATAGGTATACTGGATCTCCATCACTTTCTACTGAACTCTTTTTACATCTTTATTTCTGCTTTCTTGTCTTTACCTTTCTCATTTCTATCCTTTATGTCCCTTATCGTGCTTTTATGAAATCTTTGTGCTCCTTGTAATTTAGTTCACATTTCTGAAATGGCTTTTTTCCTTCTACTTCTTTCCTGTGTTGTATCAGTTCCATTTCACATCCTCCTTTGTCTGGCCATCTCTTCTTGAGATTCCTGTGTTTCTGCTTTGTGGTATTTCTTCCTAGCCTTGACTACTTTATTAAGTTTTAGCTACATACCTACCTACCTACTTATTTATCTACCTACCTACCTGCCTATCAATTCACTTCGGAGCATAAGTTACAATTTTGATCTTTGTGGCAACATTTTTTCGGATGCATTTTCACCATGTTATACTTCTATTTTTCTTCCTTTTTCGTAAAGTATTTTTATATGGAGGCCACTGAATTCCTCCGGGATGAGATGAGGTTCCTGGGAGAGTGGGAGCAATAGTTGGCAGGGTCAGGTAGCCTTTCAAGGTTTACGCACCACCTCTCTTGTAGCCCCTTCTCTGGCTCTCTGAATCCAGCCTGGTTCAGAAAGGCTGGTGCCTGCAGCTCTGAGAGTCCCAGATCCCATCCTAGCCCTAACTTCCAAGGTGATGCCTTCACTTTTGTCCAAGTCACATTTTGCTGGGGTTTCGAGATGTCCCCTCTGGATTTTCTCAGCCTTTTCCAGGCCTCTTCTCACCACTTCACTGGAGGTTCAACCCTGTCTAACCTGCATCCGAATCACAGGTTTCCCCTCTAGGTGGCTGGGGGGCCCTTTTTACTATTCCTATTCAGATGAGCAGGTGGATTCCCAAGACAAGGCCAACCACTCTGAAGATCAGGCCTTCTCTTTTGGAAATAAAAGCCCAAGGAAAACCAGAAAAAATCCCCAAATCCCGTAATTGATCATTATTACTCATAATACGTCTGTGCAAATTCCCATCACTAATAGTATCATGTATTCCTTCTAGCCTTTCTGAGGCAGAGCTGAGATACTGTTTTGTATACTGCTTTTGATTTTGCTGAATTTTTAAAATTATAAAATATATTATTTAATTAATTCCCCAAATAGTTATTGAATTTATTGAATATTATGTGCCAGGTGCTATTCTAGATGCTTGGGATACACCAGCGAAAAAATACAGAAAAAAAAAAATCCCTGCCCTGTGGAGCCTAGAGTCAGAGGGGACAGACAATAATCAATAAACACAATGAATAAATTACATGGTCTGTTAGAAGGTGATGTTGTCTATGGGAGAAACAGTAAAGAAAGGTAATCAGAATCGGGTGTGGAAGAATGGATGAACAGCAATTTTAAATAGTCAAGTTATGCCTCACCGATAAGGTCACATGTAGATATTTGGGGGGAAGCATATAAAACATATATGCATAATTTAATCAATAATAACAAAGCAAATGCCATGTAACTATCATCTAAGTTAACAGAGAGAACATTACCAGTATCCAGGAAGTTCCCAAGTGTCCCAACCACTTAGATATAATCATTAATCTCATTTTTGCTACAATCTTTTCTCCACTTTTCTGTTCTAGTGTTACAATCTATATATGCACCAAACAATTTAATTTTGCTGTTTTAAACCTTATATAAATGCAATCACATTATAGGTATGCATTGTGTTGAGCTTCTTTCACTCAATATTATGTTTATGAGATTCAACCACATTATTATAAATATAATCTGTTCATTTTCATTGCTATTAGGTACTCCTTTATGAGTGTATCACAATTTATCTGTTCCACTGTTGATGGACATTGGGTTGTTTCATCTGGGACAATTTGAACAATGCTGATGTGACCATTTCTTTACATGATTTCTGGTGCACAAGTGTAAGAGTTTCCTCCTCTAGAAGAGCATATATCCAAGGCAGGAATGGCTGGGTTGTGAGCTATGTGAGTGTTCCACCTTACTAAAAGTTTGAACTAATTTCCAGCCCCAGCAGCAACGTAGAAAGGTTCCCACTGCTTCATGTCATTACCGAACACTCTGTATTGTCAAATTTCTTAACTTCTGACCTTGTAGGTGCAAAACAGGTAAGAACACATTTTCACCCTTTGGCCACTTTTAAGATTTTCTCTTTGCCTTTGGTGTGCTGCAGTTTCACTACAATGTGTCTGGTGTGGATTTCTTTTTATTTTTCTGCTTGGTGTTCAGATTATGACAATTAAGTGTACTTTAAGATTAAACTTACCATATCCTCATTTACTTTACAACTGTGTCAGCTAGTGAACATTCTGTGATATAGCATTTACATCACACAAATCAAATCCCTAGAAAACTAAGATATCTGCTAGGAATATCTGATGACGTTTTAGAAGTCAACACAACCAGATGGTTAAGTTAAATCATACCTACCACCAGAAGCCACAGGATAAATTCCCCAGGGTTCTGAGTGCGGGACTAATGCAGGCACTTTCAACTTTCCTTTTAGCAAAGGAGCCCTTTCTCCAAATAGCATCATGCCTGAAAGCCCCCGTTTGAGAGTAAGAGTGGAGCTGCTCTGGTCCACGGGGGGAAGGAGTGCCCTGGATTGGTGGTGAGGACGTGCCTGACCACAGGGCACGTGTCCATTATACCTGGGAACAGCGAGGCTCTGGGGGGCATGCTGGTCTCCCCAAACTCAGAGAGAAGCGATCTTCCCTGGGGGAGGCCCAGAATCCAGGTCTGGGCAACTCAGGGATCCTGCCTGTGGCAGACCCTACTGGAAACCAGAAAGCCCCCCAGGCAGCATCTGTCTGTACCACCTGAAAATCAAGACCTACAAGGCAATGGGACTGCCAAAAACGTAGTATTTGTGTTATTTAAGCAATATTTACAAAACAGAGGGAAATAAAATATACTCTTTGCATTAGGACACATATTTGGCTCCGAGCAATTTTAAGTTAAATTTTGTTTACCTTTTTAAAAGTAAATAATTTAGGACTGAACATTATGTTCCGTAAAACAAAGCAGATAAAAAAACTCACAACATACATTTACTCGTGTATATGTACTGTTCACCCAATACTGCAAGTATGTACACACAGCTAGCCAATGATCCGATTTTCTTTTCTTGGTTTGTTACTCTTCCAGTATTAAATGGCATCAATCTATGTCTCCACTTAACAGGCCCCTTCAATCACTGTTCTATACATACATGCACTTGAGCCCAGGGGTCCTAGCTCTATTCCCCGTGCTTGGAGCTACGTGGCTCACAGACCTTCCCTGCCAAAACCCACAGGCTCGCTGCCGTCCACCCAGGCCTCCAGCCCGCTGGTCCTTTCCCTGCCCCTGCCCTCAAGACGTTGGTTTGGCTGGTGAGGCTGTGGATGCATGCTTAAAGCCCGGCAGTTAGAACACAGATGACAGGGAGGAGAACGGAGGTCCCGAGAGGGAGGCGGCCACGGGGAGGAGAGCGGGTACAATGAGAATGTCTTTCCTGGGCAGAAAAACTGGAAGGTGCAATCAGGATTAAGCAAGAGAGGAGCAGGTCAGTACTGCTATCTAACTGAACCAAGAAATGCTGTGCTTGATCATAAAGCCTGGACGTTAACTTAAGGCTATAGCCTGAAGATTTTTCCATCTCTTTTTTTTTTGCAGGGGAAGATTCACCCTAAGTCAACATCTGTTGCCAATCTTCCTCCTTTCTTCTTCCTTTCTCCACCAACCCTGCAAAGCCCCAGTACATGGTTGTGTATAGTTGTAAGTTCTTCTAGTTCTTCTATATGAGCCGCTGCTGCAGCACGGCTCCTGACAGACAGGTGGTGTGGTTCCGCGCCCAGGAACTGAACCCAGTCCGCCAAAATGGTGACAGCGCCAAACTTTAACTGCTAGGCCATCAGGGCTGGCTCTCTTTTTTTTTCTTTTAAACAGTTGCATGGTATCTTATTAAGTGGATGAACAAGTTTGCTTAATGAGTGGGGAGGTGCTAGTTCTGCCAGCAAAACCCTATACTGCTTTACTCTGTGGATGATTAGTGTACCTACATGCAAAACATATCATTTTCTTAAAGAAATCTGCCCCAGTAGGCCTCCTTCCCATCTGAACATGGAATCTCTGAGGCTGAAGGATCACTCACCTTGACTTTCTCCTCTAACCTCCCCAAGCGAATATTGCCTTTGATGATTTTGTTGAGAACTCCATCCTTCTCACTTTCTAAACATTTAGCCTAAGGAGAAAGGTGAAAAGAAAAATAATGGGCTCTCAGTTTTACAGAAAAATCAAAAGAATATCAAGTTCTTCTGCAAAGAGTATTACTACTCACAAGTAAGCTCCACTCTGCCACTTGTCCCCCTGGCCTAAGCCCCCTGCTGCCCCACCTTCAGATTCCCACTCCCTGTGTGAGGGCCGCGGGCAGGACTTGGCCAACAGCCCAGGAAGGGCAGGAGCCCTCTCCTGGGTACAAATGGAAGATCTGAGCCCCTGGGCAAGGGGAATGTGAGGGGTCGCTGGGGCTTCCAGCACACTTCTCTGTTCTTGTGGAATGCGTCCTTCTTTCAACCGTGTCTAAGAAATAAGTGCCAAGATGCAAAGAAACCTTTGACTATCTGAATAATTATAAAATTAAGGATAACAATATGAATGCACAATGCCATTCTCCAAACCAAAATTGATGGGCAGTATATCCAAATAAAAAATGTCATTTGAAGCTGAATGATTTAGATCAATATCCAGATGGGACATGAACTATTACGCACTGTAAGTTAACTATTTCCAACGCTAAAATTAAAAAACAAAAGTAAAGGTGAGCTTTCTTTCTAAAGTAGACTAGTATTGACAGTTTGATTTTCCAGAAAGGAAAATAAGACAGAGTTAAACAACTTGTCACAAGTCCCATGGAAGACCCATCCTAAAGGCAGGATTAGAAATTAAGATGCCAATATCAATAAATTAAGACATAGGGGCTCTCACAAGCCCCAAAAGACCAGAACTGGGTAAAGTGGGGGTGCACGGCCCATAGTCCCAGGATAGGGCAGAAGCAGCCAGTACCATCCCTGGACCCCAGCTAGAGGGGCTGGCCTTGGGGCTCCCAGGAGCAAGGAGCCTACAGGGCTAAGGGGACAGCAGTGTCTGCATATACACAGAGGTCCCTTATGGTGGGTGGAGCTGGGGTGGGACGAGAGCTGCTCCCTCCACTCTGGGGGTCTGAAGGTTCTAGACTCCAGCCTGGCTTTCAGGTCATAATAACAAAGGTCAAGGCAGGAGGAGAGAACACATTTCATTAACGGTCTGTTGGCTTAATTTGTAACTTTCAAGCATTTGGATACACAATACGTGGCCTCCATTTGTACTTCCATCCTGGGCCCACAAATATGAGTGTCCCTCCGTTTGAGGGTTGGGGAGGATCTTGACTTCATCATGGAAGCCTGGATGCTCTCTGGCCCACCTTGGAGGTACACGGCCTACATCCTGGGGGGACCTGCGTATCCTGCACTGAAAACAAGATGGCTCCGCCTTCACAGTGGCACTGACACATGGCGGCCGGGTCCGCGTGAATGTTTCTAGACGAATGGGTTTGCTTGGCACTTTCCCTTTTTCAACAAGCTTTCCCTTCGCCCTCTTGATATTGCAGAAGGTGAGCCGAGGAGGCACAGTAGAAACAGAGACAGGCACTCAGCACTGCTACAGAGAGTGCCTGAGCGTTCAGCACCGGGGGTGGGATACTGACCTCTCAGGAGGCGGGCTACTGGGTCAGGAGGTCTGCATGCTTTTAAGGCTCCTACCATGCTGTGTCAAAGTCAAATTGCTTTTAAAAGACTTAGAAATCACCAGTAATGTGTAACCAGGCTTACTACACTCCTACCAGCAACTTTGTAATTAAAAAAATCTTTTGTCACATTAATATAAGTACAGAATGGTATCTCAAGACTGGCTTAATTAGCATTTCTTTTATTACAAGTAAAGATCAACATTTTCCCCCAAGAGCTGTGTACTATTTATACTTCCTCTTATATAAACAATGGCTAGAAGCCTTTGTCCATTTTCCTCTGGAGGAACTTCTTATCTTTCTAACAAGTGGGAATAAGCCAGGGGCGCATCCTGACACACTCTCCACACCTCACTCACCCCAGAGAAGGGCCGAGTTACTTCCAAGTTTGTCCATCTCTGACTCTCCCTGAGTCTGCTAGCCTCTTTTGTAGTGACATCCATTAAACTGTTACTTCTGATCCTACACTACCAGAGACTTGCAACATTGCTTAAATAAACATGTTTAAATGTACATAAGCAATATGCATTCAAAGTAGAAAAATCATAAAATGCAGATAAGTAAGATTTGTTTAAAAATCGCCTGTAATTCCACCACTTGGAGATACAGTTATTCAACTCACTGTTGAATATTTTGTGGTAAATACTATCAGACTTTTTTCAATGCATATAGCTTGACATGGCATCTGCCCTCGTTCACCACACAATCTGCTCTAGACATCTTTTAAAATCAATGTGGAGATGCCGAGAATCATGCCCATGGCATACCTCTTGCTGGCTGGGCAGTGCTCCATCGTCTGGGACCACCAGTAATTGACTCAGTTGCCTTCCTTGGGACTGGTGCTATCAGAAACAATCTGGGATGCATATCACTGTGCCCTTTGAACCACGTCCTTAGATGAACTCTACTTGACCTGTCTACGATTCTTATGTTTCATCTTCAAACAAGGGATATATTAAGACAGCTTTACAGAGAGAAAATAAAGATGCATCCGTATGTGCAACAAACACCTGATGACCACTGTTCCTACTTAGGTAAATGGACTAATTCCATTAGTTTACCTTCTAAAACATCATTTGCCATTATTTAAAAGTTTGGGTTATTCACCTTTCAAAAATGTTTTTCTCCAATGTTTGAAAGATAAAATTTTGGAGGGTTTGAAAATTCACAGTTGAAATTTAAAAAGACGAAACTTTTTATGGTAACTTTGTAAAAAGAAATATTCTTAAAATGATGTTTGCATATTAATTTGCAGTTTACTTGAAGTAACTGAGGAAACTTACCAAGTACACGAGACCGTCACGTTCCTGGGTTATACTCTCTGCCAGGCCAACAAGATTTGCCAGGTACTGGTGAGCAGACATTTCGTTCTCCATGGCTTTTTCCACCTGCTTTTTGAGGACATCAATTTTCTTTTGAGATCTCCTAGAGAGTTTCCCCAATGGTGGAATAAAAAACTCATTAGCCTGAATGGCTAGGACATAGTGAATATCTGTGTTATAAAAATAGCAAGTATGTTAGCATTTACATGTTATTCTTCAGCAACCTAAATCTTCTATAAGTTTCAAGGTGAGAAAAGGTAACGAAATTTAATTTTAAATGAAGCATAATTATTGACTCCAAGCCAAGTTGATAGGAATCACAAAATACTTAACATAATTAATAGGCTAATTATATATTATTCTATTAATTTTTTTGGCTTGTGTTCTAAAAGATACTTTTGAAAAAGGAATCTAGTAATCCCAAAGTAGACTTTTGGGAAATGATTAGGAAAGAACTTCCAGAATTTTTAGAGTCTTAGGGTCATCATTACGACTATCAACCATATTGAACTACAGACTTAAGATGGTTGATGCTGGTCAATAGAGAAGCATTTACTGAACTTATATTTTGATATCCAATAATCTCAATTATCCTTTTCCATTTTATAGCCAAAAGAAAATGAGATAGAGTATTTTTTAACTATTAAAAAAAAAACAGCTTAAAAAAAAAACCTATTTATTTTCTGTGCCCTTTGGAGTTCAGCTTCCAGCGCTTTGTTTTTGGCCGACAGACTGTTCTTCTCCAACAGCAGGCTCTTTTTCTGCATTTGCAGGACCACCAACTTTTCCATCAGCTCTTCCAGCTCAGCACTGCCTTTCTCTTCTTCCTTCTGCAACCGGCTGATGGACAAAAACATCACAGGCTTGTCTCCAGGACATGGGGGCTAAAATGAGGTGGCCACTGCCAGGCACGGGATAGCAGCCCAGCCCTCCGGCCCCTGGGTGGGTCATCTGGAAGGCCTCTGCGGAAACACAGCCCCATCCCAGCTCCTGGAGGACCCAGGATGGAGCTCCTAGAGGACAGCAGACAGGGTGTGGCCGGGCACACACTTCTTTGATGGTAATAATCGAACCCCTTTTTCTGCCCACAATTTTTGCTTATGTCTGTGTGTGTGTGTGTGTGTATGTATGTATGTATATATATATATATATGTGTGTATATATATATATATATATATATATGCTTATTTATACCCTATTCCTTCCAGAAAGAATTTAAGACAGCTTAATTTTTTACAGTTATAATTGCTTCCCAAATCCTAATGCTAAAACAAATTTTATTTCATACTAAAGTAATTATATGTTTTTATGATAAAAGAAATAAAATAACAAGAAGAGCATACAATTTCAATATAAAATTCTGGCAAAATGATGCTCCAGAAAAGAGTTATTTCTTCATTGGTTCTCTCAGTCAATTTTCATGCAGTATCCAGGACTGAGCAGGTGGGGCCATACACACAGAGACCGCTCAGCATTCTGCGAGATGAGGTCTCTCTGGGGGCCACGTGGGGTTTACGTCCTGGTTTGCTGGTTGGCTGGCAAACAGGCCTCAGGTTGCGTGTATTTAGGGTCTGTCTCACTTGTCATACAATTTCAATGACTTCAGCCTGGGTTGGCTCCCTGAACACTCAGCCAGGAATTTTCCAGATAGTTTCCACTGCTTTCTAGTTTACTAGTTTTGGTTAGTCAAAGAGCAGAGGACACACCTGGACAAAAATCACAGGATTGAGATTTGCAGTAAACTCATCTTTTATCTTTTTTCTTTGCTGTCTTTTGTTTTGATTTTAGAACTCTATTTAAAAGTATTTTTGCCAAAGTAATACAGTCACCTGGTACCAAATCAACCAGGAAAAAGTTCACCATGAAAAGCAACCAAAGACAACAGACAATGCTGGGAAAATGCTGGTGGGCATGCACAGCCACTTCAGAGAGCAATGTGTGAAAATCCAGAAAAATGCATTTACAATATGGCCCCACAGTGCCACCTCTAGGCACGTTGTCTAGGGAAACTTTTGCAGATTTGCAAAAGATGTCACATACAAGAAAGTTTTCTGGGGCATTGCTTAATGGGGCAAACCTAATAACAATTTAAGCTTCCATGAATAGGCTACGTAAACTGGTATTTTATGCGATTCAATACCACGAGGCAGTTAAAAAGGATAAACTCTCTACATATTTCAACATGGAAAGATGTTTGGAAAACTGAGTGCAAAAAGCCAAGATACTAAAAGTATGTATTCATTTACATAAACTTAAAACACACCAAAAAATACTGTATGTTATTCATGGAAACAGATGTAAAAATAAAAAGTAGATTGGAAATATAATTCCAAATTTCTGATAGTGATTGCTTTTGGAAAGCTAGGGGGAAAATGGGACTAAGGACACTGGTTACAAGGGGCTTCAGCTGTATTTCTAACAATATAGTTCTTAACCAAAACAATCAAAAAAGGTGGAAACAATTTGCAAAACAAAAAAAAGTTAACAGTCAATACTTGGTGGGAGAAAGAGTTGCTTTTAAAAAATTTTTAATAAAATGTTTCCTATTCTACTCCTAGGGTCTCACTCCCCAGAGGAAACTTCTATTAACCATTTCTGATTTTAGTTCTGCTGGTGAAAAACCATGACTTAACTTTTTTTAAATTGTGAAATATAATACACAAACAGAAAAGCATATAAAAGATTAATGCATATTTAAACAAATAATTATAAAATGAACACCCACATAATTACCATCTAGGTCAAAAAACAGAACATTTCCAGTGGCCCAGATGCTCCCACATGTCCCGCCCCAATCACAGAGCCCTCCTTAATTATCTTTACAGTGTTATCACCGATCTATGCATTGCTGCAATTTGGTTTGCCAGTATTAGAACCATATGTAAAGGGAACCAAGATGCATAATAGGTGCACAAAGGGACAATCTGTACTTTATGCCTCGAAGACTCAGCCATCTCTGTGTGTGTGGCTGTAGAATATTTAACTATGTCAGGACACCACACCCTGCGTGCCCGTTTTCCCGCTGGCAGTCACTGGGCTGTATTCTGTGCACACACTTGTAGGATTTTCCAGGGCAGTGCCACTCGGAGTGTGGTCGGCAGATGGGTGTCCACCTCCAGCCGTTTGTTACTGGTCCACAGGTAAGTACAGAAATTGAGAGAATGACTTCAAAACTTTTCTAGCAATTTAACACTGCTGTGACATCTGTGCAGTGGGAGACAAGTGACCCTGTCTGGGTGAAGGGCAGTCTGGGTGCTGTCAAGTTTGCTCAGAGAGCAGCCTGTGGCAGGACTATATAACAGTATATGACTTTAAGGTTAGTTTGTCAACTGTACCTGAAAAACATAGAAAATCCAGAATTCACTTATTTCATGGAAAACTAATTAACTACTACTTTTTGGGATAAGTTGTTGAACTAGATTAACGACAGAAAGTTAAAGAAGAATGCTGAAAATACAAAGACTTCTGCTTCCAGCCAAGATAGAGGTACAGAGACTCAGCTAGAAAACCAGGCAAAACATGAGAAACAACAGTGTTCAGACTTTGGACAACAGGCAAAGCAGGACCGTGACCCCTGAGAGGAGAAAAGAACGAGGCGAGTACTACAACTGCTCCAGCTTCCTGCCAGGCCACAGCACAGAGAGGGGGCACCCAAACAGAACCAGCGGACTTGCTGAGTCACGGAGTCAGAGATCAGAGGTCAGGGGGCCAAGGCAGCTGGAAACTGTGGGGCAGAGAGGAGGGAGTTTCACAGAGAGGAAAGGGCTCTGGAGATCTTTAGGGGGTCCCCACACGTCTGTGGCTGAGTACTGATCTGCACATGTGTGAGAGGAAATTGCCTGAGGTTGAGGAAAGAACCATTAAAAACGAGCAGGCAGGACAATTCCTGACACTCACAAAGAACTAAGAATAGTACACGAGCCTGCCAGCAGAGTGGAAAGACAAGGGTCATGGAGACAACCCTCAGAAGGGTATTATTTCCTTCGCACAGGGCTAAACTAGCCTAGACTAAAGGTTGCTTTGGGCCTACCCTAACAAAAGCAAGCTTGGAAAGAATCCAACTGTTCTCTAGTAACTGAACTGTGCATCAGAACAAAATCTGACACTATTTAAAGCAATGCAATAAATCTAGCACCGACAACACAAAATCTACAATATGCAGCTTCCAATCAAGCATGGGAATAAGCAATAAAATACGATCCATGAGCAAGAGAAAAAAAATCAACAGAACTAACTGATCCAGAATTGAGAGAGATGACAGCATTGGCAAATACAGGTTTTTAAACAGCCATTATAAACATGCTCCATCTGCTGAAGAAAGCAGAGAAAAACAGCATGATGAGGAGAGAAATGGAAAACACAAGACTCAAATGGATCTTCTAGACATGGAAAAAAACAGGAGATGAAGTAAACAATACATTGCATGAGAATAAAAACAGCTTAGACACTGCAGAAAAAAAGATTAGTGAAATTGAAGACACAGCAGTAGAAACTATCCAGTTGAAGCAGAGAGAGAAACAAGAGTGGGAAAAAGAAACAGAGCATCAAAGATTCGTGGGACAATATCAAGCAGTCCGAGGAAGAGGTGAGAGAGGGAAAAATAGAAAAGAATAATGAAGAAACAACAGCTAAATTACTTTCAAATTTGATGAAAAATGTAAACCCACAGCCCCAAGAAGATAATATCAACTTCAAGCAGAATAAACAAAGAAACCACACAAAGGCACATCCTAATTGAACTGCTGAAAACCAGTGACAAAGAAAAATTCTTAAATGAAGCCGGAGAGAAAAGACACATTACGTTCAGAGGAACAAAACTAATAATGACAGCAGATTTGACTCAATGCAAGCCAAAGGCTATGGAGAACATCTTTAAACTGAATGGGGAAAAAACCCACTAAAACCAAAAAATCTGTAAACTTGGAGTTCTTTACCTAGTGAAATTATCAATAAAGTTTTATAATTTTCCCAACAGAAGTACTGCCAATCATTCTAGTCCTTTCTTTTTGTAAGGCTTTGTAAATAATTCCTCCCTTCCTTCTTTCTTTCCTTTCTTCATTTCTTTTTCAAAATATCATTTTCTACATATTTGCTCCTACAAAGAAATATAATTAATTTTTATAAATTGATTTTTTTCAAACTTCAATAAAATTCCTTATTATTTCTAATGATTTATTTGTAGATTTGTTTCCTACATATGGAATTATATGACCTATGAATAATGACTCTATTATTTCTTTCTTCTCAAAACTATAACTTTTCTTTTTCCTGCCATGTGCACTAGTTATCACTGAGTAACCACTGTTAATGCTGTTCAGAAATGGTGTCAGAGGGCATCCTTCTATTGTTTCCAGTCTCAACAGGAAAGCTCACAACATTTCACCATTAAGTGTGATAGCTACTGTAGTTTTATTTTTTAATAGAACCATTGAGGAAGTTCACATCTATTCCTAATACTTTATTTAGAGTTTTCACATGTAGATTTGTGACTGAAAATGAAAAGTAACTTTCTTTTCTTATATTATCACTGTTGGGTTTTGGTATTAAGGTTATCTTGACCTCATAAAATTCAATTATTGTTATTCATTCTTGTACCCTCTCCCCCACCTGTCAACTCTGAGCCCAAAGCCTTTCCGCAAAGAGCCAGCATTAAGGGCGCTCCCTCCCTGGTCTAGTTCATTCTGGGCCACAGTACTCCTGACCGAATTTCCACTTAAAAGACACCTGGTGACACGTTTGTTTTTTTGATGACCTTGTCTCCCACTTCCTTTGCCATGAGCGGCCTCCTTTTGAATTTCTCTGTATCTTCTACACTCACATCTAGGGGGCTATTCGAATATATGGTTACGACACATCCACAAAAAAGCATCAGCCACAAGAGTGGGTGTTTGAGGGAAACAAAATCATAAAGATGAACATGACTTCAAAAAATTTCCTTCTTCTGCTGGAACAGAAAAGTACAGTACAGTACAGGTCTGGCCAGACAGCAGGTAATAGCACAGTCAAAACATCAGGTTCCGGTAATTGTCATCGTCAGCAGTTACTGAAGCACAAGTTAAGCACTTCGTATGCACTAACTCATTTATTCCCCCACGTCAACCATCTGGAGCTGAAAGCCTCATCATTTAAAAAATTATTTCCCCCTTACTACAAAAGATTCTATTGTGACACCACGTTTAATGGCTGCATTGCACTTCCTTTTTGCGGTTGTATCCTTTCACTTAACCAGCTCCCTAACGCTGGATATCCAGGTTTCCAGTTCTACTACTTTAAATTATCTTTGGTTCTAAAACCAATAGAGGCTGGAAGAGTAGGGAAAAATTCATATGCACACACACAAAGTGCAGACTGCAGCCCCAAGGACAGCCACACTGTCCTTTAATAAAAGAGTGACCATTCTCAGTCTCAGACACCTGTGCTGGTGGAGCTGAATGACTCAGAAAAAGATGGGGCAACCCCTCTCCACTCTGCCTACAACGACATGCATGGGGATGCATTAAAACTTAAAAAGACAGTAAATCTTTACCTCTTTAATTCACGTACAATTGAAGCGTGAACTTTCATCGCAATTTTGCCATCCAAGTGTGTTTTTAGTTCTTGGCATTCGTTACGCAAAATTTCCAACTGCTCCTTGTTTCCAGTTAGCTCCTTTTCTTGGCTCTGTGTTTTAGCCTCCAGAAGTGTTAGCTGTTTCGTCAGCTTAGAAACTGGAAGACAAAAGAGGTGGATCAAGACTTAGTACAGAAGACTTAACAAAAACACGATCACTGATTACTAGGCAATACTGATGAGAGTCAGCTTATAAAAAATCTTTTAAAAATCTTTTGGAGATTTATAAGTTAATACCAAAGGCCTTGTACTTAGAAATTACCATCCCTAGACTAAGCATTCACTAAATATACACTTTTTTACTGGGGCCCAATAAATTGATAATTATTGTTATTCAGGATTTTCAAGGACATCAAATATGGCCCAATTAAGGACCAAATTTATTATTTTTCTTCCCTTTTCTCATCAAATTTTTATGTTTTATGTCCTGTGTCTAAGTAAACCATAAACATTTTCATCCTCTGTGATATGGTCGTATGTAATAACAAAACACTTCCTGGGCACACGTTGAAACGAGCACCCAGAAGTATTATAGCATAAAACTTCAAATCCTTTTACTCCACAAAATATTTAGTTGATCAAAATAAATAGCTGTTTCTGGGAAACGGGAAAATAACATAGGCAGCTGATTGAATTACATAGGCCACAAGGTTGGCCCTGCCCCACATGACCAGAAGAATCATCATACGTGTTCAGATCTGCTATGTTTGAGAAAATTAAGCTCAGTCAACATGAAATTAACTTCCTTGTCATCTCTAATCTTGAAGACAAAGATAGGAGGCTCAACAGCTTTCTCTCCCTCCATCCCCAACAATGCCAAGTAAAGGCAAATACTTCTGCCCCTCAAAGTCTACTGGGAGTCCTGTGGAGGAAACTCCTGTTGGACTCTTCGAGAGATGCTCTCACTTTTACACATGACCCGGCTATCAGAAACAAGTGAAGTGCAGCCCAGTGGCTTCAGTGACAGCAGAAGTTGGTAGTTAACTCTTCCACAGTGTGGAACAGAATAATCAGGTACAGAAGGGAAAACAGAAAGGAGGGGAAACATTGGCTCATGCAAGACAGCTTGTATTTTGGCCTCTTGTCCTATATCACTGTTTTTTGTTGTTGTTGCTAGGGCTGTCGAGTCGATACCGACTTCCAGAGACTCTGTAAGACAGCAGAGTGGAACGCTGCCTGGTGTTTTTGCACCACCCTCTCACCTTCTGGCGAGAGGACAACATCAGACAGTGCTCTGCTGCTATGCATAGAGTTTTCATGGCCAATTTTTCAGAAGCGGTGGCTAGGTCCGTCTTCCTCATCTGTCTTAGTCTGGAAGCTCTGCTGAAACCTGTCCACCATGGGGGACCCTACTGGTATTTGAAATACCGGTGGCATAGCTTCCAGCATCACAGCAACATGCAGCCACCACAGTATGACAAGCGATAGACAGGGGGTGTGGTTCCCTGACCAGGACACGAACCCGGGCTGTGGCAGTAACAGCTGCAAGTCTCAACCACTAGACCCACCAGGGCTGGCTTATATTATTCTCAACTGGAAAAGAAAACTCAGTAAAGCCAAAGGAAAAAAAATGCCACTATCTTTTGTGCTCATAGATTCTGGTTTTAATCCAAGTAGAAGAAATGACTCAATCTGGCCCACTTCACAGTCCACCACCATGTGCTGTGAGCTGCCAAGGCAGAAAGGGACACATGGGGAGACGGGGTGCTCACAGAAGGTATCTCTCGGACATTTAATCTACAACAGCGCCCACAGCTCTGAAGGAAGGGCAAGAGCACAAAAACTGCTTAGAGAGTGGATGGTTCCTATTTACTTACTCATTCAACAAACATTCAGGAAGAGATCCTTGTATTGTTTCAAATATTCACCTCACATGACTTTTCCCACTTATAAGCCACTATCTTCCCCTAAAACCAGTTCTGCTGACTCTAAAGCCGATTTACAAAATATACAGAATAATTAGAGAGAGATTGTGGAATTGGAGAGAAAGCAATCAATGCATTATGGGTAACAGCTGGATATGTTGTCACATAGACAGCTGCATTTCAGTAAAGAAGAACATATTCTAAAAAACCACAATTTTCCCCATTTTCAGTTCAAAGGGGGTCCCTACCAGGAGGGTGGTACCAGTGTAAAATGACACAACGGTGACATCACAGCATCGCCATTAGTTACTGGGAAGACCGCTTACCTTCCTGCAGGCGCTCCTGGCGGGCGTCCTTGGCTTTTCTTTGCTGAATCTCCAACTGTTCTATCAACAACTTGTTTTCCTCTAAAACCAGTTCTGCCTGAGTCTGAAGCTGACGCCTACAATGGATTTACAAAATGAAACACTGCCATTCAGGTACTGAATGATTACAGACACACTCCGGGGTCTCAGAGAAACCAACTGATGTGTTGCAGGTAATGAATACCTGGATATGTTTTAATGCTAAATGTTATTAACACAAATCCTGCCATTTGCATTAAAGTAGGGGAAAGGAGAGTAATGAGGTTGAATTATGTACTGGTTCAGTAACTTTTTAAAACGTAAAATTTCGAACATATACAAAAGTAGGAAGAAGAGGAGAATAAACTCCACGTACACAACACAAAGCCTGAACATTTATCAGATGGCCAATCTTGTGTCACCTATAGAAACCTCCAATCCCCACACCCAGTGGATTACTTTGAAGCCAGTATGAAATATTTTTAAAGAATTTAGAAAGTTTCCATTTTATTTACAAAATACTCCCTTGGGGCCGGCCCGGTGGCATCGTGGTTAAGTTAGCACGCTCTGCTTCGGCGGCCCAGGGTTTGCAGGTTCGGATCCCAGGCGCGGACTTACGCACCGCTTGCCAAGCCATGCCGTGGCAGGGGTCCCACATATAAAATAGACGATGTTAGCTCAGGACCAATCTTTCTCAGCAAACAGAGGAGGACTGGCAACGGATGTTAGCTCAGGGCTAATCTTCCTCACCAAAAAAACCCCCAAAATAACTCCCTTGTAATCAGTAGCATATTTGCCAAAAAACAATGACTTTGTTAAAAGCCTTTGAATGGCTGCTTAAACCGTCCTGAGAGTTCCCAGCCTGAATCTCACACAAACAAACCTTTTCTTACAGACGGTGCAAGGGAAGTCCTGGCCCAGCTCAGCCTTCATGATTGCAAATTCCAACTAGAATGAGCTGAGGGGACCTTAGAAATTGTCTACTTAAATGTCTGCAACCTAAAGTACACTGTAAACCAGTAAATTATCTCAACTTTCCACTTAAAATTCAAAAAGTGACATAGAAGGAGAGAAAAAAGACGAGAGGACACTTGAGATAACATGCATGGTTATGCTGAGTGAAATAAGCCAGACAGAGAAAGACAAATACTGTATGACCTCACTTATGTGAAATCTAAAAAAAACAAAAAACCCAACCAAATTCATAGGGAAAGAGATCAGATTGTGGTTACCAGAGGTGGGAGGGTGGGGGGAGGGGGAACTGGATGAAGGTGGTCAAGAGACACAAACTGCCAGTTACAAGGAAGTAAGTGCTAGGGACGTAATGCACACCATGATGACCAGAGCTAACACTGCTGTATGGTGTATCTGAATGGTGTTAAGAGAGTAGAAGAGTTCTCATCACAAGGGAAAAAAATATATCTATATTTTGGTATCTATATCAGATGACAGATGTTAACTTATTATGGTAATCATTTCACAATATATGTGAGTCAAATCATTATGCTATAACCCTGAACTTATACAGTGCTCTATGTTAATTATATCTCAATAAAACTGGAAAAAAGATGAAAGGAGTCAAACTATAGCAATTACCTCACTCCAACAGTAGCTGTGCACTAGCTCCTTGGCACCCCAGAGGTGTCCCAACCAGCTGCCCCGACCCATGGAGGGGAGGGGAGCTCACCCAGGCTGCTCAGCTCCAGTCTCCTCATTCCTGACTCAAACAGAGCATCCCCACTTTGGTCTGTTTTACCCTTTGGACTTTCTTTTTCCTTCCTTCTTTCCCCCTTCCTCCCTCCCTTTTTCGTTCTTTCCCTACCTGCTTCCTTCCTTCCCTTTTCCCCTCCCTTCCTTCTTTCCTTTCTTTTTTAAATGAAAGGGATCCTCCATTTGCAAAAATAAAAGTTGAAAAACCTCAGATTTAGTTTAACACTCCCTCCCATTTTATAGGTAAACAAGCACAGGCCCATTAAGCTTGGGGGTCACCCAGCTGGTCAGGGGAAGTTAGGAAGAGAGATGAAGAGAGCGTAGTTGCAGCCCGGAAGTTCATGGAGAAATTATCTGAAGCCCGGGAGGAAGCTTCCACTGGACTGGATGTGAAGTCGGTATGCCTGAGCATCTGATGTGAAGTCGGTATGCCTGAGCATCTGACGGGGTCTACTGCACCTCACACCTGTGCAGGTGCACGGAGCAGTTGCCAAGGAGATGAAGGGGCGGGCACTACTGCGGGGGCGGGGAGTGTGGTGCTTGAGAGCCCAGCCCTGCTCCCAGCTGGAGGACAGTGAATGCAGAGGGAGGAGCAGGCCGGCCAGGGGGCCTCCGAGGCCCTGCACAGACCTGACTGCTCGCCCCACACGGCGCAGGCCACCGCACTAGAGCAGGCGCAGATTTCAAACCCCAGCAAACACAGGATTGGGGAATACTGTGGATGTGCATTTGTCTTTCTTCCTTTCATTTTATTTATTTTTATTTTAAGGAGAAGTAAACAGGGTTGACTTGCAGCTACACACAAGGTTAGAGAAAGAAGCTGAGGTTCCAGCTTCTCACAAGGGCTCTTGGAGGCATGTGAGGCCCAGTCTAACTGACCTGCTTTCCATGGCGCTACTCAAGGAGGGTTTGAGGGGAGACACCCTGGAACACTGACAGAAGAAAATCCAAGTTCAGCAGGGGAGCTGCAGTGCACCAAGATCCAGCAGCTGCTCAGCCAGTCCCAACTGACACATCAGTGACCACAAAATCAGGGACAATGTGAGAATGTATTGACTTGATTCCAAATTTCTGGACATCACATACGGAAAATATTTCATTTTTTTCAGTGATGTTAAGACATTTAAAAAATACTAAATATAACATACTATCCAAGGTGAAAAAGGTACATCTGAATAGTTTTTGCTTTCTTAGTCTTGCCTGGATATTTAAACTTTCGAAGACATTTACTTTCTTGAATTCACTGAATAGGCATTTGTTGTTGCCATGCTGGATGAACAGGACGTGGCCCTGCCCTTGAGCACCTCACAAAGGAGAAGGGGACAGATGTGCAGACACACAGGTAGGCAGGGTGTGGCAGGTACCAGGACAGGGCGTGTTTAGGGCTATGTCAGACACCCAGAGAAGGGAGCAATTAACTGCCTTCAGGGAGAGCTACTGACCGGGGCCATTTGAGTAGAAGTGCAGAAGGGGCACTGGATGGGGGGAGGGAGCAGCATCAGCACCAGAACAGAAGGCAACACTCAGCCGTCCAAGAATGGAAGGCCTCCAGAGAAGGGGCAAGGCCTTATCCTGGACCTTCTGTGCTGAAGCCCTGGGAGCCAACAGGGGGTCTAAGAAAGAATGTGACTTGACAAGTTTGGGGTGGGAAAAGTGCCCTGGAAAAACACAACTTCAGAACATAAAAATGGGGACAGTGAATATATTTCAGGTTTAGAAACCTATTTAGAATTTTTAAAGTAATTTTTAAAATACAAGTTAAGAATAAATTACTAGGATTTTCATTGTACTTCATTAATATCTTAGACTCTTCCTTAAAATACTTTAGTTTAAAAAAGAAACTGTATTGATGATGTAATAGAGTTTATTCCTATTATGACTGTTTTTGCATTAGTAGAATACCAGAAATGCAACACCACTTGCCATTCCTCTCTGGTAACAGGACTACTCTTATTTAACTCTTGGTGCAATTCTTCATTTTCCTTCACCACTTCTTGGACTCGCATCCTAAACATTCTCATTTCCTCCTGAAATAAAATTTATGTAAATTGTAACATACACATACACACACATCTGTAGTTCTTAGCTCTAGAGCTGTCACTGTGGCTAAAATCAAAGGTCAACAGCTTTTCAGCAAAATCGCACAGTAACAGCAGCCCGGAACGCAGTTCCAGCACTGAGTGCCTGCCCACCAAGAGCTCCCAGTCTGGTGAGAAAACACACGGGACAACAGCGATGCTGAGGACAAGGGACGAGGAACCTCCGGTGTTAAATATTCAATTCCTAACTTGATAATATTTTTCTCTAACTGCCAAATAGTTGAAAAGATAAAAAAATGCCTGTAACACTGTAATTTTTCCTGTTTAAAGACTTTGGAGGATAAATGAAGCTTTTTAGATAAAAACAAGAACTTTTCATCCTAATTAAAGCCTATTTCGCTGCGAAGGGGTTAGTGTGGGGGTTGGAGTCTTCGTTTTGCCCCGTTACAACCACGAGGAGGCCTCTCTTACTGAAAGCCATCAGTGAGGACAGCCTCATCGTCCCCAGCCCCCACTCAAGGGTGGTTGCCCAGGCTGTTTTCGACTCCTAACAGGCTGTTTGTGGCCCTTCTGCTGGGCCTCCTCCGTCACGGCCTTTCTCAGCAGCCCTTGGCCAGTTTCAGTGTCTTGTGGTGTCCTTCAGTGAGAATCTCAGGTGCCAATATTTATTCTGGGATGCTTCTAAATATTCTTCCCCCAGCTAACAGGCATTTATGCTTACACTTGTTTAATGCAAAACAACAATGCCAAGTAACTCCCCTTCCTCACCTTTCTGCCCAGACACACTCCACACTTGCTGGCAGTCCACTGGCTCTTTAGAAAAGGGGTCAGGCAAACTAAGGCCCACAGGCCAGCCACCTGTTTTGTAAATAAAATTTTATGGGAACTCAGCCATGCCCATTCGTTTACTTGTCTATGGCTGCTTTCATGCCACAACAGCAGAGCTGAGTCGTTGCAAACAGACTGTATGGCCTGCAAAGCATAAAATATTTCCTAAGTAGCCTTTTACAGAAAATGTTTCCTGACCCGTTTTAGAAGGAACATCAAATTAGTAATTTTACTAATTATTTAGACTGATATTTCATGAATTAGTATAAGATTAATTCATTCTCTTAAAAAATCATGTGTTCAACAGGAAGTCTAGAGAAAAGGTTCAAAATTGCATTGCATGGGCCATGTACATGGGACAGCATAATAAGAACAGGCTGGGTGACTCTTCACAGACCCTTCCAGTCAGGGATCCCAGGAAACCAACAATTCTCTCTCTGGATCCTTCCAATTCCAGAGATCTCTTTGGCCAAATAAATGAGGAACAGAGGTATGCAGCACGGAAAAGCATGGGACTTGTCTTCAACACCCGCACAGCCTTGGTCTTCTGTATAATTATAACGAGCTCTGCTCCCCGGAGCCATTCCCATGAGACAGAGGTGAACAGGCAGAAATGAATCAAAACCTCACTTCCTCACTGCTTCCAACAGCTCCATAACCGGACTTCCCTCAGGTCAGCTCTTCCTAGGATTCAGAAGCATCTAAGTCTGCCTAAAACATCCCTGGTCTACTACCTTCCCATCTGCCCAAAGGTCCCTTCTAACAGTGGTGTTTGCAGCTGCAGAGCACAGGAAAGGAGTGCCTCCCACTGCTTCCCTCTCTGCACCGCAAGATACCAGCCCACATGGGGCTGCCTGTCTGAGAAACCATGGCTTCCAATGTGGCACCGCCCTGTCCCTCCATCTCTCCCTGATCTATCCCTGCCCACCCCCTCATCCCCCTGCTCCACTCACCACTCCCTCCCTGTCTACCTCCTTCCCTCTCTCCCTCTTCCCTTCTACCCCAGCCTCCCGCCCTGCTACACTCCTTTCCTTCCTTTAACAAACATTTGAGTACTTACTAGATGCTGGGCACACCTACCTTCAAAATGTTTCCTCAAAGTCTGGATCAGTCTTATTTTTTATAAACCTTGTCTCTACTGAGACATTCTCCAGCCTACCTGGAGGGTCGCATTGAGCTCGTCCTTCTCTTTCATTCTGTCCTCATAAGCCAGCAACAAGGGCGACAGGTATTTTATATCCAACTGAACACAATGGAATAAAGAAGGTAAGAATATTTCTTACATCTAAACACAATCAGCAAATTTTTTTAAAGGTAAGAAAATACACTTAATTTGGGATAGTTTTCAATAGCTATTCAAATACAGCCCAGGAAACGTGGGCCTGAAATTAAATAACTTTCACTTACCAACCAGGGCGGTGCAGGGCCCTTTGATGGGAGGCCTTCAGTATTTAAACTCTAAGAACAAAACACATGAGACAAATTAAACTACGCTTCCAATGAAATTTCAAGCCATAGATATTCTTAATCTATACCATGCATCAGCAACCTATGCATCTATATGTATGTATATATGCATGTATGTAAACACACGAGAAAAATTTGTTCTCAAACGTTTGAGAGTAATTTGCAGATATTGTGCCCCTTTTCTTCCAAATACTTCAGTGTCTATTTCCTAAATACAAAAACATTCATTTACTCAACTACAGTACCAACATAAAAACCAAGAAATCAACACTGATATACTATATTCAAATCTACAGATTATATTCAAATTTTGTCTATTTTTGCCCATTTTCTATGAGTTCAACTTTTATTTTTTTAGATTCCACATGAATTAATACCATTCACAATTTGTCTTGCTTTGTCTGCCTTATTTCATTTAGCATAATGCCCTTGAGGTTCATCCATGTTGTTGCAAATGGCAGGATTACTTTATTTTTAAAGGCTGAATAATATTCCATTTTGTATATATATATATACATACAAATGCAAATCATTTATATACATATATCACAAATCATTTATATACCACAAATCACATGTATCTCACATTTTATTTATTCATTCATTGGTCAATGGACACAGGCTATTCCCACACAATAGCTAATGTGAATAACGCTGCAACAAACATGGGAGTACAGACATCTTTTCAAGATACTGATTTTATTTCCTTTGGATATATACCCAGAAGTGGGATTGCTAAATCATATGGTAGTTCTATTTTTAATTTCCTGAGGAACTTCCCTACTGTTTTCTATAGTAGCTGTACCAATTCACATTCTCATCTGCAATGTACAAGGGTTCCCTTTT
This sequence comes from Tapirus indicus, assembly GCA_031878705.1. NCBI lineage: Eukaryota > Metazoa > Chordata > Mammalia > Perissodactyla > Tapiridae > Tapirus > Tapirus indicus. Next base: position 4,224,198 of record CM062926.1, read on the forward strand.
CTCCATACCCTCATCAGCATTTGTTCATCTTTTTGATAACAGACATGCTAACAGATGTGAGGTCATCCCTCTTTGTGGTTTTGATTTGCATTTCCCTGATGATTAGTGATACTAAACTCCTTTTCATGTACCTGGTGGCTATTTGTATGTCTTCTTTGGAAAAGAGTCTATTCAGGTCCTCTGTCCATTTTTTAAATTGGGTTATTTGTTTTTGTGTTATTGAGTTGTGTGAGTTCCTTGTATATTTTGGATATTATCAGATATGTGGTTTGCAAATATTTTCTCCCATTCCATAGGCTGCTTTTTCATTTTGTCCATGGTTACCTTTGCTGTACATACGATTTCACTTTGGTATAGTCCCATTTACTTTTGCTTTTGTTGCCTTTGCTTTTGCTGTCAGATCCAAAAAAATCATTGCCAAAGCCAATGTCAAGGAGTTTTATGGTTTCAGGTCTTATGTTCAAGTCTTTAATCCATTTTGAGTTGACTTTTGTGTATGGTGTAAGATAGGGTTTAATTCTTCCGCATAAGGATATCCAATCTTCCCACCACAGGTTATTGAAGAGACTCCTCTCTCCACTGTAGATTCATGGCTCCTTTATCAAAAATAAATTGACCAGGGAGTGACATCAGCATCATGGCAGAGTGAGCTCTTCCCTTAGACTCTCCCCCCTCAGATACAACAAAAAGGACATTCACACAACACAAAAGACATCCGAGAGACCCACATGGCCATACGTCTGAAGGTGGAGGTGCTGGAACACCCGGAGGAAGTGGATGGAGGTAAGGAGAGCTCCTCTCCCTTCCCAACGGCAGCAACCCTGGGCTCTGGACCACACGCAGCTCTGAGAGGTGAGGGGGGTGGGCGACCCTCTGCGGGAACACTGTGGCTCTCCAAGTTCCCTCACAGGGAACTTGCGGGGGTGTTTTCTCAAGCTAGCACTTCAGGAGAGCAGATAGTGAGGGCAGAGCAAGAAGCCCCTGGGATTGCACAGGCAAAAGAAAGTGCCCCCCACCTCCCTGTCTGGCACTCCAGCTTAGCTGGTTGACCAGAGCGCCCGCTCATACAATAGAAAAGCCGCAGCTGTGAGCGAGCGAGCCAGATCGCCACAGGCTCAAAATACACGGATCTTGACCCCCACCCAGTGGCAGCACGTGAAAGCTGTGACCAGACAGTATCAGCATGTGGAGGCACAAATTCATGCCATCAAACAGTATGAAAAAATATAGTAAATCTCCAGACCAGAAGGAAAATGACAAGCACCCAGAAGTCAATCCTGAAGGCACAGAAATTTATAATCTAAATGACAGAAAATTCAAAGTAGCTATCATAAAAAAGCTCAATGAGTTACAAGAAAATACAGATAGTTCAATGAAATCAGGAGCTTCTTCACAAAGGAGATTGAAACTATAAAGAAAAACCAATCAGATATGTTGGAGATGAAAACACAATGGATGAGATAAAGAAAAATCTGGACTCCCTGAATAACAGAGCTGATATTATGGAAGAGAGAATCAGCAGTCTGGAGGACAGAAATACAGAAATGCTTCAGATGGAGGAGAGAGAACTAAGACTAAAAAGAAATGAAGAAATCCTCTGAGAAACATCTGACTCAATTAGGAAATGCACCATAAGGATTACAGGTATTCCAGAGGGAGAAGAGAAGGAGAATGGAGCAGAAAGTTAGTTCAAAGAAATAATAGCTGAGAACTTCCCAAACCTGGGGAAGGAGATGGAAGTACAAGTGAAAAAAGCCAACAGATCACCTAACCATATCAGTGTAAAAAGACCTTCTCCAAGACACATAGTAAAGCTGGCAGAAGTCAATGACAAAGAAAAAAATATTAAGGGCAGCAAGGCAGAAGAAAATAACTTACAAAGGAACCCCTATTAGGTTTTCACTGGATTTCTCAGCAGAAAACTTACAGACTAGGAGAGTGGAATGATACATTCAAAATTCTGAAAGACAAAAACTTTCAGCCAAGGATACTCTATCCAGTGAAAATATCCTTCAGATATCATAGAGAAACAAAAACTTTCCCAGATAAACAAAAGCTAAAGTTCACTGCCACAAGAGCTCCCCACCCCGGCCAAGAAATGCTCAAAAAGGCCCTCATACCTGAAAGAAAATAATAAGTTGACCATATATGCATGGGTTTATTTCTGGGCTCTCCACTTTGTTCCACTGATCTATGTGTCTGTTTTTATGCCAATACCATACTGTTTTCACTACTATAGCTGTGTAATGTAGTTTGAAATCAGGAGGTGTGATGCCTTCAGCTTTGTTCTTCTTTCTCAAGATTGCTTTGGCTATTCAGGGTCTTTTGTGGTTCCATACGCATTTTAGGATTGTTTTATGTATTTTTGTGAAAAATGCCATTGGGATTTTGTTAGGGATTGCATTGAATCTGTAGATCACGTTGGGTAGTATGACACTTTAACAATATTAATTCTTCCAACCCATGACCAATAGAATATCTTTCCATTTATTTGTGTCTTCTTCAATTTCTTTCACTAATGTAGTTTTCAATGTACAGATCTTTCACCTCTTTAGTTAAATCTATTCCTAAGTATTTCATTCTTTTTGACGCTATTGTAAACAGGATTGTTTTCTTAATATTTCTTTCCAATAGTTTGTTGTTAGTGTATAGAAACACAACTTATTTTTGTATCAATGTACTTTTGTATCCTGCAACTTTACTGAATTCGTTTATTAGTTCTAATGGTTTCTTGGTGGAGTCTTTAGCATTTTCTATATATGATATCATGTCATCAGGAAACAGACAATTTTACTTCTTCCTTTCTGATTTGGATGCCTTTTATATCTTTTTCTTGCCTAACTGCTCTGGCTAGGACTTCTAGTATTATGTAGAATAAAAGTGGTGAGAATGGGCATCCTTGTCTCATTCCCAATCTTAGAGGATACGCTTTCACCTTTTCACTGTTGATTATGATGTTAGCTGTGAGTTTGTCATATATGGTCTTTATTATGTTGACACACGTTCCTTCTATACTCAGTTGAGTTTTTATCATGAAAGGGTGTTGAATTTTGTCAAATGCTTTTTTTTTTTTTGCATTTACTGAGATGATCATAAGATTTTTATTCTTCATTTAATGTAGTGTATCACATTTATTGATTTGCATATGTTGAACCATTCCTGCATCCCAGGAATAAATCATGCTTGATTGTGGTGTATGATCCCTTTAATGTACTTTTGAATTCAGTCAGCTAATATTTGTTGAGGATTTTTGCATCTCTGTTCATCAGGGATATTGGCCTGTAATTTTCTTTTCTTGTAGTGTTCTTGTCTGGCTTTGGCATCAGGGTAATGCTGGTTTTGTAAAGTAACTTTGGAAGTGTTCCTTCCTCTTCAATTTTTTGGAAGAGTTTGAGAAGGACTGGTATGAGTTTTTCTTTAGATGTTTGGTAGAATTCACCAGTGAAGCCATCTGGCCTTGGACTTTTCTTTGTTAGGAGGTTTTTGATTATTGATTCAATCTCCTTACTAGTAATTGCTCTTCAGATTTTCTGTTTAGGATTCAGTGTTGGTAGGTTGTAAGTTTCTAGACATTTATCCATTTTTTCTAGGTTACCTAATTTCTTGGCATATAATTATTCATAGTAATTTCTTATGATCCTTAGTATTTCTGTGTTATCAATTGTAGTGTCTCCTCTTTCATTTCTCATTTTATTTGTCTTCTTTTTTCTTAGTCTAGATAAAGATTGGTCAATTTTATTTTTTCAAAAAACCAGCTTTAAGTTTCATTGATTTATTGTCTTTTTCATTTCTTTCCAATCTGATTTTTATTTTATTCCTTCTAGTAACTTTGGGCTTAGTTCCAAAGTTCTTTATCTAGTTCCTTGAGGTGTAAACTTAGGTTATCTGAGATCTTTTTTTTTTCTTAGTGTTTATTGCCATAAACTTCCCTCTTAGAACTGCTTTTGCTGCATCTGTAACTTTTGGTATGTTGTGCTTCCATTTTCATTTGTCTCAAGGTAGTTTTTGATTTCTCCTTTCACCCACTGGTTGTTCAATAGCATATGGTTCAATCTCCACATATTTGTGAATTTTCTGGTTTCCTTGTAATTAATTTCTAGTTCCATACATTGTGGCCAGAAAAGATGCTTGTTATGATTTCAATCTTCTTAAATTTTTAAGACCTTTTTTTGTGCCCTAAGGTATGATGTACCCTGCAGAATGTTCCGTGTGCACCTGAGAAGAATGTGCATTCTGCTGCTGGTGGGTGGAAAGTTCTGTACATGTCTGTTAGGTCCATCTGGTCTAACATGTAGTTCAAGTCCAATAGTTCCTTACTGATTTTCTGTCTGGATGATCTATCTATTGTTGAAAGTGGGGTATTGAAGTCCTCTATTATTATTGCTATTTCTCCCTTCAGTTGTTAATATTTGCTTTTCATATTTAGGTGCTCTGATGTTGGGTGCGTAAATATTTACAGTTGTTATATTCTCTTGATGAAATCTTTTATCGTTAGACAATAACCTTGTTTCTTGTTACAGTTTCGGCTTAAAGTCTGTTTTGTCTGTTACAAGTATAGCTACCCCAGCTTTCCCTTGGCTTCCATTTGCATGGAGTATCTTTTCCCATCCCCTCACTTTCAGTCGATGTGTGTCCTTACAGCTCAAGTGAGTCTTTGACAGGCAGCATATAGTTGGGTCTTGTTTTTTTAATCTGTTCTGTCACTTTTACGTCTTTTGATGAACGAATTTAGTCCTTTGGCTTAAAGCAATTATTGATAGGAATAGACTTACTATTGTCCTTTTGTTCATTGTTTTCTGGCTGTTTTGTAGTTTGTTTCTGTCTTCCTCTCTTGCCCTCTTCCTTTGTGATTTGATGATTTTCTGTAGTGGTATGCTTTGATCCCTTTCTCTTTATCTTTTGTATATCTCCTATAGGTTTTTGCTTTGTAATTACCATGAGGCTTACATAAAACATCTTGTAACAGTCTATTTTAAGCTGATAACAACATAACTGAGCACACACAAAAGCTCTATAGTTTTACACCCCCACACATATTTTGTTTTTGATGTCACAACTTACATCTTTTTATATTGTGTATACACTAACAAATTATTGTATAGTTATTTTGAATACTTTTGTCTTTAATCTTTATACTAGAGTTATAAGTGATTTACCTACCACCATTACAATATCAGAGTATTCTGAATTTAGTTATATATTTACCTTCACCAGTGAGTTTTATACTTTCATATGATTTTGTTATTAATTAGTGCCGTTTATTTTCAGCTTGAAGAACTCCCTTTAACATTTCTTATAAAACTGGTCTGCTGGTGATGAACTCCTTCAGGTTTTGTTTGTCTGTTAGCAGATTTTTTTTCTCTTAGTACTTTAAATGTATCATCCTACTCCCTTATGGCCTGCAAAGTTTCTGCTGAAAAATTTGCTTATAGTCTTATGGGAGTTCACTTGTATGTGAAGAATTTTTTTTCTCTTGCTGCTTTTAAGATCCTCTCGTTTTAAACTTTTGACAATTTAATGATAATGTGTCTTTGGTGTGGGTCTCTTTAGATTAATCTCATTTGGTACTCTTCAGACTTTCTGGATCTGGATGTCTATTTCTTTCCCAGGTTAGGGAAGTTTTCAGCCATTATTTCTTTGAATAAGCTTTCTGCCCCTTTCTTCTCCTTCTGAGACCTCTATAATGTGTATATTAGTCTGCTTGATGGTGTTGCATAAATCCTTTAAGCTAGCCTCACTCTTTCTTTCTTTCTTCTTTTGCTCCTCTGACTGGATAAATTCTACTGTCTTTTAAGTTCACTAATCCTTCCTTCTGCTTGCTTCAGCCTGCTGTGGAACCCCTCTATTGAATTTTTCATTTCAGTTATTGGATTCTTCAACTTTATGATTTCTGTTTGGTACTTTTTAATATTTTCCATCTCTCTGTTAAAATTCTCACTTGTTCATACATTGTTTTCCTAACCTCGGGGAGATCTTTATGACTGTTATTTTGAACTCTCTATTGAGTAAATCACTTATCTCCATTTCATTAAGACTGGTTTCTGGAGATTTATTTTGTTCTTTTGTTTGGAACATATTCCCCTTTTCCTTCATTTTCCTTGACCCTCTGGGCTGGTTTCTGAGCATTAGCTGAAACACCCACCTCTCCCGGTCTTGACAGTGGTTTCTTACAGGAGACGAACCTCATCAATCAGCCCAGCCCGAGCTCCTGGTCACCTCTCAAACCTTTGTGATTGTCCAAGCTACTGTCTTTGTTCTTTGGGGTTCCCAGTAGTTGAGGGTGTACCAAGACCCACCAGTGTCCCAATGAGGGGGACTGCAGTCAGCACCTAGATGCAGGCTTATTAGATGTCAGACTCTCAGGCAGCATCTGGGAAAGCATGTGGTTAAACTCCTTCCAGGGAAAAAGTGGAAGGTGGCAGTTTTTGCCTGCTCCCTCTGTGCTGAACTCAGGTGTGCAGCTACAGGGGGGAGGTGCTCCTGAGTCCGTTTAAAAATTGCTTCTTTGTCTGCTATGGTCCTGTGTGGGACTCATGAGTGCAAGCCCCATTGGCTATCAGAGCTAGGTAATTTGGGGGCCTGTAAAAACTCGTCTGCTTTCTTTTGAAAGTTTGTGCACTAACAAACAACAACTGCAAACCTGAGGAACAGGACTGAGAATGGAGCAGCTGACATGGACTTTCACTCGTTTACTTTATATCAACTTCTATATTGTCCCAAGTTGTTTACAAAGAGCTTTTATTGCCTGTTATGAGAAAGGAGGGAAGGAAGGATGGGAGGGAGGGGGAAAGAAGAAAACAGAAAGGTCCCTAGAAAGACTGTGCTTTGTATGTGTCTTTTTTATACCAAATCTTAATAAATATGAACCCCTCAGGATTGGAAATCAATTCAACAGGAAAGGCTACAACATCTGAAAACTGATTTTTCTTAACTGGAAACATTACCTCTTCCTTGGATAAATGCCTGAATTTTGTTTGATATCTACTCAGTTCTACATTCAAACAATGGACAGTCATTTTCAACCCATCATTTTCATCCACCAGTTCTTGAGCTTGTTTTCTTAGATTAAGTAATTCAGGCACAGCGACTACTGGAAAAAAAATTAATATTATACTATAAGAACTTGTATCAAATTGATTAAGGTTTTAATATAAACTGCTATTCATCTGCCCTTTTTTTCCCTTTTAGGCTGACAGAGGCAGTGAATGACATATATATAGATATAAATGAATAAAAGTTACTAAGTTTTTTAACATTGAATAGTCAACACTGTTTTGGAAGTTTTTGCTTGTATAATTAAGGTAAAATAAAAATTTTAGACTGGAAAGGAAGAGTCATTGTTTCCACCGATATATAAATATTTGCCTTGCAAATCATACAGAATGAAAAATTAGAATTAATAACTTTCCACATAATAGCAATGTCCTATTAGAAAACATAACAGAAAATAGATCCCACAAAGTACTAGCACAAATAATACAAAGTATCTAGAAAAAAATGTGCCTAAGATAAGAAATATGCATGGTCTATATGAAGAAAACTACATCAACTTCTTAAGGCCATATTAGTCTTATACAAATAGAAAAATGTATAGAGAAAACATTAGGGAATATTATATAACCTCAGAGATAAAAAGGACTTGACACCAAGGGCATAAGTGATGCAAGAAAAATTATCAACAAACTGAGAAAAGATTACATACATGACAAGGTCTAAAATCCTTAATATGTAAAGAGCTCCTACAAATCAATAAGAAAAAGCCATGTATCTAAATTTAAAGTGGGAAAATTTATAAAAGAGAAAAAAATAACCTGCAAAGATATGAAAAAATTATTCAAGCTCATCAATAATAAAAGAAATACAAATTAAAATGGGATTCTTCTTTTTTTTGCCTATCAGATTAGCAAAGAAAATATAATCCTCATCATTGCTAAGTATGTGGTGAAAGAGGCACTTTTATATGCTGCTCAAAGGGATAAAAACTATAAGAAATATACAAAAGTTACTTTGTTAAGCATCAAGTTCCAGAAGTACTGGAATTTCTTTAGCATAACGATAATGATATAGCAGATGAAATCAAATTTCCACAAGTTTAAGGATATTAATGAAAGAACCTTACATACTATAACACAAAATATCAACATTAATATCAACAAATATTACAACATAAAATATTAACTCTGAAAATAAATAAGAAAATCAGTGAAGTCTGTGTGTTACTTTAATAAAAGAATGGTGCAGTTGCCCCACCTTCCTGAGAGGATGCTTTCTCAGCCTCTTTCAGCTTTCCATTTTCTTTTTCCATTCTCTTAAGTTTTAACTGTAATTCTTTCATTGCTTGTTTTATTTTGTTAAGTTCAAGAGTAAGGGTTTGATTTGTATTGTTTAGATGCAAATTTTCTTCTTTTAATTCCTCAAACTTTTCTTTGGTTATTTCTGTACATCTTTGATGTATTCTACCAGTTTTATCTGAAAAGGTACAGGGAAAAACCTTTAAAATATTAATTGATACTTACAATTTTACATAAAAATTATATGAGACTTTATTTGAAAAACTATGTGAGCAACTACTTCATGTCAGGCCTCATGCTTTGTTCTGCGGTCCCTGGAAAGAGACTGGCCCACAGAGAAAAGAGTGAGCGGTCTGAGGAGACTACAGTGGGTGAGAAGTGACCGAGGGGGAGGCCCTTGCATGTCATCACATGCTGAGTGGAGGTTTTATCCTGCAGGCCTCCAGGAGCCAGACAGGATTTTAGGCAGAGGTGTCAACACGAAGAGGCTCTAATCTCAGACGAATCCCTCAGGCCAGCGGTAAAGAAAGTGAATTGAATCGAGGCCCAGCCCAGAGGCAGGGAGGCCATCTGAAGGCTCCAAGGGGCAGAGAGGATGGGACATATGAGAGAAGCATTCAGGGGTTAAAATCTGACAGAGCTCAAGGGCTGACTGGGTGTGGGCAGTGAGGGAGGAGCAAATCAAGGATGAGCCCCAAGTTCTGTGGTTGGGAAGACACTCAGGCAGACAAGGAACACAAGCACAGGCGGGGAAGGTAAACTCAGCTTAGGACACAGGCCCAAAGCTCTGAGGGCAGCCTTTCCAGGGAGACCGAGGAGCCATCAGCAGGTGAGCAGTACCTGAAGGCACCAGGGAGAGGAGAAAACCAGAGGTCACAAAGGATTTTAAGAAGCAACAAGAAAGGTTGCAGAGAAACAGCGAGCAATGTTCCATGGGGAGATATGCTCAGAGAGGTCAAAGGAGACCAGCACGACAATGGGCTCCTAGCCAGCACACGCCTCCAAACGGAGGTGGAAGCAGAGCTTCTGTGGGCAGACAAGGGCGGAGGGCTGTGGCTCCAGCCAGGGGGTTTGGCACACGCCCTGGGGGCAGGCAAGGGCTAGGGAGGGGACCAGTGGCTCCGGATAGCCTCTCCCAACCCCTGATACATGCATATCTTATCCTAGAACATGAAAGAAAAGGCTAAGAAATGAGTAACACCACAGCTACACTGAGAACAAGAGGGAACCACAAGGAATCCCAGAAAGAAAACAGTTGAGATTTGACTGAAGACGAGACTGCAGCCTAAAATAGGCCAGGAGAGGTCACTGACAAAACGGTGAGAGCGCTTCCAGAGATAAGCCTGGCGCTGGCAGGTGGTGGGGACATGAAGTGGCCTAGAAAGGACTGATAAGGTGTCCACTTAGAGCACCAGATGGGAGTAGCAAGGGCTCAGCCCCCCAGGGACAGACAGGTGACAGCAGAGATGCGTGCCCCTCGCCAGGCAGCACAAACAGGCCTGGAGGTCAGAGAGGCAGGGCAGGCCCAAGGCCCAGGAGGAAGAGGGGTCCCCACAGCCTCAGGCTGGCCACACACCCTGCCTGTCCCCCTCAGTCACCGGGGGCAGGGTGAACACCTGGCAGCCTGGCTGGTTTCCCCCTCTCAGCAGCCTGCAGAAAGCAGATACAGCATCTCTAGTGAGACCGACAGGGACTCTCAAGGACCAAGGGGGGCACACCACCAAGAACCATCAAGTATCTGAGATAAGAGAAGCGCCAAAGTCAAAGGACAGCAGAGAGCGTGGCTCTTGCAGAAACTGCCGAGATTTTGGAATGAGTGTAGTTAAGATTCTCAGAGTGACGCTTGTCAGTGCTTCATAGAAAGCACAGAAACGAACATTATGGTTAATAACATAAGTCCAAAGGACGGGCCGAGTAGCAGAACACACACAAGGACGAATGAGCCTGTGGGGAGAAGTTGGAGCCCTAGCCGTCTCCCACAGTATAGCACCAGAACGCCAAGACAGAGTGGGTGAACGTGAAGTCAGTCCCACGTTGGGGACAGACTTAACCCCTCTGGAAGCTATGAAGCGCCTCAGACTGTGGAGGAGAGAGCGCCCCAGAAAGCATCTCCGCAGCTCACACGGGGCCCCCAGGGCTCGAGCAGAGCCCTCATTTGCACACGCTCATCCCACAGGCCCATCTCCTCCAGCCTCACCCACCGGGATCTGAGCACACCCATGGGGACACACAGCTGCCACCCAGCCTTTGAGTGTTTGGACCCTCCCTTGAGGCAAAGGCAGCGGTTCAACAATTGCTGCCTCTTCCCAAGTCCAGGAATGGGACAGAGGCAACAGCCTTCACAGGAAACAAAGTGACACTGATTTTAGATGAGACGATTCTGGGTATTTTATAAAACTATAAGCTTCTCAACCATAATGAAATCCAAAAGGCAAATACCTGGGGAGGGTGGAGGTTTTTCACATAACGGTGGTTTTTCATCCTAGGGAAGAAAAAACATGCGAGGAATGAATTAAGAGCCAGCATCTTCTAACGTGGACTGGCACAAGCAGCTGGTCCTGTCTGAGCTGCCTTCCCACCTTTCTGCCTCTGAGTTCAGTCACTGTTTTTACATGCAGGTCCCACGAGTGACAGGCCATCAGGTCACATTCTAAAGCATGTGACGTGACTGCAGGTGCTGAGCAGAGATGCACAAAGCAAACTCTGACCAGGCCTTTTCTCCTTGGGATGTGCAAAAAGACCCCACAGACTGCAGAGAAGCATGTCTGCATGAAAAGAATATGAGATCTTGCTTTTCAACCCAAAACTTAGAGGAAAGGGAAGGCTTTGAACTTTTGTGAATTTTTCCATTATGCATCAGTCTGATATTAAGTTTCTAATTTCTGCTGTAAAAGTAGATAAGGTTATAAATTAACTCTACTGAGAAATGTTTAATTTCTAAATTCTCATGACATCGCACAATTAAGAACTTAAGTTAGAACTATTTCCACGTTTGCAAATTGGAAAATATGAGCTTCTTCATGTTTTTAAAGTATTTGAAAAATAGCATTCAATGAGAAAGAACTCTTAAGGGAAGACTTTTTTCCCCACAAATCACAAAAGTTGTTTAAAAATCATGGTGGAAATTCTATTTATTGATAGAAGCAATTTTTTAAAAACGAATCTTACCTTTAAATTCAGAACAGAACGTTTACCATCTGATAAAAAAAGAGAGAACACTTTTTAAGCAGATAAACACATCTGAGAACCAAGAAGAGTGCAATCATAGGAATTCACCTTCTGCAGACGCGACAGACGAAGCCCAGGGCGGGACAGCCTTCACAAGCTCACTTGGCAGCTGGTCCCAGAGCAACACAGGGCAGCCTGACTCCGAACACTCTCCCTCCACCCGGCTCATTCCTGAGCATCTCCAGCGGCTCACAGGATTGCAGAACCAAGGCCAAACTCCTCAGTGACTGAGCCATCTCTGTCCCTGCGCGGGGCTCCTGCCCACCTTTCCAATACTCCCCCACCCACGCGTGCTCTCCACATGCATTCCACCGGCCATTCCCCAAATGCGCTAGGGCTTGACTCCTCTCTGCCCACCCTGCCTGCAAGGAGCATCTGACCTGGTTAGAAAAGTAGCTGCTCCTTGAAGCAAAACACACAATCTTGCCAGTTATTCATTTTCAATTGACAAACACCCATTTGTAATTAAGGTATTCCATATAGAGGGTGATCCCATGCCCCAGTTTGCCCATAGCCTTTGTGGCAGTGAAAAGTTGAACATCTGGGTTGCTTTTAACTTTCTACAACTAATTTGCAGAGCAAAAAGAACCAGCTGAAAATAAATTAGAACAAATGTGCAAAAAATAGAAAAAAAAACAGAAAAAATGCTTACAGATGCATACAAGATTGTAAATCCACTTCCTGGATCATTACAACTATCAACATTTGAACAACTAATCACTGAAGACCTTATTTTTGACCAAAAAGTCATCTTGATCCACTATTTTTTTTTTGTGAGGAAGACTAGCCCTGAGCTAACATCCATAGCCAATCCTCCTCTTTTTGCTGAGGAAGACTGGCCCCGGGCTAACATTTGTGCCCATCTTCCTCTACTTTATATGGGACGCCGCCACAGCTTGGCTTAACGAGCAGTGTGACGGTCTGCACCCAGGATCCAAACCTGAGAACCCGGGGCTGCCGAAGTGGAGTGTGTGAACTTAACTGCTATGCCACTGGGCTGGCCCTACGCTATTTTTTTTTTAATGCTATTTTTTTTGTCTGAGGAAGACTCTCCCTGAGCTAACATCTGTTGCCAATCTTCCTCTATTTTGTATGTGGGTCACCATCACAGCATGACCACTGACAGATGAGTGGTGTGGTTCCGAGCCTGGGAACTGAACCCAGGCCACTAAAGCAGAGTACACCAAACTTAACCACTAGGCCACCAGGGCTGGCCCATGATTCACTATTTTTAACCAACTGCTTTCGATCAAGTGTCCTGGGGCAGCCTGGGTGGGGCACTGATGAAACCCTAGCCGGTCCTTCCGAGTCCAGCCTAATGAAACCTCCTCTCTCTGCCACCTTCTCTAACAGGCAGACAACATTAACTGCTCTCCTGGTCTTTAAGCCCACCTCCCCCGCCCACCTTGGCACCCAGGCCGTAGTGCAACACCTGCACATCCTCCCCCGCCACTGGAACGTGAGCAGAAAGGCCCAGGGCTCCACCATCTCTGGCACACAGGAGGTGCTGAATAAATTTCTGATGAGCAAATGTTTAAACTGAGACAAAAAGAAATAATTTACATTTTCAGTACCTCTTTTACAACAGTCTTGATTTGGTATCTTTCAATGCTCTATCAGATCTACTGCCTTCATATTTAGTGGAATCTTCTATGTCTCCCTTAAATTCTTCACAAAACAAAGTTGGGGCAGGGCAGGGGACTAAATGAAGAAGGATGGCAAAATGCTGACAGCTGTAGAAGGTGGGTGATGGGGACACGGGAGTTCATTTTACTCTTCTCTCTACTTTTGTATGTGTTTGAAAATTATCATAATAAAAGTTTTTAAAGGGCAACTCACCTATTTTGCCAAAGAAAATAAATAATGATCTCTATTTTATCTTAGTCATCAACTTCTCAGAAAAAGAACCTGATGGTGATTAAATTCAGAATTTACATCACCCCAAGTTCACTTTGATATTTAATGTATATGCAGTTCACTTGGCTGTGTATGTATTTTATGCCCTGTTTTCTCATTTATCATTTCTCAAAGAGATTTCCAGAGTCCTCACCCTTCTCATTTCTACAGTCTGTTTGGGCAGGTGGTATAAACTATTAAAATAACAACAAAGGTCTCCTATGTCAGACATACTGCATTTGAGATGCCATGCTAGGTACTATCCCAATCGCTACAGAAAGAAAATTCACACTATGTGAACACATTCTTCTGTCAAAAATTCTAATAATACAGATAAATCAAAACTGCCCCATGACCACAATCCTCTGAACCTTTCCCCTCACAAGAGGTAACCATGGTTATCAATTGGGTGTGTTTCTTTTCAGATATATCTGAACATATAAAGAGTCAAACATACACACAATCCAAGACCCACTCCCCTTTCACATGTCTATATATAACAGACGTCAGATGGTGGGGAGGGAGAAAAGCATGTACAAAGGCCCAGGGGCAGGACGGACCATCTTACAGTTGAGGAAATAAAAGAACACCAGAGTGGCTGGAGAATGGTCAGTAGGGGCAGGTCCAGCAGGTCTTACAGGCTGTGAGAACCACTGAAAAGATCCAAGCAAAAAGGGTGTGAGGGCGCATGGGGGCAGCCAGGGACACTACCAGATTAGTGTTTTGAAGAGATTGCTCTGGCTGTTACCACGGTGCCAGGACCTTGTGGGCACTCCATATGTGCACATACATCTGCTGGCTGAGTGAATGAATGGAATCAAACAGCAGGCAGCTGGCTACATGGGCTAGAAGAAAGAAGAAATCTCGATGTAACACACAATAACACACAGTAAATGGTACTAGAAGCAGGGGGGCAGGTGTGACTGCTTACAAGAGTAGAGAGAGGGGCCTAGACTGGGCCTTGGGGAACCCCAACATTTAATGGGTAGGTAGAGGAAGATAAGCCTGCAGAGATGGAGAGGGGCCCCCAGAAACGGAAGGAAACGAGGAGAGCGAGGTGTCCTGAAGCCAGCGGAGAGATTATTGTAAGACAGAAGGAACAACCATCTGTGTGGGGCGCTCCTGACAAGTGAGACAGGGCACAGCCAGAACACCATCCCCTGTATGCAGGTCACTGGTCTGGGGAGAAATGGAGGCAGAGCCAGACTGGGGTGGGTGGAGTGGACATCGTCACACGAGGAGGGAGAAGGTGCGCAGAGATCCGAGTTTTGACAAATTTGGCTGTGGAAGAGAAAGAGAAAGCGCCTGTGGGAGGGCACTATCAGGATCAAAGAAGGGAGTGGGCCGACGTCCATGAGCAAGAATTCGGCAGCTCTGACCAAGGGACTGGAACCTTGACCAAGGACTTCAGCGTCTGGTTCTCTTGGAGGGGTATGGAGTGGAGCGGTGCACCAGGCTCGCACAGGTAACGGCTTCAGCCTTTAGACAAGACAGCGTTTATGTCTTCAGACAAGACAGCCTTTAGACAGTGTTAGGGAAGGCACCGTCCTCCACACGAGTGAGGGAATTTAATCCTTATGATAATCTGATGAGAGGAGCCCTCAGACTGACAGAAGTGGGTTAAGTAGCTTAGCCAAGCCCTCACCACCTGGAAATGAGAGTCGAGAACCAAAGAACTGAAAACCAGGGTTTCTGATGTGTTGTCCAAGGATGGCCCCCACCAGGCTCTCCAAGGTGCTTATTAAAAACAGACTGGGGGTGGGGGCCGGGGTAAGCCCGTGGCCAAGTGGTTCAAGTTTCGCACATTCTGCTTCGGCAGTCCAGGTTCACAGGTTCAGATCCCAGGCGTGGACCTACTCCACTCATCAGCCATGCTGTGGCGGTGTCCCACACACAAAACAGAGGAAGACTGGCATGGATGTTAGCTCAGGGCCAATCTTCCTCACCAAAAAAACCCCAAAACACAGACCTCTGCAGCCCAACCTTGAGCCACTGAATTAGAATGTGGGGTGGGTATAGGGCCCTTGTCACAGGCGTCCAGAGGTTTTTAATGCCCACCACAACCCAAAAACCACTGCAGGAGCTGCACTCCCTCCCACCACCTGTGCTCCGAGCTCATGTCACCAAGTGTGCCAGTTATCACTGCCTTCACAGCCCGCCTATGTCACTGCAGTACTTCTACCTGCCAGGCGGCACAATGATAAACCTCGTCATTAGAGGGCGCTGGAGAGATGCTGGAGGAGGAAGGGGCTAGGCTTCCTCCCTCCTGTCCCTTTCCTAGGCAGCCAGCAGCACTTCCCCATGAGTGGCTTCTCTTGGCCCTCCCCAGGAGAGGGCAGCTTCCCAGCAAGTTCTGTTAGCACAACACGTCAGCTAACTTCTCCGCCAGCCGGGGGCCCCAGCTGCACCCTCTCCAGTGTCTGCCTCTTGGCCTTGGTGATCCTCCAAATGTGTTTCTTCCCCTGGATGCTCGACGTCAACTGTGGAGGGAGCAGCTGTTCCTTGATGTTCTTCAGACTTCTCTTTACCCCCAGTGGGCAACGTTGTTATAGTTAATAATTATTTATATTAAACTTCCCCTGTTCAAATCACCATGTGCTCTCTGCCTCCTGACTGGATTCTGACTGACACATGATGCATCACGGCACAGGAAACATGACATTAGAAAACGGATGAACGGGGGCCGGCCCGGTGGCGCAGCCCTTTAGTTCGCGCTTAGCAGCCCAGGGTTTGTGGGTTGGGATCCCGGGCGCCGGCCAACGCACCGCTTGTCAGCCATGCCGTGGCGGCGTCCCATATAAAGTAGAGGAAGACGGGCACGGATGTTAGCCCAGGGCCAGTCTTCCTCAGCAAAAAAAAAGGGGAGGATCAGCAGTGGATGTTAGCTCAGAGCTGGTCTTCCTCACACACACACACACACACACAAAACCACAAAAAATGGATGAACATGTATGAACACAGGGAGATATTCAGGATGTGTCATAAGATTAAAAAAAGGCAGGTAACAAAATAATGTGTATTTTATATACATACACATCCTAAATTGTTAACATTAATTAACTATGGGAGTACAATTATGTACATTTAACTTTATATCTTTCTGCATTTCAGATTTTTTTACAGTGAGAAAATATTTCTTCTATAATTAAAAAGCAGATACAATTTTTACATGAATTTAATATTCACATAGATTTTCCCACAGGGATAAAAATATGCCACCTAACCAATCGGTGTTTTCGGGCCCAGGTGTTACTAGGCTGGCATTCCGTTTTCCAGCCCGTCACTTGTGAACTGGTTCATACAGAGTCTCCTTGAGCCCAAGCAACTCTGAGGGTCCTGATGAAGCAGTTATTGGTGCCCACTGTATGCCAGGCTCTCTCTCTTCTCAAACATAAGCCACCTTCTAGGAAACTGAAAACTGTTTCTACCTTTTCTATAATGCACTGAACTCTCCCACTGTGCCAAAGTATGCACAGACAGCAGGTGATGCAATTACAGAGCCATATTATAAACACGTCCATGCACTCGTTCACCCGACAAACCTTCAGTGACGGTGCACTGTGGCCAGGCCCTGCTCCAAGCACTGGAGATGGCACGGGGAACAAGATAGATGCCTCACTCATTCTCTCCATGGAGCCCACTGTGCGCTGGCCCCGTGCAGCACCAGGCACTGGGAACGGAGGGAAGAGTGTGTATAGCTGCAGAACCTGAGCCACTACCCTCTTCCCTGTGTGTCCTCTCATGGCTGACGACTGACAAAACGGACCCCAGAGTGAACGCCTCAAACTTTAAAGACAACCTACCATCCAGGGAATCAACTGTGGAATAACTTATCTCCAGTGGAAAGAACTCAGGAATTGTGCTACTTATAATCACAGAACCACAGTATGGAGATGCAATGGCCATATGTTCCCAAAAAGTAGCCATTATTTATTGCCACAGATGCTTTTATATAAAAAAAAAATTTTTTTTTTACCTTTTTCTTGTGTACGCTGTGGTATAAGAGGTGAGCCTGGGATTCCATCTTGCTCAGAAATATTTTCCTCATCCTCACTGTCCACCCCATGTGACAATGGAACCTTTTCAGAAAAGACAAAGGAGCAAATGTGATAAATGTTATCTGTATCAAATTTCCTAACAACTCAATGTCTTATTCCACACCTTCTCCACTGCTATCTCCCTCTCCGAGACACAAAAGGACAACAGCCAGCAGAGCTGGATGAAGCCTTGGGTCCCTCAGGTCCCTCTGCCTGGTGGCAGAGGCAACACCATCCAAATGATGCTGAGGCCATCAGGACTTCACGTCCCACCCACACTACCGGGCAACCTTCCTTCCTCACTCCTGCCGGGACCAACGCAGGAAGAGGGGCTGTATTGGCCCACTCTGCACAGCACCCAATACCTCCCCTACCCCGGTACTGATGCGGTGTTATTTGTCTCTAACGGGGCGAGAGCTGCCGACCTGCCCTGTGAGAACCCTTATCCCAGCAACTGTTTGGGACTGAGGTCCACCACGTTTGCTGGATACGTGAGTCCACTGAAAATGTCGTTTCCTGATGGAGTGGAGCTCTCCTCTCCACTGTCTGTGAGCATCTCTGTGTAGGTACCATGAATAGTGGCAGGGCTGCAGAGCTCTCCATTACAGACCCGGGCCAGGAATGGGACTACCCCAACGAGCAGGAGACAGAACCACTGGCGGGCTCTGGGAGGCGGGGTCAGAGGCTGCCAAGGGGAAGAGCAGGGAACCATTTCTTGTACAACAAGCTGTGACTGGCACTCCCTGGGTTGGCTTCCCTTCTGCTATCCTGATTCTTCAGTAAAATCTTGCTTATGTGATCCGCCTGGCTCAGCTGTGCTGTGGGCAATGGAAGGGCCTTCCCCAAGGCTGGCAGGGAGGTGGCAGCACTGACCAGCAAGATGCCCATGGGAAGGGGCATTTCAGAGCCAAGAGCTAAGGCCATGAGGCCACCAAGCTCTGGGTACAGGGCTCCAAGGTGACCCAGCTTGGGAGTGGCAGACAGGTATCCCACTCTGCTCATCATTTGAAGAAAGACAAAAGAAATGACCTCTTAGTTTTTATCTCCTAGGAACCAACTGCCTCGTTCTCCTTGTCAAAGATATATTAAGCTACTCACTATTATCAGGGAAATGTGAAAATGCTAAGAGGACTCAAATGTCATCATAAAGATACCCTATTATGAAAAAATGTTTGGCAGTATCTGCAAGTACTAAGGCTGATCATACATATGCCCTACAGTTATACATACGCCACTCTTCAGTCAACACCCATCAGAAACATACAGATTTATACACAAATGCTCAAGCAGCACTGTTCCCAAGAGTCCCAAATTGGAAACAATCAAGTATCCACCAGCAGTAAAATGAATAAATAACTGGATGGTACAGTTGCACAATGCGTTATTATACAGCAATAAGAACGAACCAACTGCTGTTATGTACACTGAAGACTCTCGAAATCTCCCAAGAATACATACCATATGATTACCTTCAGAGAGTCTTCAGAATGGGCAAAGCTAATCTAAGGTCATTTTCTAAGATCTAATCTTGGATCTAATCTGCAATCAGGGCAGTGGTTAACTCTGTGGGAAGCAGTGACCTCATCTCGGTCACAGAGGGGGCCTTCTGGGTACTAGTAGTGATGTTGTTTTTTTTTTAATATGGGTGGTGGCTACTTTGTAAAAATCCCCTGAGCTGTACACACTCATGGTTTATGTACCTTTTGTATATATTTAATACATCGCTGAATAAGCCTAAGAATTTGTGACAATATTCTAAAAACACTCTAATTTAGAACACTTTTTAAACTAACCAATACTTCTGATTGTGAAAATTAAAACAAAACTTGTTTGGGTCTTGAAGGCAGGGCAGGGAGAAGCAGGCCGGCCCCACCCCGCACTGACACGGGGGTGCCAGGAACGGCCTTGCTCCTGTCTGTCGGCAGCACTGGTCCTAGGCCTTCACCTCTTCCTGGTGGTATACTAACTCCGATTTTAAAGAGTAAATTGTACAGGCTAGAAAGTCTAGTGTAATTATTAGGGGGAAAAAAAAAAGTACAATTTGCAAACTAGTAGAGGGAGAGAAACAAAACTGAAAAAAAAAATCACCAATCCAAAAGAAGGGGAGAGAAAAAAAAAAGTGATAGAGAATAACAGGACAAATAGGAAAAATAAAGTAAAATGGCAAATTTCAACTCAGATCTACCCTTATATACACTAAATATAACAGGACTAATGGTCCAGGAAAAAGACATAGGTGAAGTCTGTCAAATGCAGTTAACAAAACTGCAGGCTGCATTGAATTGTATACTTTAAGTGGAGGAATAGTGTGGTATAATTAGTAAACTTGTCTTAAAAAACTATATCTATTTATAAGACACATCTAAACAAAGGATATAAAAAGGTTGAAATTAAAGGATGGAAAAAATTAGATCATGCAAAAACAAAAGAAAGATGGCAAATGTCTGACAAAATAGACATTAACGCAAAACACATTTTTGGAGATAAAGAGTTCACATTACAGTGACAAAATGTCCAATTTGCCAGGGAGACCTACAGGCATACCGTTTCATCGCGCTTCACTTCACCGCGCGTCGCAGATGCTGTATTTTTTACAAGACCCTCCACCAGCAAAAAGATTACGACCTGCTGAAGGCTCGATGATGGTTAGCATTTCTTAGCAGTGACATATTTTTTGATTAAGGTATGTACATTGTTTTTTTTAGATATAATGCTACTGCACACTTAGGAGACTCCAGTACAGTGTAAACATAACTTTTATATGCACCGACAAACCAAAATATCCCTGTGACTCACTACATTGTGATATTTGCTTTATTGCAGCGTTCTGGAACCAAACCCACAACATCTCCAAGGTATGCCAGTAATTTAAAATTGTACACACCTGACAATGGAGTGCGATGCAAAAGAATGACGTGTTCTATGATTGCATGCATATAAAATTCAAAAACACGCGAAATGAACCTGTGATGTCACAAGTCTTCTATTAGTTGGAGATGAAAGCAAGAAATTGGAAAACCTGACAAAATAGCAAGGATGCCACAGTGTCTAGATTCTTGTGACTGTGACAGTGAGCTGAGTGTAAGATCCAGCAGTCATCAACCCTAATGACGCACACGGTCCAGCCCATAACTGCCCAGGCACCTTCCAGATGCCTCTCCTCATATCCATGATGCTAAAATAAGAACCTCACCCAAAACACATCATATAGTCACTAGAAGTGGAGCAACCAAGGCAGCCACCTGGCTCCCTCTTGGAGTAAGTCTAGACAAGAGTGTGGTAAGAATGTGCAGTGAACCAGACTAACTCTGGAAGGGGCAGTTTTGATTTGTAAGGTAGAGGGACCACCCGGGACTGCACTGGGACCTTCGTGGGTCAACAACAAGCTGACTGCCCCTGACTCGGTAAATTAGGGTAAATCAACTAAGCGTTTGTGAATCCACGCTTCCTCCCCTGCTGCACAGAGGAGACCCAATGCTGGAAGATGGCAGAGCTCACTCTCTTGGTGGCTTCTGCAAACTGGCTGGAGGGACGGCTTGGTGCCTTATTCACTATCCTGGCCTTCTACTGCTACCAATGGGGGTCAAGGTCACACAGAGGTGCTCACGTTGGTAGAGCAGAGTCAGTAATCTACATGCACATAAACTAACAGTGGATATTTCTATCTGCACATGGATCTTTCTATGTAAACGGAGACAGAGAGACTGCAGGAATCAGGCCACGGCCAGCGCTGCTGCATTGCCCACTCGCAGTCAGTGCCCTCTTTCTACCTCGCTAAGAGAACCCTGATTTTGTTTGGGGCAGATGGGCTCAGCCCTCAGGTACAAATCATGGTAATCCTCTTCCCTCAGACAGCATGGGTCCAAGGATGGGCATGTGACCAGTGTGCCTCCTGCTGGGAGGCTTCCAGGACAAAACCTTCTCCCTAATAAACAGCGCAGCCTGATGAGAAGGACCCTGCCTGACTTCTTCCTTTCTGCTTCGGGACCAGGACCCACCGCACCTGCTCATGACCACGAAGAGGAGGCCAAGGAAATCTGAGGCACCAGCCTTCGATGGGCAGCTGAAACAGCTTTAGAATCTTGACTATGGTATGTGAGAGAGTTAAATGTCTATTATTTAACAGTTAAACGTCTACTATTAATTAACGTTTCTCTATTCCATTATTTGCAGCTGAAAAAACTGGTATAGACATCAAACTGACCACAGAGCCTTCTCCCGGTGGGAGGAGGACTGGAACAGGAACAGCAGTATTTCAGGGAGGGCTTTTACTCTACATGCAGTATCAAAAGTTTTTATAAGAAATATGGATACATGCATTACCTGTGTATCAAAAAGAAAATTAAAAAAAAACTAAAAATTAAAAACTGTGGTGAGAGTAAGGGAACAATCCTCAACAACAGCAGCAAAAGAATCCCCACTATTCCTTGGCCTCCAGAAGTTTCTAGAGAGAGCTGGTTTACCCCTCCATGAATGCTTCCTCTCTGGGTGTCCATCCAAGCATGTGGCAGGCACTTAAATATGGGTTTGTTGGCAGTTGGTTGGATGAATAAATGAACAAATGAATGAATATATGGTATTTTATGACAAGATGCTCTGCAAATCCACAAATGCAAGAACGCATGAGAGAAGAGCTTCGGTAACACCCTACTGGTGATTTCTATTTGAAAATGATAACGAGGCATTTAGACTACACTCTCCTCCCTTAGAACCCACTGAAATCAATCAAAAGAATGGGAGGAAAAAAAAAAGAAAAAGAAAGCTTAGTCAATGGCTACAATTCCCAACCACAAACTGGAAAAAACTGCTACCAAATCTATAGAATTTGGAGCAGAGGGAGAATGCCAAGAGCCGCCAAACCTCCTCAGACCTCAGGCACGCAGATGCTCCCCAAATCCCAAAGAATCACCATTACAAAGTCCACAGGGACCCCGACAGGTGCACTGAGAGCAAGGTGTGGACGGGCCCAGAAGTACAGTCATTCCCACAGAGGAGGCAGCTGTGGAGAGCCCGCCTTTACTGCCCAGAATCCAGGCTCTCTACTCTCAAAAAAACCAGACGACACAGACTGACATCAAGAACCCAGAGAAGAGAGACAGGAGATCAAGGAAAGCGAAAAGGCAACAGAAGGATGTGCAAAGTAAACTGGCAGAACACAAGGAACAAAAGGGAAAATCAAACCAGTACAGAGCAGAAACCTACACTAGAAGCAAGAGAACACAGTGACAGAGAGATGAGGAGGGTACCCAGATGAAATCGCACAAAGTGACGCTGGAAAGAAAGAGAGGGACGAGTGATTGTAGAAAATATAACAGACACAGAGACAAATAAAGGAGATCCAACCAATGCATCACTGGTGTTCCCAAAGGAGAACAGAACAAATGGATGATAAAAAAAAGATCAAATAAAATAGGGGAGGAAATCATCCCTGAAGATAAAAAAGGAAGATGAAAATCTATCTACAGAATTAAATTATAAACTAAATTTCAGGGAAAAAAGGACAAATTAATTCTGGCGACGTTACTGAGGTTCCAAGGATAAAGAATGGACCTACAAAGGTGTCAGGCAGAAAGAGGAAGTGACCTCAAAGGGGAGAAGAAGGCAGGCTGTGACTCGTCCTTATCCCTTCGCTGTCACTGTCAGCAGTCCACTCAGAAAAGGGTAGGTCCCCGCCATACGGCCTCACGCCATCCTGTACCCTCCCCGTAACATTTATCATAACTGTTAACTGATTAGCCATCAACTCTGTGACTATGGACTCTCTTAATCACACTGATTCCCCAGCACCTAGCACAACGCCTGGTACTCCCTGGATGCTCAATAAATTGAGGTTGAATTACTTACCTGCCCAAAGACAGTCTCCTCCCTAATACAGTCCTTTATAGGACAAAGAAACTGAGGTGCAGAGAGGTTATCGGACTTACCCAGGTCGTACATCTGGGAAGTAGAGAAGCTGGGACTTGAACTCAGATCTCTCAGTGCCCGTGGCATTGCTGTGCAGTGGGCTCCACCATCGCCTGAACTGACCACAAATTCACGCACCCCACTTGCCCTCCAGCCTTACTCTCAAGTAGCACCAACAAGAAAATCGCTCAGAACAAGACTTGCTTCCCATTTGTTAGGCCATTTCTGAGCGGGGACATGCTTCACAGGAAGACGTTTGCCCAAACTGCCCGGAAGCAGAGAGAGAGGCATGCGGTACAGACTTATATTCAAATTGCCCGATATGGGTTGGTCTGTTTCCTTATCTTACTAGTTTTGACAACCGTTTATTTAAAGGAGGTATGAATGACTCATAAAAAAGGATAAAATTATACATTATTTACCACAGATTACAGAATGTCTATAGTAAATATAGGGAAGGCAATTATACATGGTGTGTTTTTTTGGACATTAAAATGTACCCCATAGGCAATATCTCCTTCCAAGCTGGTGCCATCTAGTGATTAAACAGAAGGTTTACATGCTCCACACATCCATTCTTTCCAAGATATATATTTTAATCATATAATAAATTTAAGAATACTTGGCTAGGGCCAGCCCTGGTAGCCTAGCGATTAAGTTTAGCGCGCTACACTTCAGCGGCCCAGGTTTGGTTCCCAGGCGCAGACCTACACCACTCATCTGTCAGTGGCCACACTGTGGCGGTGACTCACATACAAAAAGAGGAAGATCAGTAACAGATGTTAGCTCAGGGCGAATCTTCCTCAGGGGAAAAAATATACTTGACTAGTTTCAAAAAAAGCTTTATGTCTAAGAAATATTCTTGATGGGCTCAAAGACCGTAAATACAAATTTTAATTATAACAGGGAAAATTGGTCACCCTGGTCTGAGTCCTGCCTCTGCCATTGAGTAGTTGGTTGGGTGACTTTGGGCAAGTCATTTATCCTGTTTCTTCATCTACTTACCCCCAAGGGTGTGAAGTAAATGAGATGCTACATTATAAGCTGCTTAGAACATAGTAAATGTTCAGAAAACGTCAATGTGTCTTTCTCCCCCTATTGTCTAACTCCTCCCCTCCCCACAAAAAATCATAAGGCTGTGGGAAATCGAAATCCCTTTCCAGCTTTAGGGCCCTTTCATTCATACCATTTGCAACAGGCCAGGACAAGGTCCAGGTTATGATGAGACCTTTCGATCAGTTACTAAAACTCCACCTCTGGTTCCTGGGTTGTCTAGGGAGGGGCGTTCCTGTCGGCCGGAATGTAGAGAAACATGGAGACTTGTGCATACACCGCTGGCGGGAAGGTAAAGGAAACAACTGTTTGGAGAATAATTTGGCCCATCTAGTGTGATCCAGCACACATAGCTACAGGTATCAAGTATGCAAGGAAACAACCTAAATGTTCAGCAGTAGGTGAGTAGATAAATAAATAAACATGGCTCCATCTCAAAACTGTAATGTCGGGTGAAAAAGCCAAGAGGTGAGATGATCAGTTCAGTATGGTGACCTGTGTACAATTTTAAAAAACAGTACTGTATTTGTTTACTGAAACTTATTTGTAGTATAAGAATAACAACACAGACTTTTAGAGTGCATTCCAAACCTAAGAGAAGATGGCCTTCCAGGGATGGAGCGGGGATGGGAGATAAGATTTCAACCTTTACTCTAATTTTATTTCTTTTATTAAAAAAATCTGAAGCAAAAAAGGATGTCAATGCTTGCTCATTCTGGAGAATGAGAACACTAATGTGTTATAGTTTCCACTTTTCAATTTTTTTCCAGGTTATAGAAAATGCACACATTCAGCTTTAACAGACAGTGCCAGTTTTCCGAAGTGGTGCTACCAACTTACACTCCCACCAGCATTTGAGGGTTCCTCCACAGCCTCACCAACTCCTGATATTGTTAGTTGTCTTGCTCTACTTTTCAAATTTTAAAATAAAAAAATGTTCCCTACTGCATACGGGTCCTAGAGCCACCACGACAGACTTGCCTAAAAAATAAAATATTTGTCCTAATGACAAAGGAGGCTGCACAGGCCACTAAAATCTCTCTCTGAAGGGAAACGTGGTAGCAAGCTTCACTTCCAAAATAGTTGGGTGATACAACTCTATCTGTAACCTCAGTCCAAATTACTGGCCAGAACGTGTACTGACTGAGAGGCAGTGGGACTTCATCTGGGCCTTTTAGAGCCGGCAGCAGAGCCTCCTGTGGGCTCTTGGCAGCTGCCTGCCTGTTCCAGTGCTCCCTGCTGTAGAGAAATCTAACTCTGTAGATGTTAGAAAGTGAGAGTGAGATCATGAAATACTCACATCAAGATTCCTCAAAATAAGCTCCCAAAGACCATTTAAAATGTGATTCAATATAGTGTCCAAAACCCTGGGAGCACAGAGCTTAACCCAGAGCGGCTGGGCGGTGGTGGAGACCTCTCTATACCTCAGTTCCCCCGGGTGTGAGAGGGCCTTACATGGAACCCTTCTCACAGGGATGGTGGGAGATACGCGTACGCAAGAGCCTGAAAGAGAGACTCGCACACGGTGGGCACTCAAAGAACGTCAGCTACGACGAAGAGACAGACGACGACAGGCTTCTTGTCAGGCAGGAATTTGAAGAAAGGCTGCCACATGCACACTGATACTGGAAAAGTGATGGGAAAATTAGCTTTTGGGGTCAAAGAAAAGAACGGGACTACTAGCCTTGGATGGAAATCCACATCAAGAACGTGAAGATGTTTATCTTTGTCTGTGAAGGACTTGTCTTTGAAAGATAAAGGAAAGAGTTTTAAATTTCAGCCTAACCAGACAAAAAATAAGACTGGACACGTTAAGAAAATAAGCGCCAAAACAAAAGCCATTAAAGGCAGAAGAGAGAAAAGAAAATCCACATTAATGCACTCCACACGATTGACTATAAGCTAATGTCAAGGTGCAGAAGAAATTCCGGAATGTGACAAACACCTGATTTCTGTGCGGCACGGCGTACACAGCACCATCGAGGCCTCCCTCTTCTTTGTGAACACTGCCATCCCTCGACTCCTTGTAGCTGGATGACAAACGTGTGTCCGTGTCCTCTTCCTCCCCATAGCTCAGCATTTCAAAGGATGGCAAAGAAGTTCTTCTTCCCGTCTCACTCTGCCACTTTGGTCTGTATTAGAACATTAAAGAGCAAAATAAATAAACAAGCCACTTAACACTTCACATTGGTATATATCCATGCATTACATGCACTGCCTCCACGCCCCCACCACAGAAGTATTATAACTGCACTACAAAATATCTAGAAGCTAAAGAATCAAATCATCCACTATCCCATCTCTTTGTCCACTCCTAGCACTTTTTTCTAGTTTGCCTAGGTTTTTATAGTTATTATCACTGTGTATATATACAATTTGCCTTGTTATTAACAAGTTTCTAAAGGCAACAGTTTAAAAGGTAAGAATCAAGTAGATATACCAGTTTAGTCAGTCATTTCTCTCACTTAGTTTTTTCCCCCCAGTTATAAATAACTATACATATCCCTTCACTGATATAAATAACTCTGTAATGAACATCTATGTGCAGACCATCTCTTCTGTATTTAGGACTAGTCCAATGAAACAACCAACCAGACGGTAAACTGCAGAGTCAACAAGAATGAACACGTGGTGGGTCTACATGTCTCATTTCACAAATCATTTCCCCAACCTGTGACCACACTGGTAATTAATTTTCTAAAACCTCCCAAAAGAATTTAAATCTCACTTATAAATTTGCATTTCTTACTGAGACTGAATATTTTTCCATATATTTGTGTATGAGTCATAACTCCTCTATAGTAACTTGTCCTTTGTCCATTTATGTACTTTGCTTCTCGTATATCCATTCCAATTTGAAACGAACTTTTTCTACTAAAATTAAAACTCTGACTTTGTATTGACTACACATATTTTTCCTATTCTATTAATTTTATTTTGGCGATGTACATTTTTTTAACATACAGATGATTAAAAAAAATTTTTTTTTACCTTCTGAATTCTTAGGTTAGAAGTAAATAGCCACCATCTCCCTCGAGAGTTCTTTAATAATAAGAGTTCTTTAATAAGAGTTCTTTAATAAGTCCAGTCTTATTAAAGACTGGATATAGGATGTGATGGTATTATTTACGTCTATATACATATTAATCCTTTCATTCAATAGGAATTTACTTTTTTATATGAATTAGGGAAGGCTCAAAGCTGATTTTTTCCTACTATTGCTAGTCAATACCCTGGTGAATCCTTTCCTTCCCCTTTGATTGTGGGGCTGCTTTTAATAGATTCAATATGCTTGCAAACACTAGGTTCACCTTAGGGCATTCACGGGTACTATCCCTGAACCAGTCCTGCTCTAATTTAACTACTTCAACTCTATGTTTTTTCAAATATGATGGGGCTAATGCAGCCTTCCTCCTCAGTCAATATTCTTCCTTTCCAGATTTCCTCTGATGGTCCTATCTGCCTATTCTTTCCAATGAATTTTAGAATCATTTCCTCATCTTTAGTTCTTATTTACCCAAGTATAAATTCTTAACAGGAGAAAAACAGGCTATATTCAAACATCTCAAAATGGAGTCAAGATTTAAACGTAAAAACCAAAAATATAAACATGTCCTAGAAGGAAATACGTGAGCATTTATATAATGCTATAGAAGGGAAAGTCTTTCTAAATTTGACAATAATAACAGAAACTAGAAAGAAAAGACTGGTAAATTTTACTACATAAAAAACACAGAGTATTTGCTATGTCAAAAACACCCTGAATAAACACGACAGTCACAAGACAAATCCGGTCACGTACCCACCCACCCCCGCCCCACGAGCCCTAAAGCCTTCAGTGTCATCCTGCTGCTCCCAGGGGAGATACCAAACCTCGGAGCAGGCATCAGCAGCCTGGCCCCTGCCCACTCCTCCAGCCCATCTCGAATGACTCACCGCTTCACTCAAGAGCCCCAGCCATAAACATCTCTTCAGTTGCTCACATGCATCATGTTCCCTCTTCTCTGTCTAGAAGGCTCATCCTGGCCCCACACTGACCATCCCCCAACCCGTGAGCTGCTTCCAGATGATTCCTGTACATCCCTCAGCTCTCCTCTCAACGTTCTCTTCCTCAGGAGGAAACCTTCCTGACCCCCCAGCCTGATGTCAGCTCTAATCCAGCTCAAGCAATATAGCGTAGATGCCAACGCAGGTCAAGTCAGTGTGAATGCTCAGGGGGGAGACGCACGAGAAGTGGTGGGCGACAACTCTCACATCGAGGCTGTGGCACAGAGGATCCTACTGAGGGCTGACGGTGGCACTGAACCCACTGGCTCTGTGCTACCAGGAAAACCACCAGTGCTTTTACAAGTTAGTTAACGAGATCTACTCTAGAGAAAATTGTGAGACAACTTAAGAGCAGTTAATGTCCAGGACAGTGTTCCCTGACATTGGTGATGAAAACCTGAGTACTGAGCTCTAGCCATGACCAAGCGCACACGTGCGCTGCTCCTCCTCTGCCCTGAGGAGCAGCAGAGCCAGCGATATGGTCCTTACTGGAGCCGCAGGTGTGAGGTGGTGGCATAGGGCTCGATGACATCGTCCTTTTCAACGGAGGCTGTGTCGCTCTCGGACCGGGATCTCCGGCGAGGCTGAGGAATGGCAATGGTCCGGCCGGTCAGTGTCGTTGCCAGAATGGCTGCAGCCAGAGCAGATCTACGGACAAAACATCCCAGTGAGCCAGTGAGCTGAAGGCTGAACGACAGGATACACGACTTAATCAAGGGTTAGCTTCACTTCCACGGGGTTTACCGCATATGTACTGACTCTGCGCCATCAGACAACCTCACTCATTCTCACGTCAACTGCATGAACAGATATTATTGTCATCTCCATTCTTCATAGAAATTAAATGACTGTCCAAGATTTCCCAGCTAACAGGAGATGGAACTGGTCTCTAATCCAGGCAGTCTGTATTCAAGTAGCTTTCCTATGAAAATGAAAGATCAGAGGGGCCGCCCGGTGGCGCAGCGGTTGAGTCCGCGCTTGGCAGCCCCGGGTTCGCGGGTTTGGATCCCGGGCGCCCACCGATGCACCGCTTGTCAGCCACACTGTGGCGGCGTCCCATATAAAGTGGAGGAAGATGGGCACGGATGTTAGCCCAGGGCCGGTCTTCCTCACACACAAAAAAAGAAACAGAATGAAAAAAAGGAGATACAAAAGATTTTAAAAGGCATTTTAAAATCTCGTAAATTATTCAAAACTATAATATAGGAAAGACAGAGTAACAGATTTACCCTCCCACCTGAAAAAGAGAAATGAAACAACAGACTTAGAACTGTCTCAGGCAGTGGCCTGAGAGAAAGTCCAGGTCACGGCACAGGGAGGAGGAACTGAGGCAGAGCCAGGCAGACCCCTGCGAGTTGTGGAGATGGAGCTGAGAGTCTGGGAACACCAAGGTGGATAGAATTTGCCGGACAGAGTACCAGAAAGGAGAGAGCTGAACAGAGGGAACTCCAGAAATCTGCAGAAGGCCGCCCTGAGTGTTCAGCAAAATGCTCCTCCATGAGTGAGGGTGAGGCAACTGCCCCAGGCCAGGGGAAGAACCATTGACAAGGGTTAGAGGGACAGTGCCAGGTGCTTACATGTGGCTGGGGACAGTGCCTGGTCCCAGAGAAGGACGGGAAGAAATTATAATTCATGGGATGTTGGGTACAGTACCCAGAAAGGTCTTGCCTCAGTAGTGGGGAATAATTACCCCATATTGAGCACTACTTCAGACCTAACAAGTCATAAAAGCAAGACCCAAAATATCAAACCAGTTCCAAGTCACTTAACTGCATCCCAGAACAAAATTCAAGGAGACTCACAGGAATACAAAAACACCCAGCATTCAACAAGGCAAAACTCACAAGAGTGTCTATTACACAATCAAAGATAACCAGGCATGCAAAGAGACAGAAAAACCTGACCCACATTGAAGAGAATAAGCAATCAAAACCCACTCAGAACTGAACACATATGTTAGAATTAGCAGAGAAAAACATTAAGACAGTTATTATAACTGCATTCCATTATGTTCAAAAAGCTAAATAGAGACAAGGAGGATTATATAAAAGACTTGAACTTCAGGAGATGAAAATTACACTGGAAGGTATTAACAGATTACACATTGCAGAGGAAAAGATTGGTGAAACTGAAGGCAAAACAACAGAAAGCAACCAAAACGAAACACAGGGAAGAAAAAAACTATTTTAAAAAAAAGAGCATGGTGAGGGGCCGGCCCAGCGGTGTAGCGGTTAAGTTCGCGTGCTCCGCTTAGGTGACCCGGGGTTTGCGGGTTCGGATCCCAAGCGCAGACCTATGCACCACTCATCAAGCCATGCTGTGGTGGTGTCCCACATAGAAAATAGAGGAAGATTGGCAACAGATGTCAGCTCAGGGCCAATCTTCTTCACAAAAAAAAAAAAGAGCATAGTGAGATATGAGATTTAAAAAATGCCAGTTTTATGTTTTAAGCCACTAAGTTTTGGTGTAATTTGTTACACAGCAATAGATAACTAATACAATAGCCTTTCATCAAACAGTGCTGGAACAATTGGGATATCCATATGCAAAAAAATGAACTTGAATTTGTACCTCCCACAGCATACACAAAAATTAACCCAAAATGGATCATAGACCTAAATGTAAATCCTAAAACTATAAAACTTGCAGAAGAAAATATAGGAGAAAATCTGTGTGATCTTGGGTTAGGCAAAGATTTCATAGCTATGATACTGAAATCATGACCTGTAAAAGAAAAAATGGATAAGATGAACTTCATAAAAATTAAGAATTTCTGCTCTTTGAAAGACACTATTAACAAAATGAAAAGATAAGCCACATATGGGGAGAAAATATTTGCAAATCACATATTTAATAAATGACTTGCACCCAGAATATATAAAGAATACTCAAAACACAATAACAGGAACACAAACAACATAATTACTAAAAATGGTCAAAAGATTTGAACAGACACTTCACCAAAGAAGATAACAGACGGCAAATAAGCACATGAAAAGATGCTCAACACCATTAATTATTAGAGAAATGCAAAATAAAACCACAATGAGATACCATTATTAGAATATCCAAAATTTTTAAAATTGGCCAAGACAATCCTTCCTGCTCTTCCTTTCCAACCTGGGCCTGGCAGAATGGGTCCCCCAAAGAAGCATGGTGAGAAGGGGCCATTCTGCCACCAATGAAGTGGCAACCAGAGAGTACCCCACCAGCATTGGTGGCCAGTGCAGGTGTCTGCTTCCTGCATTGGGTAAGTGCAACCATGGAGTGAGCATCAAGAAATATGCTCCTTGGGCTCTCAAAGGATCCAGAAATTTGTGAGGAAGGAGTTGGGAACTTCAGATGTTGTGCACGGACTCCAGTCTCAACAAAGCTGTCTGGGTCAAAGGAGTAAGGAATGTCCCATACCGTATCAGTGTACGGTTGTCCAGAAAGCATAATGAAGATGAAGATTCACCAAACAAGCTCTATACATTGTTACCCATACACCTGTCACCACTTTCAAAAACCTACAGTTAATATGAATGAGAAACAATGTCAAATACAGTCATGCGTCACTTAACAACGGGGATACACTCTAAGAAACACATCGTTAGGCAATTTTGTCATTGTGAGAACCTCACAGAGTGTACCTATACAAACCTAGATGATGTAGCCTACTACACACTTAGGCTATATGGTACTAATCTTACGGGACCACCATCGTATATGCGGTCCATTATTGAACAAAACATTGTTGTGTAGTGCATGACTGTAAAAATTTAAAACCACACACACACACAACACACACAAGACTGACCAAACCAAGTGTTGGTGAGGATGTGAAGCAACTATAAATCATACACTGCTGGTGGGGACACAGATGGAATAATAACCTTAGAAAATAGTTGGGCAGTTTCTTAATTAGTTAAATATACACCTAGTATATAACCTACCTATCCCACTCCTAGATATTTACCCAAGAGAAATGAAAGCATATGTCCAAACAAAAATTTGTGCACAAATGTTCACAGCAGCTTTATTTCTAAAACAAATAAAAACTGGAAACAACCCAAATATCCATCTACCGGTGAATGGATAAACAAACTGTGGCATATTCATATAATGGAATACTTCTCAGCAATAAAAAGGGTGAATTATTGATTTTCATAACAAAATGGATGAATCTCAAAGCAAGTATGCTGAGTAAAAGAAGCCAGCATAATTATTTTGTGTAATTCCATTTATAGAAAATTCTAGAAAATGCAGATTAATCTACAGTGACAGAAAGCAGATCAGTGGTTGCTTGGGAATGGAGGTGAAGGTGGGCTGGGCAGGGGAGTGAGAGGTGGGAGAGGGGGCAGGAGGCAGGAATTACAAAGGGACAGGAGGAAATGTTAGGGGATGATGGATATATTTTTTACCTTGATTGTGGTGATAGTTTCATGGGTGTAAACACATGTCAAAATACTATGCATTTTAATATGTACAGTTTATGTTATGTCCATTATACCTCAATAAAACCGTTTTAATAAAGATAAAAGGCTGCCGAAAGCAAAAAAAGTAACAATATATTGTGGAGTTGATAACACATAGAATTAAAATATATGACAATAGTAACACAAAGGATGGGAAGGAAGAAATAGAAGTAAATTGCTGTAAGATCCTCACTATTACACTGTACATGAAGTGGAATAATATCAAAGTTTAATTTGAATGTATTTTTTAGAAATAAAAAAATCTAGAAATACGCCAAATTGCCAAAGCCATGTTGATATTTTGGGCTTACAAAGATTACAAGCTAGAAGATATTTTTGTAAAGCACAGGAGACTACAGAGAGAGATTTTCTAATGAATGTACAGCCATGAAATGACACTTTTTTTGTTTTTCTGCTTTATAGTGGAACGTAAAGCTAATCCTCTCGCTATTACTGCTACTACATAAACACTTAAGGCCTAATGACACAACAAGAGTGTTGTTCACACAAACACTGATGAGCTGGAC
This sequence comes from Tapirus indicus, assembly GCA_031878705.1. Taxonomy (NCBI): domain Eukaryota; kingdom Metazoa; phylum Chordata; class Mammalia; order Perissodactyla; family Tapiridae; genus Tapirus; species Tapirus indicus. The sequence goes on from CM062926.1 coordinate 4,257,638, forward strand.
AGACCTACAAGTGCATCGCAGCGACACCACCACTCACCAGTGGTGAGATTTGGGCCAACGACTAACACTTGAGCTCAAAACAGAGCTGCCAACAGGGCCTCTCTCACTGGGTCAATAAGAGGATGAAATGAAATGGTGCTTCTGAAGCACCTACCGGGGTCCTTGGCGCATAGCAAACACTAATAAACAGCTACTTTTGTTATCAAGATCATCCTGAAGGAAAAAAACAAACACTAAAAATATTTCAAAGTGTTTTTCATCAGGAGGCATACAATATTCTAGTTTCTGAGAAAACTAAGACAAAGGTACCACCCTTGAAATGAAGTTAGTTCTCATTGTTAATAGTCAAGCCATGTATCCGTGTATTTTCTGGATAAAAAATAGCCTAGAATTCTCCTGTGTCTAAAGCCTTGGAGGGCACAGGCAGGGGTCTCAGGCATAACAGAGTCAGCTTGCTGGGGTGTCAGGAGCACTACAGGGTGGGGGAGTCCCGGGCCCCGGCAAGTGAACGCACACCTCCTTCCGTCCCACAAAACAAGTCTTTTTGAAAGGCAGGCTTGTGTTCAAAAAAAAATTATGTGCACAAATTCCTCTTACCATACTATCAACCTAAATACTCAGGCTTTAATGCTTCATGCTTTTGTGCTTTTCAGAAACACTAACAACATTCAATCACAGAATGTGAGGACTCCACACACCTGAAAGGGATGACCACATCCCACAGAGAAACCACAGTAAGCGCTTCGTTATGGAACCACCATAAATATCTCAAAGGACATGACTCTCATTGCCCTACTTGTGAGTTTCTTACCAGTTTGGACAGTTCCAGGCCCCAGCACTTGGCAGCTGAGCAAAGGGCGGCCTCAACGCCTGCTCAGCGGAGACTCACCTTGGTCTCTCTGGAGAAGGGCTGGGGCTGCGGGGAGGAGGGGTGCGGGGCACGGCTGGCTTCGGTGCGATGCTGGCTGCAGGGAGAAGGCCATGGACGATGTGTTTCTGCACAGATGAAACCCAGCAGAGGTCATGAGTGTACGGTCCTGCCACCACCCCTCCCTGGGCCTGGGAGCGGACACCTGCACTGGCCACCCAGGGATCTAGCCCCCCCAGGAGGACCCCCTGCCATCCTCAATTCCCATCTGGCCAGGCAAGCAGGGAGCGCCATGACAGCTGCCCATTGTGGGGGCTCTCTCATCCTTCCCTCCTCAGAGGGGCTCCCCTGACCACCCCCAGAGCCACCCTCTAGCACCTCCACTTGTCTCACAGCACTGCCCCACGAGTCCTGCACTTGCCACCCCTGCAGGATGGAAGATTCCTGAGAGCAGGCAACCTTCTCCGTCTTTATCAACCTGGGACTCTAGCACTTAGCACATTGCTGACACCTGGTAGGGGCTCAATCAAGATTCTAGGTAGTTTACCTCAAAGATGCAGAGTAACAAAAACTAACTTCTACACACAATGGAAGTCAGAGAACCCTGCCTTAGGCAACTGGGAGTCTCTCAGAGGTTTCTGAGTGTAGCCCAGTCTTCATTTTCTAGGCATTCATTCACACCTACTAGAGGCAAAACACCAAGACAGTGACGAAGAAACCCGTCTTCATCCTCGAGCTAACAGAGTACAGAGGAAAACACCCAAATACTTACTATGTAACACTTACTATGGAAAGTGCCAAGGGAGAGATCAAGACAAAGTTGCTGGGGAGGCCCAGGGAGGGAAGGGCTCCTTCAGGTCTGGGGGCCAACAAGGGGACCTCTAACGTCCCCTTGGAGAAAATCAGAGGCATTTAGACTGGGTCATCAAAGACGGCCACTGCTCTCACATTTGGGAATGTGATGGGAAAACATTCTAGGAAGAGGGAACAGCATGAACAAAGGAATGACATTCGTGGCAATGTTCCGGAAATAACGAGTACTCCAGTTTGCTAGAATACAAAGGCCTCTGCGAGGGAGAGGCTAGAGCAGGCTGGGGGTGAGAGTGAGGATTGTTTCCATTTGAGAGTTTTGATACCAGACTAAGGAAATCCTAGTGAGAAGCGCCCACTGAAACCAGCCCCTGGAAAGAGTCAGCAGGCAGTGGTAGGACATGGTACAGGGAAGAAAGGGAGGCACAACCCAGGGGAAGAGCCAGGGCTCTGGGCTTCTTTCAGGAGTGAGGGATGGGCAGACCTTCCAAATGTCTCCTGCAGCCCCCATCCAGTTCCACTTGCATGGCCAACTCCAAGAGCAGGCGTTCCAGAGCAGTCTCTGCTGTATCCCTCTATTCTCTGTTTATCTTTCTGGGTAGGACCTACCATGCTGCACGTGTGAAGCAATTTGACAGTTTAATGCCTGCCTCCTCCCCTATTCCCCACTGCCTGGGAGATGCTCAACCACAAGAAAGGTTTTCTTCGCCTTTGAATCTCTAGGGGCTGGCATCCAGTAGATCCTCCAAAAAGGCATCTTGAGTTTTGTTTTTTTGAAAGAGTGAATCCTCCACAGTACGCTGAACATTTCTCATTTGTACCACTATAATCATTTCCTAACTGTGGTCCTCCCGCCTCATTCTCTAAGACACAGGATGAACCTATCTCAACCCAGCATGAACACCCTCATGGGCAGCCCCTCTCTCTTGATGACAGGTAAATGGTCTAGCATGGCAGAGAAGGCTGCTACCAGTTGGTTCCCACCAATGGACCCAGATTCATTTCTTTCCACCCCTCCTCATCCCTACACACACCCTCTATGCTTTAGCACTCATAATTGCCTTCCTCTTCAGGTCTTTGTATATGTGTTTTCACTACCTGGAATTCTCTTTACTCCCTGTCAAGGCCCAGGTCAACTCTCGAGGTTGACTTTGCTGCCCCTTTCCTGGTACACACCTCTACGGCAGTTCTTGCCTTACCATTTTGTGCTGAATTACTAATGGGTTTGTCTGTCTTTTAGACAGTGTGCTACAGGCTGTCAAGCAATTGCGGGTATCCAGCACACAGAAGGATCTCAATAATGCAATAAAAAAATCAACAGACATGCTGAGCTTAGCAAAACTGCAATGCAAAAATATGCTTCAACTACGTCTTCATTGCTTTTCAATATCCACCTGTCTAAAATGACTGCAGCAGGTGGAAGGGCTGAGAATAGGAAGTCAAGTCAGACATGCTTTCTAACCTCGATTTCAAACAGAATTCAGGAGTGCTCTTATCACAATGCTTCCTCTGCACTTAAAGTATTACGTTAATGGAGAACTGAATGTAAGTAGGTTTGCATTTTCACCAGGCAAGTACGGAACAGGGAGAGAGGAGCGAGGGAGTTGAGGGTGTATGTGGGGAGTGGTTACAATGATGGACCGGGGAATTAGAAATCAGGGCTGGAAATGAGGACACTGGTGAGATCAATAGATTGGAGGTGGGGAGTGTCAACGGATTGTTGGAGTCAGGTGGGTAGAATCAATGGCACTTGCTGACGGGGTGTATGTGGTGGATGGCGGAGGCAGGAATCAAGAATGACTTCCCACTGGGGGATTGGGAAGCAGTGGAGCCTGGGACTGAGCAGTGCAGCAGGTCTGTGCCAGGAAGGAGTGAACTTCCCGACACTGGAGCGAAAGTTGCAGGGGAGACAGGGTGATTCCTGTCCGACCCTGGGATAGAGGATTCTTTAGAACACGAAAAATCAGGGCTCCTCGAACGGAAAACCATTTCTTGCCTCAATCTCAGCCACATCCTAACCCGTCTCCTTTTAACTCCTGGCCCCCGGGCCGAGTAGGCCGGGCGAGGGTGTACTTACAAAGTGGCTCTTGCGGCCTCTCCGGAATCCCACGAGCATCCTTGCTTCGGAGGGTGACCAGCCCAGGGCTGGACCGACGAGCAGCTCTCGGAAGCGACGACCACTCCCTAAACCCTGTCCCGCTCCAGCTGGCCTAGCCCCAGACGCCTTTTCTACCAAACGGACTTCGCAACAACCATGTCTGCCATTGGCTCTGCTTTCCCCTCGGCCAATCAGAGCCAAGGTTACTTCATACCCGTCGCTCTTGGCAACCAGCGGGTCCCATTCAAATCCTCTCCAGGGCGGAAGCAGTGTGCGCCATCCGTTCTCTGATTGGCCAGATCAGATGTCGATCTCTGACCCCATAGCCTATCCGGCGCCGCGGGCGGCGGAGGGCGGGCAAGATGAAGGCCCAGGCCTGCGCACCGGAGGGGACCGGAAGTGGCATACCGCAGGCGATGTCTCCGGAGACCCTAACCTGGGGCCGCGGTTGGCCCCCTGCCGGCTCAGCCCCGCCCTGGACTGGATTGAGGAGAGACAGCGCGGACCGAGCCGGGGTGTCAGGGGCCAGGCAGGTGACGGAAGTAAGGGACGCGGCTGCCAGGACGGGGATCTCCTGCTTCTTATACTTTGGCAGATAACTCGGTCTTTTCAAGAACGCTCTGCAGACGGGCTCCTGCCGGAGAGGCCCCGGCTTGGAGTGGACCGTGGGACCGTGTGCAGGAAAGCCTGCTCATGTGCCGTCTTGCATTCCCCTCATTAGATCGAGGCCGTCGATGGAAGGGAACCCTCCTGATGGCACAGGCCCCTTGCATGTGCCTTTTGGGCACATCGTGGCCAATGAGAAGTGGCGCGGGTCGCAGCTGGCGCAGGGGATGCAAGGTCGGTGGGCTGCCCTCTGCATAAACCCTCTCTCTCCTCACCTCGCCTTTTAAAAACATTCTCTCCATTGTGTTCTTTTCATCCGAAGCTCACGGAACTCATTTTCTTGTCTGTATTTTAAGGGAAAATTAAACTCGTTTTTGAGGCTGGCCTGACACCGGTAGATTTTTACTTGTCTGGCAGATCCTGCATTCTTTATATCACCGAAGCTGATTTGGTGGCGGGAAACGGCTACAGAAAGAGGCTTGTTCGGGTTAGAAATGTAAGTACTGAATTAAAGAAACTGAAATTGAAAATTGACTTCTATCCCCCTTCGTCTATTCCTTGGAATAACATAAAACCATTGGCCATTCCATACGCTCTTGGAGTGATAGCTCTCTTAATCTTGAAAGTTTTGTTACAAAATTTGTCTTTTTTTTTTCTTTGAAGTCCAGTAATCTTCAAGGGATTGTGGTAGTTGAAAAGACGCCGATGAGTGAACAGTACTTCCCCGCCATACAGAAGTTTACTGTGCTGGATCTTGGGATGGTGTTGCTTCCAGTGGCCAGTCAGATGGAAGCGTCCTGCCTCATTATCCAGTTAGTAAGTACTGGTTCCTACTCCTCCGCAATAGCCCTGCCTTACAGACTCTCAACTGACCCTCACAGGTCCTTTACTCTAGCAGCTGTCTTTACTATAGATGCAATCCATCAAGCCAATCGATATCATTCCGTGTTGGTTTTTAAAACCTTTTTGAGGAATTGAGGTTCAGAAGCTGCCTCTGCAGCTAGCTGAATTTGCTGCCCGTTCTGGGCAAGTGTATAACAAAGTGAACAAGTTGGAGACCTGATTTTAAGACTCCCAGGCTGTGCTGACTCCATCATTCATTGTCCTGCACTTATGCTGATGAGAATGTCAGCTAGCAGCTGCTTTGCCTCATCCCGGCATATCATTTAAAAGCATCAGCACTTCTGTGTGCAAGTTTATGTTTTGTTTTGTTTTTAAAACCTGGTTCTCCATTGTCCTCACTGATAATTCAACTTGGCTGTACATTAGAATTTCCTGGGGAACGTTTAAAAATAGTGATACATGAGCCTTACCTCAGACCAGTTAAAAATCAGAACGTGGGGGTAGGGCTTGAGCATCAGTTTTTGTTGTTGTGTTGTTTTTAAATCTCCCTCTGATGTGTAACCGGGGTTGAGAACCAAATTGAAATGCAGGCAGCTGTGTGTGGCTCACAGATCCCTCTCCATCGCTCTCAATCACATCCCTTGCTTCCCTTGATATAATGCTATTGTCTGCCTTGCTATAGCCACCACTAACTGAAGACTGGGTTTCTCCTTTGATAGGCAAGCTTCCTCCAGGTCCTGTATCAGGCAGGTCCAGTTTAGGTAGAGCCATCATTTAATCCCATTCAACTGAAACGTTTCTTAGTGGACCATAGGCACATGGTTGAATTCCTCAGAGTATGTTTTCGTTGGTTTTATCCTAAGCATTCTGAAATCTCAAGTTTTTGTAAACTAATTTTTATCTCTTCTGTGTAGTCATATGGTTCATCTTTCAATAATTTTGATGATGTCTGAAAAGTTATATTCATGGTATATGAATATAATTCATATGAGTATAATTCATGTAATGTTTGTAGTCAAGTTGAACCAAATGGAAAAACTAAAACTAAATTGCCACAAAATTTAAGAAAACTGCCAGTCCTCTAGAGGGCGCTCACATGCTTTTTCTTTAATTTTGGTTCAGGTTCAAGAGCAAACCAAAGAGCCCAGTAAGAACCCTTTTCTCAGGAAGAAACGGCCTCTGATCTCTGAGCTGTCCCTCCTTCGAACTGTGCAACAGATCCCAGGAGTTGGGAAAGTGAAAGCTCCCCTTCTGCTTCAGAAGTTCCCAAGTATCCAGCAACTGAGTAATGCTTCCATCGAAGACCTGGGGTCGGTGGTTGGACAGGCGGTGGCACAGCACATTCATGCGTTCTTCACGCGGTCCAGGTGACGGCCCCTCACAGCATCTACTGTTCTCTCCTTTAGACCACAAACTACAGGATCTTGTTTTTTCATGTTAAAAGACCAAGAAAGAAGATTTCCTCTCACAGCAACTAGTGACAGAGGAGGCGAGGCCTCAAGGGAAGCTGCCAGTTGTCCTGCCGTGCTCTCTGGGTTCAGGCATTTAAGTGGGTGGGCCCCAGATGGCACTGCCCTCATTCTGCTGGCATGGAGAGAGCCGGCGGGGATCTTCCTAAGAGAGTCAGTTTAAGTAGGAACTCTCAGATTCAGCAAAAAGCCCGCATGGGCAGATTTTAATGTTTGACCTTGACCTGCATCTATCATGGAAAGGTCTTATCAGGTTTCAGGAGGTGGATGTGACCGTCTAAAGGAAACAAACCGACAATGAAGCACTGTGTACCATAAGCCCCTTGTTCCTGGTGGCAGAGCCGCTGTTCTTCAGGTCTGGTCTTAATATACCTGTGCCTTGAGGGCTGCTGCCAGTGTAAATAAACAGTTATACTGCCTTTTTTCTTCCTGCCTTTCTCCCTCCCTCCCTCCTTTCCTGGAGGCTGCACAGCTTGTTTATAATCAACTGGGTATGTCTTCTGAACACAGAAGTTTGGAGTTGCCATTTAAAGATAAAAAGCCATGTGTGTGAGGGAGGAAAAGAATATGTTTGTAAATGTATAGCCCAACAGGGGGAAGATATACAGGAAAATGGCAGGGACAGCTGCATCCAGAGAGGAGACCGGGGGCTGGGGATCAAAAGGTACAACTGTCCGTTTGAAAAATATGTACAGTTAAAGATACTAAGATAACTTGAAAGCGCTTTAAGTCCTATTTTGTGAAATGTTAGTCATTTTTAAAAATCAAACACAGTAAAAACATTTTGTGCATTAGGGTAGGAACAATTTGAAAGAGGAGGAAATTAAAGTGAAATAAACGTAAACAACATTAACTCGGGCAAATGAATGTATTTATTTAAATATATATACAAAAAAATGGCCCTAAGAGCAGTGAATACACTTTCCCAAATGTGGTTACTTCCCTTTTGATATTGCACACTAGGAAATACTTAAGTTCTTATTAATTCTCAAAATTAGATTTCAATGCTCTATTTTTGTAGCTATGTAACTTGTACTTTGTCAACGGTGACTCTTATTAGAATCACGGTGTCATCCAACTTATAGCAAGAGAAATCACTTGGTAAGAATGTCATTTTAAAAAGTCTATAAATAGAGGTTTAAACTTGAATCACTTACATCTTTACCTTATAAAATGTTTTTAACCCACATTAAAGACTCTTAAAATATACAATTATGTACCTTCTACTTTAAGCAAAATGAAGAATGTTTTGAGTATCAAACAGTATATTATCTACCTTGTAGATAGCATCTTCATCTAACACTGCCACTGTGTTAGCAACTTTTAAATGACATGAAACTAGAGGAAAAGCTGCTTCCTAAATTGTTTTTTAATCTAGTAAGTCATGACAAATTTGGCACTAGACTTTATCTGGGAATAGCATTCATATTATGTAGAAATAATAGTAAAATCTTGTCATTTTAGGTTAATAAGTTCCCCTTAGGAAGCAGCTCTTTGAAACAGTTTTTAGTAACGCTAACTTAAATCTATCTTCCTTAGATTTGGGGTCATCTGACTTCTGAGTTAAGGAATGATCTATTACCCAAACCTGGAAACTATTACAAATATACGTAACCCCAATTTAACTCTGATAGTAACTAAAAGTCATAATTGTGGCTGTTAAAGATAGTCATATTTTCAACACTATTGTATTTACTTTATATAATAAATAACTTGCAGCAACATGGTGACACTCCCCGAATAAGTTTGTTTTCCACAATTCTAGAGGTTTCTTGTTACTTTCATTCCTAAAGACATATCAATAGTAAGTTGACGCTGTGAGAAAACGAGATTTGAGAAAGTTGAGAAATTTTCCATTATGACACTAATACGAAGGCCTCGTCGTCAGCACTGGAAATGTTTCGGGCCTGGACGATTTGCTTCCTCACATTAGTACAAAGAACTGTCGGAGTTGAGAAGGCTGAAAGGAGAGGGGAGCTTCTTCTTGGCTTGAGGCCTCACAACCCCAACCGACGGGAGGCACAAGGTGCTGGCTGACTTCTGTCTGTTCTTGTTGGTGCCCCAACTCAAAAAGGAAAGCTTTTTCGAGATTTTCTTGGTTTTATCAGTTTTATCATCATCATCTATGGCTAAGCAGATCATGGAGTAGGTTTTCTGCATTCCCACCGAGTATGTGGCACACTTATTATGCTACACATAGAAAAAGAAGAAAAAGGACGTCAGAAATTCCCAAGATATCTAATAAATGATTGCCAGGTCTGAGACTCGCATGCTGCAATTACATCATCCTCTTTAAAATTAAGTTGATATAATTCTGAAACTCGGGTGACCAACACTTATATAGATTAGGTTCTTAAAAACAAGGAGAATTTTTAAGGAATATACTCAGTAGTAGTAGTTTACGCTAGGGACCACCACTCACTTTTTAAGGTTCTTATTATTAATATTTAAGAAAGTAATACATACTCATGGTCAACAATATGAAAATACATGTAATGAACAGTAGGTGTCCCTCCCACCTTGGCTTCCGTAGGTCCTTCCCCTGAGGTAAGCGCTATTTCTGTTAACACTTTTAGAGAAAATGTTCACATACAGGTATTGATACATGGGTAAGTCCACGGCACCATTTGTCTTTCCTTAAAAGCAATACACTACCCACACTGTCTGCCCCCGCTTTCTTCACTTAATGTATCATGTCAATAGGTAGAGATCAACTCCATTCTCTTTATAGACAATATAGAATCCATGGTGAAGATACTATTAACTTTTTTCTCTATTTTTTAAACTGCTGAAATACACATAACATAAAATGTACCATTTTAACCATTTTTAAGTGCACAGTTAGTGGCATTAAGTATATTCACGCAACCATCACCACCATCCATTCCCAGAAGTTTTTCACCTTCCCCAAGTGACACTCTGTGCCTATTAAACACTACTACGAACTTTTAAAGGACTGAGTAGGACTCAAATAGGAAATCAGAAGAAACCTGCTTTCTAGACACTTCCCAGTCAGTGGGTTATCACCTGCTTCTAGGGTTCGCCTAACACGGAGACTGCTTTATTCACCGTTTATTGAACATCTACTAGGTTCCGGGCACTGAAATCCGGCCCTTTATATAAGTACCCGCACAAAAGACCTAAAGTGGTTGGGTACATCATAAGTGATGCAGCAATAAAGGAGGGTGTTCATTAGAGAATGTCCCTCGAGTTTGGCTCCTTTGGATGAAGGTATCAACTGCCCATGAATCCCACCATGCTCGACAGGGCACACACACGGTCATTAAAAACGAGAATAAAACGAACAGTCCTGGAGGTAGATTTGATGCCTGCAAACATTTTTCAACTTCAACCTGCTTGGAGTCCCTTATGCACCATCACGACCACTTCCTCACAAACATCCTCAATTCTCTTCTACGCTTCAACCAGCGAAACCCCACCCTCTGCCTCTCCCAGGCCCGCATCCAGACGTTTATGTTAGCGCCATGGAGGCGATTCTCAGCCACCACAGTGATAACTGACAGACGGATGGTATGGTTCCCCAACTGGGAAGTGAACCCGGGCCACTGGGGCAAAAGCACCAAATCTTAACCACTAAGACACCAGGGCTGGCGAACTGCACGTTACTGGAGGGTCTACACCAAGCCCACTGGCTTCCACCCTAACCCTGACCCCAAATCTCTACTGGGCACCCTGTTGCCAGGCACGGCTACATTTCCTTAGTAATTTCACTCCTTTTCTCCCAGATACCTTCTCTCAAGCCCCTCCCGCCCTCCTGATATCCTTGCCTTATACTTAATTGCATTTGTCCCCAAACAGAAGCACTCCTGTGTGCCTGGATCTCCCTCTCTCCTCCAGGCATCCCCTCCTTCCCGCACTCCTGTCTCCCAGACCTTTCCCACCAGCACACAAGCTTACTGTGCTCCCCTCCACACACACACATGCACACACACACACTCCGCCTTCTTTTCCCTATGTCCCCCCTCCCAGCTCCCACCCAATGTCTCTGCTCCCTTTCACAGTCTTTCCTTCTTCCCGTTCACTTTTCCTGTCCTCATCCAGCATGCTTCCCACCACCCATTACCCAGATTTTCCCAGGGCACCTCTCAGGAACTCTAAGAGCTTTATGGAGCACAGTTTGAAACCACTGCACTAGTCTACCTCTTACATTGTACCGATGAGGAAGCAGAGGCCCAGGGAGCGTAGTAACCTGCGGAAGGTCACCCAGCTTATTGACAGCAGACAGGGCCTGATTCCAGCTCTTTGATTCCAAGCCTGCGGTTCTTTCTACTCCACCAGCAGTTTTCAAAATGTGCTCCGTGGAGGACTGGGGAGCCCCACCGTAATCCAGAGAGAGTGGGGCAGCAGGTAACAATTCAGCCGGAGCAGTGGGCTGTATCGTTCTCATTATTTGCTTTTGTTTGAAGAAAAGGCTAGGCAGTTAAAAACAGTGCTCAGTGGTCATTATCTCAAGTCCTTGCTGGGTGAAAAGAATAACCACGTCGTGGTTATCATTATTATAACACCTAGTATGAAGTGGAATGTAGCCCTTGCTGGGCACTGTTCTCCCCATTTTCCTGAGGCTCTGAGCTATTCCCTGACACCCAAGGTCACATAACTGGTAGTAAAGCCAGGATTGAAATTCAGGCGGTCTGAGGATAGAATTCTTGCATTTAACATGACATCAGATCCTTCACTGGCCTCCTTCAAGGATATGATGGGATAGAGAGATTAGCCCTCTTTCCAGGGGCAGGCCCGCTCTGTAAGGCCACGCCTCCCCCGGCTGTGCCCTCTACCCCAGCTCTTCAGTCCAGAGTCTGGCTCTTTTCTTTATCCTCCTAGCGGATAAACTTCTTTTCTGTTTCTGGTTGGGACCTTAATCCAGCAATTCTATGGATTCTGCCCCTAAAAGTACCATTTCTTATGATCCCTTCTCCCAAGGTGTTCTGTGAGTCCCTTAACTTCTATAGCTTCTTTTTCAATTGAGATATAATTCACATACCATAAAATTCACCATTTTAATACAATCCAGTGGTTTTCAGTATGTTCACGGAGTCATGCAGCCACCACCACCACCTTATTTCAGAACATTTCCATCCTCCCCAAAAAAACCCCTGCACCCACCAGCAGTTACTCCCCACGCCCCGATGCCCCAGCCCCAGGCCCTGGCAACCACTAATCTACATTCTGTTTCTATGGATTTGCCTATTCTGAACATTTCTTATCAGTGGAATCTCACAGTCCATTCACTCTCCAGCCCTCTCTGAGTTCTGCTGCCATCTCTGCACCAAGTGTCCTTTTGTCCTGCTACCAAACAGAAGAGGCCTGGCTCCGTCTCCCTCATCCTCCACCTCTGAACTGTATTCAACACCACCCAGCACTCCCTCGGGCAGGGTTTTCTCCTCCTGACTTCAGAAGCTCCTTTCATCCTCTCTGAGCTCTCCTCCACAACTTCTTTTGTGCCCACTTCTCTCCCAACCGTCCTCCAGGCACTTGAGGCGTCTCAGGCTTCCGTCCTCCGCCCTCAGCCCCTCGCAGGAAATTTCGTTTAGTCTCTTACAGCTTTAAATATCATCTCTATGCTGAAGATTCTCAAATATTTATTTCTAGCTCTGACTTCTCCCTTGAACTGAAGATTTGAACACGCAACTGCCCACTTTACACTGACACACAGACGTCTGATGGCGTATGAAGCAAAGCACAACTCTGGATTTCTCGCTCCTCCATCTCCCTCACCCCCGCCCCCTGTGCCCTGTCACTATGAAAAATGATGCAGTTGTTCAAGCCAAAAACTGAGGCGTCACCTCTCTTTCCACTACCTTGTTTACACAAATCCTCTACACATCCCTGCCAGCTCTACCTCCAAAATATGTCTCAGGTGTAGCCACCTGTCTCCCCTCCACTGTCACCTCCCTTAGTGTAAGCTGCTAACGTCACTGGCCTGGACGACTGCCATAGCCAGCTCGCTCTGCTGCTACTCGGTCAGACCTCCTTCTAGAATAAACACCATACCACGTCACTCCCCTTTTAAAAGGTTCAGTGACTTCCAAGCTCCCACCACTGGCAGTGATGCCCTGCCTCCCTGCCACCTCACTTCCTGCCACTCTCTCCCTTGTTGCGAAGCTCCAGCCGAAAGGCCTTCTTTTCGTTCCTCTGGCAGGGGATGCTTGTTCCTGCCGCAGGGTCTCTGCACCTGTTGGCCCCCTGCCCCGCCCAGATGCTCCTCTGTACCTCTTGACATGTTCCTCCTGGTCACTCAAGTCTCATGCAGGCCCCGCCTGGAGGAGCCTCTCCCACCCCTCATTCTACCAGGTTACACGTCTTATTTTCTTGACATACTTATCAAAATCACAACCACTTATTTGCTTATTTAGGGCCAGCTTCGTGGGGGCAGGGGTCTTATCTGTCTAGTTCAAGCTGCAGCTCCAGCACCTAAGAAGGGCCTGGCACACAGCTGATGCTCAATCAATATTTGTTGAATGAATAAATGAATATTGTTATCGAGGGAAGTGTCTAAGGTACATTATTAAATGCGGCAAAGTGCGTTAAGAGTACGTCTGTAGCGATTCCTCCCACTTCGGGGAGGAAAGGATACCACTATGCTCATGAACTTGCACGGGCATCATACACGTCCCAAGATCTCCCAGGAACAGCAAAGGCGTCTCTGACATGTGAGAGGGTCTTCCACACGTCGTCTTAGGCCCTTCTGTACCAGCTGAGTATTTGTTTTACCATGATATGTATTACTTTTGTAATTAAAAAGGATTTAATCAGAAAAATAAACCAATTGGTTCTTTTATCTACAAGACTGCTCTTTGACCCAAGGTGAGCACATCCCAGCGATGACGAGCTTAGGAGTCGGGTTTGTGGCGTGGTACCAATGCAGGGGGAGGCACAGGGCCTGGTAAAGACCTCTGGGGCAGGACTCACACAGACCCCGCTCCATGTCTATTTCCTGCCGGGGGTGTCAGCGCTTACCACGGACGAGGCGGGGTCCAGGAGGCTCACGACCTTCATCTCAATGGCGTCCTCGCCAAGGCTCTTCAGCAGTTTCATAACCTCGCTCACCGTCAGCCACTTACAATCCACGTTTTGAATGGAAACAATATAATCCCCTTCCTTGGCTCCTGCCAGCTATAAAAGTGTGATTTAAACAAAGGTCAACGTTCTGTTCATTCAAATCCCTGAATCAGTTCCCAAGTTCATTAACAAAAAAGAGTTTGTATAGGTTTGTGTCAGGAAAGCAAAAATTAATCCTTTTCTCTTGGGGCATGGAGCATCCACGAGAGGCCTTTCACGTAAAGTCAGGCCTTTTACATAAAGGAACCCTAAATTCATTCACCCAGATGTATTTGTTTGGGCAGCTTTCTTTGTATTGTACTAGTCTGACTGCCTGCAAAGATGCCGGTGAGTTTTGCTCCCAGCCTAGAATGGTCCGCGCTTACCGTAGCAGAGCAGTAAGGGTCCAGGCAGTGGACTTGAACTGGCGAGTTCCCTCTCAAGGTGAACCCCAAGTCCCCTTCTTCTGCAGTGAACTGAACGCTTCGAGGAGGTGTCCATCTCTTGTTAGCCGAAAACACAGATAAAGGGCCCTTTGGAATAGAGCGTCATTAGGTGTAGGACCTGAAGGGTGACTCGGGCATTTGAAAACTAAAGGAAAGTTCTCATAGCAGGTTTCACCGGCGTTGCTCAGAGCCTAATGACACCATCTGGGATAATGTGTGCCACGGCACTCACTCAAGAACACTAACTACCCTTTCTCTAAAATACCAAATATATTTTAAATAAATATTATCCTTTCAGAATTATCTTAATTAAAATTATCTTATATAAAATCTCTAATTAAAAATCAAAGATATCTCAAAATAGCCTTTTACATACTTGCAACTTACAAAAGCTGTCCCCTGTCATTATGAAGTAAGCGTTCAACATACCAGCTTCTGGAAGAAGTCTGTTGCTGTCACCTTGGAGAACTGTGGCAGTATAATTTCAACCTCTTGCTCAGTTTTAGCTGGAAAAGAAGATTAAAAGTGAAAGCGTAAATGTTTCTGTAATTGAAAGTTGTCTTTGAAAACTCAGGTCTAAGTCTTCTTTCTGAAGGGAAGAAGAAGAAAACCTTTCTCCTGGTCACTTGCCCTTCCCCTTGGTTTAGATGAGTAGTAGAGAAGACGGACTACTGGTCAACCCCCTGGCCCACCGTGACCAGTACCTTCCATCTGGGTACCTCCTATGAGCCATACCTTGCTCTGAGGCTGGGACAGAGTGGTGACAATCAGACACATTCCCTACCTTCAAGGAGCCTATTTATAGTCTAGTGGACTTCCTTTGGCACTCATAAAACCCCACTGAGAAGTCATCTCCGTTCCAGGTGTCAGAAGCGCCATGTCTCTCAGCACAAAGTCCCGAGCAAGACGTGCTTCCCCTTTCCGTTATTAACGTGCGATGTGAGGATTTCACAGTGCGAAGCCAAGCTGTGTCCATCGACAGTGTAAATCTCCACCAGTACATTCATGGCAGGCTCAAGCCCACTCCCACCATGACGCTAGTCAGTTTCTATCAAACAACTCCAGAGCAGGCTAAGGATGTATGGACAAGAATATAGGAAGAAAATTGGGGGAAGAAGATGGGCGCCACACCAAGGTGAACACACCCCTCTAAGCCACAGGACTGCCCTGCGGCTTCTTACAAACCGCTTGACACAGCGCTGGGCTCGGACAGGCGGCTCATCCGCTACAACAGCAGCGCCACCACTCCCGACAGCCTCGCCAGGGGCTGTGCATCTCCCTCTCTCCCTCCATGGAGGTTATGTCTCTACCTCCTGGCCACAGAGCACCCGTGCAGACAAGGGGGCCAAGGAGGTGGCCAGTGTCTGTGAAGGAGAATCCCTGGGAGCCGTCCCTGCTTCCACCTACCAGCTTGGTCACCCGGGGCAAAGACTTTCATTTCCCCAAGTCTTTACTGCTTCATCTTTAAGACGAGGGCAATACTAGTGTTGGATGAGAGTTGAATGAGATTCTGTATACATATGGTGCTTACTGTTGCGCCTGGCAGACCGCAGTGCTCACTAGATATTAGCCAAGGTGACTACAGACGAGCCCAGGCTTCTAGCTTGAGCAGGGCACCTCCTCTAACAAGCTGGTCCCTGAAAATTGGGGTGGAACTCCAGAGACCGGGGACAGAGGTATAGAAAGTAGGGTGGGAGGGAGTATAGACAAAGAGGGTTCCCTCGATTGGGCCACTTTCCAGCCCCTTCCCCTAACTCCTGGAAACACCCATTCATTCCTCACTGTAAAGTCACCTCTCAAGGAGGTGCCCTACCCCCACCCTCCTGGGGAGAACTGACCGCCACCTCCCCAAGGGCAGCAACCACTGTCCAGTTCACCTCCATATTCCTGAACCCAGGACAGTGCTGAACACCCTGGAGATACTTAGAAAGTGCTGGTGGTGCACAGTCTCACTTATATGTGGCATCTAAAACAGTCAAACTCATAGAAGCAGAGAGAATGGTGGTTGCCACCGGTGGGGGGAGGAGGAAATGAGGAGATGTTGCTCAAAGGGTACAAAGTTTCAGTTACTGAGATGAGTAAGTTCTAGAGACCTAACATGCAGTATGGTGACTATAGTCAACAATAGTACATTGTATACTTGAAATTTGCTAGGAGGGTAGATCTTAAGTGTTCTCACCACACACAACACACAATGAACTAGATTTTGAGGAATTTTCACGGCCAAAGTAAAAGTTTTCCCTGCATCCCCTGATCCATTGTATCAGTGAAAAAGTTACATCTTGTTTCATAATAAAAATAATTTTTGTCCTAAAAAAAAATATTGGTGCTGATGAATGATGGAGAAAACAGGGGAAAGAGCAAGCCTAGGAGAGGCAATAAGGATGCACTTGGTTTTCAAACCACGGGGCCAGAGGTAAAAGACCGACAGCAAAATGTGGTTTCCCAGGAGGCAGATGGAATGGGGGTGGGTGTGGTGCCTAGCAAAAATATCAATGTGAGAGGCAGTTTCAGAGCTCCCCTGACTAGAGGTGATGGCTGGAACCCCAAAGGAGGTCGTGAGACTTTAATGAGAGGAATCCAGAGGAAGCAAACCAGGGAGAGTAGACCCTCGAGAATGTCAGGAGGGGTGGGTGGGCTTGGGCAAGAAGAGCGGTCAGCAAAGGGGGTGGAGAAGGAGATGGGAGTAGAACCAGGGTGGCAGGGCACCCCGACACCGAGGGAGGAGCGTCAAGGGGCAGGAGGGGAGTCGGATGCCGCAAAGGGGTTGATGAGGACGAAGGCCATGAAGAAGCCCCTGGATTTGGGAAAGAGGAGATGAGAACGCCAGGGCAAGGTCAGCATCGCGCCCCTCCCGGTGTGAGCAACAGCGAGGGCTGCCCAAGCCCTGCAGGATGCGCAGGTGAAGGTTGGCGCACCCTGCGCCCGGCACAGGCACCCAGATCACTCACAGAGAACGTCAGGAGCATCGACCAAGTTCAGCAGGTCGTCGTCCTCTTGGTGCTGAGCGTACTTGAGCCGGGACCGCTGGTGCGCCGCGGACAGCACCTCCTGAAGCACCTCGATGTTGCGAAGCTTCTTGCACAGGCTCGCCTCCCTCACGGACTCCTCGTGATGGGCGACGGCCTTGAGCAGGTGGGACTTGCCTGTCAAGAGAAAATCAACACCGCGTGAAACGTGTCCTAAACTGCAATGCGAGTGCCCCAAGGAAAGCCGAAGCACCCAAGGATCGGCCCAGGAAGGTGGACGTTCTCTTAAGGCCCTCTTAAATGCAACATACCCACTTGCGTCTATAAAACATTCCTTCAGCAAATATTTACCAAACGTTCTAGCACTAGAGATAAAGCGCTGAAGGAAAACTAGCCTCTGCTCTGCATTCATGGAGTTTACATGCTAGTGGTTGAAGACAGATAATTACCAAGCAAAGAAGTACGTAATGAATCATGTGGCGATCAAGTTATGGAGAAAAATAAAGCAGGGTAGGCAGAAGTGGCAAGAGAAGCTGGGAATGGAAAGTTGCTCTTCTATGATGGGTGGCCAGGGAAGGCCTTTTTGAAGGGAACTTTTGAGCAGAGTCCTGAAGGAAGTGAGCAGCCATGAGGATATCAGATAGAAGAGCATTCCTGAAAGCAGGAACAGCAAGTGCAAAGGCCCTGGGGCAGAAGCCTGTCTGCGTGTTCAAGGATAATAAGGAGCTTGGGGGTGTGCCTGGAGGGAGTGAGGGCTGGAGAGAAGGGTAGGGAATGAGGCCAGAAAGGAGCAGCAGCCAATCCACATCCAATCTTACAAGTGCAGGATGAGGACTTCTGCTCCTACTCGGGGTGACATGGGAGCCCATGAGGGTGTGAGCAGAAGACTGATGTGATTTGACCCATGTGAACAGACTGAAGGAGCAAAGAGGAAAGCAGGACCAGCCACGAGGCCACTGCAAAAAGCTGGGCAAGCCATGTGACCTCTTTGGGCCTCTGCTTCCTCAACTGAAAAACGGGAATCATACCATACCTATTTCATAGGGTTGTGTGACGTTTAAGTGAGTCAATGTTTGGTAAGTAAGCACTATATAAGTGTGGCTTGGACAAGGGTGGTAGGTACGGAGTGGCTGGATTTGGGATATGTCTTCTAGGTAGAGTCAACAGGATTTGCTAATCAAATGCAGGGTGAGAAAGAAAGACAAGGGCAGAGAGTGGGTGCAAGGTTTCTGGCCTGTGCACCTGGAAGGATGGAGCTGCCATCACTGAGATGGGGAAACTGTGTGGGGGTAGGGAGGTCAGGTTTGGGTATTTGCACATAGAAAGAGATATTCACTCTTAGACTTGGCAGAGACTAAACCAGGACAATTCATTACCAGTTCTTGGGTGTGGCATAAGAAAATTAACCAATGTGTCCTGCCACATTAGGATGGCCGAGGGCCATCCCCTGGACCACTAGGGTGCTGGATGATTGTTAAAGCTCTGGCTCCACTGTGGGAGGCCTGGCCCTCATGGAACCCGTAAGCACACAGTTCTGGAAGCCTGTTGAGGCTGGAGGACTACACCTCATGGTTTCTGAATCCAGAGTGGCCATGATGACGCAGGACACCCTGCTCTCCAAGCCCTGGGGACCTGTCCAGGGTTGTCCGTGAGTAGGACCAGCCGGGCATCAACCAGGGCACGGGAAGGGAGGGAGCAGGAGAGCCAGCACGCACCCAGCTGTTGGCGCTGGTGACCGTTTCTCAGTGTGGCCAAGGGCGTCAGTCCCTCGGGCATGCGGTCGTAGAGCTGGGACAGGCACTTCTCCTGGTGGTCCTCATCTGCGCCAGGACTCACTGCAACGAGACGTGCAGATAAATCCCCCTTGTGGACATGGCCACGGGCTCTGGAGGCAGCACCGCAGACCCACTTGGAGATTTCTCTTTCAAGCACATCTCCAGGTTCCTTTCTTCTCCAGTTTCACAAGGCACTTGGGTTAACAGGTTTCCTTTCCACCCTGGACACACCCCAGGCAATCCAGCACATAAGTCTGCACACTTGGGGCCAGGCATGTTCTGGAGGCTCACGATTCGGCTCTGAGCCCCCACTCTCTACCTCCTCCAAGTCACCCACCTCACGGAACCTCCTAGCAGAGCCCACCCCACACCTCTGGTGGCCTCCGTGCCTCATCCTCCCGGGCACGTGTCCCCTCTCTAACCTCTCCAGACCGCTCACCACCCCCTCAACACTTCCATGCTCTGTTCCAGAGCTCAGAGAGTGTCCTGTCTAGCTGTCCTTTCCCTCCTTGTGCAGCTGGAACAGTCCTCCTCAGAGCCCAAAGTCCAACCCAAATGTCGCCGCCTCTGAGAAAGCATCCACAACTATACCAAGGAGTGAAAGGGCTGCCTTGTCTGTTTCTACCACAGGCCTGAAGCACACGACTTCTATTGGTGTACCGACTTGTCCCGTCTCACAGACTAGATGGTTACACCAGCTGCGGCAGCGAACGCTTTCAGAGAGCCCACGATGTACAAGGCACTATGCAGCTTGGCACAGACCCTTAGTTTCCACAGCAGCCCTGTGAGATAGGTTCTCTTCATATCCCCATTTTACAGATGAGAAAACGAGGCACAGAGCAGCTCAGCAATTTGCCCAAGATCACACAGCGAGTAAATGGCAGAGCTGAGACAGGAGTCCAGACAGTCTGGCTCCAGAGGTTGTCCTTTAAATTACTCTGGGGGCTGCCTTGATTAGTACTAATTACAACAAAAGTCCCACCCAAACTCGGGTCAGAGCCAACACCCAGGTAAGGAGAGCGAGGCACTCACTTCAGGCTGAAAATTTATGGGGGTGCCCAAAACTCAGCAACCAAATAGATGATTTTTTTTTTTTTTTGGTGAGGAAGATTGGCCCTGAGCTAACATGTGCGCCCATCTTCCTCTGTTTTGTATATGGGATGCTGCCGCAGCATGGCTTAATGAGCCGTGGTCAGTCTGTGCCTGGGATCCAAACCCATGAACCCCAGGCCATCAAAGCAGAGCGTGCAAACTTAACCACTACACCACCAGGCCAGCCCAAATATATGATATTTTAATGTAATTTTCCAAATATCAAAATTAATGCAAAAAAAATCTATGATAAACAAAACATCAAAATTTCTTCTTGCTTCAGGCTCCAATGTGGCTCAGTGCAGCATTGTTGTTGGGCCATGTATTTAAAATTTCAATCACCATGGATTATTATTTTTTTTTTGGTGAGGAATATTGGCTCTGAGCTAACATCTGTGCCCATCTTCCTCTGTTTTGCATATGGGACGCCACCACAGCATGGCTTGATGAGCGGTGCATAGGTCTGCGCCCAGGATCCGAACCCGCAAACCCCGGGCCATCAAAGCAGAGCGTGCAAACTCAACCACTATGCCACCGGGCCGGCCCCCACCATGGATTCTTTCTTGCATTAATTTAAATATTACATGAAATATTAAAATATTTCAGCATTTACAATATCACATGAAAACGTTATCTTGATTCCTGAGTTTTGGGGCATCCCCTTAGAATCTGTGCCCGAGGCGAGTGCCTCCCAAGTCCTAGCCTGGTCCTGGCCCTGTTCTAGATCCCGGGTGAAAAGTCATCTCCGTGGAGCTGTCTGCTCCATCCCAGGCAGCGTTAACGCTACTCCGTCTTCCTCCCACAGTGGGAATGTATAACCCCCAATCCCACCTTGACCTGTGTGACAGCTGCCTGGGCCAAGATGTCACTCCCACCCTCTGTGCCCCGGCTGTGAGCATTTCCAGGGCAGGCAGGCAGCTCTCACTGAGCTCAGAATCTCCCCGAGGTAGGAAAACCCCACCCTGACCAAAGCCCAGAGCCCCCGCACCCCGAGGCTTACGCTGGTGGTCGATGAGGAGGGTGGCAGTGAAGTAGTGGGCCAGGGCTCCGTAGTGGTGGGCCTTCACACAGGCCAGGCTGGCCCAGGAGTAGGGGATGTTCTCCTTCACCGGCGCCTGGCTCATGGCTGCGTGCAGCTGCTGATAGACCTCTCCCACCTGGAAAAGAAGGGATGTTGGGAAAGGGGAGCCCGGCACAGAGGCTCTCATGCACCTCGGCTGCAGAGAAAGAGCCCTTTCTTCTATGTGGCAGCCCCTGCCAGAGGCCGCTCCAGAATCTGGGAGTGACTCCAAGGGCTCCCCGTGCTGTCAGTGTCAGAGTTAACAGGGAGATCAGGCAACTGTCATTATGCTGGTTTCTAGGCTAAGCTGCAGATGGGATCAGTGATCCGTATCTGAAACACGGGTACTTGCCAAGAAAATGCAAGCCAGCTCTCCGGCCGGGGCGGGCACGCTGCCCGGGTCAAGCTGCCGTGGGAAGACTCTGCGGCTTCCAGCGGGCCCCCACCCGCAAAAGCCACAGGAACCGGGAAGGCTCACCCTGGCAGCCTCTTGAGCCACCTTCACCAGCACGAAGAACTCATTCCGGATCCCAGGCAGGCAGGTTTTCTCAAATACGCTTTCCTGGGCTTGTGCGAGCATCATTTTGACCAGTACACTGAGCATGGCGGGACTCATGTCGTAACTCGGGGTGTGAGTAAAGGTCTCTTTCAGGTAGTTTAAAACCCCTACAATTGGAAATGTTTTGCACATCAGTTGGGGGTCGTATCTACTTCACTGTGCTGCTTAGAAGTATAGCGAATGAGAGAAGCAAAAATATAAAACTGGCGTCCTGGAGCACCTTAAAACAACCGGATTCTCAATTACTATTGATCCAGCCATTCCACTCCCAGGTACACACCCCAAAGAATTGAAAGCAGGGATTTAAACTGATACTTGGATGCCCATGACCACAGCAGCGTTATTCACAATAGCCAAAAGGCAGAAACACCTCACATGTCCATGGATGGATAAATGGATAAACAAAATGTGGTATATACATACACTGGAATATTTTTCAGCCTTAAAAAGTAAGGAAATTCTGAGATATGCTACAATACGATGAAGACACTATGCTAAGTGAAGGAAGCCAGTCTCAAGCATTGTATGAGTCCACTGAGATGAGCCATGTGGAATAGTCAAGTTCACAGAGACAGGAAGTAGAATAGTGGTTGCCAGGGGCTGCAGGGAGAGGGAAGAGGGAGGTACTGTTTAATGGGTACAGAGTTTCAGTTTGGGAGGATGAAAAAGTTCTAGAGATGGATAGTTGCACAATAATGTGAAAGTACTTAATGCCAATGAACTGCACTCTTAAAAATGGTTAAAACGGTAATTTTGTTATGTTTTACCACAGTTAAAAAACAAAATCGGATTCTCTTCCAAAACACTTACATCTGCATAGAGCAAGGAAACCAGCCGGCTCCCTATCCATTCCTGTCTCTCCTGGGACAATTGTGAGAAATTCCAAACACGACTAGGCATTCAACAGAGGTGAAAGCAGAAAGCAGGCAGAGTGAGCGGCTCTCAGGCAAACACGCTGACACTTAACACCTGGTCATTCAGAAATTCAGGACTTTTCCCCAGGACCTTAGGAAAGATCATCTCAGCCCATTCCAATGGAAATTTTCATGCTGGCTTTTTTTATGCTTTAGAAAATTAACTGTCACAGCATTAACTGACAATCGACCTGGAGCCAAAATAAAATCTCTGACATGAATCTCATCTGACTGGTTCCTCTGGTTTTGTTGCAAAGCAAAAACTGCCCCGCGGAGGGACGGCAATGGCTGCAGGCTGTGCGCCCCGCTCTGGGTTTGCTCCCACTCTCTTCTCAAGCTTCATTTTGTCTGTATCTCTGTAATCTTAGGTCACAAAGCAAATCTGCTTAAGATTCCTCAGAAAGAAAGATGAGCCCAGAAAAGGATGGACAGTGGAAGAAATCAACTCCCACAAGAATCTCAGCACCTTGTTTCATCCTGAGGGACCAGTCATTTTAACACAAGCAATTCCACCATTAGCCAAGATGGCAAAGCTCTTTTTCTTCACGGCCTTGCAGGGCAAGGTGAGGTACCCAGAAAGCTTCTCTGCTGGGAGGAACGCCCCAAAGCAGAGTGACGAGGACCGGCACAGAAGAAATGGGCTGTGGAGCCAGTCGGGGGATCACGCTGTGGTCTGGTCTGTACAGTGTTGCTGCTTGTGCCCACCATCCCCCATGCCGAGTCTGCTGGACACAGGCCCTGCCAGAAGGAAGCAGAGCAGGACCCTGGACACCTGCGAGCCAGGCCCGCCCCCTGCACTCGGCCTGGTGACCCCCGGTCCTCTGTAGATTGGCGCTAAGTGTCACTTGACAAAGGGCAGAGAAGAGCAACCTCAGGTGTCAGCTTCACAGAATGAGCATAATATGAAGGCACGGAGAGCAATATGCACTGATGAGGCATGCCTGATAAAAGGAAAAAACCCTACATTTTCACTATTCAGGAAAATTTATTCTATTCTTCAATATAGTGTTCAAATTCACTGCCACCCATGGGGCCACTCATTTGAAAAGATTAATCATCAGCCACAGGATTCACTGTGTGCATGAGCCATACCCAGACTGAGGCGACAGGGTTTGAGCCACTAAGCAATTTCCTTGGTGGGAAGATGCACCAGCGCTAGACTGGTCTGGCCCTTTCAGGCCTGTGAGGCCAAGCATGGGCCTGGGGAGGATCCCCAGACCCTCTTGCACTGGGGTACCCGGTGCCAACTGGTGGGGCCAGGGCTCTATCCCGGCAGCCCGTGCGGAGACACACCTGCAGCTCTCTGAAAGGCGTCCACCGCACTCTCCAGCCCAGCCTGCGTCTGCCGATTGCTCCGGGTCCCGATCTGTGTGTAGAGGGCTCCGATGTTGAACAGAATGCTGGCCTTCTCCAGTAGCAAGTTCTGTTGGCTGACCGGAACCCCGGTGAGGGAATCATACCTGTTCACAAGAAACATGTTGTCAGAATATGGATTACTTGGCTAATTAATGCTACCTTGGGGTGAAAATGGATAAAATTTATTTCTTGAATAAAATTCAAAGATGCACGTGCAACGAGGCTTTCATTTCCAAGCAAGATGATGGGCCTGATCATCCTGAATCAAGACACCACAATCACACACAAAAATAAGGCTTCTCAACCAAGATGTCCTTCAGGTGAGTGGATAAACAAATTGTGGTACATCCACACAGTGGAATATTATTCAGCACTAAAAAGAAATGAGCTAGTGAGCCATGAAAAGACATGCAGGAACATTAAATGCATATTATTAAGTGAAAAAAGCCCATCTGAAAAGGCTACATACTGTATGATTCCAACTATATGACATTCTGGAAAAGGCAAAACAATGGAGACAGAAGATCAGTGGCTGCCAGGGTTCTGGAGGGAGGCAGGGGGAGCGATGAATATTTGGAGCACAGAGAATTTTCTGGGCAGTGGAACTACTCTGCATAACACTATAATGGTAGATACACGTCCTTATACATTTGTCCAAACCCACAGAATGAACAACAGCAAGAGGGAGCCCTAACATAAACTATGGACTTTGAGTGAGGATGTGCCGATACAGGTTCATCAGTTGCAACAATGTACCATCTGGAGGGAGACACTGACAGTGTGGAGGTTGTGGGTGCGGGGGGAGGAGGTATACGGGAAATCTCTGTACCTTCCCCTCAATTCTGCTGTGAACCTAAAACTGCTTGAAAAAATAAGGTGTATTAGAAAAAAATAAGGCTTCTCCTAAATGAAATATAGCAACTACTAACGCCTCATAATTCTTCCTGAAGCCTACAAGATTCAGGATCTGTTGTAAAGTTCACACGTCAACCAGGAGGTAGACAGGGACATTCTCCCTAACTGGAGACTAAGGAGAAATCATCCTTAGCCCTTTCACCACACGGGCAGCTAAACGGAAAGTCATCTGCCTTTCCTTTCAAAAGGAAGGCATCAGTAGCCAGCTGCTGTGGGGAAATTTAACTCTTGACTATGGCCCTTAGCTATTGGGATTTGCTCTCTTTCACCCACAATCCTGAGCACACCCAGAGAAGAGGTGCAGCATCTCCAAAGTATTTAAACGACACTGACCTTTGAAAATAACCCTAGAGAAGAATCAAATGTTCTGCTTCCATTTTTAAAATGTGATCTGTTTCTGTTTCTGATCTGTTGAAAATGTGATTTTTAAAATGCTGCCCTTGTCACCAGGACAACCCCCGATTCCCACCCCCTTATCCCATCTGGGGCAAGAATCTTGCTTCTAGTTAGTTCCACCTCAGAGCCCCGGTGTTTCCCCAATGATAAAATGAGCATCCAACATGCCTCCTCTCCTCGGCTCACTTGTTCTGAGAAGCAAGAAGCTATGGTCTACTGGAGCCTTCTCCCCTCGGATCCCCTTCATAAATAAACACCAGTTTATCTACGCGGCTCTGGGCTCTCCTGTATAAATGGGACAATTAGAAAGAGGGGCTGCAGTGAGGAGGAGCCCTGGTGGTGCTGAGCTCTGAAGCTGTCTGCAGGGGGAATGCACCAGCACCTACCAGGTGAACAAGATCCCCATCTGCCGGGTGGGTGGGAAGAATCGACTCTCGACAAAACCCAGCTGGATGAAGTAACTCATCAGCAGTTCAACACCAGCCTCGTCCCGGCTGGGTGTCCGACAAGCCTGAAAGGAAGGGAACCACCGAGGGGTGAGCAGGGTGAGAACACAGCAGATGGCGCATCCCGGAAGATGCTGGCACGAGCAATTTCTGTGGGGCTTGAGCCCTGCTGCTGGTATCATGAACTCTAGGAGGGACGGGAAGTGCTGGGACGAACTCCAGAGACTCAGAATCCAGCCCCAGACATGCCCAAGGGCATGTCTGTCCCCTTCTGTGCAGGCTGAAGTGATGTTCTGACAGCCCCTCCCTATCACCTCCAACCATCAGCGATTCTACAAGACTTCAAGCGCAATAATGGAATTTCCCGAAGACTTTCAACAAGCTCGTGCAGCCATCCTCCTCTCCCTGCTGCACACAAAAACCTACCTGTCTCAGATCCATAAGATCTGCTATTTCATCTTCGTATAGGAAGCTATCTTCACTGTAATGTTCCAGGATAAAATCCTGGAAGGAAAATAAGATAAGATACTGTAAGGTGTGATTCAAAACCATAAATAGGTAAAACAGTTATGTCAAATGTGCCCCTTCTTTAAAAACACACGTAGAATTCATAAAAACTTACGGGAGAGTGTACACTACAGTGATTTTCTGAGTGGCGGGATTTATTTTTTTAATTTTGTTTCTGTATATTTTTTAATTTTGCTTTTGTTGCTTCAGGAAAAAGGAGAGTTGAAGTTATTTGTTATTTAAAAATGTCTTTGCAACACAGTTCATTGACCCATACTTTAAACAATTCTGGCAAACGTCACAGATATTCAGGGGCTCAGACCTTCATCCTCGGGGCTGCCCTCAGTACCTGGCCTCAGCGTTTTCCTGGCAAAGGAAACTCGTGTCTGGGGACTGTTAGGAGGGTGCCACCCTCAGGGTCTGTGACGGGAACCTTTCTGAGAGCAGCTCGGGACACATCCACAAATGAGGAACCCCAGCGAGACCCCCACTGGACCCGCAGCCCAGTGTTTGACGACCCCTCCGGGAGTTATCTCAGTCACACAGCACGTGCTGAGGAGCACCTGCTATGAGCCAGGCCTGTTCACAGGGGCTACAGCAGGGAACAAACCAAAGAGCCTTCCCCATGGAGCTTACACTCTTGCAGGCGGCACAGACGATGAGGAACAGGCACAGCAAACAAGTCAATCACCTCGTATATGAGAAGATGGCAAGTATTATAGGAAAAACGTAAGAGTGATATAAGGGGCGTGGAGACGGGTTCCTGCATACCATCCTGCACTGAGGAGAGAGATTGTTCAGCTACATTTTCTCAAGTGTCTGGGAGTATTGTCTTTACACACTTTCCACATTAAAGCCCCTCCTGCTTATTGCATGTTCAATGCTGTCTACACACACCCGTATACCCTCCTCTGACAAAAACAGGAATGCATTGAATGAATACACAACTTTTCTGAGTTTTTTTAACTGACACATATGCCACAAAATATTCCCTAGCACAACTTTCCATGGTTATATAATCCTCTAATGCAATGACTGTACCATTCATTTATTCAACAAATAATCTGAGCTCCTGCTATGTGCTAGCCAAAACGGACCACGATAGTCAACCTCCTCTTGCTGGACATTTAAGTCCTTTGTAAATTTTGCAATTAAGGATAACAGCATGATGGAGCCAGCCTGGTGACGCGGCGGGTTAGTTCGTGCTTGGCAGCCCGGGGTTCGTGGGTTCGGATCCCAGGCGCCCGCCGATGCACTGCTTGTCAGCCATGCCGTGGCGGCGTCCCATATAAAGTAGAGGAAGATGGGCACGGATGTTAGCCCAGGGCCAGTCTTCCTCAGCAAAAAGAGGAGGATTGGCGACGGATGTTAGCTCAGGGCTGGTCTTCCTCACCAGAAAAAAAAAAAAAAAAAAAAAGGATAACAGCATGACAGTCATCCTGGTGCACATCCCGGATTAGTTCCTCAGAATGAATCCCAAGAAGATGTCTTGCTGGGTCCAAGGATACACAGAAGACTCCTTCTATCTTTTAATTTGGTCTTTTTTATCCAACTTTTCGCTTTATGATGCTGTCACAGATTTTCTTCATGACTTAAAGTGCTGATGTTTGGAATTAGCTCCTCTACTAATATAGCAGCCGTTTGTAAAATTTGAAATGGTTTTCAAATGTAATTAATTATGTCATTAGTGACATTAATCCTGGCGAGGATGGTCTGGAGGTTCAAGTCCCTCTAGGGCTTCCCTGATGACATGCCTGAGAGCAGGGTTAGGGCCACCGCTCGGGAGATGCGCAAGGATGAGAAGTGTATCCTTCACAGAGCACCCTGTTCTGTCAACTTCTACTGTGGACGTTGGC
Organism: Tapirus indicus; assembly: GCA_031878705.1. Taxonomy (NCBI): domain Eukaryota; kingdom Metazoa; phylum Chordata; class Mammalia; order Perissodactyla; family Tapiridae; genus Tapirus; species Tapirus indicus. Next base: position 4,285,682 of record CM062926.1, read on the forward strand.
AACAATTTTCTTAAAATTAGGAAAGAAACTACACTTAAGAAGTTAAAAAAGAAACTTTATGTTAACCTCATAGAAGTCAAAGAGGATTTTGATAAATTCTAAATCTATTCCTGACTTTTGAAACTTAGTAAACTAGGATAGACTAAAAGTATGTAGTAGGATAAGAAATATCTAGCTGAAACCCACCATAAACATCAGGGCAAAACAAGGATTTCTACCATCTGCTATTAATTAGCATAATTCTGAGGGTTCTCTAGCCAACAAATTAAGAAAAATAAGAGAGAAACATTAGAAAGGAAGAAATAAATTTTTTTTTTTTTTTTTTGCCAAATAACAATGTATTCATAAAACCCAACAGCGTCAACTGAAAAACTACTAAACTAATAAGAATTCAGTAGAGTGGTCAAAAAGTTAACATATAAAAGTCAATAGTCTTCCTTTCTCATGCAAGCAGTAACCAGTTAAATAAGTATAACAGGGAACAATAAGTTTCACAATTGCAACAAAAGTACAATATTTCTAGGGATAAAATTAACTTAATTAAGCAGATAACTTCTCAATTAAACTTTACTGAAGAATATGTTACTTAATTCTTTCATTTATTCATTAAATCATTTTTTTGACAAGACAGATATGGTTCCTGTCCCCATAAAACTTGCTGTTTGTTGACATCAACAATTGGAAATATTACATTCATGGACGAAAATATGCAATGTTGTAAAGACACAGTTTTTACAAATTAAGCTATGAATCTAACGAAATTTCAACCAAAACCCAAAAGTACCATTTCTGGGAAACTTGACAAAATATGAAAGTAAAAGGATGGAAGAAAAGCCAAGAACATTTGGGAAAGCACGGTAATAAAGGAATCTTGCTAGGGGCCGGCCCGATAGCGCAGCAGCTTAGTTTGTGCTTTGGCAGCCCGGGGTTCAGGGGTTCGGATCCCGGGCGCCCGCAGCCGCACTGCTCGTCAGCCATGCTGTGGCGGCGTCCCATATAAAGTAGAGGAAGATGGACATGGATGTTAGCCCAGGGCCCATCTTCTTCAGCAAAAAAAGAGGAGGATTGGCAACAGATGTTAGCTCAGGGCTGGTCTTCCTCACAAAAAATTTAAAAAATAAAGGAGGCTTGCTCAACTGCTGTTGAAACACCCAGGGATTAAACAGTGAGAAAGGACAGACAGTGAAACCAGATGTGGATCAGAAACAGACTGCAGTAGATTCGAGAATCAGGTGTATAATGAAAGCCAGTGTCCCACAGGAGTGGGAAAGGCTGGAGCATCCATCAGATCCAGGCGGGAAGGAGGTGCACACACATACGGTGTGCCTGATGCGAATTCAAGGAAAGGACTATTACAGCGGTGTGGGCAGGGTTGTGAGAAACCACAGGGATGGCACAGGACTGCCAGAGCCATTAGAAACCCAGAGCTGAAGGGTCAAGGGAGCTACAGAAACCTGAAGAGGTGGCTACCCGAGGTGGGCACCCAACAGCCACCAGGACCCTCCCTATGGGGATGCAAAAGGAAGCCAGCTGAGGGAGCCCAGGAATAAATTCCCAGACTTCCCTCTTCTCCTACCCTCTCATCTCCTGCTGGTGCTCCTCCCCCTAGGCCACACTCAACAGGAAGCCACAGTGCAGGAACCTGATGCGGCCTCCCCTGGCACAGAGCAGGATGGAGGAGGATGGGAGGGTGGCAGAGGGAAATGGACACCATCCAGCACCACAGATGGATTCTGTATACATAGTTTGGGGAAACTGGCTACCGACTGGATGAAAATAAAAAGTTATAGCTCTACACCTCATTTTTTACCCCAAAACAAATTCCAGATAAAGATTTAATGTTAAAATTTTTTAAACAAAGCACTGGGAGAAACTATAGCAAAATATTTATGTCATCTTGGTGTGGAGAATGCCTTTCTGAACATGTCATCGAGGCAGAATTGTAAAGGGAAGACCTTATCAGCTTAACAATGTAAAATCTGTATGGCAAAAGAAACAAGTTAAATATTTTTAACCATTTATTGCTTGTACAATGAAAGTTAAAGGAGAGAAGGTACTGAGAGAAATATTTGTGATATATACAACCATGGGTAAATATCCTTCATATGTAAAAGAATTCTTGTAGGAAATAAGAACAACACTATAGAAAAGCAAACAAAGGAGAGAAACAAGTATTTCCAAAAGGAAAAACCGAAGGAGCAAATAAACACACCAAGAGAATGTATTCACCTCCAGTGCTGATCAAAGAAAGGCAAACTGTAATGTTATCATTTTTGTCTGATTTCACAAAAATCAAAAAGATACTTTAAAAAATCAAAATGATGAATGATACCCAGTGTAACCAAAGATGCAGGAAGATAAACAGTCACACACAGTTGGAAGGAACATAAGGCAGGACCGCTTCCGGTGGGTAATTAGGTAACGTGTATCTCTGACCTACCAAGTCCCCATCTAGAAATGTGTCCCAAGGGAATACTCAGTGAAGTGTGCAAAGACGCTCGACCGAGAGCTGCTGACAACAGCACGTATCTGGAAGTTGCCGAAAGAATGAAATTTACAGCCACCTCGTTTAGGGCCTACCAGCAGACGCCACGTGAAGTCCTCGTGGACAGGATGAGTCACACACCCTCGAGAGGAGGCCTCTGATCAGAGGAAGAGACCCCATGTCCACAGATGTAAGTGCTGAGCGAGTTACAGAGCTCAGTGGGAATGGGTGGTGGGGCTGTGAGGGTCTTTACACGTCTTTTCTGAATGTTTTGCAACACTGTTCTTAATCAGAAAAATAAATAAATAAAGCTGTATTTAAAAGCAAAAAAACCAACTTGAATTCTCCGAAAAGGGAATTTATTTCGATGATGCTTTCCAATGAAGCCATTTTAAAGCCATTTATTTAAAATAGAACAAAATCACACCACGAAGCTTTGCTGACCATTCAACATTACGTGGACACACAGAGACTTGAAAGAGAACTTGCACTGCCCTAATTAAGTCAGCCAAACTACTTCTGTGGCACCTGTGTTATTCTCAAGCACAAATGTGGAAGGGAGAAAACAGAACGTCCCCCAAACGTTCTCATTTTTGTGTGACTGACATTTGTAGAGTCCCTTTCAGGCCAAAATGACATGGTTGGAAGCCTCAGCTGAATAGCAGTTGGCATGCCCGCAACACGTGATTTTTTTTCACTGGCTTTAATGTGGAATTCAGCACGTGACATGTTTGGATCCTTACAGATGCCCATAAACTTCCCAAGTTTCTCCAAGAGAGTCTCCCTTTAGAATGCCCGCACTCTTGCAGCTCTGGCACCGAGCAACAAACGGAATCTTACAGAAACTATTCTACAAAAGCAACTAAAGACATTTCTGCAGACATAAGGGTGGTCTCGAGTCTCACGGACTCGTGGCAAGCGTCAAATCTAAAAGTTCAGGCGGCCTGTGAGAAGCTGGGGTACAGCGGCGGCTCCTGGATTGTTTTCTACCCAGAAAATCAAATCTCTGGTAGCCCTGGGTCCAGCAAGACTCCCAGCATCCCTTCTCAAACTCCAAAATAAACCCCAAACTCACAAGGACCGGGACCTGGATTTAAACAAGGCAGCAGTCAAAAGGCCCTGAGTGAAAGGGCTTATGTCAAGCAACCCCTAGTTTCTGCTTGAGAATGGAGGTCAAGTGCAGAAATTTCGAAGCATTAAGCAATCGCTTTTAAAAGAACAAATTTTGTAGTGCCCAAAATGCCATATAATTTTCTATTTTCTGAACTAAAAGTAGTCCAAGATGAGTCAGCTAAGAGGATTACTACGAAAAGAAACATAATCCTTTGAAGCATTTTTCACGGTGCGGGATTAACTCCTATACACCATGCCTGTGCTGGAAAGCTCAGAGACTGGCACCTTCCACCTCGTCTCCACTTTCTCCTCCTACACAGAAGTCTGAGGTGATTCACGAAAACTCAGTGACGGAGCTGGGGAGAAGAGGGCACCCCAGGCATGGGGAGGCCCCTCCTGGCCCCGGCCTGGGTGCAGGGCACCTCTGGGTGCTTCCATCAAAGCACCTCTCCCACCTCCCACCTGAACCCCCACCGAATCACGGGCCCCAGAGGCAGGCCTGTGACATCACAGCATCCAGCCCAGTGACAGGCACGGGGTGGGGGGCCCTACAAGTACTGGCTGCTCGCCAGACACACACAGTTAAGAGGCGGCCAGATACTGTTCACTTTAAAGAGGTGAACTGTACAGCACGTGAATTGTATCTCAATAAAGTTGTCATTTAAAAAAAGAAGGAAGGAAGGAAAGAAGGGAGGGAGAGGGGGAGAGAGAGAGAGAGAAAAGAGGAGGCAGATACCCAGGAATTAGATGTGGGGGAACTCATACACTTCAGCTATTCAGGTGTTTAGGGGCAGTGAACCAACATCTTTGATTTACTTTGAAACGCATCAGAAGATAAGATGGACTGATGTCTAGACACAGGGATGCAGAGATGAACAAATACATGATGAAGTGAGCGGAGCAAAATGTTCCCGGTAGAATCTAGCTGGTGAGGGGACGGGTTCACCGTAAAACTCTTTCAATATTTCTCTAAGTTTGGAAGTTTTCAGAATAAAATGTTAAGAAAGAAACTAGCTATTCTTCCAAAGCATGGCCTAAATTGGTTACACATTTTAAGAAAAAAGTTACTAAAATAGGATACAATTTTAAAATCCACAGCACGTCTGCCACAGACCTTCTTTGACTCAGCCTCCTGCGCGGGCCGGCCCGGGTTCCAACCCTTCCCCAGGCAGGCGAGGAGCCTCAGGGTGACCAGGGGACGGCACGAGGTTCCCTGTGTGGCCTGCCGAGGGGCTCAGGGTCACCCTGCTGGAATCAACTGCCCACTGAGCCTAAGGCCACTTGCAATGGATACATAATTTCTCTATTTCCCTCTTAAGCAGTGAGTCCAGGGCCCATTGCTTGGAGGTTTACCTTGAGAACAACTGAAAAGTCGACGTCCTTGGTCTCCTTCAGGCCAAGCGGAATCAAGGGAATCGTGAATGCCTCCCTGTAAGGAACACAGCAAGGTATGTGAACGTCCCTGTCCCGGCCACGCTGCACCCCACAGCCTTCCCCCGGCACCCCCTCTCCTCATGCCAATCTGGCACACCCAGTTTATTTTCCATGAAGATGACTCGGGTCACAACCCTGTCCCTGTTCTAACACTGGTCTTGGTCCCCGTGACTTCTAAACCAACCAGCCTCACACATGAGGCCCCATCTCCACCCGGATTTATCCTCCAATCTCAACCCTTCTTCCAGTAACTGTGCTGGGAATCTATCGTGCGCCAGGGTCTGCGCCCGCTGTGCTCACTGCTGCCCCACCCGGGTACACCGCCCTGCCACTGGACCTCCTTCGTCAGCCTCCAACGTGCACCCTCCTCCTCCTCTCCTCACTGCAGTGGGTCCCCCTCCACCAGAGCCATCCAACCCTGGGCTCTCAGGGGCCTCCTCCTATGGGACAGATCCATCTAGGTGTCCCGTCACCTGCATAGGGAAGGCCTTGAGGCCAGGGGCCCTGTCTGACACCTGATTGTACCCAGCTCCAGCCCTGGGTCAGGCCCTGGCCTGCCGCTTCTCCTCCACCTCCTCTCCCTCACTGACACCTGGTTCCCCTACAGGCCGCCCTGGGAGTGCTCCGGAGCCTGCGTTCCTAGGGGCAGGGCCGACAGGAAGTGAACTGGGCTCCAGCTGTGTTTTGCAAATAGGGATTTAGCTCCCTGACCTGTAACAGGAGACCTCGCGGGGCTACTCAGCCCAGCCGGGGAGGAGGAGGCCAGGAATGCCGGGCAGGGTGAGTGGACAATGCAGCTGTAAGCCGAAACTGCCTCTGTGGCGCAGAAAACCACAGGGCTGTGCTGAAAGCAGGCAACATCCATGGGCTCAAAGCCTGCAGGGAGAGCTGGGCCCTGCTGGAAGGAGATGAGGACGGGCCATGGTCTTTCCTCTGGGCCCCAGTGCCCTCCTGTCCTCACCCCACTCAGGGCTGGGGGCAAGCGCTTCTCTTGCTGTGACTGCCCAGGAGCAACAAGTGTCCTGAGGTCCCCTCGCCCCAATTTTGCGCTAATGTAACTTTCTCCATGACCTGTGTTTTCTCATCTGCCCAATGAGATTGTTTCTTCCCTGCCTCCCTCACAGAAGTGTTTCAACATCAACTGTGCTAAGAAAGGATCTGCTTTGAAGACAGGAAAAGAGGCGGATGCAAATGCGAGGTGTCATTACGAATCTGCACAGCTCTCCCTCCTTCCCAATGGCACAGGGGATAGATCGACTGGCCACTTGAGAGCCACACTGTCATCACACAGGGGCCTTCACTGCATATCTTTGCGGGACACCCTCCCAATGGACATGCCTGCACTTCAGGACAGCAAGTGGGACTATAAGACACTCTACATTTATCACCAAAGTTTGGCCCTGTCTCACTTCCTCAAGGAACTTTGACCTATTGCGCAAAACACTGGAATTTAAAACCACAGTGTAGACTGGGAGAAACATTTCACCTGTTCTGATTAGGTGTTCAGACGGCAGTGGGAGCCCACAGGGCCCACGGATGTCACAAATGGAGGAGCAGAGGTTTCACACACTAACGCTTTCCCTCCAGCTCTGAAAAGCACACCAGGTGCCAGGCAGAGGGTTGGGGACAATTGGGGAAAGCATATTCGAAAGGTGACTCAAGGTTCCCAAATGTCATCCTTCTGTTAACCCAGGAACTATTTTCTGACTGAGTGTCTTCTGGGGCTCCCCTACCTTTTGAGAAGTCTCGCTTCTCCACCCAGAAAAGCAGGTAAACCATTCTTTAGAGTTTCTCAAAGTCATTTCTTCTTAAAGACGGACATTTCTTTCAAAGGTAGCTCACCTTGGGGTGCAAGACTTTCTGAGCTTTTCTGAAGGCCACACCTCAATATTTCGCCTCCCACAAACACTCCCTAAGGAATGCTTCTGAATTAGAACATTCATTGCTCAAGTATTTACCAGGGTGCATTTCCAAAGTGTCTCAGTTATACCATCTCCTCAGGGAACTCACAAGTGTCTCATACTCTTTGATATAAAAGGCAATCTACACGTTTTCGCATTCTGTCAACAGAATGACCCAGGGCCAAGCCCTGTGCATGGTGGTGAGGCTGAGAGGGAGGAAGGCAGGGCAACTTGGGCCCCATCTGGCAGGTCGGCTCTCACAGCTAACCACAGAAGTGCTTCCAGGGCATCTTTATGGCAGAGCCACCACCCAGCCCATGTGAGAGAAGGCGTCTCCCCACCTGGACCTAGCCAGCATAAAACTATGCCCATAAAACTATGTCCCACGGGGTCCCAGGACAAATAAATGCCTTTTTGTCCAACACTCCAGGTATTTCCAACTAACTCCACAGGTTCGTCCCTTTAACTCTTGCACCTTGCTCAACCCCACACCTGATCATTCCCTCACATCCCAAAGTGGGGTCTGCCACATCCTCAGGTCTATCTGTGCACCATCCCTGAGGAGGGCATGTTCCAAGGCTCAGAAAGTGTCTGGAAGAAGCACTGTCCCCACTTACTCTGTGCTCTGATAGACTCCCACTGAGATGTTGAGCCCCTCTAGCTCTTCCTTGAGCATCTGCAGGTCTGAGTTCACGAAGCTCAGTTCCAGGCGCACTTGTTCCCGCACCTTGGGGTTCGTGGCTGCTCTGTTAAAAGAGAAGGGGAAAAGAAGCACCCTCAGCTGAATATCCCAGCTGCCAGGTGAGCAGACCCCCTCCCCCAATCTCCACAGGGAAGCTCTGAAGGCCCACGTCTGATCTGAGTGCCAGATGTGACCAGATAAAGTGTCTCAGAGATGCTGGGTACCTGCCCTATCTTGAGCCACACCTGCCAGTAAATGGACCTGGGACATAGCCAGTGACACCAAGGTATCAGACACGAATCCCTAAGACATCCCTGCACATTAGCCTTGAGAAGAAAAAACAGAACTGCTTCCAGCCACCCATAAAAGACCATAAATTACCCCTTTAAAAGGAAATGCGTTTGAAAATAGAAGAGGAGGTAACATTTTCCAGCTCATTCTTTGAGGCTAGTATCACCCTGATCCAAAACCAGAGAAAGACATCACAAAAAACAAAACAACAGACCAGTATCCTTCATGAATATATATGCAAAAATCCTCAACAAACTATTACCAAACTTAGCAACATATAAAAAGGATTATACATCATGACCAACTGGGATTCATCCCAGGAATGCAAGGTTGGTTTAACATCTGAAAATCAATTAATGTAACATACCATATTAATGGAATTAAGAACAAAGAGTACATGGTCATCTCAATAGATGCAGAAAAAAGCATCATGAATCTGATCAAGTCCAACACAGATTCATGATAAAAATTCTCAACAAACTAGGAATAAAAGAGAATTTGCAAAACTTCAAAACATCATTTACAAAACATGATAAAGGGCATCTACGTAAACCCACAGCTAACATCATACTTAACAGTGGAAGACTGATGCTTTCCCTCTCGTGATCAGGGACAAGTCAAAGATGTCCACTTTTGCCACTTCTAGCCAACTCTGTGATTGAGGTTGAAGCCAGTGGCAATAAGGTAAACAAAGAAATTAAAGGCATTTAGATCAGAGAGGAAGAAGTAAAACTGTCTTTATTCACAGATGACATTATCTTGTACGTAGAAAATCCCAAGGCGTCCACAAAACAAACTATAGAACTAGTAAACTTAGCAAGATCACAGGATACAAGTCAATATACAAAAATCAATTTTATTTCTATAACTAGCAATGAACAATCTTAAAATGAAGTTAAGAAAACAATTTCATTCACAATAGCATCAAAAAGAATAAACTACTTACCAATAAATTTAACAAAAGAAGTGTGAGACATTTATGCTGAAAGCTACGAAACACTGCTGAGATGTTAAATGGAGAGATATTCCATGTTTACGTATTGGAAGACTTAAGATGTCACTGTCAAGATGTCAATTCTCCTCAATTGATCTATCAATTCAATGCAATTCCAGTAAAAACCCTAGTGAGCTTTTTACTAGAAACTGACAAGCAGATCCTAAAATTTACATGGAAATGCAAAGGACCCAGAATAGCCAAATAATTTTGAAAAAGAACAAAGTTAGAGGACTTGTGCTATCTGATTTAAAAAGGTAAAAAACCAAGAAAATGTGGTATTGGCATAAGGATAGGCAATGGAACAGAATAGAATCCAGAAATAAATCCTCACGTTTGTGGTCAACTGATTTTGACAAAGGTGATAAGACAATTCAGGGGGGAAAACACAGTCTTTCTGACATGTGGTGCTGAAGCAATTGGACATTCATTGGTATATCAGTGTCCCCAAGACCATCCCAGGTTCAGAGATTCACTAGGGGGACTCAGCATGTAGTTGTACTCAGGGCTTTATTATAGCAAAAGGACACAAAGCAAGATCAGCAGAGGGAAAGGTGCACAAGGTGAGGAAACCAGGTGCAGGCTGCTAAGTGTCCCCTCTCCCAGGGGAGTCACACAGGACGGCTTAATTCCTCCGGCAAAGAGTTGTGACAACACACGTGAAATGCTATCTACCAGTGAAGCTCATTAGGGACATAATGCCAGGGTTTTTACTAGGGGCTAGTCAGGCAGGCACCTCTGCCTAACATGCTCCAAAATTCTAGACTCCCAGAAGGAAAGCAGGTGTTCAGCACAAACCACATTGTCAGTACGAACAGTTTAGGCAGAGTTGAGTCCTTCTTATCAGTTCTGGGAATGGTGGGAACTCTCCTGAAATCTAAGCTTCCAGACAGCAGCCAAGGGCCAACCTTGAGAGCAGGGTTTTCTAAGGATAACCACCTCAGGCTTGCTATCACGACTGTTCTCTGCACAACAGGCAAAAAATAAACCTCAATTTAAATCTCATACCATACACAAGTATTATTTCAAAATGGTCAGCGACCTCAACGTAAGAGCTAAAACTCTAAAACTTCTAGAAGAAAATCTTCATGACCTTGGGTTGGGTAAAGTTATTCTTAGCTACACACCGAAAGCACAATCCATAAAAGAAGAAATTGATAAACTGGACTCTGTTAAATTTAAATACTTCTGTGCTTCAGAAGACACCACTAAAAAAATGAAAAGATAAGCTACAGACTGGGGGAAAATATTTGCAAATTATATATCTGATAAAGAATTTGTATCTAGAACATACAAAGAGTTCTATTAAATAATAAAAAGACAACGCTTTTTAAATGGGCAAAAGATCTGAATAGACATTTTACTTAAGAAGATGTATAAATGGCTAATAAGCACATGAAAAGATGCTCAATATCATTAGTCAATAGGGAAATGCAAATTGAAACCATAATGAGATACCAATACACACCCACTAGATTGGCTATACTACGAAAGACAAACAATAATGCGTTGGTGAGGATGCAGAGAAACTGGAACCCTCATTACATGGCTGAATGTAAATGACACAGCCACTATGGAAGACATCTGGGCAGTTTCAAAAAATGTTAAACATAAACTTACCATACAACCGAGTACATCCATTCCTAGGAATCCACACGAGAGAAATGAAAATACATGTCCAAAGACACGTATGTGAATGTTTATAGTAGCATTATTCATAATAGCCAAAAAGTGGAAACAATCCAGATATCCACTAACTAGCAAATGGATACACAAAATGGGGCATATCCATAGGACAGAATAATGTTAAGCCATATGAAGGAACAAACTTGACCCCAGTTCTCAAGTAGAGGTTTTGACATGCCCTTGAAGAACTTACAGGTGCTCCCTCATTTTACAGATTAGGAATCACTGCAAAAATCACAGTGGCATTAACAACCAAGTACTGAGCACATTTCCAGGAACCATCCCAGCAAGTCCACAGTCACCCCTTAGACCAGGTTCTAGAATTGTCCTTAGTTCACAGATAAGGCCACCTGATGTTTATCAGCCAAGAGCTCCAGCCAGCCAGAGAGGCGGTGCCTGACCACCTCCCCCTCCTCAGCTGAAAATCCAGCCACCTGTCTTGGCTTGCTCTGCTCACCACCTGTCCACCCTTCCTCTAGCGAGCAGGGTGCCACCCCGCTTCCCCTGCAGCCTGCCCTCTCCACGGGGGCTCTCCCCACCATGCCACATATTTGGGCCCATCAGTTTCTTTCCATGATGTATTTATGTTCATTCTCTCCCTTCTCTCTCTCTCTCTCCCGCTCCCTTCACTGAACTCCTTCTCCTTGACCAACTAGCTTATGCCCCGCCCCTCAGTAAAAGCTGTGCTCGACCCTGGCTGCAGATGGCACTTGTCCTCTCACTGCCTTCTAAGTGTTCACACGTGCACGTTTGGGGTCCCCACATAGGCAATGAGATATTGGAAGCTCAGCTTGGCGAATATCATTGGTTTGGGGATTTGGTTTTTGGGGCCATGATCACAAGAAACACATTTTATATCACAACACAGTAAATGAACACGCACACATACCTCTAAAACAAAAATCGCATAAAACCATACTTTGCCTACTTGTGATGCACTCCAATATAGTCTATTCTACTTCAATAACTTCTTTTTTTGAAATGATGATGTCTGCAGTTCTCCAGTTCTGACTCTCTGACACCAACTCCCAGGGATGGCACAGACCCCACAGGTCAAGGGCTCAGTGCCACAGGACCGCCCCCACTTCAAGCACCAGTCGCAAGGACAGGGCACCTATACTTCTGACCACCCAGCTATAAATCAGGGGTTCCCACAACCCCCTCCTCAGGTTCAGTAATTCACCAGAACTCACAAAATTCAGGAAAACACTTTACTTACATTTACTGTGGTTTATTGTAAAGAATACAACTCAGGAACAGCCCAATGGGAGAGATCCAGAGGCCGAGGAGGGGGGCAGTTTCCATGCCCTCTCCAGGCGTGCCACCCTCCCAGCACCTCGATATGTTCACCAGTCCATAAGCTCCTCAAAGCCCTTCAGTTAGGGCTTTATACAGATTGCATTCCACGGGCACGACTGATTAAATCATTGGCCATCGGTGACTGAACTCGATCTCCGTCCCTCTCTCTTCCCTAGATGTCCTGGGATTGGGGCTGAAAGTTCCAACCCTCTGATCAGGCTGGGTGTTTCTGGCAACCAGTCCCCCATCCTGAAGGCCCCGCTCTCCCATCAGGAGTCATCTCATTGACATACAAAAGACATTCAGGAGATTCCAAGGCTTTTAGGAGCTCTGTGCCAAGAACCAGGCACAAAGACCAAATATTTGTTTTTTATTATACCACAGCGACCCAGTGAATTGATTTCATTACACACCATGAGCACAACCTGCAGCTTGTAAAACCCGTAATACAGAGATGTTACTGAGAATGTGACTGATTCACTAGCTGATAATGTCCACGAGGACGCAAGCGAGAAAATTCTCCCATCAGGATTAGGAATGGCTTCTTTTAGCAACTTTTGCTTTTGGCTAATGGGTATGAAATGTGTTTCACATCACATTCCCTTCTTCTTATTGCCTGCCAGGAAGCTCAGAGACAAACTGTGGCTCGTGTTTAACAAAGGATATAGGACCTTCTAGCAGGTACTAGCCTTACTTCCAGATAAATCTCTTTTATGTTCTTCTTCCTCCCGCCCCCATAGCCTCACTCACTCCTGTTTCAATCTTACATGATGTACAAGTGTGTTAAGGTGTCTCAAACCTGTTCTGGAATGAGGTAAGATAAACAATGATAACTCCTGGAGTACAAGACATTTGCCTTCTATTTCTTTGTATTTCTCCGGAACCTGTCAGAGTCCTTTCCACATGATGAGGGCTCAACAAATTTCAGCTGATGAAAAAACAAATGGCAGAGTAAAGACCACTCTCTAGAGTCAGGGGTGGGGGTGCTGACTGGTTCTCAGCAACAGAATGGGTCCAACTTAACTATAACAATTTAGACCCTAAGACTTCTGCCTAAATACCTGGAGAGCCCCCAAATATGCCAGCTCTTGATTTTTTCACCTCTATATATTGATTTGCCACTTCTCCTCCCTCTCGACTTGGCAACAATTTGAAATTTAAGATTCAAAACAAATCAATGAGCTGCTCTTTGGATGTGAAATTCTTTGTGTGGATCACTCTGGAAAAGGTCGGTGACTAGGTGAGGCCTTAAGGTCACTTTCCACAATGCTGACCTTTGGGTACAACAATGATTCAGAAATCAATCCTAGAGTGTGAGCAGTAATGATTTTTCACTGTTCACTGGTAGAGGGAAGTTTCTCGAATCAGGTACATCGATTGAGTATGGTGTGTGTGCCCAGGCTGGGGAAATAGCCTGGGGCAACCGACAAGAATAGAATCAGCCCGCCCAGATTAGGAGTTAAGATCAGAACCTTGGTCTTCTCAGTACTGGTGCCTGCACCTGGGCTGCCTTTCCAGATGAAAACGGGCCTTCCTGAAAGAACATGGCTTTTCTCAGCTTCCCTTGGGTGCCCGCCTCCTCTGAGACCCCTGTGGTCTGGTAACTGATGTTACAGCCAAAAGGGGCCTTGAGGCTGACCGGGGCGAGGGAGAAGGGTGTTTCAGCCCTTTCCTGCCTGGCCTCTCCCAGCCCAGGTTCTCCACGGCTCCCTGGGGCCTGGACCACGACGGAAAGGCCTACTCCGTTGGGTTTTTCATGAAGAATTCGCACATACTGCAAAAGTCTAGAATAAGAAGGTGCCCGCTTCCTCTCTCTGAGTGATCAACCCACCAACTCTGAACAGGGGAAGGAAGGCCTCATTCACTCATTTCCTGAGGCTACTGACCGCATCCACATGCTTTCCCTCCATCCAGAGCTTCTAGGACCGTTTCCACCACAAGGAGCCCCTATGTGATGATGGTTTCTCCACCCAAGTCCAAAATTGCATTAACGTCCCCATGTTTTTGTCTTAAAGATGCATGAGTGAATTTTGCATTCTGACCCATATAACTCCATTTGTTTTCACATAACTTTTTTCTCACAAGTCCTTTAGTAAAAGTGTCCCTCCAGGAACAGGTACATTGACAGGCACCACAGGCTTGCATCAGCTCCAGAGACCTCATTGGAGCAGCTTGGCCTTAGTCCGTCTGACCCCAAACCCTGCTCTGCCGGGGATTCAGGGAGGCTGGAGCAAGCACTGCCCGGTGCCCTCACGTGGCCACCCGGCTAAGGCAGCAGATCAGCCGGTCTGGCAAGACACCTGCTCCCAGCCCATCTCTCAGGGTGGGAAAGCAGGCCTCCGAGTTGGTGCGGGCTCCAAAGGCCGGGGCTTGCACACCACACTGCACACACATGCACCAGCCCCCCTCGGAACCGACAGTGTGAGCAGCCATGAACCTCAAGTCACTCTCATTACAGTCCAGGCCACCCCAGGTCCCCCCTGGCCCAGAACTTCGTGACCCTCTGGTCCAGAGGTCGCAAAGTAGAGGTCTGTGGGACTTATTCACTTGGCTCTCAGGGTGTTATTTTTTCCCATTTGAACTAGTTGCTGATATTTAAAAATTCAACTATCTGAAGATTTTTTAAAAAGTCAGATCTCTAGATTCTCCTGAAAAAAGAAAATCTTAAGATCTTGCAAACCTGGCCCTGCCCTCCACACGGGGCAAACTGCAGATGCCCCCTCCAGAGAGAGCGTATACTCTGCACTTCACCACAGTCCCCAACACTCCCTATTGTCTCACAGCACCAGTCCCAGCCCCCTTCACTCTTCCGTGACCACCTGGCCCTGTAAACCTCAGAGTGGGCCACGCCTGTTCTAGTCCAACAGCCGCCAGTATAAGAGGGGAACCTGGAGCCCAAAGATGTTAAATAACCTGCCCTTGTTCAAAGAACCAGTTAGTTAAAACTGAACTACGTGGCAAATTGCTTTAAATTTCACAGACCATCTCTGTTTCAGAGAAACATCATCATGTTTCTACCCCAGCTTTTCTCAAGGGAGGGAAGGGAGCTAGGAAAAGAGAGAATACTGTCCTTGCTTAGCCTGAAAAAGTACACTTAAAATATCTGCTGTCTTCCTAATCAAACTCCAGGAAGCTCATGGATTCTTGGCGGATACGGATCGGAGAAAGAGCAGCCCTGGAAGGAGTACAAAATCCCGCTCCTCACAGTGCCTGCCCAGCCTTGAAGCCCCCTTACCAGAGCAGGTAAGGACTGGGACCCTCACATTCCTGCATTTGGGGGACATTTTCCCAAACGCACCCCCCACCCCATTCCAATGGCTCTACCTTCATCTGGGGGCTGTGGTGGGACATCTGGGAACCTGAAAACAGGCAGACAGACAGGACAGCAGGACCCAGTTTATGACTGAAACTATACCCCTTGCCCACAGGGACAGCCACCTAATGGGCCGCCCAGGGCCGCCCGTGGGGCCAGAGCTTGGCTTGGCCAAATGCCCCGTTTGTTTTCGGGAAACCGTTGGTAACGGTTGAGTCTGATTAATAAATACCTTGAGGGTTTCCTCTGACAACATTCTCCAGAGGGGCACTTTGAACTTTGAGGTCACTGAGAGAATCATTAACAACCCCACCCCACCCCCACCCCGCCAGCTCAACCACTGCCCACTTGACAATGAGCTGGAACCAGCCTTGGGCCTCAGAGAGGCTGTTTGCTGGTGTCATTAACAGCAAGACGGAAAAACTCGCCCCAGTTCCCGCCTTAGACACGTCACGTCCCACCTTGCGTCAACTCTACCCCACTTCCCTCTCGTTGACACCCTGGAAACATCGCCACCTGAAGCGACTGGATTTGCTTGTTTGTATGTGAAGGGCCCCGACAAGAGATGAAATGTCAGGAGAGCAGGGCCTCCTCTGAGCTGCCTGCAGCCTTATCTCAACGCAGCCTGCCACTTGGTTGGTGCTCAACACATCCATCTGTTGGGTGACTGAACAGGCACATGCATCCCTGCTCCTGGGGAGGCCACAGTCAGCGCTACCCACCTACCCCCTCGGCCACAGGGCTGGCCTGTCAAACTGTCAACCAAACCCACAGCCATAACACACTCCAGGGGGACGCGCCTGCAGTCTTCCCAGCGCGGCAAGCCCAGCACATGGCAGGTGCTCCCCAAATCGGGGGCCTCCCCCCAGTTGCACCGGCCGCATGAGGTCCACTGGGCTGTGGACCTGACACTTCCCTAGGGACCTAGGGACACTGTCCAGACCTCCCTAGGGACAGGGACACTGTCAGACGTTGTAAAAGGTGAAATGTTATAATATTTTCCCAGGCTCCTCCAGTGACAACCTCCCTTCCACCGTGTTACAGACAGAGCTGGAGAAGAGGTTCCCAGGGACACGGCCACCCCAGGACTTGTGTCCTCTGCTAGTTCACGAGTAACGAAACCACCACAGGCACAGTTGCTCCAGATGCAGTGGCAGGTTCAAGGGGTTGGTTACATTATTCTTCTGGGCCTCTGCAGTATTTCACAGTAAAAATAAATAAAAGTAATTCCCGCACTCTGTAAAAGGACATTCAGACAACGAAGGGAGCAAGACGAAAAGGAGAGTCACCTCCACCTCCCATCCCTGGTCTTGCCCCCAAGAGCGGACTCTGCTAACAGCTTCTTTCTTCATCCCTTGTGGAAAAAGTCTGTGCACACACAAAAGCACGTGTACAAATCCTTTAGACACACACACAGGGCATGCTGCCCAGCACCTTTCTCTCCCGCCATGTAGGATCTCAGAGATCTTTCCTATGGAGCAAATCCAGACTGATTCAGAAATAAATTTACTTCAAGTTCATGGTCAGAAAGCTTCCTCCCGTCTTTACTGAGTGCTCAGGTGAGTGGCCCATGTGGAGGAGCTGTTCACGTCATTCGTACAATCCATGATCACCAAAGCCTTGTGGCTCTTTTATAAACACCCAGTTTGGCATATTTGTTTTTCCCCACAACTTTCCGAGCAGCCTCCAGACTCCCTAGGGCCTCCGGCAGTGAAGAGGACCCACTGGGAACACTCATTATCCACATCCTGCCAGGTTTCCGGGTTCGAGGTCCCTGCAAGCATTCAATATCTCTTTCTGGGGCTCCAAGCAGGCAGGTGCCCGCCATGACTACCCAGGGCAGCAGGCGGCACGGGGCTGACAAGAATTACCCCCAGAACTCTGAAGGAAGAAGAAAGTCTGCACTCTTGGTCAACAGGAGGCAGCTGGCACGTCGTCTAGCGTTGCATTGAAGGGTGTGGGGAGGGCGCAGAGCTGCCTACAGGTAAGGCTTCACTGAGTTCTATGCTTGATAAGTAACTATTTTACCACGACAGCATAATAATAAGTGCCCCAAGAGCACAGGGCTGTACCAGGCTCCTCTCATTAGACAGATGGACGCTGGCAACAGAAATGCCCCCATTCCCTCCTGTCTGCCTTCCTTTCCTTTATACATTCAACAAATATTTATCAAGCAGTGACGCTACACCAGTGCAGTACTAGGCAGTAGGGAAAATAGACAAGTCCCACAGAAAGCAGGGAAAACAAACACAAATACAATAACAAATACAAACACTTCCCCCTTGTCCCTCTGTCCCCAAACACACAAACAGGCTGGGCAAAATAGTTGTCTTTAACATAACCAAGCTCAGGGCAAGAAAGGGCCTGCTCCAGGTGCCAGAAATAAGGAAACCCAAAGCTAAAGCTGAGAGCTAGAGAGGAGGCTGGGCAGGCCTAGGAGTTTAGGGGGTGGATGGATAGGCCTCAGGGGAGGCTGGGCTCCCAGCTGAGGCAGTGGAGCCAGCAGACACCTACTTCAGAAGGTTTTCTGCTCCCGTCCTCATCCGTACGGCTTTCAGGATCTGCTGGTTCAAGGCAGCCCTTTGATTCTGCAGTTTGCTCCGGCCAGTTTGTGCAAGGGGATTGCAACCCTAAGGGAAAATGAGAGATGCCCCTTCAGAGGTCAGCCACTCTAAAAATGATGACAAGGTTCAATATCACAGAATGTTTTAGAAACGAAACTTTTCTGAAAACAAGAGTAACGTATTGAAAAGTATAAAAAATAAAATAAAAGCCACTCATAACAACACAGCTCCAAAACAGCCACTGTGACATGGTCTCCTTCCTGCCCATCTATTTTATATGCACGCTGTTCTTTTCCACATTCGTGGCTATGTTGGGAGTCCCCGAGACCACCCTCGTGTTTGGAGATTCGCTGGAAGGACTCAGCACACAGTTGCACTCAAAGCTAAGATTTACGACAGCTGGATCACAGGGGAAAAGACACGGCGGAGTCTGGAGGAACCATGCGCAGGCTTCCTTATGTTTTTTCCCTCCTCGGAGGGGTCACACCGGGCACACTCTTTCCCTAGCAACGAAAACGCAGCAACAGGTATGTGATGTCTCTGCCCAGGTCAGCCCATCAGAGAATCAACGCCCAGGGTTTTTACTGGGGGCTGATCACAAAGTCACCCTCCACAGGTGCCCATTATAACCACACAGTTTGTGCTGTTAGTCTGAGCGCCGAGAGCCAACCTTATCACGTAGGGGATGGAGGGAACACTCCAAGAGCCAGTTCCCAGACACAAGGCAGGGGCCACCCTTGCCAGCAGACCTCTCTAAGGACAGCAGCCTCAGGCCTGCCACGTTAACCTTCTTCTGCACGTTAACCCTCTTCTGTACAGTGGGACATCCAGTTTACTGTTTTCTCACTTAATACTCTATCACGAAAATTTCCTTTATTATGAAATGTTCCACAAAACCATCATTTTAATGATTGCATTATATTCCTTTTTTTTTTAAGAATTTACCATTTCCTTATAGTTGGACATTTAGATTATGTCCAAGTACCTGCTACTATATATAATTATTTGATGCATATTTGTAAACATGAATCTTTATAAACCTCAACTTTTTTCTTGAAGGTCTGTTTCTAGGCAGAGTTAAGGAGGTCGATCTCTTAAAGCACCCCCCTGCATTCCCCGTCCCCTACCCCCAGCCTTAGGCAACGACAAATCTACCTTCTGTCTGTATAGATTTGCTTATTCTGGACTTTTCATATAAGTGGAATCATACAACATGCAGTCTTTTGTGATGGGCTTCTTTCACACAACACAATGCTTTCAAGGTTCATCCACATTGTATTTCTTTTTATCTCTAATACTCCATTACATGGATATACCACATTTATCTACCCATTCCTCAGCTGATAGACATTTAGGGGCAGTTTTCACTTTTTGGCTATTATGAGTAGGGCTGTTTGTGTGTAAGTTTTTATGTGGATGTATGTTTTCCTCTCTTGGTTACATATCTAGAAGTGGGACTGCTGTGTCATATGATCAATTCTATGTTGACCATTTGAGGAACTGTCAAACTATTTTCTGAAGTGGCTATAATATTTTACATTCCCATCAACATATGTGAGGGTCACAACTTATCCATACCCTCACCAATACTTGTTATCATCTGCCTTTTTTTATAATAGCCAACCCAGGGTATGTGGTATGTCACTGTGGTTTTGATTCACATTTCCCTGATGATTAAGGACACTGAACATCTTTTCATGTGCTTATTGGCCATCTGTATATCTTCTTTGGAGAAATATTGGTTCATATACTTTGCCCATTTTTTTTTTTTTTGAGGGAGATTGACCCTGTGCTAACATCTGTTGCCAATCTTCCTCTTTTTCTTTTTTCTCCCCAAAGCCCCAGTACATAGTTGTAGAGTTGTAGCTCTTCTATATGGGACGCCACTTCAGCACGGCTTGATGAGCGGTGAGTAGGTCTGCACCCAGGATCTGAACCAGCAAACCCTGGGCTGCCGAAGCGGAAATGTGCGAACCTAACTGCTACGCCACCAGGCTGGCCTTCTTTGCCCATTTTTTAAACTGGATTATTTGTCTTTTCATTGTTGAGTTGAAAATATTATTTTTAATGTTTTCCAAGTTGATGTGCAGAAACAGGTATGCCATTCTTCCAATTTGCATTGATTATTAGTGAAGGTAAACATTTTTTTCATATAGTATTGATCACTTGAATTTCTTTTCTCAGTGAATTGTCTGTGTTCTCTGTTCCTTATTTCCTGGAGTGTTTGGATTGCAATGTTTCATTCTGAACAGTTTAAGATCAGAATAAAAGTTTCATTTTAATCTAGTGGTGTTCTTCCCACCCCAGCAGCTAGAAGCCCTGGGACCCAGTGAGGGCCCCATTCCTTTCTGATGCTTATCTTTAGGCTCTGCCCACTGAGGGGGCTGTGGTTGTGCCTGGGAGTGGCTGATGGGCAGTATTCCCAAGGAGACGGCCCTCTCTCTCCAGATCCGTCACTGCCACCGCAGCTCTACACACACCTAGCCCCCCAACCTCTGCCCAAGCCACGCCCATGGCCTCGACCCCCAGGAGGGAGAAGTGGCTTATCTTTAGCCCCAGCCTTCTCTGGGATTCCCGTATCAGTGGCCTTTGGACTAGTGGGTCAGAAACGAGCTATGTGTCTCCTTCCACAAAGATTTCTTGTTCTTACTTCCCAGCAGATCACCACCCACCTGGCCCCATGCAGCCCTCCCAAATTCAAATTACACCGATATTCAGAATCTGACTTGGGATGGTCTTGAAGTTAACATCTTTCAAAACCATTAAATGAGCTCTGATTTAAAATAAAAATCAGAGAACTAATTGTCTTTTTTTCAGATATAAGATTAAAATGTCTTTACTATTAAGCTAATTTAATATTAAAGGGCTAAAATAATTGCCAGCCTCTTTCCTTTCCACTTCCTAAAATTACTATGAAGGGATGGTTCAATCTGACTCAAAAATTACATGGTTCACCAAAGCTACATGTCCCATTTTATAGAGAAGCTTTAATAACTAATTCCTTTATGTACATTCCCAGAGCTAAGATAAGCAGCCATTCCAGCTCACAGATAAGAACTTTTTCCTGCTCCTATACTTTACTCGACTTCTGGCTGGCCTGGAATTGCTACACCCTAACCAGCCCACAGATGTGGGGTCAAGTTTCTAGATAAGACAGAGGAATGCTTAGGATTAGATCTGACTGAGTAATTGGACTCAAAACTACATTACTTCTTACTGACAGGTAGGAATGCTGGGCCTGCTGGAAACACCAGAAATGCCCACATGGCTATTTGGAAACTTCCCGGAACTCCGAGAGGTGAATCTGGGCAAGACTGCCAGAAAGACCCCCTGGCATCACCAGAGGCTGTTTCGCCATCCACTAGCCCCTGCCAAGGGGTCTCTGCTGGTGGGGACCCCCAGGCCTTGCCCACAGCTTAGTTCTTGATTGGTTCACAACAGGATGTAGAGCTACTCCAAGACTGGAGTGAGGGTTTGTGCCACGTACCAGGGTAGCACCTGTCACGCCTGCTTGGCCTGGGAACCTGGAGCAGGGGAGGGGGCAAATGAATTGTCCTGGCCTCGAGGGTCACCATCTCCAAGCCCTACAGTGAAGTGAGTCTTTCCTCTACATGGAGTCTGTTGGTTCCCTTACCAGACTAAGGTTTGGGCATTTGCGTCGGTCTCAACACGTGGAAGGATGGTCCAACACCCAACACCCAAGAAGATCAAGTTCTGAGTGAAACCTCCTCTTTACCACTGGCTTAGTCGGCATCTCCCACGTGTCATGCAGCTGGTGTGGACCCAGCATCTCAGATCCCACAATTCTGAGGCTTGGAAGTTAAGTGAGCTACTCCAGACCCCAGAGGCAGTAAGGGTGGAGTGGAACTTAAGCTCACGACCTTCCTGCTGCTCTAAGATGAGCTCTGTGGCAGCCTAAGCAGCAGCAACGTGTGGGAATGCTGGGACAGCTCACCTGCCAACGCCCATATGTCCTTCCCATGCTTCTTGGCTGAGGCTGCCCAGCATCACCACACACCCTTTCGGCACAGTGACCCACGTCCCACTCTCCCACCTTGCAGCCCATGATGGTGACGGGTGGTAAATCCACGCTGTAACACCTCCTTTCCAAGGGGAAGAACATCTGACTCATGCCTGGCCAGTGGGAAAAATGAAGGCTCCCGGCCTTGAGATCGGTTCAGGGTGAGTACCTGACATACAGGACAATCAGAGTCCATCAGGAGGAGGCCTTCATTTTTCCCCATCGGCCTTGAACCTAGGATGTGAGACTGGGCAGCTGCAGCCACATCACCACAGCAAGGGAGAGTCTCCCCAGAAATGAGGCCAACTCCGGAGGAGCAGAGCTGCGACCTGGTGGCAGCATTTGAACCCTAGATCAAGCCAGGCCTAAAACCATTCCTCTGCACTTCTCAGTTACAGAAGACAATGCATTCCCTTTCTTGCCTAAGCCACTTTTAAAATTGAGGTATAATTTACATATCATAAAATACATAGATTTTAAGTACATGGTTCATCGAGTTTGGACAAATGTATACACCTGTGTAAGCACTACTCTAAGCAAAATATAGAATATTTCCATCATCCCCTGGCAACCAATACTCTGGTTTCTATCACCACAACCTCTGCCTGTTCTAGACCTTCATATAAATGGAATCATACAGCGTGTATTCTCGTGTCTGGCTTATGTTGCTCAGTATCGTGCTTTGTGATTCCCCCACCTTGCTGCATTTATCAGTGGTTTGTTGCTTTTAATTGCTGTGTAGCATTCCACTGTAGGGATGTACCACAGTGTGTTTATCTGCCTAAGCCATTCTGGATTGGATTTTTCTGGCACGTGCAACTAAAAAAGTCCGAATTAGAATCATTAGGCAGATCGTTCAGCTGGGAAACAAGTCTTTAAGAGCGGCAACTGAGCAAAAACTGGAGCTACTTGATTTGGAAGCAAGGAAAGGATACTCAACCTCCACCTGCAGATACTGACAGGCCAGGCCACCGGGAAGAAAGACGCAGTGGAACGGAGGAGTCTTTCCTCCCGACCGGGGCCCTGCTCTGGGCAGTGCCTGGCGCCTGGCTCCCCTCCACCCAGAGAACCAGTGGGGGCCCTTCCTCCACACAGCCACACACGGAGATGTGTCTCCAGCAAACTGAGGGCACAGTGTGAACTTGGGGTCTCCAGATCAGGAGTAAGACTGAGTGAGGGGTGACATGCAGGGTCTCCCCGGAGACCTTTGCACAGGGTATGGGAGAGCTGGTGCTTTATGCTGCTTCTCTAGCACAAAGATATCTTCTCTGCTTTTCTTACTCCTTCCTCCTTACACAATTCGTCACTCAACCACCAAACTCTGGAAAACAGAATTGTTTGAGTTAGCCAGAAGCTGTCAACCAGAAAGCACAGAAATAGCATGTAATACACGCATAGGTCTAACTTAACTTCACCCCACACTGGAGATTCAGGGCAGGTTGGATGGACAGAATCTAGCTTTTCCATGTCCATAAAAATTAAAACATGAATTTGGCACTTGTAAATAGCCCTCTTGCCCTGCCAGGATCTCCGCCAGGTGTCAAGGCTGGAGGTCGAGGCTCATCTGCCTCCCCCCAGCATCCGGATCCATTCACACAGGGTGGGGTGGGGGGCACAATAGGAATCAACACAGCCATAATCTTTAACTAGAGGCTCCCTTCAGTCAGGTCCACAAACTCTATCAACACCTGCTATGGGCCGCTCACAGTTCTCTCCCAACACGCTGAATGAATAACAAAGCTTTTACAATCACAAAAGTCTCCCTGAATCAAATGTATTTCCAGACCCAACTAATGACCTGCTTATTTCAGCCGGTCAGACGCACTTAGCGATAGTTAACAGTTCTTATCTAGAAAGGGTGCCTGTGTGGGGTGGAGGTGGTGGCTAGTCTGTATGTGTGACTTCGTACACTTCTGTAATTACCTTTTTTACAACAATTTATGTTGCTTTTATAGTACAAATAATATTAGAGAAAAAGTTCTGAAGTTGTTTTCGATTGCCTGCCCTTCTCTCTTTTGACAATCCAGTCGAAACCCAGGATTTTCTAAGGGCTTATGGCCTTCGTGAACTCCGTGGGTGACTGGAAAGGCCAGAAGGACTTGCATCTCTCCCCATCTCTGGCTCTGGAGGCGGGAGACCTCGCTCCCGGCTGGCACCCCTTGCTGCCCGCTCTGCCAGACACCCAGTCCTCTGGCTGAGCCCCACCTGCAGTTCCACTGTCCTCTGTGGCCAGCTCCAGTGCAGCCTTTGTGTCACGGGACTCATGCCTGAGCCAAAGGAGGAAGTGGTGATCAGCTGAAGCCAATGCCTGGCATCATCAGGTGGCGTCTTGGAATCCGTCCAAATAGCCGCAGGAAGCAAGGGACATTTACAATTACACCTCATCATGTTGACTCTCCTCTGAGTCACCCTGAAAATTCTGTTCCTGCCAGGGGACCCCTCCTGGCCAGGATCCCACAACATGAGGAGACGTTGGTCAGACAAGCCCTCTGGGCTGCTGGTGTGCACCAGTGCAGCCAGGCAGACCCTTACCAAGGCCATGGTCAGCCTGGGCCCATCCAGCCTGGCCTTGAGGACCTGGCTCAGATCATGGTGAGGTATGGGGTGGGGAGGGAGCAGCATCACCAACATTCACACCCCTCCCTCCCTCCCTCCTCACCCGAGAAAGGATTCGAGATTCCAAGGGGATGGATCCAAACACCCAGGGGGACACCATCACTACCCAGTAAAGCTGGAGCTGATGAGGCCGCATAAAGCACACTGCACTCCCTGGACTTGGCCCAACAGAAGGCTTCCCCCCACACAAATGTGCTCATAGATGATGCACACGTGTGTCTAACATGCAATCACACCCCACTAAGATGAATGGTGCAGAGGAGCAACTAGGAGGAGCTTCTGGGTTAAGAAAATAAAATTCTCCTTCCTTCTCTGCTGGAGCCTCGGAAAGCCCAGAGTAAACAGGGACCATAAAGCAGGACACAGTGAACCTTGGGGCCCTGTCCCGCCTGGAGGTTTCTGTGAACAACAAACTTCTCCTCCAGCTCTTGAATAAAAACAATGGAGCTGAATTCATTTGGGGTCATTAGTGTTCCCAAAGGCCGGAGAGGCAGCCATAAGCCCGAAAGTGCTGAGCTCTGTCCTGACTCTGCTTCCAGGCCCTTTCCACAGCCCTGGGGAACAGCTTTCCCTAGTTTTTCTCCAGCTGGTTTTCTCTTGGCCAAAACCAGCTTTTCCTGTGGGTTTTGGGACTCCAGCACCCAGAGAGCCCCGGAGCCGGGACCTGCTCTCAGGATGCAGTGACTGGAAACGTAGATTACTCTGCATTAACTGTAGGCCAAAACACACATTCTTTCAAGACTTTCATTAGGATGAGCATAAAAATCTATTTGGGAAAAAGCAGCTCCATTTCCACTTGTCATTCTTTTAAGAAAGTAATTTATAGTAATCTTATAGAGCTATATCTCTATTTAGACATATTAATTAAAGAAAGAAAGAAAAAAAACAGTGAGAAGCCAGAGAAGAGAGAAACATGATATTGCCACAGACCAGAAAGTATTCTGTGTTTTTGTTTTTAATTCAGAGACCCCCAAGCTGCTAGTCCAGGAGGCCAGGGTCTGTGCTGGGGATGTCCATGCCTGACCTGGGGCCAAGCTGTATCTGTGTCTTCAGGATCTATACAGCCAAGTCCTACACGACCTCCCCACTTGCCAATGATCAGCTCGCACATTCAACGTCCAGGCCCAGCCAGCAGAGTGGACTTTGGGGCAGTTGGTCTTCATTTTGTGTGCAAGTCACACAAAACAGAGTTGAAGCTCTGAATGTGGACCGTGGACCCCCTACTTGTTGCTCTCTGGACGAAAGCAAAGACGCTGGTTCCTATTCAAGCACGGCCTGAGCTATCCGGACAACGCACACCTCCCAGCACTGCTCAGCACCCCAGGAAATGGGCCCCGCTGTGAACTGCCACAGAAGCCATACTGAGTGTGCCCCAGAACCTGACGGGGGTCAGGCTCAGAGCTGTCACTCAGTAAATGCTTTCTGAATGAATGGAGCAGATGGCATTTCCAAGAAAAGAGGAAGGGGAGGGAAGGTATGATAAAGGGAACAGGATGAAAGAGAAGCTTGACTTCAGTAGAAATTAATTTGATCCCGTAAGTGCGCGCAAAATCTCAAAAGTTCAGAGATAGGATGGGGAGCCTTCCTTGAGGCAGTTGGATGATGCCCTGACTACGTCTCCAGTCTTGGGGGTCCTCACTGGTTGGCTCAACTGCCCCTGGTTGGCTCCTCCACCCAACACGTGTCCCAGCTATTTCCAATCCTCACCTCCCCACTGGCCTCCTGGGACCCCTCCACAGCTTGTTCTCGCTCCCCCTTGAATCTTCAATGCCCCCCACCCCACCAACCCAACTTCTTCACCTTCAGCTCTAAAAAGGCTCCAGATTTCCTCCTCCTAACACAAACCTGCCTCTTCTCTCTCCTCTACCCCCATCTTCCTCCAACAACTATCTTCTCCCCCCTTCTCCCTCTGCACCCTGCCACACTGACTTCTGCCCCTAACTCTCCACTCATTTACTAACCTCCTCCTAAATGACTAAATCCAGTCCTTTCCAGGTCTCTTCTGACTTTCAACCTCACCTCTCCTCTCAGCTTCCTAGACGCCACACCCTTCTGGCTGGCCTCCCATCCCTCTGCCTGTCTCTGAAGTGGAGGTATTGTTCCCTTCTGTCCTGGGTCCTTTTTCACTCAGTATCCCAACCGCCTCCCACACTGGTGCCCCTCAAAGCTGCATCTCCAGCCAGGGTGCTCTCATAGCTGCCAGGTCCATGGAATGGACTCCCCCTGGGACCACCGCTTGGATATCTCATGGGGGTCTCAAGTCCTCCTGCCCCCACACCAGCCTCCTGGTTCCCCCATCTCAGTGAGGCGCATGACCATGTACCCAGACACCCAAGCAGACATTTTGGATTCCGTCAGCAGCACCTGCCCACCGTATCCTGTCCCATAAATTCTTTCCACGCCTGCTGAGACTGCCTTTGCTCAGGCCCTCATCATCCCCACCTCCTCACTAGGATCCCTGCCTCCAGTCTGGACTCCTGGTTGGGTGCAAGCTGGTGGGAAGGAGGAGTGGTGAGACTGTGTTTACACAGCACTTTATATAACTCGCTGAAAAGTCACCAATAGTCTGTATCAGAGTAGGAAGGGCAGAGATGATGGAGATTACAGGAGGCTAACCACCACCCCAACTCCTCCCTGCCTCCCCCCATCCCCCACCCACTGACCGCTCAGCTGTCAAAGTGGTCTTTCTGTGACACGAATCTCACATGTCTGGTCCTGCTTTGGGTGGACCCCGGAGGTCCCTGGTTCCTTAGCAGGATGCATGTTCCCACTCACACCTCACACCCCAGGGGGCTCCCTCACAACCACACACAATTCCATGCCTTTGCTCACACTGTTCCCTCTACCTGCGGGGCTCTCATTCCCCTTCTTCACCCAGTAACATCTACCTTTCACTCAGGTAACATTGTTTGAGGTCAAACTGGCTCAGATCACAGATCGGGGGAGTATTATCCTCGTACTAAGAACATTCTTTGGACTGGTGTGATGTAGCATAATAATTATTACAAGATCTCCTTTTCAAAAGAGATGTTTCCAATTGTAAACCAGTGATTCATCTTATTTTGCACCTGAGAGTTTCTTATCTACCACCAGAGAAACTGCATCTAAAAAACACCCAACCTTGCATCCTTTCCCAGCTCCCTCATGATCCCCTCTGTCCCGTACACACCCTCTGCTGGAACATAACCCTCACAGATGTTCCCCATCTCTTCTGCCCCTCCCTCTGTCACTTCCCCCAGATACTGCTCTCCACCTGTTCAAAGGACAAACACTTCAGGGAGGAAATGAAGTCCCAGAAAGAGCCAGCAACTTGCTGGAGGCTACACAGCAATTTTGTGGGGGTGGCAGTCAGGCTCTGGGCCCTAGGACTGAAATCTAGGGAATCCCAGTCCTGGCCTCCTGCAGTTCCATGGCCTATGATCCTCTGTCCCAAACGCCACACATAATTAGAAGTTATAATCCTGTAATTCCATGATGACATCTTTGAACTTAAATATACCTTAAAACTACTCTTTTTTTTATATATACGCTAAAAGCCATTTAACCAAAAAGAATTTTTCCCACTCGGCCCTCACCTGTTTCCAGATTCCCCTCCTGTCCTGCCCATCCCCTGGGGCCACTGCTCAACGGAGAGCAAAAGCCCCAAGGCTGCATCACATGGGAGGAGGAGGAAGATGCCAAGACCATTTACCCACTGGACCTTTAGGCTGTGAACAATTAAGAATTGATTGTTCTGTGGGAAACAGTTTCACTTCCCTATTTATAATTAGGCACCCTGCCTTCGGTCATATATGCTATAAAAAAACAACAATCTCTCAGCCCACCCAGTCAAACCTGGCCAAGCTCCAAGGGCTATTTTTAGATTCGCGGGGACCTACAAGGAGGAAGGGTGGAAAGTGTCACCGAGACTCCGGGCTCAAAAGCATCTCTGTAGCCCAGGCCTTGCCACCTGCGGGCGTCCGCGGGCTGGAGTCGCTTTGAGGGACTGGGCTGCGGACTGTTACCTCCAGGGCGGGAGGCGGCGTGCCTGCCGAGGGTCGCCTGGACTTGCCAAGCTCCCGCGGAGCCCGCCGTCGCCGCGGTCTCTCCAACAACCAGAGAAATCCGCTTTAGCATAAAGTGAAGAGGGGGCGAGACGGCAGCCCTCATGTCTGCCGTGCTCACGCCCTCCTGGGCAACCTGCAGCAGAGGAGGGGGCGACGCCCGAAGTCACCTCCCACCAGCAGCTCTCCCTGCCCCCTAAAGAGTCGAAGAGGCGGACACTGGAAGCATTCTCGAGGCAAAAGGAGAACCCCGACCCGCCTCGGGTGGTCCCTCTATCTCCACCCGCGCCCCCGCCACGCGCTCGGGTGGAAGCTAGGATCCCAACGCGCCGCGAGGCGGAGGGCGCCACGGGTCCCCTCCCCAGGCGCGCGGGATCGCCGGCGGGGGCCACCCCGAGCACCCCTCCTGGCCCCCATCCTCCGCCGGCACCTGCGCGGGGCGGCCCCCGACGCCCCCTAGCCCCGGAAGCCACCTGCTCTCGGCCGCCGGGTGCACCGCCGCCGCACTCCTCTCCCCGAGCCTCCGTCCCGCCCGCCCCAGACCAGTGCGCCCCCTCCCCCTCCCGGCCTGGTCTACCCCGGCCGTGCGCTCCCGCGGCCCCCTCCACGGCCTGGGGGGAAGGAGGGCTGGAGCCCGCAGACCCCCCGCCCGCCCGAAGCAGCCCACCTTCCGAAAGTAGCCGTCGCCCTCCTTCTCCAGCGGCTGGGGGGCCGCGGGCAGCAGCGCGTCAGTCATGCTGGCGACTCGGGCGCCGAGGGCCGACTGAGGATCCGCGGCGCGCGGGCCCCAGAGGGCGCCCGGACCCGCCTCCGCCCGCCCGCGCGGCCGCCCCCAGCCCCGCCCGAGGCCGGGCCCGGGAGCCCGGGAGACCTGGCCGGGCCCGCGGGACCACGCCCCCCGCCCCGCCCCGGCTCCCGATTGGCCAGGCGAAGCCGGCGCCCCAGCCCGAGGCTCGCAGCGCGGAGAGCTGGGGCTCCTGGGCGCGTCCCTCGCCCTCTCTGGGG
Organism: Tapirus indicus; assembly: GCA_031878705.1. NCBI lineage: Eukaryota > Metazoa > Chordata > Mammalia > Perissodactyla > Tapiridae > Tapirus > Tapirus indicus. The sequence goes on from CM062926.1 coordinate 4,315,129, forward strand.
GCCTAATCTGGGCGGTGTCGCTGTTTCAGCCCTGCGGCGCAGGGATGGGGCGGGGGTCTCCATGGGCGCAGCGTGGCCCGGGCTGGGGACCTGGTCCCTCGTTTGGAGCCTTGGGGGTAAACGCAGAGCGCGCGGGGAAGTCTCTGCCCTCCCCGGGGAGCGTGGACGCCGCGGGGACAGTAACCAGACCCGACGCCACGTCGAGGGCGCGGCGGGAGCGTTGGGCCCTGGGCCGAGCGGTCAGGAACGGCGGGTCAGCTTCCCGCCGGAGGGGACCCCGGGACCGAGTCGGGGACGCTGAGGGAGAGTTGGCTGCGCCACCGAGGGCCTTGGCCGCGTGACTCAGGCCGGTTGGCGCGGCAGTCAACCCCCTGTCCCCCCATCCTCGCTGCAGAGACTAGGCGGATCTGCTGGGGGTCGCGGACGGCGCTGGGAGAAGGGATACCCAGGAAGGGCTTTGTGCTGGAGAGACAGCGGATGCCCTTGAGTACGTTTCTTAACCGCCACTTTAAACCTCAGTTTTCTCAACTGGAAAAAGGCCAGATCACGCGCTCTCGGGCTGGTCGAAGGTGTTACAACAAAAGTGCGTGTTAAAGCTCTTAGCTGGGGGGTAGGGACGCGCCTAACTTAGGAGCGAATGGGGGACTCCCGGGAACAGGGTTCGCACCACTCTCTCACTCTCTCCACTGACGGTTAGACTCCGGCGGCAGACACCTGGCAGAATAGAGTGAGACCTATTCTGTGGCCGGTGGCCGAGCCGGGAGCCCTCCAGCCCACGGGGCCACGCCCCTCCCCGCCGCCATCCTGCAATCCTTACCACCACCCCCCCAACTAAGGGACACCTTCGCTCATTTGCTGCTGCGTTTGGCTTTCGCGGTAGATGCCCGCAGGTAGAACAGAACACAATCTGCTTTCAAAACAAGCCAAGAGTTTCCTTCTCTTAAAAAAAAGAAAAAGAAAAAGAAAAAAAAGGTGCATTAGGAGTTGAGAGTTTTAAAATAAATAGTGGCAGATGGTAACTAGATTTATTGTGGTGTTCATTTCGCAATGTATACAAATATCGAACATTGTACAGCTGAAACTAATACAACGTTATATGTCAATTATACATCTATCAAAATAAATAAATAAATAGTGGCAACAACCAAGTAAATGTCAAAAAAAAATCTACCTCCTCACTGCCAACTCACAGATGCTGCACAAGAAAAGACATTTCCGGAAAGGACTGTTTTAATTCTAAGAACATGAGGTGTCCTGGGAGGAGTCCCAGCTCAGTGCTGGGACAGGTGTTTGGGAAACTGTAGCAGATGCAAAACTTTCCCTTCTCTCTTAGGGTCAGAAGTGAGTATCAAGCTAATTTCAGCATCGGTCAATCACCTTATAATTAGTCCATTACCCTGGAAACATACTACCCCCCAGGCTGGAAGTTAAAAACAGCAGCTTCAGTTTCAAGGATCCTGGGGTGGCGATCACTCCATTACATTTATACTACTACTACTGTTAATAGTAATAAAGTTATCAATAATAGAACCTCTACTCTAGCCAGGAAGTTTATAGATATTATGTTTCATTGTCAAGACCCTTTGCAAATAAGAGGATTAAATAATGTCCATTTAGAAGACCAGGGCTCAGAGGAGAGAAGAGGCCAAGGGCACACCTCTTTAGTGGCTGAGATTGGTTTTAGTTCAGGCCTGCTGACTCTAGTCATTCCCTGTCACTTTCAGATTTCTGTCATTTCCTACCACCTTGAAGCTCCAGTCGCCTTTACAATTAGTCACACATATGTGTCACTTGTACTGTTATTGACGGTAGCCTTCTTTAGAATTACTCACTCTATTTAAACAAACTTTATTTTAAGAGACAATTATGTCATAGCCATAAGTGGAAAACCAGCAGTACTTTGCCCTATGGGGAGATCCACATAAAAGTGAATACAGTGAAAACCCAAATCTGTTATTTGATCTAGCCCAACGCCATTGTCTCCTTGAGTTGCTGCTTTGATAAAAAAGGAAGAGCAAGAGGAGGAAGCATGGTCTTAAAGATACACCAGCCCACCCTAAGCCTAGCTCCTGGGCATCTTCAGAGGAAAAGGAACACTTCTGCATGAGTCCCGGCAGGCGTCGCCGGGTGACGTGGGCCATCTGAGTGTCCCTCTTGGGGCTGTGCAGGACCAGACACACCTAGACATTCTCATGGCTCGTTGCAGGGGAACCACGGGCCTGACCCATTGTCTCTGCTCCTGCTGTGATCAGGAAATGAGAGCTGCTGCTGCTAACGCAGCAGGAGAGCAACATCTAACCCCCTATTTGTCAACCCCGTTGGTGGTGTGTGTCACAAGATGAGCCCCTGTGCTCCTAACGAAAAATCGGGGTGGGACTTTCTGAGATAGGCAAAAAGTTAAAATCTCAAATGCAAACAACTGTCTTAAGTCCCTGTTTTACCATCCGGTCGAGGCCAGCGGTTGATTGTTCAGGGACCCAGCTCCTCCAAGTCTCACCTCCTACGACTACTTGTTGACAAAAGGAGCACTGGCTTCTCTGGGGACAGCCTGGCGTACACACCCTCTTGGAGAATCTGATGAAATTTGCCAAATTAAAAGCAGAAATTACAAGGTAATCCTTAAACAAATAAAATTCATTGTAAATTATAGATACAATTTTGTAATTTTTATGAAAAAAAATTCTTAGAAATTGAAGCCATGTGGTGCCACAGAGGAGCACCGACTGGAGAGGGCCACATCAGGCTCAGCAGGTCTGCCACTGAGTCACCTTGGTCAGATCTTTTTACTGCTCGTGGCCTCGGTCTCCCCAGCTGTGAAATATGGTCTTATGCGGGGCAGTTGTCAATCGCATACTGACTCTACGCCGGGAACTGTGCTATGCACTTTCCATGCGTTATCTCAGTTGGTCCTCCCACCACCCCGTGAAGTGGGTATTTTATCATCCCCATTTCACAGAGGAAGAAGCTGAGGTTCATAGGTCACCAGCCTGGTAAGTTAGACTGTCTGGTGCTACACCACACACTATGCTACTACACTACATTGTTCTCTGTGGTTTGAAAGGAAGAATATTTTGGCATATTGGGAAGAAAAGATGATGGATTAAAAATAAATGAGTGACAGAATGGCAACAAATACCAAGTACTGATGAAAATGTGGAGCAATCAGAATCTCATATACTGTTACGACCACTTTGGAAAACTGGCATTTTCTACTAAAGCAGAATATGTATATATAGGTTGTGATCCAGCAATTCCAACAGAAATGCATACATCTGTTCACCATAAAACATGTATGAGAATGTTCACAGCTACACTTTTCAAAATAGCCCCTAACTAGAAACTACCCAAATGCCCATCAACTCTAGAATGGATAAATAAATTGTGGCGTACTCACATAATGAAAAATTTTACACAATGAAAATGAACACATTACTATTACAAGCAGCAAGTATGTTGTGAGCAACACATTTTGCTCACAAAAATATTGTTGAGCAAAAGAAGCCAGACCAAATACTATATGATTTCCTTTTATGTAAAATACGAAATAGATAAAATTAGTCCCTTCTATGATTATTGCTTCTGGGATTCTGGAAATTTTCTATTTCTTGATCTTTTTGTTGTTCTGCAGGTGTGTTCACTTTGCAAAAATGCATAGAAATGTGTGCTTACGATTTGTGCACTTTTCTGTACATATGTTATATGTCAATAAGAAAACACAATGAAAAAATGAACGCCTTCCTGCATCTCTGAATAAGAAAGGAAAGATATGTGGTATTTGGGCTGCTACAGCTTTGCATAAAAACACATGTTGTTTCTAGGTTCCTGCTGCCAAGAATTGGGAGTATTGGGTAGTAAGTGACAAGGGTCACAAATGAAGCATCCAGTCGGTCCTGCAGACACGCAGGAGGGAGCAGAGAGCCACTTTCTGAGGAAGCAGCAAGGACTTTGAAGGGCCCCTTGTCCCCTGAACCTCATGGACCAGGAGTCAGAGAGGTTGGTTATTATTGTTTTACCAAATGCCCATGATTGTCAGGGATTCAATTAAATAAATGCTCAGTAATAAATTTATTGGGTTTTTCTTGCCTCTTTAGAAGCTATAAACTGTAAGAAAATTAGTTTGGGTAACTTAGAAATAAAATCATGGACCTTTGTGATTTGTCTGGGTGCATGGATTAGCCCCCACCTTCTTTACTTTCAATATCTACACTTACATTCACAATGACAGTTGGTCAAACAATGACCCTGGGGACCCTGGAGGGCTTCAAGAAACAAAAGGATGTCTTTCCTTTAGTGCATTGGTACCTACGAACACCCACAAAAACCTTTCAAATGAAAACCAAGCCCCTGACATAAAAATGTTTTGGAAAGAATACCACAGATATAGCTAAAACCAAAAACTCCAATGGTACAACGCTACATACATGTCTCTCTCCTGCCCTGATTTCCTTTCATCAGTGGCAATCACTGTTACCGGCTTCTTTGGGGAGTTTACTGGAGATATATTATGCATATTGTAACTGTATAATATAATAATATTTGTGGATGCACTGTGTCCCTACATTGTAGATGTAACAGCTGCAATAAATTTGGCTATTAATGGTTTCTTTTAATATAAACAGCAGCACCCTGTGTACTGTCTTACCCCATTTTGCTCATTTAACAACATATGTTGAAGATCATTCTCCATCAGCATTTTTAAATGCTTTATAATATTCCATCATATAGGTTGTTCCAGTTACCTATTGCTGTTAAAATTACCCCAAATCTTAATGGCTTAAAACAAGAACAATCATTTTATTCTTATCTGTCCTGGTTCCAGGAGGTGACGGAACTCAGCCAGGAGGTTCTTGGTTGGGGTCCTCATGCAGCAGCAGTCAGATCGTCGCTGGAACTGGAGTCATCCTGAACCTTCCTCACTCACATATCTGGTGATTGATGCTGATTGTTCACCGGGACCTGGACTGGGTCTTGGGCTAGAATATCTACACATGGCCTTTCTGTGGCCTGGACTTCCTCACAGTATGGAGGGTGAGTTCCGAGGGCCAGCATCCCGAGAAACAGAAAGTCAAAGCTGCCAGTTTCTTAAAGCTTGGGTGTGGGAAATGTTACATTGTCACTTTCACTGTATTCTTTTGGTCAAGCTGACTGCTTGGAGACTCATGGAGCCTAGATTCAAGGGGAGGGGACATAGACTCCACTTCTCAATGGGAGACTTGTCAAACACTTTGGGGGCTATGTTTTTTTTTTTTAATTTTGCCAGCCCTGGGTGGCCTAGTGGTTAAGTTCAGCATGCTCTGTTTTGGCGGCCCTGGTTCCATTCTGGGCACGGACCTACACTGCTCTGTTAGTGGCCATGCTGTGCTGGCGGCCCACATACTAAAAAATAGAGGAAGATTGGCACGGATTTTAGCTCAGGGCGAATCTTCCTCAGATAAAAAAAAAAAACCTTTTGATTTTTAAAGTCATGTACCATGACTTATTTAACTAGTTATTCATTATTTTTTTTCAAAATTATTTATTGAGTGCTTATTATGGGCCAAGCACTGCTCTAAGCTCTGAGGATACAGCAAAGAAAAAACAAAAAACTGGCCCAAATCTACGTCCTCATGGAGCTTACATTCCAATAGGGAGAGAGAGATGATAGGCATAAAAAAATAAGTAAATGAAATATATAGTGTATTAAAGGTCATGAAGTGTTGTGGGAAAATATAGGGCAATGGGGATAGGGAGTGTAACAGACAGGGATTGTTTTCTGAATAGGGAGAGAAGGCTTATCTGAGAAAGTAACCTTTGAGCAGAGACCTGGCAGAGGTGAGGCGAAGCAGAGGGAACAGTGACTGCAAAGGCCTTGAGGTCTGAGTGTGCTTGGAGGGCTCAGAGGACCGTCCTCCCGGCAGAGGTTCTGATTCAGGAGGCCTGAGGGATGTTGGGAGGGACGTCTGAGCATCCTCCTGGTGATGCTGACTCACACAGCCTCCTCAGCCTCATTTTCAAAACCTGGCCTTCCAGGTCTGCTTTTCATCTCAGCCTCACACCTTATTAGCTGCGCTTTATTTTTCTCTTCTCTAAAAAGGGGTTTTGGGGTGGGATAACAGCACCCCATTTGACAGGTGTTGGTTTCTTTAGGTTCAATGAGGTGGCCTCTGCGTCCCCCACCCTGCCTCGCAGCAGCAGCCTCTGGCTTTTCTGCTTGCTTTTTCTTTCCCTTTATCGTTTTCTTTCTTTCTCTTTTTCAGTTTCCTTTCATTTTTTCTTCTTCTCTTTCTTTATTCCTGTTTGCCTCCCTGCCCCCCCTTACCGCTTTCTTTCTCTCCTTTTCTTTTATTCTCTTCTTCCTTTCCTTTTCTCTTTGACCAGGTGTCCCGAGCTTCATGTGCATTCATGTCCATCTTCCTTCACCATGGGCATCGGGGTTCCAGTGTCTGTGGATCCTCCCACCGGTCTGGAAGGGGACTCCACTAATGCAAACCTAAGGGTGATATATACAGTGGGTGCGTGTGTGTGTGTGTGTGTGTGTGTGTGTGTGTATCTGGCAGCACAGGAACTTTCCCGGCAGGCGGCGGGGGTGGGGACGGGACGGAGAGGGCAGCGGCAGGGAAGCGGCGCTGGCGCCAGGGACCAAGGGGTGGTGGGGAGACATCTGGTGTCGCTTCACGGAGAACCCGCCCTGCGGCCGGACGCTGGGTGGCTTCCAGCTTCTCCCAGGTGCCTCCTCCTGACCGGCTCATCGCGGAGCTAGGATGGGATGTCGTGGTGCCAAAGCCTCCGAGGCAAGCCCTGCCGGGGTCCGCCTCCCACTAGACGGGTTTGAGAGGCCTGCCGGGTGGGGTGGGCGCGTCCCCAGGCCTGCGCTGAGAACGCCGCTTCTGTTCGCGGAGGAGAAAGAGCAGAAGGCTTTTGGCGCGTCGAGGCCGCCGTAGCGAGGGGGCGGGGCCCGGAACGGAGCAGGATGGCGGCGCTGGACAGTGACAGCGACGAGGACTTGGTCAGCTATGGGACCGGCCTGCAGCCGCTGGAAGAAGGTGCGGGCCGGATTGGTCGCCGGGGCCTGCGGAAAACAGGCCGGGGGCCCAGGATTCGGGGCAGAACCGCACAACCCTGGCCAGGCCTTGGCTGGCCCGGGGGAGAGGGATCGCTAGCTGCGGGCGCTGGAACGGCGGCGAGATAGGCGTGCGCCGTGCTCTCGGGGGCGCGCGTTGTGAAGGGACGGGTGACAGACCGGAGGGATGGGCTCGTGTGAGAGCCGGGGCGTGCTTAATGTCTTCCCTGGGGAGGACGTTTGAGCTCAGACTTGAAGCAGAGGAAGGAACCAACCATACGAAGATCTGGGGAAGAGCATTTCAGGCAGAGGGAACAGCAAGTGCAAAGGCTCTGAAGTCGGAGCCAGTTTGGCAAATTGAGGGACTGGTGTGGGTGGAGCAGACAGCACCAGGGAGAGACTGGTGGAAGATGAGGTCAGAGGGGTAGTCAGGGGTTGGATCTTACTTGGTATGGTAAGGGAGTTTGGATTTTATACGAAGTGTGGGAGAGTCATGGTGGGGGGCGGTTACGCAAGGGAGGGATGCCTATTTTAGAGATTATTCCATCCTCGAATTTGCGAATAGGCGGGTTGGGGGTGGGCAAGAGTGAAGCAGGGAGATTAGAAAAAAGAGGTCTGGAGATGATGGTGGCTTGGATGGGAGTGTTAGCAGTGGTTGTGGTAAGTAGTGGTCTGGGTTTAGATATAGTTTGAAAGCAGAGCTGACCAGACTTTCTGGTGGAATGTGGGGGTGAGGGCAAGAGGAAGCAAGGTTCTCTCCCATGTTTCCCGTCTGGTCCACTTAATGACTTGATTTGCTCTCCAAAGTGTGTATTGAGTGCCCCATAAGGGCTGATGGCAGTGTTAGCCCTGTCAGAAAGACAGAGGAAGTATGGTGAGCTCGTAGTTATTTGCAGATCTCCTGTTGGTGGGATCTTTTTTCCCACCTTGACCACGTCTCCTGTCAGGTTGGTTGTACTTCTTCTGGGACATTGCCACTGATTACCCTGTTATTCCCTACAAACAGTTCTAATCATTAGAAACCTCTGCCAGACACTGGCCCTGCTTCTACCCTCTGCTTACAAAAGACAGAGAAATGTTAGTCTCCTGACAGCTTCTTATGTGTTTGAAGACAGCCTTTGCATTTCCTCTAAGACGTCTCTGTGCCACACTCAACCTCCTCAGTACTCTAATAAATTCAGTTTAAAGTCCCCTCAACCCTAATTTGTCAGAGCCTTTCTCCAAGTGTGGGACCAGAGTGTGGGTAGAGCAGGGCCATCACTAGTATGTCATTCATTCTAGACTATATTTCTTTATTACAAGCTAAGATCACATTAGCTTTATTCACAAATGCATCACCCCATGGTCTCAAATAATTTGTTGACCAAAATCCTGTATATGAGGAGTTTCAAGTTGAGAACAAAAGTACAAGGTTCACAAGTGCTAAAGTGTGTGATGTAGACGGGAGAGAACCTACACAAACTAACAGGAAACCTGAGAAGGCAGGATGGGATCCCTTGCACACTGGTTAGAATTTAGCTATGCAGGAAGAGGGTGAGGGTTAAACATGCGTGGATGGAGTTTATTACAGCCATGTTAGGCAGCTGTTCATATCATTTCTGTATTTCTGGTTTCACAGTTGTTTCCTTGTGAAGTGACATGTTGTAAGTCACCAACTATTTGATCTATATTTTTCTAATTCTTCTTGTTTTGATGGTGCACAAAATATGAAATGAAGCCTAATGGTCTAACCATGCTTTTGAAGTAGAAGGAAGGGACACTTGATTTATAGACTTTTTCTGGCCTAAATTCATTCTTTAACTTCTCGGTATTAGAAGTTTTTGAAGCTCGATTCATTGTTTCCTTTGAAGTTTAAATGCACTCTGGCTACATTTTACAATATAACATGCTAGACCAATAATCACTTTTACTTCCTGCTTTGAAGTTTTAGTGACAGGTTAGACAAACATTTTAGAGGAGGGACTCCACGACTTAATTAAAGTTGCTGGCCCTGACAGAAAGGTTTATTGGTTAAGAGGCAGCGGTCCAACTGTCACCCATAGACCCATAGGCCCTCTGTCCTCGAAGGAAGGGGGCACCAGTACTTATCTACTCTTTCCTAAGATGCTTTCACTTGGCTCTAGAATTCTCCTCATCTCCAGCTCATCCTGTACCCGGATTAATTTTAGGATTTTCCTCCTTCTTGATGCTGTGCTACTCCCGCTTAAAATTATCTCTGGCTCCCGTCACCCACATACCACAGACCCTGCACTAGCGTGTTCAGGCCCTCTGCACTGTCTACCCTTCTGGTTCCATCTTCCACTCCTTCCCTGTCCTCCAGTCAGACTAGACCACTTTCTCAAAACATCTGACATTACCCTTTTAGACCTCCTGTTTACTGATGGAGTTAGTGCCTCTGTTGGGAGTTATGTCCCTATCTGCAGCTATCAAATTCTCCTCGTGCCTGGGGTGACTGCAGTATTGTGGTCCTTCCACAGTGTCAGAAGAGTTCCTCTACATTCAGGTCTCATCTGCTGGGCTCTGAGCACCCAGGGAACAGGGCCAGAGGTGGGTTTAGTTTTCCACACCCAAAGTCTAGAACAGGGCTGCTTCCATGGTAAGGCCCTCAGTAAACTTTTGGTCTGGGGATGAGGGAAGGACAGTGTGGGTGGCATCCTTGACTTGGAGGCAGAGTTGAGATCTGATTTCAGCTTTGTGCTCATTAGCTGTGGACTTTAGGGCAGTTCCTTGATCAGAGCATCCTTCTCAGGGTATGATAAATGAGATAATAAGTGTGAAAGGACGGGATTAGTTGTTATTAATGCAATAGCTATAGCAGGGCCTGGCTGAAATGCTGCCTCCTCCCTGGAGTTTTCCTGGGCTGTGGTTAGAGGTGGCACTTCCTCCTCTGGAGCCCTGTGGGACCCGGTCGGCCACGCTGGTCGGTCCCCATCATCTGCCGCCATAGGTTCCACTTAGTCGTCTGCAGATCTTATCTCCCTCTGCAGATCAGGAGCGCCTTGAGAGCTGAGCAGGAACAGCACGTAGCATTGGCAGGACCTGCCCTCTCCCACCGTAACCCAGTGGGTCTCAACTGGGGATGATTTTGCGCCCCAGGGGACATTTGGCAATGTCTGGAGACATTTTTGGTTGTCACACTGTAGGGTGTGTGTGTTATCCTACAGTGCACAAGACAGTCCCCCACAACAAAGAATTATCCAGCACAAATGTCAGTAGTGCCTGGGTTAAGAAACCCCACCTTAGCCAGGAATCACGCTGGGTGCACATGCAGTAATGGAGTGTGTCTACTGTGTTTCTAAGAAATGGTGAAAATCTTGGATTGTGGGATCCAAGTTATAATTCACTTCTTGAGAGTCACATGAAATTGTAGCTGATATTAACCGAGCTTCGCTATGGCCAGGCTCTGTGCTCAGCTCTCTGCACATGGTGTTTAATCCAGCACCACCCTACAAGGTGGGTTCTGTTATTACCCTAATTTTACAGTCGTGGAGGCTGAGGCCCAGAGAGATCCAGTAACTTGTTCGAGATCGCAAAGCTAGCAAGTAGTAGGGGAGGGGATTTGAATCCAGTCTCCTGGTCTTCAGAACCTGAGCTCTGGACTATCCTGCTGTGGGTTACGCTCCAGAAATGACCTGAAGACTTCACAAGCTACAAGTCAGAATTTAGGACTATGAGGCTGGAAGTTCCTTAACTTTTCTTCTGTCTTTCAGAAGTAGGAACCGGCTTGATCATTGAAGTAACAGGTACTCGGACTTCAGGATACATCTTACCTACTGTATAGAATCAGAGCAGCAATAGCAGCTAGTACTTTAAAAGTATTTATTGTATATCCCTCTTCTTGCTTAGCACCTTAGAGACATTATCTTATTTAATTTGCATAGCAACTCTATGAAATAGCTGTTACTATTAGTGTCATCTGCATTTTACAGATGAGGAAAGGGAGGCACAAAGAAGTTAAGTTTACCACAGTCCCTGTACCAGTAAAGGTGGAGTTGGCCTTACAACCCAGAGCACTGTGACTCTCAACCCCGTGCCCTTGGCGACTGTATAACTTGCTTTCTGTACTGAGTGCTTGAAAATCACTTGATGGTTACTTTGTATTTTAAATATATTCTGAATTTTGAATTGGAGTTGATAAAATTAGGCAGTCATTTGTGTCGTCGTATCTGAAACATTGCACTGAAGAAATTTTTAGGCTAGGCTAAATAAAGTGTATTCAGTTCCTCTTTGTGTGATGTAGCGACCCAGCCTTTTCAACAAAGTAGGAAAGGGAATAAGTTTAAAGAGTAGTAACTATGGAATCAGGAGATTCCCAGAAATAAAGAAACTCTTAAGATGTGGGGAAAATGGGCAATACCAAAGGAAAAATTCTGGAGTCAGGGATGCTGTGAAGTTCTAGAAGAGATGTAGAAGTACTGCTTCTGCCGCAAACCTCTGCACGCCCTGTGCCACTCCAGCAACTTGCCTTCTTCACCACCAGCAGATTTCAACTCTATTTGGACCCTCCCCCCAATGTATCGATTTTCATAATGGAATTTAGTGGGAAAAGCAGGCCATTTGCTAAAAGTATTTCTAATATAAATAAGAAATATTTGTAATTATCTTAGAACTATAAGGAAGCTCGATAAAACATATTTTTATACTATATAAGCTAGTAGAGTCTAGGAATAGTAACTTAATTAAAATTGTCACACTTGAAGTTACAAGAAGTGAACAGTTCGTTAAGTTTAAGAAATGTCATTTTTCCTCAATTTTTTCTAACCCACCATCCATTTCTCTCTTTCTCATTCAAAATATTGTTTTCAGGTGAGAGACCAAAGAAACTGATTCCTCTTCAGGATCAGACTGTCAGAGATGAAAAGGGAAGGTATAAACGATTTCATGGAGCCTTTAGTGGAGGGTTCTCTGCTGGGTACTTCAACACTGTTGGCTCAAAAGAAGGTATGATTTTCCTCCTTATAGCTACGATATTGCTAAAGCCAGTGATTGAATATCATGAGGCCCCTCCTCCCTTTAAAAAACCTTCTTTAAACATTTTGGTACATACTCTGTAGTCTTTTGTGTTCTTTGAATGTTTGGAATGTTTCCAGAGTCAACTTGTGGGTTGTCCATTGATTACAACCTGCAGGTGAAAGAGTTTTCTTTCACTTTTAAAAAAATAGATACATCCTAACCAGACGATTAAATGATGATAATGACTTCCACTTTATATTGCGTCTTGCCACACACAAAGTGCTCGCACACAGGTTTGCTCAGGTAGTCATCGTCTCACCCAACCCAGTGACTAAGGAGGGCAGGGAGCACAGCTGTTCTGTCGATGAGGCCACTGAGGGTCAGAGCTGCTTCCTCCTGTTGGTCCATGCTCTCAACCTGGAGGAAAATCCGTTCAATTTTTCACATTATGCAATATAATAAATTCTGTATTTAAAGTAATGTATGTTCTAACATAGAAACTGGAAGAAAAATGGCTTAAAAAATCTCAGGTATGAATGGAAGATGAACTGATTAACTCATGTAGCAATTATTCAGAACAAGATGGGACAGATCTTTTATATATATTTAAAAAAAACTTAAATTTAAAAAACAACAATAGTAAAATAAAGAAGAAAAGCAATGCAAGAAAGAAAAAAAAATCCATGTAAAAAACATAGTTGGGTAAATAAGATGGCTAAAATTCAAAATCCAGAATGTATAAAGATCAGTCCAATGAGCAAATGATCAAAGTATTTGAACAGTTTACTCCAGAGGAGATAGAAATGCTTTATGGAATATTCAGCCTTTTTATTAAGAAAAGCAAATTAAGGTAACTAAGGCACTATTAAAACAGTACACTTATTAAAATGTTAAAAATGACAGTAGGGTTTGTGCAGAAAGAAGTACACTAATACACTGCTGATTGTTATAATTATGGCTGTGCTGTATATTATAATTAAAAAGTAAGACCAGCTCAAATGATTAGTCAGGTCGACTGTGATGTGTTAATATATGGAAATATCTCTCTACCTCTAGGAGTGACAGATTCAGGGACTGTGCAGAAATAGGGAAAAGACTATAGAAATCTGAAGTGGAGGAAGGTGCTGGGCCCGGGGTATTGCCCAGGGGGGCAGATCTTCATTCTCCTGGAGTATCTCCCAGGTTGGCTGAGAAACCGGCTCCACCCACCTGCCTAAAGTAGATCTGCCCCATACTCAGCTCCTCAGGACTCTTGTAGGAAATGTGTCACTCTTAGAGAAAACTGAAAAAGTTTATCTGCAGGGGGTTACAGATGCATTTGACCTGCAGAGCATTCTGTCTCTTTAGGCATGGCGCATGCTTGGTGACCATGGATGGGGAACAGGTGTGTTAGTTATAGGACTCAGGTGTTTGACAGAGTTGGGGGCCTGGTATGACCATTACCTGCCTTTAGACTAGCCAGGTTGAGTCCTCGGGACAGGGCGCCCTGACTGTTGCCTGCATTGTTTCTGTGACTCTCTTTAGCCCTCCTTTCATGGCTGAGTAATGCACCTTGACACATCGTTTCTTTGACATGTTAATACGTTAGTGTATGTGGCTGTCCTGCTAGTCTCTGGCTGGTCCTGCCCTTTAAGGTGACCTTGCATCTTTCTGCTTAGATCTACTTGTGTTCCTTTAACAGTTTAATTTTCAGTGTATAATTTGATTTCTCTTGGTTCTAAATTCTTACGGGGAAACTTCACTGCATCCACTAAATTCTGACACCAGGGGATATGGGGATTAATAAGACGTTTATGTGGAATAATTATGTCTATATGAGCAGTGAGATGGAAAGTAGCTAAGAGTTTGTAGTTATTGGGGGTTTCAAGTCTGTTCATGTTATTTAATTATTTAGTTATAAACCAAGATACTATCTAGGATTGTAACGTTCTAAACTCTTTTCTTTCGAGGATGGACACCCTCTTCCTTCGTGTCTTCACGACAGAACAGAGCGGACAGGTCTGTTCTTGGCCCTGAGGATTTTATGGATGAAGAGGTGGGTGTGCAGAGCTTGAATTGCCTGTTAGCTGGTGGGACATGTGTAGCTGGTTTTTGTGGCACCTTGTCTCTCCCCACAAGGCTCAATGTATGGTTTCCTCTTTGTTCGTAAGGCCTTATCTTTTAGGTATTTGGACTATAGTGCCTTGTACATTAATGGATCTCCTTCACTGGAGTAGTTTCTTATGCTGGGGCCAATTTCTAAAGCCAAGAGTGTAAGGGGAAAGTCTTATACAGGCAAATTTACTTGAAAAATCCCCAATTGCCCCAAAAGTGCGGTATCCATGGAGCTGTGTCTCAGCCTTCCACAGTATCTCTTATGCACACTGCAGTTAGGGAACAGTGAGTGACCAGACTAGAGAAAGGAGTAAAAGGAAGCCACGTGCAGGCATCTGGGTACATCATTAAAACATCCACGACTGCCAGCTTCTTAGGGGTAAATGGGGGCTGGTGGGGGTTCTAAAGTGGTCCTACCAGCCTGCAGGGTATGCTCCATTTTGTTTTAAAATTAAACCTCTGTTACCTCAAAAACCGAGTCCTGGATTCATTTGTGATAAAGAGTAAATAAAATACTTATATCAGCATGCTGTAGGCTGGAGGTCAGAGGCTTCCCCTTCCTATTCAACTAGTGTAATCTATAAGGAAACGTATTTCATGTAATAAGAAGTCTAGATGTCAGTAAGACCCGGGTTCTCTCTTCTCAGTCACCTTCTGCATGTCAGCTTGTCGTTATACTAGCTGTCCTTGTGGTTGCAAGGTGGCTGCAGTAGTTCCTGGTGGCACATCCAGGATGATATTATCCAGTGGAAGGGGGACTTTCTTCTTGGTATCTTTTCTTGAGAGCAAAGAAACCATTCACATAAGTCCTGCAGTGGATTTTCCCTCACATCTGCTTGGGCAACTATTTTACATGCCCATTCTTAAAGCAGTCTCTAGCAAGGGAAATGAAATCAAAATGACTGGCTTAGGTAAGACATGAATCCCCACTCCCTAACTGTACTTCCGCCCCAACACACACACGCCAGGGACACCACTCCTCAAGGGCGTGGTGGTGCAAAGGCAGGCAGGTGCCTGGGCAGCATCAGGGCTCTGTGAGGAAAGAGGAAGGGGCACTGGCTGTGGGAGAGGCAGCCGACAGGATCTGCTCCAGTAAAAGCAAAAGCACTTAACTCAAGGGCTGGCACTCGGTGCTCACGGATCCTTGCTGCCTGTGACTCTTAAGACTTGCCCCTTCAACTGAAATATTGTCCGAGAAGAGCATGGCCCTTACTTCTTGTCTTCCTAGCTTGGCAGTGCCTCCTGTGGCTTCCATGAGTGGCCACCATCGCACCCCTGTCCTCGGCCTCTGACCTTAGCTTATGTGAGTGTTCCAAAGTCAGTGTGTAAAGTCAGCCGCTCTGCTGATTCCTAACTCAATTTCATAGTTTACCTTTTTTTTTGGAAGAAATAAAGCTATGTGATGTATCACGTTTAATCACTTTCCAAATAATGTTAAGTAATTCTGTTTGAATTTTTTTTTTAAGGATCTTAGTGAATTTGGGATAGCACCTAAAGCAATTGTTACCACAGATGATTTTGCTTCCAAAACCAAAGACAGAATACGAGAAAAGGCCAGGCAGTTAGCAGCTGCTACTGCCCCTATTCCTGGAGCCACGCTGCTTGATGACCTCATAACACCAGCAAAGTGAGAACACATTAATTCTGACTTTTCTGATCCTGGCATCACTGCTTTGCATATATATATGGTGATCTTACCTAGGGATAGTTTGGCTGCAAGTAGGAGAAGCCCTTAGCCTAGCTTGAGTGCAAAAAGGAGTTTTGTTGAAAGGATCTTGCACTATTATTGCATGGAATGCTCTAGAGCTCCAGCCACTAGCTGTGCTGCTGGGGCTCATGGAGGCTGGAGAGCTGTTAGGAACTGGGATGGCTTCCCTCCCACCCCCAGCCTCACAAGCTTTATGGGCTCTCTTGTCTGCCCCATTCTACCCTCTTTTTCTGCAACCTTTCTTGTTCTGTTCCTGGGCATGTGGCCTAATGTGGCAGCCTCAGACTGTCATGGTTTCCCAGACCACGTGCTTGACCATTTAGAGTCCCTATGTGCCCATTCCAAAGGCATGGGAGAGAGGACATCTGATCAACTTCCCCAGGTCAGGCGTGCACCCCACGACTGGTCAGCTGAGGCCAGAACAGCAGGGCCATGCAGTTCTAATATGGATGGGGGAAAGGGCTCAGGCAGGAACTGGGCTGCTTATTTCCTACTGTTCTCTACTGTTATAAAAAGAAGTTCATTTTCAGTGCTTTGATGTCCTAGATTATCTGTTGGTTTTGAATTGCTAAGAAAAATGGGGTGGAAGGAAGGACAAGGAATTGGTCCTCGAGTAAAGAGAAGACCGCGCCGACAAAAACCTGGTGTGTATATAGATTGTCATTAATTCTACAGCATACTTTTTAATGGCTACATGTTTCTAGAAATAAAGTTGCTGGGTCAAGTGGTATGCATGTATTTTAAGGCTTTTTGTGTGTAATGCGCAATAGCTTTCCGGAAGAAATGTACTAGTTTATATTCCCAGCAGCAGCCTATGGAAGTTCTTGTTCTCTACCTTTACCAAAACTGTGTTATAGTTTAACATGGTTATTTCCTATTTATTCCTTGCCCATGATCTCCCTAGCCAGGCTGTGAACTCTTGGAAGCTGCAATAATTTCTTTCGGGTTCTTTGTGCTGCTGCGGCAATAGTGGTTCCTCACCCAGCACGTTATTACCAGAGTGTGGGGGAGGCAGGGGCTGGCGGAAAACAGTTCCCGAGTGATCAGTCTTCAGCCCTAAAGCTGGTCAGTCTCCGACCCTAAAGCCATAGCACCTTTTACAAGCACAGCCATGTACCTCTGAAGACTGTCAGTGAGTCAGGTTTCTTTATATTTAGTCACTCGTGACTAATGCATTTGAAATTTCTTTTATAGATCCTGGAGTAAAAATCTATGGCTGTGCGTTACCCCCTGGAGGCTCTGAAGGATCTGAGGTATTGTAGGGGATGACTGACCTTCATTTTGGTACTGTAACATCTGTTACTGTATGAATGTGAAATGTTAGGGTTGGAAACCATTTTAGAATTCAGTAAGATCCCATTGCAGTGAAATACCCATACCCTAAAACTATCCTCATTATGTCAGATAATGTATTCAGCAACATGCCAGCACCATGGGTGTCCCAAGTCTGTTCAGATTCCTAAAATGACATTTGTGTTTGTATTATTTTGTTCAGGGACTTGATTTAGTCATTTGTAATAGCCTAAATGCAAGTTTGCTAATTGTTCTGTTTGGAATTAATCACTGCATTTGAAAACAGTATTTTGCAGGCTGACTTTGTGCCAGGCAGTGACTCACCTTCATTCCACTTTGTAAAATAGGATGAAGATGATGACTACCTGCCAGAAAATGTGACCTTTGCACCCAAAGATGTCACACCTGTGGATTTCACACCTAAAGATAATGTACACGGACTGGCTTACAAGGGTCTGGATCCCCACCAAGCACTGTTTGGAACTTCAGGAGAAAGTTTTAATCTTTTCAGTGAGGGACCCGAGGGAGCCAGCAGTCTTCTTGGAGATATTGGAGTGAATAAAGGAAGAAAATTGGGCATTTCAGGCCAGGTAAAAGTGTTTCTGTTTTATAAACATGGAAACATTGAGAAATTAGAATACTTCTCATATTCTATTTGCCCCAGAGTAGGCCCTCATTATTCATTAACTACATGAAGACTCTGAAGTGGTTATGTTTTCCTTAGGATCTTTTCTGAAGACGTGTAAAGCACACCTTCTTGATTTGAATATGTGCTCCTGAGATCCTCTGACCTAGTGTTCTTGGTGGAGTTTGTGTGTTCCCAGGAGTGAGGGCTGCGTTCCCACAGCCTTGTGGGGCTGAGCAGAAAACCACACTTGGCCCTTGGATTTGGTTCATAGTTGAATAGCAGTCTGCCTCTCCAAGTTTAGGTCCAAGGTTTACTACCTCTTGGACAAGCCCCAAGTCGGGAACATGGGTGTAAGTTTTACTTGGGAGACTTGCTTTTTACCTTTGAGGAGATGGAGAGCTTTTACAGTTTGCTTGTCCTCTCAAGTTGATTCATTTTTCCTAAATTACAGTTAGAAAACTTCATTATTATCTTTCCTTTCCTATCCATGTTTTTTTCCAGTCCTTTTAACAAGAAGTGATACTTGTCAGAGGCTGTTTCCCACAAGGATTAGGAGTTCTTATAGCAGCCATTAGAGTAGCGTGGTCTTCAGAGCCTGGTCCCCAGCACTGGCCCCAGGCCACATTGAACAGCAGATGAACATTCTGCCTTTCTCCTTTTGGAGGCCCCATTTCTCCTGCTCTGCTGCTTGGGTTTGTGCTCACTCCTCTTCCTGTGCGAGGACCCAGACCCTCAGCTGCGGCTGGGTCTGGAGGCCAGCCCCAGTGCTGGAGGCGTGGTGTTCACTTCTTGTCATTGTCCAAAGGACTTGAGTCTGTATGTTAATCTGGGGCTCCAGATTAACTCTGCGTGGTCTTGCAGTGCTAGTGTGGTTTTTCAGTCATATCCTTAAAATAGATTTATCCTTCAGTGCAGACCTACTCTAAAACCTGTCATTGCTCAGGTTGAAACCTTGTTTTTGAAGGCGTTTGGTGTTGGTGCCCTGGAAGAGGAAGATGATGATATCTATGCCACAGAAACTCTATCCAAGTATGACACCGTTTTGAAGGACGAGGAGCCTGGAGATGGACTCTATGGCTGGACAGCCCCCAGGCAGTATAAAAGTCAGAAAGGTAATTCCATACACCTGCAATTGATGGTGTCAGGATATCAGGAAGAAGGGACTGCAAGATTGATACTGGAGCGTCAGCCTCCATGGAGTAGGGGGTTATTGGTCAAAGATGCAGGGTGAGAAAGAAAGTGGGGCAAGAGAGGCCCAAAGTGGGAAGTAAGACAGAAGCAGAATTTTGACAGGGTCACTGCCAATGCCAGCTGTCAAGACAGGGCCAAGATGGGGAGGAGGAAGAGGTCTGGAATCAGGGAAGGAGCGAGTGTGTGGACAGGTGCTTGTGTTGCAGGTCAGAGCTGGCAGTGGGTCAGGGGGAAGCACTCCCAGCTCGAGGGACTGGGCAGGTGGCCAAAGTAGGCCAACTCAAGCAACAGGTCAAGAAGGCCAGGCACGAGGACCAGGTGGTAGGTACACTGAGAGTCTGCAGCAAGATGGAGCTTGGCGCCCAGCCTGTGTCATCACTTGAGTCCTGGGTCTTAGAGGGCTCTTGTTGGGCTAGGAGGTGGACATCTCTCAACACAACTTGAATTTCAAGTTGGAGTCTATAGTGATTTAGATCCTATGGTTCGCAATAGTATTTCTGGTTTTTTCTCCCAGGAAAGTTGTAGAAAGAGACAGTTTGGAGTGGGTATTAGTAGCGTGTGATTTGGAGTCAATCAGATCTGGATTTGGATCGCAGCTCTCTACTGCCCAGCTGCATGGCCTTGGGCAAGGCTTGTAACCTCACTGGGTATTTGTAAAGTAAGGATAAAATCTACTCCAGGGGTCATTGTGAGGATAAAATGGCATAAGTCGGGTTTACACAGTACCTGCCTCGAAGACTGAGTAAATTGCACCTACTATGCTTTGGTTATAGTAATAACAAGCACCTAAATAAAGTAAGGAGGTCAGATAAACAGTCTAGTCAGACATTTTTAGCTATAGTCAGATAAAGTTTCATCTAACTGTTGTAAAGTACATGTAAAACATGCATATTGAAATAATCTAAATAATCTAAGCATCACTCCCCAAAATGATGCCTATTTTACATTTCTAGAAGAGAAAAAGCAGGTGTAGTTTTTAGAGAACAGTTTTCGTAATGGTTGTGAACACACTGTAAAGACAAACTGCCTGGGTTCCAGACCTGGCCCTCCCCGTTTTTCAGCCATGACGTTGGGCAAGCTGCTTAACCTCTCTGTGCCTCAGTGTCCTTGTCTGGACAATGGCGTGACATAGAGATTTTAATGTGCATAAAGGGCTTAGAACGTGCCTGGCACACAGCAAGCACTCTAAGTATGAGTGACCTCTGTCATCACCGCCATAAAAAACCTAGGGTTTTACCCAGGATGCTGGGTGGTTGTACGCCCACATAGCAGGAGGCATTACTGCTGGGTGGTAATTAGGCTACTTTTATTTTCTTCCTTTTGGTTACCTATATTTTCAAATTTTCCTGCTGACTATGTATTATTTTTATAACTTAAAAGAAGATATATAATATGTTAATATAATATGTTCATTAATATATTATAGATTATATTAAAATATGTTAATTATATCAATACATTTACACAATATTCTATTACTAATATTAATATAATGTGTTAATTATTAATTACTAATCTATAATAAATATACGTATTTAAATCTACCTTCTGAGTCAAACCTTTGGCTTTTCCTTTATGTAAGACCTTTGCCCCGGCTGATTGATTCCCTCCCCATCAAGCCTGGGCAGTGCCTCCCCTGGGCTCCCCAGCCCCCTCATCCCCTGTCTGCGCTGGCCCCCTCTCCCTCCTCTAGGGCCACAACACCTATAGTTTTGACCTTATGGTTTTTTACTGAGTGAAACTATATTTAGTTAATCTCCATGGTGATTTTTAAATTGTTCTTCTTTTTTTCCATGATCAATAGGGCTAGAATAAGTATTCTCATGGCTCTATCTTTAAGCACATTTGCTCTCTATTTCTTGAGAATAAATTGATAAAACTGAAATTGCTGTTTTAAAAGAATACAAAATGCCAAGAATGTGAAATCTAACCCCAAATTACCCTACAGAATTTTAGGAACTTCCCGGAGCTGGTACAAAAGTTCAGCATCGGTTGAATCATTCTGAATCATGAAGAATGATTCTGTGGGGGAGGGGAGTCCCGTTATGAACAGCTGAGCACCTAGCCCCACCTGCACTGCGGGCAGCTGTGCCTGGTTCAGGACTGAACACCCAGCTCGTGTTAAGTGCTCGTGGTGGTCCCTGAGAAGGGGCTTTTCCCTACAGAAAATGCAGTTCGTGCATATGGATTTTTGACAGAAGCACCACGCGCAGGAAATCCTTGCGAATCAGAGACATGGTCAGTGGGGTTGTCTCCACGACCAATAGCCGATCCCTGGCTACAAGTCAGAGGGCGTTGGTTGCTGTTTCCTGAATTGGTGATCTTTATCTCCAGTTAGAATTTCATTGGAGAAAAAGACAAAAGTACCTTTTAATTTGTACTAAGATTAGATTACAGGCTGACCTGGTTGTATTGCTTTTGTGCCTTATTTGGATAGTTGCTAAGGAACTGGGAGGTAGTCTCCCCGTGGTTCTTCAGTTAGATTTAGAAATAACTCTCTCACAGTTATGATTTTTACTTTTATCCATACTTGTCCTCTTGATGGTTTTTTCTTGAGATCTTTTACTCCGCAGAGTATATTCTTTGGTGCCCCTTAGCTTAGGACCTAAGGTACTTTTTCTGAAAACAGTGTTGAGGTACTTGTCTTGGAAGGCCATCGCCTCGAGTCCTGGGCAGCCTAATCAGCCAAGAGTTGCGTGGGTGGGGCTACCAGTCACTGAATCAACAGAGGTGTGAGAGCTTTCTGTGCCATTCCTTCCTCCCCTTTACTGCTGTCTCTGCCTGATAGCACGTATGACAGGTGGTATTTATGTTCTTAGAGATAAAAAGCTGACGTCTTTTGTCTTATTCTAATCTCTGCTTCTGGAATTAATCAATGACATCATTTTGTAGAATCAGAGAAAGATCTTCGATACATTGGCAAAATTTTGGATGGATTTTCCTTGGCTTCTAAACCTTTGTCTTCTAAGAAAGTAAGAATGTTTTCTTTTTTTTTTTTTTTTACTGGTTTAGTACTTAAAATATTTGCTGCTATGTAATCTGAGTTATATTAATAACTAAAAAGATAAGTAAATTCTGTTTTCAAAAAGTGACGCCTAGTTACCAATGATTGTCCAGGAAAAATATTCTGTATTGGAGATGTCAGTCAATAGCCACAATGTATTCAAAACAGCTAATTGCTAATCTTTTAAATCCAAACTTCAGTGAGTGGTTCTTTCTATTAAAAAAGAATTACATTAGAAACTGGTGGGAGAATGGCATTGATGTAGTCCTAGGGGCAACGTATCTTAAGGAAAAGTAGAAAATTTGAAAAATCCATAATAACCCGTGGTCTTGACCCTTCCTGAATGCTGTGAAGCACATTAGCTGTTGTGGGCAGTGTTCCCTGGCCTTCTCGCCTGGGCAAGCAGAAGGGAGAGAAGCCACATGCGTGTGGGTCAAGTCCCGTGGAGAACTCCAGATGCCTTTCCAGACAGTCCTGTTTTTGTGAGATTTTGTTACAGCTTAGGCCAAGGGGTGCTTTTTAACACCCCTCGGAGCCATGGGCTCACAGGCAGGCATCACAAGTTAGTTGTGGGTGTTGGTAGCTCAGGAGGGGCACCTGGGCCATTTGCCTTGGTAGCATCCTTTTTCTAGATTGTTCCACACTTTCATGGGCTTTTCGTGTTTTATTCAACAAGCATTTGTTAAGTACCTCTGTGGCTTGGCCTGGGTTCTCCAGAACAGGGGAAGCCAGGAGCATTACAGCCTGAGAAACCACATTCAGTGTCAGTGGCTTTTGTTTGTTTAGTTGTGATAGTTAATGTGTCACAACAGTGAGCAGAATATATTTAGAACAGTGTTGGGCACATAGTAAGCTGCTATTATTACCAGAAATGTCAAAGTCAAAGGAGAATGCGAGTTTTTTACATGTGTGAAAGGAGAGCACAAAAAAGGCTGAGAAGTACGTACTTGGCTCAGAGTTCAAGGGTAAATAGGACTAAGTCTTGGCCCCCACGTAGCTCCTGTCCAGTGAGATGCCCGACAGACAGATGCACTGGAGTGGGGCAGAGCGCCAGAAACAGAGATGCAGGCACTGGGGTCCCACGGCGTTCCTCACTGGAGTCGGCCTTTGCGCCTCAATGATTCGGAGGAGGGCTGCATCCACCTAGCCTCTCACAGACAGGCACATTTTCCATATATGTGGCTGAACACCCAGCCTCTGAATTCAGAGGCCAGACAGAACCATGATGTACCCGAGGGAGTGAAATGCTTCGAATGTAGTGGAGGATGTTAAGAAGAGTCATGTGTACACACCCCTCCTTTCTGTCATGCTCCTCTGGACTTTTGTGTCACATGAGAGTGTTTGCTGGTTTGGTGTTTTTCGGAGAGAGCGGTCAGGCTAAGATGATAAAAAATGAGATTTCCTGACAATGATAATACCCCTCTTTCATGGACTGCCATCCTGCCAGGTGCTCACCCCAGGCTGCACATTTACAGCCGCCTGGGAAGCTTGGGGAACTCCAGTCGTAGGCGACTTTGTGCGGTGGGACAGGCGTCAGTGTTGTGAAACCCCTCAGGGGAGCTCAGAGTGCAGCTGGGACCGAGAATCGCGGCCAGAGAGTGTCAGTGCTTCACTGATTGTGGAGGAGCTCAGAGTTTCAGGGAGCTGAAAAATCTAGAAAATGGCTTAAATAGGATGGTCCATAAATATGTGTTTGTTAGACCAGGAAGGAGAAAGGGAGACCATGTGGTGCAGTAATTTAAAAATATCTAACACTTTCTTTTAACTTATCTGTTTTGCCATCATTAATGCCTGAGTTTCCCAAGTATATTTCAATTTCAGTTCAGTTAGCTTTTGAATTAGAAATAACTCAGATCAAAAAATAAGGCCTGAAGCTGCAATTTGGAACTGAAACATAACCAAAAAAAGAATTTTGAATTTAAAAGTAACTTATTTAAAGTTTTTTCCCCCTAAGCCTAGAATCATACTTTTATAAATTTTCTGATTCACGGTAGGCCAGTTCTGCATGTGGGCCTATACACTGTGTTAACTATTATCATCTTTATTGTTCTCCTCATATAAAACACGCCTGTTAGCATCTCTATGTAGAAGTGGGTAGGGTGATAATAAAAATGCCTGGTCATTGGAACGGTGTAGTTCTGGTGACCTTCCAGATCCAGAATGGATGCTGGCTGGACACCTGGACAGGCTGTTCCTAGTGCTACTGACCTGCTGAATGTTAGCCTGGGAAAGGGTGGGGTTAACAACACTCAGAGGTAATTAGTTTTCATGGTTATATCAAACATGATCATCATGCAGCTGTATTTTCTCAGTTTTGTTCTGTTTTGTTTTGCTAAGATTTATCCACCACCTGAATTACCAAGAGACTATCGACCAGTGCATTATTTCAGGCCCGTGGTGGCTGCAACCTCAGAGAACTCCCACCTACTTCAGGTATTATCAGAGTCAGCTGGAAAGCCAGTGCATGACCCAGGGACACATAGTCGGCACCAACTGAATGCCTCCAAGCGGGGGGAGTTGCTAGGAGAAACACCTATTCAAGGTATGTGCCATGGAGGAGATTGAAATCGTTACATTTATAATAATCTGAGTTATCAAAATCAAAATGGAAAGTTGTTTTCCTATTGAAATTTTTTTACATGATTTTGTATTCCAAACCTTGGGAATAAAGTTGTTTATTATGGACAGCACACATAACACTGTACATATCCTCTACTTGAGACTTGGTTTCCCACCATCAGTTGGATTGTATCGTTAAAATCATGATGTTGGTCTTAAGCTCAGCAGTTTTCAGACTTTTCATAATTGTCCAGGAGTGTGGTGAAGACCAGGGACATAAGTGCCTCCACTTTCTCTGCACAGCCTGGGAACGTATGATTTTTTTCTCAGGGGAGAAGGGTACTGTAGCTCTTTTCCTGAAAGCCTAAAAGGAATGAGTGTGTCTGAAAGTATGGAAAAATGAGAAGAGTCCCCTGTAGGCTGGAGCAGAAAGACCCGCTATGAGAGGTAAACTTGGACTTGCAATTTGGGAGCCTGATAGGTCTCTCAGCTGTAATAGAGCCAAACAGAATGCTTGGTTCCCACTTCCTTCCCCAAATTTGCTCTTCCTCCAGTCTCCCCCTCCTCGGTAAATGGTACCACCAGTGACCTGCTGCCCAGACTACAACATAGAAATCCTAATTCTTAGCTGCTCCCTTTCTCTGCCTCTCCCTGCCCTACCCAGTCCTTCAGCAAGTCGTCTCCTTTCTTCCCCAGTACGTGTGGGAACTCCATCCACTTGTCTGCACTTCTGCTGCTTCCACCCTGGTCTAAGCGCCATCTTCTCTCACCGGGACCGTTGTGGCAGCCTCCTTATTGGTCATCCTATCTCCCCTCCGTAGTCCATTCTCCTCAATGGCAGCTGGATGAACCAGACTGTATCACTACCCCTTAAGATGCTCCAGTACTTTTCGCACTAAAGAAAGATCCAGATTCCCCATAAGGCCCTGTGGGTCCAGCCCTGCCTACCTTTCAAGTCATATCTTATACACTTTCTCCCTCACTAGTGAGAGCAGGACCTCGTCTGTGTTGTCCTCCCAGCCCCAGGCCAGTGCCAGGCACGGAGTGGGCGCTCAGTGAGCGTTTGTGACGCACGTGAGTGCTGGATGGGCAGCTGTGTCCGAACCGGGGTTTGTGCTAGGCAGGACTGTGATGTGGCTACCACAGGCTGGAGGGCTGGAGTTTGGGACATCAGCTTCCTCGTTCTAGGACCACTCACTGGCCCAATGAACGTCCAAGTGTTAACCTGCATTTTTGCCAACTGTAAAATGGGAATCTCATTTTATTATCATCTGGGTCACAGGGATACGAATACAGATGAAACACTAAATGTAAAATACTCACCTTCAGTTACAGAAATTTGTGATACTGAAAATGTCTGTACAGAGAAATGTAAATATTGTCGTCTTATGATACTTTTCATCGCTCTTATTGTTTTTATTTAGGTTCAGCTACTTCAGTGTTAGAATTTCTGTCCCAAAAAGATAAAGAGAGAATCAGAGAAATGAAGCAGGCAACTGACCTTAAAGCAGCTCAGCTCAAGGCCAGGAGTCTGGCCCAGAACGCCTCGGGCAGCAGTGCCCAGCCCTCCTCTCCAGACGTCGGACACTGCTCTTGGCACATGGCATTGAGTGGTGGGACGGCCACCACGAGAGCCAGCAACTTCAAACCTTTTGCAAAAGATCCAGAAAAGCAAAAACGATATGAAGAGTTTTTAGTAAATATGAAACGGGGTCAGAAAGGTGGGTGCTAGGCCGGGGTCTCCCACTTCTCAGCCGGGGTAGCGTTCTTCTCTTCTGGCCTTTGTCCCAGATTTAAAGTTGACATATCCTGTTCTGCCAGTGTTTACTTTGTCCTGCTGCAAACAGTGCACAGATTGCAGTCCCTAGCTCTTGACCTTAAAAAGCAAGAACAATTAGCTTGTGTTTCTCTATATCTCGAGTCCCAAAGATAGCTATTTAAGCAGAGACATGCCTTGGCAGGGGCTAATGCTAAAGTGCAGGCCATTTACTGTTTGCAAATGCTAGACTTCTGTAAGTGTTGCATGTCACACCAAGAGAACAAGATCATCTTGCACTTTGTCTTAAGATCCTAACCATCCAGCCCTAAATCATAGTCTAAAATTTGACTTAAAAAGATAATTGGCTGTTGAACCATTGCCTGGGGAGAAAAATCACTTTCTGATCTGTGAAGTAAGTACGGCCAGTCTGAGGAGGGGACTGCTGTGACACACAGTAGTCCTGTGAGAGGCTGTCGGCGAATTAGAGGGGTTCGTTTTCAAAAGCAGATCTTTGTCTACTGTGTCCTCATTCCCTACTCAGAACCCACACTCCTAATGTTTACTTGTTAAATTAAAAAAACAAATTTACAGAAAGGAGTGTTTTTCTGCCAAAACTTAGTAATATAGTTAGGATGAACTTATCACTGTCTGGGAGTGGCTACAAGTTCCTTACTATGAAGATTTAAGCAAGCATTAGTCCCCAAATGTTTTTCTCTGCTATGTGTGGTGAACAGAATTCAATAAAAGCATTATTGTGAGGGAGAGAGCAATGTTACCTGTCAAGTACCTCCCCCCGATGCTCTTACAAACCAGGATAAGGATTTGTGTCTCCTCTGGTGAGATCCACAGGGAGACAGTGGTGCCCGCCATTCTCCTTTAAGCCCCGTGTTCTTCCTAGGAGTGAAGCAGTTCCTTGTTCTCTATACCACAGATGCTCTGGAACAATGTCTGGATCCCAGCATGACAGAGTGGGAGCGAGGCCGTGAGCGGGATGAGTTTTCTCGGGCAGCCCTGCTGTATGTGTCTTCCCACTCGACCCTGTCCTCCAGGTTCACTCACGCCAAGGAGGAGGATGATTCAGAGCAGGTGGAAGTCCCTCGAGACCAAGAGGTCTGTCTCCATCGTGTCCCTACCTGGTGAATTTTAGAGTTAAAATACTGTGTAGCCAAATATTTTAAATCCCTCAGTGAAAAGATCAAACTATACATGACATTACAGAATAAGAAGTGATTTTATGCTTTTAGCTTCCAATGTACTTTAGCAAAAATGTTGTAGCATAAGCTGTCTTGTAATTTTGGAAGATTGCTTGAAAACTTTTAAATGGAAGAGCAGTCAGGTCAGTTGTGTGACCGCTTGATGAAACGGAATGAATGTCTTTTTCCAGAATGATGTCAGTGACAAGCAGTCGGCTGTGAAGATGAAGATGTTCGGGAAGCTCACCCGAGACACATTTGAGTGGCACCCTGACAAGCTTCTGTGTAAGAGGTTTAATGTCCCTGACCCTTATCCAGAGTAAGTTGGATATGCCTGTCCTTCCATCAGTACTTATTCCTCCATATTATAGCTAACTGTTTCCCTTACACACTCGTGTAAATTCCCTTTTTCTAGATGAACTTAATGTAAATGCCTGGAGTTGCAAATTTTGAAGATTTACTTTAACTTCTATTAATTTGTTACTAAGAAAATAAACATCTAGATAGCAAACTTTATTTCATGTTGAAGATGCGGAACTCAGATGTGTCAGGTGCAGCAACTTAATGCCTCCTCTAGTTTGCCCCCTTTTTAATGATGCACATATAGTTTACATTTAAAATGTTATTTATCTTCTCTAATTCTCTATAAAAGTTCAACACCTTCTTACTTGGTTATAAACATTGCAAGAAAGTGTATACAGTTGAATCAGAGTTTGTCAGAAAATTTAGGTATATTTTTAGCAGTGGAACTTTTCCTTAATGGAAATCCATTTTCAAACTTAAATTCTAGCTCTTACTATAATAAGGAAAAACGCATGAGTCCTAAAGTCAGCCATTCTAAATTCTTAAACTGCTTTGATAAGCAAAAACATCTTCGGGGATATTTTTATCCAAGTAGAAGAGCTTCTGGTGAAAAACATGAGATGGAAAGTTTTACAGGAATTGGATTTGATCCTCACACTTGTTATTAAAATGATATATATGTGTTTGTTTTCAACCCCCAGTTCAACTTTAGTGGGCTTACCAAGAGTGAAACGTGACAAATACTCAGTCTTCAACTTTCTGACACTCCCAGAGACAGCATCCTTGCCTACAGCTCAAGGATCAAGTGAAAAAGTACCACAGCGCCGAGGTCCCGACAGTGAGTAGGGCTCCCTCAGGTCCGTGTGCTGACCATGGTCTCAATGCCTAGCCGGCTGTAGACAGAAGTAAAGGGTCGTCTAGAAGGACACACATAGTGTGAACTCTCCTTCATTGAGAATTGCTCATACAGATACATTCGCTCATGTTGTAATCGTCCTGATATGTACTGTTTGGGGTTGGGGCTCTCCTCAGCATCTGCCATATTCCCCACACCAGGCACAGTGCTTGGCCTATAGTAGGTTTGCTGATGTTCTTGAATGAACTAAAGAGCCATAATGGAGAGCCTGCCTTTTGCTTGCTAATTCTGATGTTGTATCTATGTCCTGCCTTTTAGAATCAAGAAAACCATCCAGATGGGATACATCTAAACAAGAGAAGAAGGAAGATTCCATTAGTGAATTTTTAAGTTTGGCTAGATCAAAAGTTGGTCCACCTAAACAAGAATCTAGTCCGTTAGTAAACAAAGAGGAAGAGCATGTGACAGAATCACTCTCAAATAAGGTATGTGGGGCTTCCAGATTCTCTTTGCCAGGCTGACTGTGGCCTTTGCCTTCCTCTGTGGTGATGCTTTCTCATTACTCAATAGCACACTTTTTCGTGAAGAGCCAGATGTTAAATATTTTAGGCTTTGTGGGCCATATAGTCTCTATTGCAACTATTCAACTCTGCTGTTGAGTGTGGAAGAAGCCACAGGCAATATGAAAACAATCGAGTCCATCTATGTTCCAATAAAACTTTATTTACAAAAACAGGCAGAGGGCTGGATTTGGCCCATGGGCTGTAGTTTGCGGACACCTGCTCTAGTGTCCAACAATTTCACTCATAGCTTTAATCATTTGAGGAGAGGTTATAAACTCCTCTGCCTAGAATGGCTTTCACTTAGCATCAACCGTTGCAACGAAATTCAATATAATTTTCCAAGTAATAAGTATTCTCTTGTGCAGAATATAGAGAAAATATCCATGGTTTTCTTTTTATTACTGCTTTAATAGTTAAAAGTTGAACTTAATAAACAGTTGGTTTTATTTCTAATAGCCTCACTTAAAATTTTTTATTTTACTTTTTAAATCAACCTACGTTAAAATTGACTCTTTTTTTTGGATGTACAGTTCAGTGAGTTTTTACACATGTATAGATGCGTGTAACCACTTCCACAAGCAGGATGCAGAATGGTACCATCACCCCAAAAAACTCTCTCATGCTGTCCTTTTGTAGTCATACCCTCCCCTCACCCCAAACCTCTGTCAGCCGCTGATGTCTTCTCGGTCTCTATAGTTTTGCTCTTTCTAGAATGTTATATAAATGGAATCAGACAATATACATATATAGGCTTTTGATTCTGGCTTCTTTCATTCAGCATCATACCTTTGAGGTTCATCAGTATTGTGCGTGTATGAATAGTTCATTCCTTTTTATTGCTGAATAATATTTCATTGTGTAGGTGCACTACAGATTGTTGGTCCATTCACTATTTAAGGGTGTATGCGTTGTTTCCAGCGTTTGGCTATCACAGATAGAGCTGCAATGAACATTCATGTGCAGATTTTTGTGTGAACATAGGTTTTCATTTCTCTAGGGTAAATACCTAGTAGTGGATTTCTGGGTAACATATACATACAGATTTAACTTTATAAGAAACTGCCAAACCATGATCCAAAGTAGTTTTTGCTTCATACATTTTGAAGCTGTCTTATTAGGTGCATACACATTTAGGATTATTATATCTTTTTGGTGAACTGACACTTTTATCATTATTTAACATCACTCTTTATCCCTGGTAATTTGCATAGTATATATTTTCCATCTTTTTACTCTTAACCAATCTATTTCATTATATTTAAAGTGGGTTTTTTATAAACGGCATGTCATTGTCATTGGGTCTTTTTTTAAAAAATGCATTTTGATAATCTATATGTTACAATTTGTATGTTTTGATCATTTGCATTTAATGTAATTTGTTGATATTTTTGGATTTAGGTCTACAGTTTTATTATTTATTTTCTGTCTGTTCCCACTCTTTTTTGTTCCTCTCTTTCCCCTTTCCTGCCTTATTTTGTATTACTTGAGTAATGTTTAGCATTCCATTGTAATTTATCTATTAAATTTTTTTTACTCTATATATTTTTTAGTGATTGCTCTAGGGATAACAATATACATACTTACCTTTGCACAGTCTACTTAGAATTGATATTTTACCACTTCAAGTGGAACGTGGAAACCTTACCACTGTGTAGGTCCCTTGCCTCTCACCACTGATGATGTGTTATGTATTACACATACATGCACTGAAAACCTCGTCAGACAGTGTTTTAATGTTTGCTTTCAATGTTAGACCTATTTTAAGAACTGATGAGGAGATAGTAGTCTATTTTATTTTTTACCATTGCGGTTGCTCTTTCTTCCTCCCTAAAGTTCCAAGTTTCCCACTGCTATCGTTTCCTTCTGTCTGAGGAACTTCAGCGTTTCTGTTTGATTTTTCCTCTGGCTGCTTTCAAGATTTTCACTTTGTCTTTGGTTTTTAGCTGCTTGATTATGATGTGTCTTGGTGTGGATTTCTATGAGAGTATTTTGTTTGGGGTTTGCTGAGCTTCTTGAATGTTTAAGTTTGTCTTTCACCATTTTCTTTTTTTTTGCAGGGGAAGATTTGCCCTATGCTAACATCTGTGTCAATCTTCCTCCTTTTTTCTTCTCTCATAAAGCCCCAGTACATAGTTGTGTATAGTTGTAAGTTCTTCTATGTGAGCCACTGCCACAGCATGGCTACTGACAGACGGGT
The DNA here is from genome assembly GCA_031878705.1 of Tapirus indicus. Taxonomy (NCBI): domain Eukaryota; kingdom Metazoa; phylum Chordata; class Mammalia; order Perissodactyla; family Tapiridae; genus Tapirus; species Tapirus indicus. The sequence continues at coordinate 4,346,469 of CM062926.1, forward strand.
GGTGTGGTTCCTTGCCTAGGGACAGAACCCAGGCTGCCGAAGCGGAGCATGCTGAACTTTAACCACTAGGCCTCAGGGCTGGCTCTCTTTCACCAAATTTGGGACATTTTCAGCCATTATTTTTTCAAATATTTTTCCTGCACCACACTCTCACTCCTTTCCTGGGATGTTTTGATATTGTCCCACGGGTCTCTGAGCCTCTTCCTTTTTTCAATCTTTTTTGTTTCTTTATTGTTCAAATCAGATGATCTCTATCGATCTGTCTTAGAGTTCACTGACTCTTTCCTCTGTCTTCTCCATTCTGCTATTGAGCCCATTCAGTGATTTTTTTTTTCACTTTGGTTATGGTATTTTTCATTTCTAAAATTCCCATTTGTTTTTTCTTTATATCTTTTGTTTCTTTGCTGAGACCTTTTTAACTTTCCTCTAATTTGCCCTTATTCTTGGAGCATGGTTATAATGGTTGCTTAAAAGTCTGCCTCATAATTCCAACATTTTTGTCATTTTGGGTTGGTATCTGTTAATTGTCATTTGCAAGTTGAGATTTTCCTGGTTGTTTGTATACCAAGTAATTTTGGATTGCATCCTGGACATTTTGAATATTTTCTCATGAAACCCTGGGTCTTGTTTAAATTCTAAAGAGAATGTTGATTTTTTGTTTTGCTTTGGCAGACAATTGACCTAATTAGGTTCAGGCTGCAAGTTCCAACCCATCTTCTGTGGGTTGTGATTCAAATGTGATTCCATTTTTCAGAGCCTTTATAGTACTATTCAGACCTTTCCACATGTGCACTTCCCAGCAGCTGCTCTGGGGACCTGGCTGGTAGTTGATCCCGAACTTCTGTTCTCAAAGCCTTTGGTTTGCTGTTTAGAGTCAGACCCATGCGTGCGTAGCTCAGGGTGAGCCAGAAGTTCATAGACCCTCTGTGCTCTTCCTCTTCATGATCTTCCTGACACTTCTGACTCTCTGGGCTCCTCCTTCATGTTTTCCAGTCAGAAAGCTGGGACTTCATTTTCCCTGCTCTGTCTTGCACTTCCTGTGACTTTGTCTGTGGCTGGAGTCAAGTGGCAGGAGGGCAGGAAGGGGAAAAAAAGCAGTGGTTGGAGGAAAGGGTTGCCCTCCTTCAGAGTTTTAGGCACCTGCCCGGCAGCTTCTGCTACCACCTGCGCTACCGTGAATTTGGAACCTCTCCATTGGGTTTTTACTGTTACATTTTTAATGGCATAAACCCCTACGCAGGGGTTCTGGTTCTGTGACATGGTCATTAAATTAGACAGCCTTCTAGATTTGCTCAAAAATCATGTTGAGATAGTATTTAGATAATTTTGCCTGGAAAAAGTCTTGGTTCTTGCTTTTTCACTTTATTAGCCATGTGCCCTTAGGAAGATGTCTTCCCCTCTCTGGGTTATTTAATTTCTTCCTTTGAAAACTTTCTGAGTCGGCACAAGTGTGCACACCTTATGGTGAAGGGTGGGGGATAGGGTGAGTGAGCTTTGCAAACATAGATGTTGTGTGTTTGGTGTATGTTGTTGTTATTTAATTCTAACACAGTTCCTATTATATTCCAGAAAAAATAAAAACAAAAAAGATCCTGTAGCTATCTGAGAGTTGAATATCTCATGTACTTAGAAAGTTGTGCCCATATATTTAATAATATAGACACCAATTAAAGGCCAGAAACATCTGTGAACACAGGTCAGCCACGTGTCATTCAGTTTATGGTCCATGCATGTGTCATTGGTATCTGTGGTTTGCCATAAAGATTCAGATTCATGACTTTTCTAGGGAATTGTTGCCATGGTTACCTGCGCTTCACTGTCAGGCTTTCCTGACTTTTTGTATGATTTTTTAAAAATTTTGAACCAATCTCAGAGGTTTAAATACAGTACAGATGATTTTTTTCCTGAACCACTTAAGCATAAGTTGCCAACCAGCTGCCCCATCACCCTTGTGTTTCCTTCAGAGAAGGACGTACTCCTATGTAATCACAGTATATCTATCAAAATCAGGAAATTAACATTAATGCATTACTACTGTGTAGCCCTCAGACCTATTCAAGTGCCACCAGTTGTCCTAATAATGTCTTTCCTATCAAAAAGGATGCAGCTCACCATCACTTGTTGCACTTAGTTGTCACGTCTCTTCAGTCTCCCTCAGTCTGGAACGTTCCTCAGTCTTTCCTTGACTTTTATGATCTTGACACTTTTGAAGATCAGTATTTTGTAGGTTGCCCCTCAGTTTGGGCTTGTCCGATGTTTCCCACCTTGAGAATCAGTCCTTACTCCAAGGTGCCCTGGTTATTTTTAGTGGGGAGTGGTATAATTTTCCTTCTTAATTTTTTTCTCTGAAAACAGTCTACTTTAAAACTACAAACTCCACTGTCTTGTACCAGTTTTCCTCCTGTGGGTATTTGTAACTCTGCTTCAGAAACTGGAGGTGTTGTGGTCCGGGGGAGTGACCATTGGCGGAGAGTGAGGAGAGCTGGTAGTAGAGTCCAGACCCACCCACTGGCATGGACCACGAGTGCGTCATTGACAGAACCTCTCGTCTTTCTTACCGGGGTTAGTCAGTGGTAAAAGGGGAGGACTGAAGTGGATTCTGCTCTAGGCCAGTCCCGGGGCTCTCTCTGATTGCTTAGCACATTAGATTACCCCGTGTCCGTCTGGGGATAAGCTGTTAGAGGTGGGAGCCGTGTCTGCTTCACACCTTTGCTCCTCGTTTATTGAACTGAGTGTGTACCAACTTACTGCCTCTTTATCTAGCTAATCTGAATGTCCATACGTGGGCTCTTTTAGGAAGGGTGATGTGTAATTGCAAAGGGAAGTTCTGTGACCATTGTATCAATGTGTTGTGGCTCCCTCGCCATTGTGCAGTGGGCCCACAGCTTTTTCCTCACGTGAGTAGACTGTCTTCATCACCTCTAATACTGGACCTCAGACGGCTCAGATAGACTCTTGAAAATAGGACAGAGACACTGCTAGTCCCTACTGCATTTTTCTGGGTCCTTTGCCATTCTGGTTAATGACCTATCTCTGTAAGAGGCTTCAGCTGCTTCTATCAGTCAGCACTTTCCGCTGAAACACATTCTAGTTGTTGAATCAGAAATACCACAAAAATTAATGCCATATGGGGGCCAGCCTGGTGGCATGGTGGTTAAGTTTGGCGTGCTCTGCTTTGATGGCCCAGGGTTCACGGGTTCGGATCCCAGGCGCAGACCTACACCACTCATCAAGCCGTGCTGTGGCAGTGTCCCACATGCAAAATAGAGGAAGATTGGTCACAGATAGTTAGCTCAGGACAAATCTTCCTCAAAGCAAAAAGAGGAGGATGGGCGACAGATGTTAGCTCAGGGCCAATCTTCCTCACCAAAAAACAAAAAATCAAACAAAATTAATGCCATATGAGTGATCGTTGTTTACTTAGGCAGTGTATGGGTGTGGAGACCCATGTACATGAGCAGAAACATAAATATGTGTGCATGCATGTGTGTATGTGTTTGTTCTAGAATGTTTGGGTCCTTTCACCCTTGCTGCTTCATTCCTGACTCTTATTTCACTGTTAATACAGATGGTAAACAAAGAAGTGGATCCACAGTCTGAGGGAGAAGGTAGCCGCCCATCCATGGACTTATTCAAGGCCATCTTTGCCAGCTCTTCTGACGAAAAGTCCTCATCCTCCGAGGATGAGCAAGGTGACAGCGAGGATGATCAGGCGGGTACCAAGGAGGCCGACTTTAAAAGTTCCCAACAGACTGACTTGGTGGAAACGTCATCTGTCGCACACGGTATGTTAATGTTTCAGACCTTGGGATCCAAAGAAGAAAACGATGATGTCTCTAGAGAAGCTGCTTCTTTGTTTAGTGTATAATTTTAAACCAGGATGATTAGCAATCAATGTTTTCTAATCTTTTTTTTTTTTTTATGAGGAAGATTGGCCCTGGGCTAACATCCATGCCCATCTTCCTCTACTTTATATGTGGAATGCCACCACAGCATGGCTTGACAAGCGGTGTGTCGGTCCACGCCCAGGATCTGAACGTGTGAACCCCGGGCTGCCGGCGCAGAGTGCACAGACCTAACCACTATGCCACCAGGCCGACTCCAGTCTTTTGTATTTTTAATTGAGTTGGAGCTGAGTTCTTGTTTTTCTATCTGGTATAAATCTCTAGTATATTTTTAGGATAGCTGTGTTTGATAATATTGATTTTCCTACTTATTCTAGTTGAGAAGAATTAAAAAATAGTAAACTTTTCATTTAAAAAATAGCTTTTTTTTTTAAGCTGATTGATGATGAGGTGCTCGGATTATTGGAGAACATTTGGTCATGAAGTATACAGGGGCTCGTCCAGCTTCCGTCTGTGCAGGGCAAGTTGGATGCTCTGGAGTATCCATCAGATGGGCCTTGCCTGGTGCGTAGCAGCACTTGGTGGATGGTTAGTAGCCATGCACTATGAGTTAACGCTTGACTAGCAGCCTGTCCTGCTTGTTCCATTTACCCAGCCAGGAGTTCTGGCACGGGAATGGAGGCCGTTGGGCACTTGCAAGGGTGGGAGACTTTTCAGGTGCTCGGGTGGGTGGACAGAATTTCCCGTCTCAGTCTTAGTGTGTTCCGCCTGCCCCGTCAGTCTGTGGTGGACTTGGGGTATAATTTTTGAGGGCCTTTAACCAAAAAGTTACATAGAGGCATAAAATATTGTTTATTCTTAGGTCATTGCAAATGTCAGCCTATTTCTTATTTCTGTGGGGAAAAAACCAACTTATTTTTTATTACAAAGTCGTATATACTTAGATTTTAAAGTTTAAAAATATAGAAATGTAAAAAGCTTAAGTCCCTTGGAATCACACTTCCCATAGATAACCACCGTTAACACTTTGATATGTATTTTTCCAGACTTCCCATTTTTATCTCTTCTATCTGAAAACATAGTAATCTCTTTAAACAACAAGATTAATGTGAACATGGTAATTTGTTTATTTTCAGTTTTTCTCCTCTTTGATAATTTACTTTGAGTGAAGTTCAGCTTTCTGAGCTGGGACATAGTCTTACATCCCTGTTTGTTTGTAAAAGTTTTTGTTCTTCTCAGACTGCTCTTCCTCGAGGACATCTTTTAACCCTCAAGTCTCAGTTAGGTGATCCAGAGTGTGTACTGTGCACACCCCTCTGTTACTGGTTGCAGGTGCCCTGGTGTGACTGACTTCCCAGCTCAGCTGTCCATGAGGTCAGAGGTCAGGTCTGCGTGTTCACGGCTGTGTCCCCAGCACCTGGCGTGAGCTAGTTCAAGCAAAGTGGTGAAGAAAAGCACTTGTTATCTGGTGGCAACAGACGTTAATTAAAGACTCAAACACATTAATAATTGGCAAGTTATGAAATTAATACCCTGGTGTTTTCAGCTGGCGAGCCGGCGCCCCAGGAGCCTGCACCTTCCTTCCCGATACGAAAGATGCAGCTGGATGAAAGAGAAGAGTTTGGCCCGCGGCTGCCTCCTGTCTTCTGCCCCAGTGAGTTGAGAACTCTTCGCTTCACCTGTTTGCACTGCACTAGCATCTCCCGAGATATGACAGCTCTACCCATGTCGATACGTCCACCCATCTAATCCTACACCAGGCCCACCAGGGACACAAACTTATTTCTGGTTCATCTGTTCTCAGCCGCAGTTTGAAGCTCATTACTTCCACCTAGTACCTAAGGGGTAGTTGTTGCTTTACAGCTTGAGACCTTGAAACTCTTTTTTTTAACTTTCAGATACTTACAGTAGAGTCCTAAGTATCTCAAATGTTGTCACTTACAGAAATAAAAAGGTGAAAATCCAGGACACAAAGATGGGACGGGAATTGCAGGGAGAAGGATATCCTGAGACTTTTTATGCTGTGGCTAATGTTGCAAATAAAATAAAACTAATCCTTTCAGAAGTAAATACAGCCCATCCTCCTCCCCCACAGCTGTTAATCACTTCTGTTCAGTGCCATCTGAAATGGCCGTCTCACGTGAAAACGTGTAGACGGTTTATCGTCTCTTCGAAGGCTGGGTTAACGAGCATCTGATAACGTGGCCCAGGTATATATATAACATATAATTCTAGCATCTACTTATAGTTTCCTATAGTGACCCCGTGTAAATATTGGTTTGGTTAATTAACCCAGCCTTCAAAGAGATGATAAAAAGCAGAGAGGAGTGAAAAGTGTGAAGTTTTGAAAAATTGCAGTGAATGTATTTCTTACTGGTTTTATTCAGATCTTTAGCTTAAAATAAGTGTGTCAGCACTTGAAAGCTAGGTTACTTATGCCTATTTCCCAGCCCATCCCTGATATTCTTGTCATAGTCAATAACTTAATTTGGTTTATGGGTTATTGAAGGGAGATAGTTTTCCAAAAACTATCATTTAAAAAAAAAGTTTGGGGAGGTCAAATTTTGAAATGTCTGACCAAACTATAACACTAGAAAATTGTGGGCACCTGTTAACTGGGTTTGGAAAATAGGCATACTTCTGAAACACCTTGGAACTTTTCTTTAGGTGGAAAAAGTTGATTTAATGATTTACTCTGCTTCTACTACTGTGAATTTTTACTACCTGTTTGGGTACCTGGAAATTAATGACCTATGAAAACATTTTGGTCTGAATTTAGAGGTGGAGTATTTAGGTGCATGCAACTTGTTTGGTCTTTTTTTTTTTTTGGTGAGGAATATCAGCCCTGAGCTAACAACTGTTGCCAAACCTCCTCTTTTTGCTGAGGAAGATTGGCCCTGGGCTAACATCCATGCCCATCTTCCTCCACTTTATATGTGGGACACCTGCCACAGCATGGCTTGATAAGCTGTGTGTAGGTCTGCACCTGGGATCTGAACCTGCAAACCCCGGACTGCTGAAGTGGAGCTCACAAACTTAACCATTACACCACTGGGCCGGCCCCATGTTTGGTCATTTTTAGTGATTACATACATTTTGTTATTTTGATGCTAACTTTTTAGTGTTCCCACTTACACAACAAATTCATGTAAAATGTGCTTTTGTAAAGGGAGGATAAAGTGAGAGGAACTGACATTTATGTTCCAGATTCTGGGCTGTGGAATTCATGTGCACAGTCCCATCTAATCCTCTCTATGTGCCTAAGAGGATAGGTATTCTTTTTTTTTTTTTTTTGTGAGGAAGACCAGCCCTGAGCTAACATCCGTCCAATCCTCCTCTTTTTGCTGAGGAAGACTGGCCCTGGGCTAACATCGTGCCCATCTTCCTCTACTTTATATGGGACGCCACCACGGCGTGGCTGACAGGCAGTGCATCGGCGGGCGCCCGGGATCCGAACCTGCGAACCCCGGGCTGCCAAGCGCGGACTAAACCGCTGCGCCACCGGGCGGCCCCCGAGGATAGGTATTCTTATTATTCCTATTTTATAGATGGGGAAACTGAGACTTGGAGAGGTTAAGCAGTGTGCCAAAGATCACAGAGCTGGCGACAGAGCCGAGGTTCAGACTGGCCTGTCTGCGAGTTTACCAGAGGATGTTAAATTACAAAAGGCCTGTGGGCATTCTGTTCTGACTTTGTCTTCATCTGACGTCATCTGGCAGATAAGGCCGTGGCAGGAGACTGGTTGGACCACACAGGTCTTAATGTTGAGGTTTCTGGCAGTTTCTAAATATAGGGCTACGGATGTATTCATCTTAATCCGTTTGTTTATCAATGAGGCAGGGCAAGAGTTCTGCCTTAATGTCAAACATTCCATCTAAGTCAGATTTCCAACTCAATCGTTTCACCTTATTTTCCCCTGTAGTTCATGTGTTTATTACATTTGTGTTTCAGATGCTCGTCAGAAACTTGAGACACCTCAAAAAGAGAAACATAAAAAGAACAAAGAAAAACACAAGACCAAGAAAGAGCACAGACGGAGGAAAGAGAAGGTAACTTCTGGGTGTCCTGGAATCAGTGTTCGGGGTCCGATGGCCCTGCTTCTGTCGTCCAGACAAGCCCCAGGCGTGACACATGAAGCCAGTCCAAGAGACTCTCTGGTGGCCAGGAGGGGGGCACACAAGTCTCTCTAGTCATTGACAGAAGTGTTGACACTCAGTGTAAACCCTCAATTTTCAGAAACTTTGTTTTTCTTTCAGATGGAATATTTTAATTTATTCAGTTATACTTAAAAAGATTTATTTCTGAACATTAAAGAGTAGGAAAAAAGGACATTTAAATATCCTAGAGTAATGGTTGAATATTAAATAATAAAATCATATTAATTGATTATTCATTCAATATTTAATGAAGATATTCTTTTGAACATTTCTCAACAACTTTATCATCATTACAGATAGAGATTTTGGTCCGTAGCTTGCTATTTGAAGTAAAGGAATCTTGAAGAAGGAGTAGTGTGTGCATTCGCCTTATCGCATCATCCATGTCTTCTTTACAGTGACCGCACGGGCTTTTAATCCGGTTAATGTTAGTGTTGGGTTCCCAAAGGGGTCTGGGCAGTAGCAGAACTGATTAGAAACAACTCCAGTATTGGCTGCCAGACAAAGGATCCCTGAGCATGGAAGACATTGAAACTTCTCTTGTAAAGGGAAAAAAATTGGTGCTGACAAGTTTGAAAACCAAATTCATTTGTTTCTTACCAGTGTATCTGCTGTTCTCTGCCCTTCTACCAGTTTCTTCTTTGTGCTTTTCCAGGGTGCTTGCCATCCTGATGTGGAGTTTATCACATATGCCTAACAAAATGGACCAGTCAGGTTCACAGGAAGTGGCAGGGGTCACCTTGGATAAGATGGGAGGCTAAGTGTCAGGATGGTGTCCTGCCTATGTCTGCTTGGTTCTGCTGTGTCTGTCGTTAGAGGCTCAGTTCTGTGCATGTGTATATGTAGGATGGGTTCTGTGAGTGTGTGCACGGGGGAGAGTGTGCACAGCTGTGTCCTGGTCTGTCCCATGTAGGATGGGTTCTGTGAGTCTGTGCACGGGGAGAGTGTGCACAGCTGTGTCCTGGTCTGTCCCATGTAGGATGGGCTCTGTGAGTGTGTGCACGGTGGAGAGTGTGCACAGCTGTGTCCTGGTCTGTCCCATGTAGGATGGGCTCTGTGAGTGTGTGCATGGTGGAGAGTGTGCACAGCTGTGTCCTGGTCTGTCCCATGTAGGATGGGCTCCGTGAGAGTGTACATGGTGGAGAGTGTGCATAGCTGTGTCCTGGTCTGTCCCATGTAGGATGGGCTCTGTGAGTGTGTGCACGGTGGAGAGTGTGCATAGCTGTGTCCTGGTCTGTCCCATGTAGGATGGGCTCTGTGAGTATGTGCATGGTGGAGAGTGTGCATAGCTGTGTCCTGGTCTGTCCCATGTAGGATGGGCTCCGTGAGTGTGTGCATGGTGGAGAGTGTGCACAGCTGTGTGTCCTCGTCTGTCCCATGTAGGATGGGCTCTGTGAGTGTGTGCACAGTGGAGAGCATGCACAGCTATGTGTCCTCGTCTGTCCCATGTAGGATGGGTTCTGTGAGTGTGTGCACGGGGGAGAGTGTGCACAGCTGTGTCCTGGTCTGTCCCATGTAGGATGGGTTCTGTGAGTGTGTGCACGGGGGAGAGTGTGCACAGCTGTGTCCTGGTCTGTCCCATGTAGGATGGGTTCTGTGAGTCTGTGCACGGGGAGAGTGTGCACAGCTGTGTCCTGGTCTGTCCCATGTAGGATGGGCTCTGTGAGTGTGTGCGTGGTGGAGAGTGTGCACAGCTGTGTACTGGTCTGTCCCATGTAGGATGGGCTCTGTGAGTGTGTGCATGGTGGAGAGTGTGCACAGCTGTGTCCTGGTCTGTCCCATGTAGGATGGGCTCCGTGAGAGTGTACATGGTGGAGAGTGTGCATAGCTGTGTCCTGGTCTGTCCCATGTAGGATGGGCTCTGTGAGTGTGTGCACGGTGGAGAGTGTGCATAGCTGTGTCCTGGTCTGTCCCATGTAGGATGGGCTCTGTGAGTATGTGCATGGTGGAGAGTGTGCATAGCTGTGTCCTGGTCTGTCCCATGTAGGATGGGTTCTGTGAGTGTCTGCACGGTGGAGAGTGTGCACAGCTGTGTCCTGGTCTGTCCCATGTAGGATGGGCTCTGTGAGTGTGTGCATGGTGGAGAGTGTGCACAGCTGTGTCCTGGTCTGTCCCATGTAGGATGGGCTCTGTGAGTGTGTGCATGGTGGAGAGTGTGCATAGCTGTGTCCTGGTCTGTCCCATGTAGGATGGGTTCTGTGAGTGTGTGCACGGGGGAGAGTGTGCACAGCTGTGTCCTGGTCTGTCCCATGTAGGATGGGTTCTGTGAGTGTGTGCACGGGGAGAGTGTGCACAGCTGTGTCCTAGTCTGTCCCATGTCGGATGGGCTCTGTGAGTGTGTGCATGGTGGAGAGTGTGCATAGCTGTGTCCTGGTCTGTCCCATGTAGGATGGGTTCTGTGAGTGTGTGCACGGGGGAGAGTGTGCACAGCTGTGTCCTGGTCTGTCCCATGTAGGATGGGCTCTGTGAGTGTGTGCATGGTGGAGAGTGTGCATAGCTGTGTCCTGGTCTGTCCCATGTAGGATGGGCTCTGTGAGTGTGTGCACGGTGGAGAGTGTGCATAGCTGTGTCCTGGTCTGTCCCATGTAGGATGGGTTCTGTGAGTGTGTGCGTGGTGGAGAGTGTGCACAGCTGTGTCCTGGTCTGTCCCATGCAGGATGGGCTCTGTGAGTGTGTGCGTGGTGGAGAGTGTGCACAGCTGTGTCCTGGTGTGTCCCATGTAGGATGGGTTCTGTGAGTGTGTGCACGGTGGAGAGTGTGCATAGCTGTGTCCTGGTCTGTCCCATGTAGGATGGGTTCTGTGAGTGTGTGCACGGGGGAGAGTGTGCACAGCTGTGTCCGGGTCTGTCCCATGTAGGATGGGCTCTGTGAGTATGTGCATGGTGGAGAGTGTGCACAGCTGTGTGTCCTCGTCTGTCCCATGTAGGATGGGCTCTGTGAGTGTGTGCACAGTGGAGAGCATGCACAGCTGTGTGTCCTCGTCTGTCCCATGTAGGATGGGTTCTGTGAGTGTGTGCACGGGGGAGAGTGTGCACAGCTGTGTCCTGGTCTGTCCCATGTAGGATGGGTTCTGTGAGTGTGTGCACGGGGGAGAGTGTGCACAGCTGTGTCCTGGTCTGTCCCATGTAGGATGGGTTCTGTGAGTCTGTGCACGGGGAGAGTGTGCACAGCTGTGTCCTGGTCTGTCCCATGTAGGATGGGCTCTGTGAGTGTGTGCGTGGTGGAGAGTGTGCACAGCTGTGTCCTGGTCTGTCCCATGTAGGATGGGCTCTGTGAGTGTGTGCATGGTGGAGAGTGTGCACAGCTGTGTCCTGGTCTGTCCCATGTAGGATGGGCTCCGTGAGAGTGTACATGGTGGAGAGTGTGCATAGCTGTGTCCTGGTCTGTCCCATGTAGGATGGGCTCTGTGAGTGTGTGCACGGTGGAGAGTGTGCATAGCTGTGTCCTGGTCTGTCCCATGTAGGATGGGCTCTGTGAGTGTGTGCATGGTGGAGAGTGTGCACAGCTGTGTCCGGGTCTGTCCCATGTAGGATGGGCTCTGTGAGTGTGTGCACGGTGGAGAGTGTGCACAGCTGTGTCCTGGTCTGTCCCATGCAGGATGGGCTCTGTGAGTGTGTGCATGGTGGAGAGTGTGCACAGCTGTGTCCTTGTCTGTCCCATGTAGGATGGGCTCTGTGAGTGTGTGCACGGTGGAGAGTGTGCACAGCTGTGTCCTGGTCTGTCCCATGTAGGATGGGTTCTGTGAGTGTGTGCATGGTGGAGAGTGTGCACAGCTATGTCCTGGTCTGTCCCATGTAGGATGGGTTTTGTGAATGTGTGCATGGTGGAGAGTGTGCATAGCTGTGTCCTGGTCTGTCCCATGTAGGATGGGCTCTGTGAGTGTGTGCATGGTGGAGAGTGTGCACAGCTGTGTGTCCTGGTCTGTCCCATGTAGGATGGGCTCTGTGAGTGTGTGCATGGTGGAGAGTATGTATAGGTGTGTGTCCTGGTCTGTCCCATACTGGCTAAAGCTCACTCCAAATATGTTTTTTGTTTTTGTTTTTGAATGACTCCAGCAACCAAATGCCTCATTAGCCTGTCATTGTACTGAATTACTGAACACTTGTTTATTCCTCCCACTTTTATTTTCCAGAAAAAGAAACACCGGAAGCACAAACACAAAGGCAAGCAAAAGACTAAAAAGTCTGAGAAGAGTAGTAGTTCCGAGAGTACCGACAGCAGTGACAGTCAGAGTGATGAAGAAGGGACCACAGACTTGTCACCCCAGGAACTGCTGAGACGGTAGGCAATGGGAGATGGTGGTTTTCACAAACCTTTTAAAGGCTCATTGAAATCTTGGTGTATGTGCTTAGAGGCAAATGTCAGAAATGATAAATTTGTACATTAACTAGGCTTTTTCTAAAGTTAATTTTTAATTACAGAAGTAATTAAATTCACATGAATATATCACCATTGTGAAAATTCAGACCTTACAGATAAATCTTAAAGTGGCCCTTGACCAACTCCCCAGACCTCTCCTGCCTCCACAGTAACCTCTGCCGTCAGTTTCATATGTAACTTTTCAGTTTACTCATGAGCCCCCAGGTGGCTGTGCCGATTCCCATTCCCCTTCCCGGCCAAGTGCCGGGGTGGGCCAGGCTCCGTGGAAGCACACCACGGGTATCGGCTCACTTAATCCTCACACAGCCCTGTGAGGCCGATGCGCGCGTCCCCTCGTCCCACAGGTGGGGACGCAAGGCCCAGGGAGGTTACGTCACGTGTCCAGGCCCACAGACCCTCACTAACGCCTGAAGGTATCCCTCTTGGCCATTTGGGGTCATCTGATGAGTCATTCCTGCGGGGAAGCATTTGCACTCGGGCACGTGGAAACCCCTCAGTGCCCTCAGGAGGGTTGGGGCGGCAGGCCGAAGCAAGGCACGCTGGGAGTGCTGGGCAGCAGTCAGAAATCGTGGGCCGAGAGCGGTGCGCTGATCGGCATCTAAAACTTACCGTGAAGAGACCAGAAGCTGTAGAGCAGTGTGTAGGCCTTCGGATTTCCCTGTGTGCACGTGTGCGTCCATCCTTGCAGAGGAAGAGGGCGGGAGGGGCTCTCACACACCTGAGAGCACTTGTCTCTAAGGCAGGGACAGGGATGGGAGAAGGGAGGGTCAGAGGAGCAAAGTGTATTCCAGTATCACTCCTGTGGTTGCTAAAGGTACGGTTCCCACAGCCCCTCACCCCTGATCCTCTAGGTTCTCCCATGAGACACTGATCTACTTCTCGTCGCTATAACTTAGTTTTGCCCATTCCAGAACTTCATGGGCATGGAGTCATTCAGTTAAGTAGACATTTTAGTGCTCACACATACATGTATGTGCACAGATCCTAAGTTCACAGCTGCATGCATTCTCACGACCTGAACACACCCAAATCAAGCAATAAACCAGCACCACAAAGGCCCCTCGTGTCTCCTCCACTTACCATCGCTACCCCATCCCCAAAAGCAGCCACTCTTCTGGCTTCTGTCACCATCGATTACTCTTGCCAGTGTTTGAACTTTGGTTAAGGAACCGTGAGTGTGAACTCTTTTGCATCTGGCTTGTGAGGTTCCTCCATCTTCTTGTAGAGCAGCAGCCGGTTCGTTCTCCTTGCCGTGGAATTCCTTTTTGTGAATACGCCACAGAGTATTCATCTAGTCTGTTGTTGGGACGTTTGGTTTTCCACTTTGGGGCTGTGGAGCAAGGATCCCAGAGCCAGCGTGACCCAGCTCTGCTCGACAAGTAGAGCTGCCGTGAGCGTCCCCGTGTGCAGGAAGCTGAGGTTTAGGACTGAGAGCTTGGGAGCTTTTGGTCTTGGAGCAGACACGTTTTTTTTAGTTCCTTCCAGCGGTCATACATGCGATAGGTGAGTGAAACCAGGATTAGAACTTCCTTTTATAAGCGAGTCCTAATATGAGATGGGGGTGAGTGAGTCTGCGTGTGTGTTTTGGGTAACGGAAGAAGCATTTTAAGAATGCAGATTAAATGATGCTTCCACGGTGTATGGTCATCGTCTGTATCTTATGGGTGCAAACGTGCCCCAGTGACTCGGGCGGGCATCTGGCACGCTTGGCCCCCCCGAAGCTGTCTGGTTTTTTCAGTTCGTGTTTAACCTTCCTTCTCTCTCTGATTTCCTTTTCCAGGCTGAAGCGTCTTCCACTAAGGAGGCAGTAATTGAACCTGCCCTGGCCTGTCCCAGCACAGACCTCCTCCCTGATGGAAGCTCGTGGATTGCTCAGTTAATACATTGTATAGATTGTATTTATATGTAAATTCATGCTGTAAAATAGTTTCTTAAACCTTGACATTTCAAAGGCTGCCTTGGAAGGTTGCAGAGATTGATTTCTATTTTTAACTACAGTTAGTGTCAGAGGAAAAATTTCAGACTGTACAGTTTAATTAAAATGGAATTTTTCTATTTTCTTCTTGATTTTTTATTTCCTGAAACTTTAAAAAAGAATGAACAGTGAAGGCTTTTCTCTGGTTTTGCTGTGAAGAAAGCTGAGTCCAGATGAGGCCGGTTGGACTTATCTAAGGACCTGTGTGAGAGGGAGGGGCCGCTTCCCCGCTCCTGCTGTTTTCCCCTGGAGTGTGGCTCCTCCCTCCCGTGGTCGATGTTGGTGGCCAGGAGCCCAGGGGCTGCACAGCACCGGGATCCCCGCAGGTGGCCTCAGCCTCTCAGGGTCGATGTCACCTGAGTGTCTGAAACAGGCCCTGAGACCAAGAGCAGGCAGGTATGCACACACACCTGGTCACCCTGGATCCAGGCCTTTCTCTGCAGCCCTGGCTCCCTGCTTGGAGGCTGCGGCGGCATCTGCGCTGATGAGACCTTTGAAAAAAGTAAAGTGCAGAGGTTTTTTTACATTTTCACAGTAACATCATAGAAAGTTCAGAACAATTTTAAAAGGAGTGTTGATGCAAGTAATCCATAATCAATCCATAAATCAAAATTGGGTGAGTTTATTATGAGCCAGGTCTGAGGACTAGCCCGGGGCTTTCCTTCCCCAAGGGAGAAAGGGCACCAAAGAAGTGGGGTGTACAGAGTGGTTACATACCATCTTGGAACATAGAGCATACATCACTGATGACAGGAATATCTCTTTTACTACTGTCACCAGATGCTTAGCTGGCACAGCAGGTCGGTGGTCAGCAGGTCAGTGGTCACAAGGTGAGCACAGCATGTTGGTAATTAATCCTTAGTTCCCGGGAAGAGATGCTTCTTAAAGAAGTGGCAATAGGGGTGGAAGCTACATCTCTATCTTTAGGGGCATCCTTCTTGTCTTTGGGACATAGTAAAAGTTTAAAGCAGATGTGTAATGCATGCTCGACAGGCCACGTCAGGCCCTTTTGGAAAAACAAGTCAGGCCGAATTAGTTTTACACCAAACACTTCCCTCATATACTCCACTATATCCCACTGTGTTTCTTATTTATCAGGAGAAAGAAGGAAGAAAATCACTTCTACTTCTACCACCCAGAGATGACAACACTTAATAGTTTGGAATATCCATCCAGTCTTTTTCTAGCTGCGGTGCTGCTACCCGGCTGGAGGCGACATTTGTTCTCTGTTACTTTCACTGGCATTGTGCCAGATATTTCCCTCCCGCTCTTGTATCTCGTGTGTCCCCACTCCTAATAGCTGCATCTCAATTCAGCCAGGGCCTGTTCTACAACTGATTGACCATCTCTCTGTCCTTCACGTGAAATGGGTTGGCCGGGAGCCCCCACACGCACACTGAACTCGCCCTGGGAGAGGGAACCGGGAAGACCCAAAGCGGGGCCGCGAGGACGGCGCCGCCGGTTTCACACGCTTGGCCTGGTTCCTTCTGTGCCCACCTTTCTGGGGGTCGCCGTGTTCCGCGTTGAGAGGAGGCAGCGAGATCGCCGGTCCTAGGGAGGGCGCGCTGGTCTCAAGGGCCGGGCGCGCGGGCGGGCGCGCGGCGCCACCGTTCGTGGCCCGGCCCGGCTCCGAGATGGCCTCCCAGCCGCCCTGCGCCCCCAGCTCCCCAGAAGCCGCGGACGAGGCCGGGAAGACGGCGCCCCAGATGTGCAGCGTGCAGCCACCCTTGGTGCCCGCTGGCGATGGCGTGCATCTGCCCCGCAGGCTGCCTTGGGTGGCCCTGGTCAAGGCCTATGGCCGCTTCAAGCTGTCCATCTTGGAGGCGCGCCGAGACCAGCGGCTGGCCTCCCTTGACCCCCTGGGCATGGCCAGGGACTCGCCGGAGCCAGAGAAGCACCTGATGCCCAAGAAGACGTTCTGGGGCGACCAGGAGCCCCTCTCCAAGGTCAGAACCGCCCCCAGGGGCAGGGGGCGGTGGCTTGTTCCCCACACTTGGGGAGGGCTCGCGAGTCAGCGAGGGGACCCGTGAGGGGCCCACCTGGCTTCGCTGGGACCCCGGAGTGAAGCCCTGGGCCCAGTCCCCGGCCTGAGGCACACCAGTGGGCACATGCTCAGAAGTGGCTGCGGCCAGCGGGCCAGCTGGGGGAGATGCCGGTGGCCGGTGCTCCCGCTGCCGTCCCCGCGGGAAACAAGGCTTCCCTGGCGGAGGAGGACAGCGTTCCAGAGCCGCCACCCTGACCCAACCCAGACCCAGTGGTCTCCCGCGGAGCCTCCCAAATGTCCCCATGGTGACACTCCCAAGTGCATACCCCAGGGTCAGAGAAGGAGCCCTCCCCTCCCATGAAAAAGAGTTAGCACCAGAAGCAACAGAAAACTTAGAAGAAGAAGAATAAAATAAAATAAATAAAAACCTAACCACACTACTTTTTATTCTCTGTGATGTTTGAGAGACAGTGCATTGATAAAACAAAGGCAGCTGGGGGAAGAGGAAATAATCTGTGAACAGACAGAAGTCTTGCGGATGAAAAAGAGGTTTTCCAAACCAAAATCCTCCATGGAGGCTTTAAAATCGGAGCAGAGGACCGAAACAGAAAATCAGAAAATGAGCTCCTGGGATTCTCTGAGAACTCAGAAAAAATAGAAAGGGACAATAATGATGAGAGAAAAGATAAGAGGCATGCAGGAGACATCCAGAAGAGCCAATACACATATAAGACATGATGGAGAGGGAGAGAGGGAGCAGGAGGGGGAAAGAAATACAGAAAGAAACAATGGAGAAAATCTCCCCCGGGTGAAGACAGACTGGAGGGCTCCCGGGGAAGGAGTTGGTCAAGTTCAACACAAGGGTGGAGGGAAACACAACCTCCACCTGGTGAATGGCTGCCCCCCAGCAGACTGAGGGGAAGGCCTGGGATCCCACTGAGATCTGGGCCTCTCCAGCTGTCAGAGAATCTTGGAACCGAGTCCACACTGGGGATGGTCCATTGGCTGACTGTCCCTCCCCCCCAGGGGACACTGGGGTCTCCATGGGAAGTCTGTTTGAAGAGAAAGCAATATGCATGCCTGTGCTTTACTGTGCTTTCAGTCATGACATTTATTCTGATTTTTAAATAAAATTAGAGGAGAGTACAGGAATTTTTTGCTTATTGCAAAATTGTATTGTATTTTGCTTATATTCTCAGTAGAACATCCTCAAGATCCAAATTCAATAGAAAAGGTTTTTTTCTACAATTAAAAATCTCCCTAGCACCCCTGTCCCCCCACTACCTCATTTCCCTCTACAGAACAACAAATATTTCTAGTTTCTTCTCTATCCTTACCAAGATATTTTATGCACATACGAGCACATACATGTATATCAGCCCCTGTTTTACATAAATGGAAGCGTACCTCAGACCCTTCTTCACTGGTTATTAATTTTTTTCTTAGTATATTTTAGAGATCTTTCCATATTGGTGAAGAAATAGCTTCCCTGTTCTTTTTACAGCTAGTATTCCATTGGCTAGCTGTCTCCTGATGCATTTAACCAGCCTCCTATGGATGCACATTCAGGTGGCTTATGATTTTTTTGACCTGAGGTTTTTATGATCCATTAAGTTGACAGAAGTTGAGAAGTTCTATAACGCCCTGAGAGGAACATTTTGTGACCTAAGCTTGCAACCTAAGAATTCTCTACCTGGCCAAACTGCTGATCCCCAATAAAGGCAACAGAAAGACATTTTCTTCAGAGCTGTGAAGACTCAGAAAGGATGCCTCTCTTTGAGGAAAAAATTACTTAAGGGAGCACTCTGGCAAACAAACAAACAAAAAAATCAGAATTAAGAACTGGACTAAGAGAAAGAGTGTTTTAGAAGAAACGGCCGGGAGCAGTGACTGAAGACAACATACTCTGAAGGTGTTTATACAGTGAGGTTAATGTGGTTGTGTAGCTCAATGAAAATGTCAACAAATGATCGTTTAAAATGAAGGTGCACAATGCAAGAATAATGTTCCAGAAGATTTCATCAGAATCTCTGAGATGGTTTGCTAGAGAGCATTCTCAATAGACAATGTATCATTCTCGGCCTTTAAATAATGTACACTCGCACGCGGATGTACCACTTTTTTAATTTTTTTTTTTAAATAAAGAATTGGCTCAGAACCTCCCCCTGGCTTCCTGGCACGTTTAAGATGAAGGCCGGAGATCCGACTGTGACCTTCCAGGCATTTCGAATCTGGCTTATCTCCCAGTTCTCTTCCCCTCTGACTTGCTGACCTTCGGGTAGGTCCAGCCTCAGGTGTCCTCGTCCCCTCCCGCCACGGTCGCTCTGCTGACGCCCTCCCTCGGTGGGAGGCCCTCCCTGCCGGCCCATCGAAAGCTGCCCGCTCACTTGCCTCTTCCCAGCTCTTGCGGCGACCCGGCCTCGCGTCCCGGCTGTTTGGTGGCTGCCCCATCCCCCACGCCGGGCCCGTCTAGTCCCCGCGGGACGCACACGCCCCCCGCGCTCACTCCTCGAGGTGGGGGCTTTGCTCTTCGGTTCCCGCTGCAGCCGCAGCACCTAGATCAAGCCTGACCAGGGCAGATGCTCAAGACACAGTTGTTGAACAAATTAAGGAACGCTACATACGTAAAAGAACCGTTTTTGTTTTTACAAAAATTGGACTGTCCTCTAGATGCTATTTTTGTTAGCGCCTCCGAAAAAGGATCCGTGTATTTGGGACGTCTCTCCGCAGCTCCTGGGGTCTCTTTCCCTAATGGATTCCAAAAGTACTCAGCGCAGAAGAGCGTTCGAAAGGAGGCCCCCGGAAAGGTCCGGATGGGGTTAGAGGGATCTCCCGCTCCTGCTGATCTGTTTCCCCCTAATAAAGCTCTGTTTCTGTAACGGGAGAAATAACGAATTCCCGAGAGTTTTTCCTAGAGGCGGAGGCAGCTGCAGAGTGGGGAGCGGGGGACTGAAGGGGTCGCGCCCGTGGGGCCGGGGCGGTTCCCGGCCGGATGCTGGCCGCGCGCGCCCCCGACAGGCCCCCGCGCCCGGTGCGCCGCCTCGCGCCCGCCCCCGGCCAGCTTTGCCTGCGCGCCCCGGCGGCAGAGGCCCGTCTCCGCGCCCCCTGGAGGCCGAGACCGTGTCCTCCCGTCCGCGCTCCCAGGAGGAGGTGTCCTCTCCTTCCCCGCACTCCACACCCCTGCGCGCACCCCTGCACTCCCGCGTTCCCTGCAACCCTGCAGCCACCCCCTGCCCTGTACCCTCGCCGCCCCTCATCCCTGCACCTCCGGCTGAGCTCGCCTCGCCCGGACCTGGTCCCCACATCCAGAGTCCCTGCATCCCCGCACTGCCTGGCAGCAGAGTCCCAGACCCCTCGTTTCCGTGTCCCACGGTCTCTCACGTCCCTTCACTCTCCCACAACTCAGCATCCCACGTCCCCGACACATCCCACCCGCCCCCCGACCCGAGATAATACGAGGCCATCGATGAGGGGGGGAGTGGAACACTTCAGACTTGCTCCTTCTATCCTTTTTTTTTTTAACACTGCTTTATTGAGATATAATTCACATATCATACAATTCACCTATATAAAGTGTACAGTTCAACGGTTTTTAGTGTATTCACAGAGTTGTGCAACCAGCGCCACAATCATTTTAGAACATTTCATTATCCCCAAAAGAAACCTCATACCCATTAGCAGTCATTCCCCATTTCCCTTCAAGCCATCCTCCCAACTCTAGGCAATTGCTAATTTACCTTCTGCCTCTATAGAATTGCCTATTCTGGACCTTTCCTAGAAATAGAATCAAACAATATGTGGTCTTTTGTGTCTGGCTTCTTTTCCTTAGTATAACGTTTTCAAGGTCCATCCATGTTGTAGCATGTAGCAGTACTCCATTCCTTTAAAAATGTATATTTTTTAAATAGACTTTATTTTTTAGAGCAGTTTTAGGTTCACAGCAAAATTGAGCAGAAGACATAGAGATTTCCCATATATCTCCTACCCCGACACATGCATGGCCTCCCCATTATCAACACACCCCGCTAAATGAAATATTTGGAACAAGTGATGAACCTACAATAATGCCCCAAGTCCACAGTTTACATGACAGTTCACTCTCAGTGTTGTACATTCTGAGTGTTTGCACAAATGTGTAAGGACATGTACCAGTCATTATGGGATCATACAGAGTAGTTGCACTGCCCTGAAAATCCTCTGTGCTCTGCTTGCTCTTCCCTCCAACCATCCCAACCCCTGACAACCATTGATCTTTTTACTGTCTCCATAGTTTTGCCTTTTCCAGAACATCATATATTTGGATACATACAGTATGTGGCCTTTCAGACTGGCTTCTTTCGCTCAGTAATATGCATTTAAGGTTCCTGCATGTCTTTTCACAACTTGATAGCCCATTTCTTTTTAGCGCTGAATAACAGTCCACTATCTGGATGTGCCATAGTTTATTTATCCATTCACCTACTGAAGGACATCTTCAGGCTCTTTAAGGTTGCTTCCAAGTTTTGGCAATTACGAATAAAGCTGTCTAAACACCCATGTGCAGGTTTTTGTGTGGATGTAAATTTTAAACTCCTTTGGATGAACACTAAAGAGTATGATTGTTGGATTATGTGGTAAGAGTATATTTAGTTTTGCAAGAAACTGTCAAACTGTCTTCCAAGGGAGCTGGACCATGTTGCATCCCCACCAGCAATGAATGAGAGTTCCTGTTCCTCCACGTCCTTGCCGACATTTGATGTTGTCAGTGATCTGATCCGGCCATTTGAATAGGTGTGTAGTGGTATCTTGTTGTTTTAATTTGCAAATCCCTGATGACTTATGATATGGAATGTCTTTTCACATGCTTATTTGCCACCTGTATAATCTTTTTTGGTGAGGTGTCTGTTAAAGTCTTTGGATTGTTTTTTTAATTGTGTTGTTTATTTTCTTACTGTTGAACTTTGAGTGTTCTTTGTATATTTTGGATAACAATCCTTTATCGGATGTGTCTTTTGCAAATATTTTCTCCCTGTCTGTGGCTTATCTTCTCATTCTCTTGACATTGTCTTTCACAGAGCAGAAGTTTTAAATTTTTATGAAGCCCAGCTCATCAGTTGTTTTTTTCACAGATTGTGCCTTTGGTGTTGTATCCAAAAAGTCATTGCCATACCCAAGATCATTTAGATTTTCTCCTATGTTATTCTTCTTTAGGAGTTTTATAAATTTGCATTTTCCATTTAGGTCTGTGATGCATTTTGAGTTAATTTTTGTGAAGGGTATGAGGTCTGGATCTAGATTTATTTTTTTGCATGTGAATGCCCAGTTGTTCCAGCACTATTTGTTGAAAGACTGTCATTTCTCCATTGTATTGACTTTGCTCCTTTATCAAAGAGCAGTTGATCTTATTTATGTAGGTTTGTTTCTGGGCTCTCTATTCTGTCCCATTAATCTATTTGTTCTTTCACTAATACCACACTGTCTTGATTACTGTAGCTTTATAGAAAGTCTTGAAGTTGGGTAGTGTCAGTTCACCAACTTTGTTCTTCTCCTTCAATATTGTGTTGGGTCTTTTGCCTCTCCATATAAACTTTAGAATCAGTTTGCCAATATCCACAAAATAACTTGTTGGGATTTTGATTGGTATTGCATTGAATCCATAGATCAAGTTGGGAAGAACTGACACATTGACAATACTGAGTCTTCCTATCCATGAACATTGACTATCTCTCCATTTACTTAGTTCTTCTTTGATTCATCCATCAGAGTTTTCCTCATATAAATCTTGTACATATTTTGTTAGATGTATACCTAAATGTTTATTTTTTTCAGGTGCTAATGTAAATGATACTGTGTTTTTAATTTAAAATTCCACTTGCTCATTTCTGGTATATAAGAAAGCAATTGACTTTTGTGTATTAACCTGTATTCATCAACAAAGCTAGTAGCTATTTGTTCCAGGGTTTTTTTTTTTTTTTTTTTATTCTTTCTGATTTTCTACCTAGACGATAATGTCATTTGTGAACTAAGACAGTTTTATTTCTTCCTTCCCAATCTTATACCTCTTATTTCCTTTTTTGGTCTTATGGCACGGGCTAGAACTTCTGGCATGATGTTGAAAAGGAGTGGTGAGAGGGGACATCTTTGTCTTTACCTGATCTTAGTGGGAAAGCTTTGAGTTTCTCACCATTAAGTATGGTATTAGCTGTAGGATTTTTGTAGATATCCTTTGTCAAGCTGAGAAGTTCCTCTCTATTTCTAATTTGTTGAGAGTTTTTATCATGAACAGGTGTTGGATTTGTCAAATGCTTTTTCTGCCCCTATTGATATGGTCATGTAATTTTTCTTTTTTAGCCTATTGATGTGATGGATTATATTAATTGATTTTCAAAAAGTGAACCAGACTTGCATACCTGGTATAAATCCCACTTGGTCATGATGTATAATTCTTTCTAAACATTGTTAGATTTGATTTGCTAATATTTGTTGAAGATTTTTGTTCATGAGAGATATTGGTCTGTAATTTTCTTTTCTTGTAATGTTGTTGCCTGGTTTTGGTATTAGAGTGATGCTGGCCTCACAGAATGAGTTAGGAAGTGTTCTGTCTGCTTCTGTCCTCTGAAAGAGATTGTAGAGAATTGGTATAATTTTTTTCTTAAATGTCTGTGTAATTCTACCAGTAAACCCATCCAGACCTGGTGCTTTCTGTTTTGGAAGGTTATTAATTACTGATTCAACTGAATAGATAAAGGCCTTTTCAAATTGTCTCTTTCTTCTTGTGTGAGTTTTGGCAAATTGCGTCTTTAAAAGGCATTAGTCTATTTAATTTCAAATTTGAATTTAGTCCATTTCATATCAGGTTATCAGATTTGTGGGAATAGAGTTGTTCATAGTACTCCTTGATTATCTTTTTAATGTCTATAAGATCTGTAGTGATGTCTTTTCTTTCATTTCTGATATTACTAATTTGTGTTCTGTCTCTTTTTTTCTTAGTTAACCTGGCTAGAGGCTTATCAGTTTTATTGATCCTTTAAAAGAACCAGCTTTGGGGTTTATTGATTTTCTGTATTGATTTCCTGTTTTCAATTTCATTGATTTATGCTCTAATTCTTATTATTTCTTTTCTTCTGCTTACTTTTGGATTTCTTTTTTTTCAAATTTCCTTAGGTGGAAGTTAAGATGATTGATTTTTTATCTTTTTTCTTTTTTAATATATGCATTCAATGCCATAGATTTCCCTCTAAGCACTGCTTTAACTCATCCCACAAATTTCGATAAATTGTATTTTCATTTTTGTTTAGTTCAAAACATTTTAACATTTCTCTTGAGATTTCTTTTTTGACCGTGTGTTGTTTAGAAATGAGTTGTTTAGTCTCCATGTATTTTGGTGTTTTCCAACCATCTTTCTGTTATGGATTTCTAGTTTAATTCCATTGTGTTCTGAGAGCAGACATTGTGTGATTTCTGTTCTTTTAAGTTTTTTAAGTTGTGTTTTATGGCCTAGAATGTGGTCCATCTTGGTGATTGTTCCATGTGAGTTGAGAAGAATGTGTATTCTGCTGTCATTGGATGAAGTAGTCTGTGGATGTCCATTATATCCAGTTGATTGACGGTGGTGTTGAGTTCAGCTATGTCCTTCCTGATTTTCTGCCTGCTGGATCTGTCCATTTCTCACAGAGGGATGCTGAGGTACCCAGTTAGGGTAGTGAACTCATCTATTTCTCTTTGCAATAAATTTTTGCCTCACATAGTTGGATGCTCTGGTGCTGGGCACATACGCATTAAGAATTATTATATCTTCTTAGAGAACTGACCTCTTTGTCATTATGTGATGCTCCTCTTTATCCCTGATAACATTTCTTGCTGTGAAGTGTCTGCTCTGTCTGAAATTAATATAGCTACTCCTGCTTTCTTTTGATTAGTGTTATTATGGTATATTTTCCTTCATCCATTTACTTTTAATCTATATATGCCCTTACAACTAAGGTGAGTTTCTTATAGACAACACATTGTTGGGTCTTGTTTTTTGATCTACTCTGTCTTTTAATTGGTGCATTTAGACCATTCAGAGTGATTATTGATATAGTTGAATTAATTTCTACCATATTTTTTTACTGTTTTCTATTTGTTGCTCTTGTTTTTTTCTTCCTGTTTTTGTCTTCTATTCTTCTTCTGCATTTTGTGCTTTTAATTGAGCATTCTATGTTATTCCTTTTCTCTCCTTTCTTAGCATATCAAATATACTTCTTTCCTTACTTTTTTTAGTGGTTGCCCAAAGTTTGCAATGTACATTTACAGTTTATCCAAGTCCACTTTCAAATAACACTATACCACTTCATGGATAGTGTGAGTACCTTAAAATAACATAATATTTCTAATTCCTTCCTCCTGCCCCTTGTATCATTGCTGTCATTCATTTCATATGTGTGTGTGTACATATATATATGTGTATATACATATACACACAAATACATTGTTGCTATTATTATTTTGAACAAACTGTTTTCTGTTAGATCAATTAAGAATAAGAACACAAAGTTTTTATTTTTCTTCACTTCCTTCTTCATCTTCCTTTCTTTAAATAGATCTGCATTTCTGATCTAGATCATTTTCCTTTTCTCTAAAGAACTTTTAACATTTCTTGCAAGGCAGATCTACTGATGATAACAAGTTTCCTCAATTTTTGTTTGAGAAAGTCTTTATTTCTCCTTCACTTTCAAAGGGAACAAATTTCTAGGTTAGTGAGTTTTTTTCTCTCAATACTTTAAATATTTCACTTCAGTCTCTTCTTGCTTGCATGGTTTCTGAGAAGAAGTTGGATGTAATTCTTATCTTTGCTCCCCTATAGGTAAGGTGTTTTTTCCTCTGGTTTCTTTCAGGATTTTTCCTTTATCTTTGATTTTCTGTAGCTTTGAAATGATATGTCTAGGTGTAGATTTTTTCCCCCATTTATACTGTTTGGTGTTCTCTGAACTTCTTGGATTTATGGTTTGGTGTTTGAAATTAATTTGGGGGAAAATTCTCAATCATTATTGTTTCAAATATTTCTTCTCTTCCTTTCTCTCTTCTCCTTTTGGTATTTTCATTACATGTATGTTACACTTTTTGTAGTTGTCCCACAGTTTTTGGATATTCTGTTGTTTCTTTCAGTCTTTTTTTCCTGTTTGCTTTTCATTTTTGGAGGTTTCTATTGATACATCCTCAAGCTCAAAGATTCATTCCTCAGCCACATCTAGTCTAACAATAAGCCCATCAAAGATATTCTTCATTTTTGTTACAGTGTTTTTGATCTGTAGCATTTCTTTTTGGTTCTATCTTAGAATTTCCATCTCTCTGGTTTCATTGCCCATCTGTTCTTGCATTCTGCTTACTTTTTCCCTTAGAGCCCTTAGCATATTAATCATAGTTGTTTTAAAATCCTGGTCTGATAATTCAAACATCCTTACCATATCTGAGTCTGCTTTTGATGTTATGTTTGTGCTGTTCCTTCAAACTGTGTTTTATGCTTTTTAGTAGTTTTTGTAATTTTTTTCTTGATAGCCAGACATTGTGTACTGGGTAAAAGGAGGTGCTGTAAATAAGCCTTTAGTACTGTGATGGGAAGGTGTAGGGGGAGGAGAAGCATTCTGTAGTCTTGTGATTAGGTCACAGTCTTACTGAGCCTGTGCCTCTGGATTGTGGACTTCATATGGGGTTTTCAGTCTGTACTCCCCCCCACCCTTAGGTGGGACAGGATGGCTAGAGCTGGCTGGGGTTGGGTATTTCCCTTCCCCCAGGTCAGTTAGGCTCTGGTAATACCCCAGCAGGTTAGGCTCTGATTAACCAGTTTCTCCTGAGGGCAGAGCTTGTTAGGAACAGAATGCTGTGGCATATTTCTTTTTTCTTTTTTTTTGGTGGGAAAGAGCAGCCCTGAGCTAACATCTGTTGCCAATCCTCCCCTTTTTGCTGAGGAAGACTGGCCCTGAGCTAACATCCGTGCCCATCTTCCTCCACTTTATATGGGACGCCGCCACAGCATGGCTGACAGGCAGTGCGCGTCCGCGGGCGCCTGGGATCCGAACTCGTGAACCCCGGGCTGCCAAGCGCGGACTAAACCGCTGCGCCACCAGGCGGCCCCTGCTGTGGCATATTTCAAAGTGGCTCCTTTTCCCCTTTCCCTGCTGGAAGCACAAAGGGATTTTTCACTGATATTCACTCTGAGGACCAGGACTGCTCCTGGAGGGAACACTCACAAAAGTGTGGGGGTCCCCCATGACTGGGTGCCCTGGAGTTTTTAGCTCTCAGAGTTGTCCACACTGAGCCACCAGCCATTTGCCAATTACAGTTCAGATTTCCCTATCCTGGCCCTGGTTCCATGGAGGCGGCTGCTCCTGCATTTCTGCTCTGGGAATTTGGAATTCTCTGTGTTTGCCTGTCTGTCTCTCCAATTTTGGGGGCAGCAGTTTGCCCTGTGACCTCACTTCTCTTACAGATCTAAGAAGAGTTGTTGATTTTTCAGTTTGTTCAGCTTTTACTTGTTGTGAGGATGGAGTGGTGGCTTCCAAGCTTCTTACATGCCAGGATGGAAACCAGAAGTTCTTCATTCCTTTTTTATTGTCTAGTAATATTCCACTGTATGGATATGCCTCATTTTATTTATTCATTCATCAGTGGGTGGACACTTGGGTTGTTTCCATTTTTTGATTATTATGAATAATACTTCCATGAACACTCATGTTCAAGTTTTTGTGTGGACATATCTTTTCATTTCTCTTAGATATATACCTAGTAATTAAGTTGCTGGATCATATATTAACACATGTGTTTAACTTTTTGAAGAATTACTGAACTATTTTCCAAAGTGGTTGCACCATTTTATATTCCCACCACCAACGTCTGAGGGTTCTGAGTACTCCACATTCTTGCCAACACTTGTTGTTATCTGACTTGGTGATTATAGACATCCTAGTGGATATGAAGTGGCATCTAAAGATGGTTTTCATTTACATTTCCCTAATGACTAATCAGGTTGAGCACATTTCCATGTGCTTATAGATCATTTGCACATCTTCTTTGGAGAAATGCCCACTCAAATCTTTTCCCTATTTTTAACTTGGGTTGTTTCTCTTGTCTTATTTATTAAAACAAAAGTTTTACATTTTGATAATGTCCAGTTTACCATTGTTGTTGCTGCTTGTGCTTTTGGTGTCATATCTAAGAAACCATTGCCTAATTCAAAGTCACAAAAATTTACGCCTATATTTTCTTCTAAGAGTATTGTAGTTCTAGCTATCACATTTAAGTCTTTCGTCCATTTTGAGTTAATTTTTGTATGTGATGTAAGGTAAGGGTCCAACTTCATTCTTTTGCATGTGGATATCCACTTGTCCTAGCATAATTTGTTGAAAAGACTATTCTCTCCCTTTTCAATTATCTTGGCACCCTTGTCGAAAATCAATTGACCAAAATTATGAGGGCTTATTTCTGGATTCTCAATTCTATTCCATGAGTCTATATGTCTATATTTATGCCAGTTCTACACTGTTTTGATTACTGTCACTTTGTATATAGTAAGTTTTGAAATTGGGAATTGTGAGTCCTCCACCTTTGTTCTTTTTCAGGATTTTTTTTGGCTATTCTGCTTTCGTAGAGTTTCTATGTAAATTTTAGGATAAGCTTGATCAATTTCAGAAAAGAAGTCAGTTGGGATAGTGTTGAATCTGTAGGTCATTTTGGAGGATATTTTCATCTTAACAAGACTATGTCTGCTAATTCATGAACACGAGATGATTTTCCACTTATTTAGACCTTTTGTGTGTGTGTGTGTGTGAGGAAGACCAGCCCTGGCAACCATCCACTGCCAATCCTCCTCTTTTTTTTTTTGCTAAGGAGGACTGGCCCTGGGCTAACATCCATGCCCATCCTCCTCTACTTTATATGGGACACCGCCACAGCATGGCTGACAAGCAGTGTGTAGGCCAGCGCCAGGGATCCAAACCCACTAACCCCGGGCTGCCAAGCACGGACTAAACCGCTGCACCACTGGACCGGCCCCTTATTTCAGTCTTTTTAAATTTCTTTCAACAGTATTTTGTAATTTTCAGAGTATAAGTTTTACATTTTTTTGTTAAATTTATTCCTATTTTGATGCTTTTGTAAACTAATTTTTTCCTTAATCTTTTTTTCAGATTGTTCATTGCAAGTGTATAGAAATACAATTGATTTTTTTGTATTGATCTTGTATTCTTCAACCTGCTGAACTCGTCCAGTCTATCTTTTTTCAGATCCCGTTTAAAATTCTGAGGGGACACCAGCACATCGTGAGTTCCTGTAACTTCTGTGTGGACGACACAAAGCTCCTCAGTGGCTCCTATGACTGCACCGTGAAGCTGTGGGTAGGTGGCCCGGTGTTAGGTGGAACCAAAACATCCCGTAAGCTTCTGTCACCTCTTGCGGAGAGTTCCCCAGCACTGAGTTCCCCAGACACTCAAGGATCCCAAAGGTTTGGAGAGGCCTTTCTGAGCAACGTGCATGGAGGAGAAGCAAGGTGAGGCCTCACCTTAGTGTCAAGCACTGGAGAGATGAGGCTGGTGCAGCTGCTCTCAGTCAGTTGACTTGGAAACAGTGGGAGCAGGGGCTGGAGACCACTGGACTGGGGACTCCCTGCCTTTTCTTGGAGGGTCCCAGCTGTGCCTCGGGCCTAACTGCTGTCTCTGAGCTGTGTTGTCTCTCTGGGTCTCCTTCTCATTTGGAAAATTCAGTTCCATCCACAGAGATGGTATGGCCATGCCTGGGTGGTCACAGAGGACAGAAAAGTGGCCAGGCCTGGGACCTGTCCATGAGGGGTGGTTAGGAGAGGCAGGCCCAATCACAGATCAGTGCCCCAAGGTGCAGGAAGTAGGGGCACAAGGACCGGGAGTGCGATGGTCAGATGAGGCTGCAGAGAGGTGGCCACCAAGAACCCTTAGGAAATCTAGGCATAGCCAGCAGACCCTGGCAGGCCTGCTTGGGGGCACTGCTGGTCAGTCAGGAGGGGGTGAGGAGGGAGCAGGGCTGGAGCATGGCAATGGCCATCAGGGGCCAGGTCACAGATGACCGTGTGACTGGGGCTGAGTCCAGGGGGGGGGACAGTCAGTTCTGAGTTTTGCCATCTCCTCTGGCCTCAGGGGCAGGAGGGGGATAGGGTGGAGTAAGTCAAGCCTGGTTCCTGGGTTCTGGTTCAGGTAACCAGGTGGAGGACAGCTCCTCACCCTCCAGATGGCCTTGGAGAAGCATCTCCTGTGTCATCAGTGGGTACCAAGGCCAGGCTGACCAGGCAGGAGGGTTTGGGGACTGTTCAAGTGGTTCAGGCCCCACCAGCTGGGTGACCCTGGGTGGTTACGTGACATCCTGGGCCTCCCTGAACCTCCCCATGCCTCACAGGACCAGCTGCATGCCTGGGCTACCCCAGGGCCTGCCTGGCCCATAGCAGGTCCCAACAGACATCTACTCCCCACCTCTGCTGTGGCCCTTATAAAATCTACCCCCTCCCTAACCCCGTGATCTCCTTGTTGGGAAAACTGCTGGTTCCTCTGGGAGCCTTAAACCCTTTCCTGACCCTCAGGGATGACTGAGAAGCCCCAGGGTGAGGGGGTCCCTGCTGGTTGTCATCACCAGGGGAAGGGGGATGAGAACTTTCCAGGTGCGCACTTTGCTCTGCCATCTTCAGATCCTTCCCACGTTCTTCTCACCTTTTGAGTCAGTGGAAGGACTACAGGGATTTCCGTCTGTTTTGGCCAAAGGGCTCTTGTCTCTATAAGGGGAAATCTGTCACTTTTCTCTTGTTGTCCCACGATTAGAGACCATCCATTGAGATGCTCTTGGTTCCCCACAGCAGCCTCGTGGCCCTCTCTCCCTGCCTATTCCATGCCCCCATGCAGGACACAGTCACTTGAGCCTGTCCAGGTGTCCTCGATACCTGCCTCACTCACAGCCCTACCCCCTCTACCTCTTTCTTGAGGTTGCTCCCTCCCTCTGCCCTCCTTCACACCTTCACCCCTAGTCGCAGAATCGCCAGTTCTCTGGGCTCCCTGCCTTGGCTGGCCCCATTGACTGCCTCCTCGAAGAAGCCCACTTTGCGCCCCTGGGTTCTCTTCCCCAGTCTTCATCCCTTCTGCTGGCTCCTCCTTGACTTTCCCTGCCCCAGCCACAGCTGTCATTACATGAGCTTTCCCTCAGTAGATGACTAAGCCATTACCCCACACAGTCACCTTCTCCTGTCACAGTGTCTTAGCCAAAAGGTCCCCTTGCCTCTCCCTTCTCTCCCCCACTCTCATCACTGCCCATCTCCAGTCCTTCCTCTCATTCCCACTCCAAACCCAAACATCTGATTTAATCTTTTAAGAGCCCCCTTTCCCTTAATTGTAGATCATTGTGAATAATTTGGAAATCCATAAATGTATGAAGAAGCTGGGGAAAAAATCATTCTTAATCCTGTGCCCAACCTTCCTCCAATATGTTGGCATATTTCTTTCCAGTCATTTCAAAACTAACTTTGGTAGGGCTGGTCTGGTGGCATAGTGGTTAAGTTTGTGCACTCTGCTTTGGCGGCCCAGGGATCGTAGGTTCAGATCCCGGGTACAGACCTACATGCCACTCATCAAGCCATGCTGTGGCGGCATCCCAATACAAAATAGAGGAAGATGGGCACAGGTGTTAGCTCAGGGACAATCTTCCTCACCAAAAGAAAATAACTTTGGTAGTTTTTCTCATATGACAGAGGTCATATGGTTTTATTACAAATAAACACATAGAAGTTGTGCTTATTTGTAATGAAACACAAAGAAGAAAAAAATTTTCTACTTTATAAAAATACAAAGAACAAAAAAAATCATCATTCCATAACCCTGGAGTTAACTGCTGCGAAAATGTTGGGGTGTATCTCTTTTATTCTTGTTCACACACATACACACCCATTTACGAAACTGAGACCACAGAGAAATAGTTTATATAACTATAATAAACTTGGGCTACAAATATTGTCACATCTTCTTTATTTTTCCAACTATTTATTAGAGCCCCTTGTTTCCCATTCATTCAAAGTCCAACCAGTTTCCCCCTTAAATTATCTGAGACTGCAGAGGCAGTTCCTGCTTCCAAGGGAAGAGGGAGCTGTCCTTTATTTATTTACTAATTTTGTCCACACCCCTGGCCAATGGCCCATTTGTTTCAAGAAGCATTCAATACAAAACAGAGACATTTCCACTGTCTTTGGAATTCACTAACAAAATCTGGCCTCTAGGGCCAGCCCTGTCGTGACCTAGCGGTTAAATTCGCACACTCTGCTTGGGTGGCCTGGGGTTCGCAGGTTTGGATCCCGGGCGCAGGCCTATGTACCACTTGTCAGCCATGCCGTGGAAGCGTCCCTCATAAAGTAGAGGAAGATGGGCACGGATGTTAGCTCAGGGCCAGTCTTCCTCAGCAAAAAAGAGGTGGATTGGCAACAGATGTTGGCTCAGGTCTGGTCTTCCTCACACACACACACACACAAATTGCTGGGTCAAAGGGTGTGAACTTTTTAAAAGTTCTTGAAAGACATTGCTAGATTCTGCAAAACCTCCTTGGCCAGAAGAGATGAGAAAATTACCTGTCGGCAGCCCTGCCCCCAGAGTGGCCCATTTCCATCTGGTGCCTGCGGAACTGGGGGGTAGGGTTCGGAGAGGCTGTGCATGGCAGGGTGTCTTTCCTGCTCTGGGGAGAGGGCGGGAAGTCCTCTCACCCTTTGGAGCTGGGTGACGCGTCGGAGCACGGGTTCTCCCACTTTGCCGTTAGAGACAAGCCCAGGGCTGGCGTTGAGGTCGGTTCACGACTTCCACCCGTGCCCGGGTGACGTCTCGCTCTCTCTCGCCTTGATCTGAGGCTGCTGCGGACGGATGCGTCGTTCGGGACTTCCAGCCCAGGCCCGAAGCGCCTGTGTTAGACTGCAGCGTCACGGCCGACAGCAGAAGGTGACCTGTCCCTCGCTTTTCCCTGCTCAGGAAGAGAGCAAGGAGGCAGGCCAGTGTGCAGCACGTCAGGGACAGTTTTTTGCTTTTTAAGCAAATACACGACCCTACTCCCATGAATTGGTCCCATGGTTTCCATTTTTTGCTGTGAGATGCAAGTAGATGTGACAACCCTTTGAAAATGTAAAGTGCCGAAAAGACAAAATTTATCGTGGCTGAGCCACACCAGTCTGAATTTTCTTCACGGAGTGTCTTTTCCCCAGTCCCACCTGTGGACTGTGCACTGTGCTAGCTGCTGCGGGCCTAAGCGATGTAGTCCAGGCCTCATCTCACAGGGGAAACGGAGGCCCAGGGAGCAGAGGCATGCCCTAGCTGTCACCTGGGAAGAGTCAGGGCTGGGAGACAGTGACACGCTGGCAGGAGCCCCTGGGATGCATTTGCTTTAGTCCCCTCACACGGATGAGAGATGGGCCTTTGAAAGACAGGGGAATTGCTTTAAAATGGATTGACTTCTACCCTGAGTAACGACTACAAAACTAGTGTAATAGTGAAAACTAGTGTAATAGTGAAAACTAGTGTAATAGTGAAAACTAGTGTAATAGTGAAAACTAGTGTAATAGTGAAAACTAGTGTGAGAATTTAAGTTTCATGGGGATTTATCTTATATAGAGGACAAACATTGCCACAGGATGCCATATAAGAAAGGTGCATTTATATTATTTTACCAAATGTACAGGAAAACGTTTCAGAACGAAATGAGCTGTCAAAATATTTTCCTGTAAAAAGACAGACATGTGAGCAGAGAAGGAGATGATTGGTCCTTGTGAGTTGTAGATATGCCCTTAGAAGAAGACAGTCAATTACAGAACAGCAGAAATGATGCCTTTAACATCCTGGATATAAAAGAACATATTTGGATGGCTGGGATGAAGGCAGAGAATGTGCTGTAGTGAGATCCTCTCTGTTTTCAGTGAGAACCCACCATTCTCCAAGGGGGCACATGGAGCATCTTTAGAAAGATTCAGACATGATTTGCAATCTTGGTCCTAAATTATAGAAATTTTCTATGAAGAATTTTCTATGTGTTTTTCATAAAAACCATAGGCATAATTGTCTGGGTCATTAAGACCCTTTGTCTGTCATTTTATTTCCAGAATTATTGCAGCATCCTATGACAAAACAGTGAGGGCTTGGGACCTTGAAACAGGCAAGCTGCTGGTGAGTCTGCCCTGTCCCAGTGGAGACATCTCAACACAGGGTCTTGATGGGGCCGTAGGTAGCCTTGGTCTGGGCGCGGGGTAGGAAGAGAACCCAGTCTTCCAGGAGAGGAGAATTTTGTCGGGGAGCCCAGATCATGGAGGGCGGGCATCAGAGAAGGAAAGCTTCCTGGAGCAGGTAGAAGGAGGGCTTCTGCCTGAGGGTGGGAAGGATGGACTCACGGAAACAAGCGGAGGTGAGGGGTAGGAGGCATGGCATTCCAGGCCGAGGGAAGTGCACGGGAAAAGACACCCTTCCCTGTGGGGTGTTTGGACTTGATGAGGCAGGAAGTAGAACTGAGGCCATGGGACAAAGGCCATGAGGGTTCTGGACCCTTTCCAACCTGATCTCCATCTTGGAGGGGACCACCACCCACTCATCCAGACCACCCCAAGATCCTGTCTCTCCTGCCCCCGGGCCCAGGCAGCCCCGGCCCTGCTCAGGGGCCTCCTCGGGGCTCCTGTCTCATCCCTGACGCCCTCTCCCCTGCCGCTCCTCATCGCCTCTCCTCTACCTTCCTCCTCTTTTCTCTCTTTAAAAAACAATCTTTCTTCTTACTGCAAAGATCAGTTTATATTTGTTGTAAAAAATTTTTAGAAAGACAAGATAAGCCAAGTTTAAAAAAAAACAGCAGCAACAAAAACCTTAAAACAACCCCCAGAAGTTATAGTTAATATCTTGGTGTCTAAAAGAGACGTGTTCACATGTGAACACAGGCAAGTATGTTCCGTAAACAACATAGTGTCATTACATACACAATTCCTGGACCCTGACTTTTTTCTCACTTAAGAAATGGTGAATAAGTCTCCCTCAACATCATCCTTTTCAGTAGACACGTGGATAACATGTGGATTCCACGGGATGGGTAGGTCATGTGTATTTCACCATCCCTGTTACAGGACGTTAGGCTGCGTTCACTTTTCTCTATCATAAACAATGATACAATGAGGAAAGTTTGCATGTCATTTTTTATGCTTTAGTATTTTTTAGGATACATAGCTGGATTTTGTTGCTAATTTGGTGTAGGAACATGGAGCTTTTTAAATCTCCCTCCACAAATCGGTGCCAACTCATTCTCTAGGCCCTGGAGGAGAGCTCACCATCCCTACCCTTACATGCCAGAGGTCATGATTTAAAAAAATTTTTAGCCCATTTGGTATGTGACAAATGAGACTAGCATTGATTACTCCTGACTTTTCCAAACGTTTATTTCTTCTCTTGTAAATTTCCTGCTCGAGTCTTTAGCCAGTTTTTTATATGAAGTGCTTTTCTTTTTCTTCTTTAAACTTTTTTTCCAGTACTTTTATTTTTGTTGCACAAGCCATCCGTGCCACTTGTCAGCTATAGGTTGAATTCATTATCCACTGCCGCTTGACAAATTACTCCGCAACTTAGCAGTTTCAAACAACAAGCATTGATTATCTCACAGTTTCTGACAATCAGAAATCTAGGAGCAGCTGAGCTGGGTGGTTCTGGCCCCGGCCTCTTGTGAAGTCACAGTTGAGGCGTCATGTGGAGCTGCAGTCATCTGAAGGCTCAACTGGGGCTGAGGGTCCCCTTCCAAGGTGGCGCACCTACATGGCTGTTGGTGGGAGGCCTCAGTTTCTCTCCACGTGGGTCTCTCCACGGGGCTGCTTGAGCGTCCTCAGGACATGGCAGCTCATGTCACCTGAGCTGGTGATCCAGGAGAGGGCAAGGAGGAAGCCACGGTTTCTGTCATACACTGTCACTTCTGCCATATTCTGTTCATGAGAAGTGAGTCACCAAGTCCAGCCCACACTCAAGGAGCAGGGAATTAGGTTCTACCTTTCGGAGAGAGGACTGTCAAAGAACCGCTGGGCCTATTTGAAAATTGTCGCAATGTCAATACCATACTTGACAGCATACAGAGAGACCCCCTTTCCTTGAATATTGAGCAGCTCATTGTCCCCTTCTGGTGGTTTGGTACCGGCCTCCCCCGGGGAACTGTGAGCTGCCCGAGGGGCTGGCACTGTCGTGTCTTGTCTGTGGTGCCAGGCACAGGGCAGACACTCAATAAACACTTGTTTACCACACTGAACAGGGATAAAGTTGACCATTTCTAGAACCTTGCTGCCAGTTCTGCTGGCTGCTCTCCCTGTCCTTGTTCTCCTGTCCTGGACGCAGGTTCATTAGTTACATTTATTAATTAAAAACCAAAAATTCAGCTCCTTATTTGTCCTAGCCCATTCCAAGCGCTCAACAGCCGTGTGTGGGCAGTGCCTATCATATTGGACAGTGCGTAGATGTAACATTTCCATCATCACAGTAAGTTCTACGGGACAGCTGTGCTGGAGAGGAAGCAACCTTTGATTACTGCCCTATTTCAGTGGAAGATCAGCCATGAAACCTTCATAGTCTCCTGTAAGTTTTCTCCTGACGGTAAATATGTGGTCTCAGGCTTGGATGTGGATCGTGGAATCTGTATAACAGACGCGGAAAATGCCACCACTGTGTCACACATCAAAGGTGAGTGCGTGGACTCCCTGCTCTGTTCTGTCCGCTATGGTAACAGCCGCTTGTCGCTTGACTGAGAGTGACTTTTGAGTGCTTTATCTGGTGACACTGTAATGGTGTGAACCACATCGTTAAAGATGGGACGCTAATTGACAGAAGCCCCAGCAGTTAAAACTAAGACTGATCCTCATCAGTTAAGGCTCTGTGGTTCAGTCTCGTGCTTATAATAAATGAAGCAACGTGCCACTCCAGCCTCACGTGGATATTTGAAGCCTAATCTTTTATTGAGTGGTGGCTCAGCCTTTTTAACGTTTTTACCTGTATTCTTAAAATATAAAAATAATCATGATGATTATTAATAATTCACATAAAGTGTTCTAGTGTTTTACACATAGTGACGATTAGCAATGTTATCGTTATTAATTGTTATGTAGAAAGAAGCAAATTCAGATGATTAAAAAGAATAAAATGGCGTCTACTGAAAAAAAATCATCGCATGTCAGCTTCCTGGTTGTGATCCTGTACAACCGTTAAACAAGATGTTACCGTTGGGGAAAACCGGGTGATGGGCACACAGGATCCCTCCGTGTTATTTCTTACAACTGCATGTGGGTTGTCCGTTATTTCAAAAGAAAAAGTTAAAAAAATACATAATCGTTGTAAAAAAATTTGGTAAGTGCATAAAGTAAAAAGTGTAAGGCTGCTGTGCCTGTCCTGTCTCCCCTCCAGAGGTGCCTATTATTAACAATACGTTGCTGGGTGGCCTTCCTGACCTTTGTGTGTGTGTTTGCACACACACAATGCTACTTCCTATGTGGGCTTTATGTTTGTTTTTATCAACATAGAACCATGACATGTGCACTGCCCACAGTTTGCATTTTCCCCTTAATGCATCACCTCTTACTCTACCTCTTGTCACACTCCAAGATCCAGCTACACACTATGCTTCTCCATGATCTGTCCCACCTCCGGGCCTTTGCACATGCTGTTCCTTCCACCCGGACCACTCTTCCTTTCCTGCTGCCCTTGCTAACTTTTAGGGCCCTTCCTTGACGTCTCAGGGCTGGGCCAGGCTTCTGCTGGCCAGAAGCCGGGACGCACTCTTGTCATGGCCCCCATGTGCTGCGGGTCATTGCCTGCTCCAGGGTGTCTCCCCATCAGACTGGCAGCTCTGCAGGGACAGGGGGCAGTACGGCGGTGCTCCTTGTTCAAAGCCTGGCATGTAGTAGGCACTTGGGAAATATTTATGCGAGTGAACAGTCCCTTGTGAAAACTGGAATTGTGTTTCTGTAACAATGCCACTGTCTGGGGGAATGGAGTGAGTCCCTGGGCCACATGAAACGTGTGGACCAGAACGTGGAATGTGTGTAATGGGTCACTTTGCCTCTGCCTCAGATCATCACGAAAAGTCGGTCACGGCATGCTGCTTCGATCCTGACAGCCAGAAGGTGGCTTCCGTCTCGTTGGACAGGAGCGTTAAGATCTGGGATGTTACATCCCAGGCCACGCTGCTCACCATCACCAAGTGAGGAGGGGCCCTGGAGGCCAGGCGGCATCCCGCAGCAGGGAGGTGGGTGGGCGTCCTCATTCACACCTTCCTGGATTTGGCCTGCACACCTTCAGCTGGCAAGCCGGTCCACATGGGGTGTCTCCAAAGTGGCTGGAGATGGAGAAAGTGAAGGAGGCAAGCAGGCCAGGGGAAACCCCAGCTGTGGCCTGTGGGCTGGGCTAAGCCTCAGGTGCATTCGTTGCAAGGTGAGCCAACACTGGAAAACATTGTGCAGACCCCCCCACCAAATGTGAATTTCCAATGTCTCCTCTAAAATAGCAAGATCTGATAATCAGGGCCTGCAAGGGTCACCTTACTGGTGGCCACCACCAGATGGGTGGCCAATCCTCTCCAGCAGGCCCTGGAGTCAGGATCCGATTATGCGTATGTGTTCTGTCACCCTTCCTGCTCCACTCAGTTATGAGCCCTGCTGGCCTGGGCCAGGCTTTACCGTGGGGGTCTGGCCAGGGATTCAGACTGTGCAGATTCCCATCCGGTGTGACCTTGGACCTCAGTTTCCCCGCCTGCAAATTCACAGAGGTGAGGTCTGAACGAGATTATACATGAAGGTCCTTAGCACAGGCTGCACAGTGGGTGCTTGGCATGTGCTCTGTCACTGAGGGTGACTCCCACGAAACCTGGGTTGGGAGGGGCCATGGGACGTCTGCACTGCTCTTTAGGGCTGCTCAGCGGGAGCAGTGACAAGGGTGAGAGCAGCAGAGGTGGCCACAATTCCTGCTGTGGGCAAGGGTCACAATCCACTCCATTCTGTTGACCCAATGGGGGTGGAAAGGGAAATAAGCAAAATGTCTATTAGTATTTTTGATTGACCCAAATTTATGATTTTTTTGGAAATGTAGCTTTTAGCAAGAAAATATAGAGGCAAGGATTTTCAGTGCTATAGGACAGAGTTGGCTTCATGGCCTGTGACCTCTGAGATTACACCAGGGCCCACACTCAGAAGGGCCCCACACTTGATTTAATGCTCTGCTGTCCACGTCTTGAAATTCTGAATGAATTTTGAACAAAGGACCTTCCATGTTTTTATTTCAAAAATGTGTAATTTACTTTTTGAAAATGTAAAGCATGCAACACAGTACAAAACTAAAAATGTACAAAAGCATATATATTGAAAAATGTCTCTTACCTGTCTTGTGACCATTCAGTATTCCCAGAAGTCATCACTTTTCCCCCTTCCTGCCTGCCTTCCTGCTTTTCTTTCTTTTTTAGTTTAATTAATTAAATTTTTTTTTTTTTTTGCTGAGGAAGATTCACCCTGAGCTAACATCTGTACTGGTCTCCCTCTATTTTGTATGTGGGTCCCCACCACAGCATGGCTTGATGAGTGGTGTGTAGGTCCATGCCCGGGATCAGAACCCACAAACCCCGGTCTGCGGAAGCGGAGTGCGCTGAACTTAACCACTATGTCCCAGGTCCGGCCACCCTTTCTTTTTTAGCAGCTTTATTGAGATATAATTCACACATCATACAATTCACCCATTTAAAGTGTGCAATTCAGTGGTTTTGGGGATATTACATGATTATTTTCTAAATTGTGGTAAAATATATGTAACAAAAATTGCCATTTTAATTATTTTTAAGTTAATTCACATTTATAATGTTGTGCGACCATCACCGCTATCTATTTCCAAAACCCTTTCATGACCCAAAGAGGGAAAATACTTTGAGGATCACAAACAAAACAAAAAGCATCCAAATTCTAACAGATTTCTTTTCTTTTCAAAAAAGAGAAGACATTTAAAAATTGAGAATGGATAATCCAAAACTTTATGAATTAAATGCACAACATTAAAATGTGCTTTCTTGACATTGAAGACAGACGAGGAGAGAGGGAGAGGAAAAAAGAAAGAGCAGTTGGGGTGAAGAGAAGGAGGGAGTAAGTGAGGGGGTGGGGGAGGGCAGGAGGAGCCAAGCCTCCCTGTCTGGGAGAGGAAGGAGGTGGAGAGCGAGCAGGCGAGACTTTGTAAGTGTGACCCAGCACTAAACCCGAAGGGCTGTTAGTCCATTAACCACCGCTGACAGCTTCTTCAGCTGTTTTTTTCCCTCAAGCAGCTCTGAATAGTGCAGTGGTTCACAACTGGGGGCAATTTTGTCCCCCGGTGGACATTTGGCAATGTCTGGAGACATTTTTCGTTGTCACAACTGGGTGTAGGGCTCCTGGCATCTAGTGGGTGGAGTACAGGGATGCTGCTAAACATCCTGCAATGCACAGGACAAAGAATTGTCACAGCACAAAACGTCAATACTGCACGATTGAGAAACCCTGGAAGAGTGTGATGTAGGGCAGTTCGTGTCTGGACCATGGTGAGCAGTGATCAAAGGAATGATGTCCACTAGGTCACAGGGGATCAGCTCTAGTGCCCCCTCCACTCGCCTACCCCTTAGGTGTGTCCTCAGATCCTCCCAGAAAGAATTGCTAACGTGTGCCCCTTCCATCTGTGTTTCAGGGCACATTCCAATGGAATCTCAAACTGCTGTTTTACCTTCAGTGGCCATTTCCTGTGCACAAGCTCTTGGGATAAAACCTTAAAAATATGGAATGTCCATACAGGGGAGTTTCGAAACCGTGGAGCCTGTGTGACTCTGATGCAGGGCCACGACGGTTCCGTGAGCTCCTGCCACTTTGCCAGAGACAGTGAGTAATGAACACGTAGAAGGACTCCGTACCCGTGGGAGTGCTGGGGCAGAGGTTCTCGTGGTCTCTTCATGTGGACTTTCCTGAGTACAGGGAGGCAATTTCCCGTGATGCTGACAGTGAGGGAGGATTTACTTCCCACGAGAACAAAAAAAGCAGGAGGGAGAGTCACAGGCACAAGTTTACAAGTGACAGAAACTCGGTTCAACATGGCTTAAGCAACAAAAGAAATTTCTTAACTCCTGAAATGGAAAAGTCCAGAAGCAGGTCTCACTTCAGGTGTGGCTGGGTCCAAACACTGACAACACTGTCAGGAAGCCAACTCTTCTACACTGCCCTTCAGCTCAGCTTCTCTCTTGTATTGGCCTTTCTCCTTGAGGAGGCAAAAATGGCCTTTTGTGGTCCGGGCCAACAGAGCTTCTAGCCGCTGGCAGTCTTTGAGAAAGACTTTCTGACGGTGCCAGCACAAGTCCTAGGGAAGACTCCCATTGGCTCAGCTCGGGTCACACGCCCATCTCTGAACCAATCACTTTAGCAGGGAATGAGAGGCTCTGATTGGCCGGGTCTGAGTGACTTCCCCACCCTCAGAGCTAGAGGTTTCGGTCAGTAGAAGCAGAGGGATTGAGAGTAGGTGAGGGGTGTTTCTGTAACTGGACTGACGAGTCGGATCAGCCAGGTTCTTGGTCAGTGTAAGAGAAGACTTCAGACGCCAATACAGCGGTAACAGCAAGCAAGCAAAGATTTATTAGAGGAAAGGTCAGATACACTCCACGGGAGGAGTGGGCAGTGCCAGAGAACGCATCTGCCCCGTGTCTTAGGTTAGTTTTATTTTCATTTGGCCTGTTCAGAAGGGAGTGGGCGTTATCTGGTTTTCCGCCAATAAGGGTTTTTCCCCCACCCACCTGTTGGGAGGGGGAGTTCTTGACCTTCTAGAGGCGTCTATGGAACTGTCATGGCAGTCATCCCCTGCGGAAGAGGGGCTAATGCATATGGAATTTGTATGTAAATTAAAGAAAGGTCAATGTCCTCTAGAGGTGTATAGCAGAAGGCTTTGTTTGGGCACTTGTTATTTTTATCATCGTGGTTGATGACCTCAGACTCTGGTGGTGGCGTCAGGCGGGTCTTAGTTCCCCTTTATCTGCATCGTGTGGGATGAGCACTGCTTCGCTGATGCAGCAAGGTCTCCAGCTGTGATCCCCGCTCATGTCTACGTAACTACCTATCTCAGTTTCCCCAGGGGACATTGAGAAGCTACTTCCAGATGAAGGCGCATAGATGTGAGCAGGGGCAGTGACAGGAAGCTGCCACGGCAGGTAGCCCCATGAGGGAAGTGACCGTCCTGACACCCAGGAGCCAAATGTTATGCTTCTAGAGGTGGGGAGTGGGGCTCACTCTGTGTGTGTGTGTGTGGGTTGGGGGGGCACCCAGCCAGTCCACGCACAATCAGGGCCTGGCTTGAGAAATGCTGGGGAGTTTCTGAACACCTCTCTCTCTTCAGAGGCAGCCTCTGCATGGGTCAGACCCTGCGATGAGACGCCCCACCAGCTTCTGTCCTTGGCTTTATGGGGTTCAGAGTTGCAAACAGTCAGTTGTCACTATTTGCGGATTCCGTATTTGTAAATTTGCCTACTGGCTAAAATTTATTTGTACCCCTAAAATCAATACCCGTGTCACTCTGTGGTCACTCACAGATATGTGCAGAGCAGTGAAGAGTCAGCCTGTGCACGCGTTCCCGGCTGAGGCTGAACAAGGCGACGCTCGGCCTTCTTGTTTCAGCCCTCTTATCACAAAGCGTCCTTTCTGTGGTCTATTTAGTGCGACGTTTTTTGCATTTTGAGCTTTTTCTTGGTGATTTTGCTGTTTAAAATGACTCCCTAGCATAGTGCTGAAGTGCTGGCCAAGCGTTGCTAAGTGCAAGAAGGCTGTGATGTGCCTTACAGAGAAAATACATGTGTTAGATAAGCTTCCTTCAGGCCTGAGTTATAGCACTGATGGCCACAAATTCAATGTTAATGAATAAGCAATATATACCAAATAAGGTGTCTTTGAACAGAAACAGACATAAACAAGGTTATGAATTGATTGGTTCATGAAATGTCACAGGAACCTGACCCTGTATTTCCCCAGGAGTAATAGTTCGGTATTCACTAATTCAGTGTTTGCGATGACATTATAGAGTATAACTATCATGAATTACGAGAATTGACTGTAATTGGTTGGGAGTCATTGAGCCACACCAGGAGGGTGTTTGAGTGTCCTCAGAATGAGCCACGGTGACACCTCACCCCACTGTGGCCTCCCCAGAGCAGTTGGCTGGGAAGATGACCCCCCAAGACTCTTTTATTTTGT
This sequence comes from Tapirus indicus, assembly GCA_031878705.1. Classification (NCBI taxonomy): domain Eukaryota; kingdom Metazoa; phylum Chordata; class Mammalia; order Perissodactyla; family Tapiridae; genus Tapirus; species Tapirus indicus. Next base: position 4,389,034 of record CM062926.1, read on the forward strand.
GTTGCAGCCTCTCTTCTCGTGTCTGGAGGGTTCGACAGGACTGTGGCTATTTGGGATGTAGGAGAAGGCTACCGCAAGCTCTCCTTGAAGGTACAAATGCCAGCATCAGATAGAGGGTCTGAGCTTCATTCCTTAGTCATTCCATATTGGGTGCCGGGTGCCGGGTGCTGGTGATACATTGGTGGGTGAGTCAGACCTAGATGTCCCCTATGGAACTGACACCTCTGTGGGGGACAGACAAGAAGCCAACAAACAAATCATCAATAGTGATGATGATTGATTCTTTTTTGTTTTTTGCTGAGGAAGATTGTCCCTGAGCTAACATCTGTGCATCTTCCTCTATTTTGTATGTGGGACGCCACCACAGCATGGCCTGATGAACCATGTGTAGGTCTGTGCCCAGGATCCAAACCTGTGAACCCCAGGCCACCAGAGCAGAGTGCGCAAACTTAACGACTATGCCACTGGGCTGGCCCCAGTAGTGATGACTGAAATGAAGAAATCACAACCAGATGGTGAAGGGGAGAAAGAGCATTCTCTACCCACTCTGGGTCCTTTCTGTCTGGGCTACAAATTAATTGACAGGAGAAAATCAAACAAAGCTTTATAACGTGTATACATGGGAGAGACCCGGGGGAAACTGAGTATATCTCAACAAAATGGCAGAGGTTCTCCTCTTGTATAGACAAATGAGGATTTGGGGGAGGATTGGGAGTGTCAGCCATGAGGGATTACAAGAAAAGCACAGTAGACAAGACTATGCAGATTTAAGTTTTTGCCTTCCACACTGACAAGATCCCTAGAGATAGAGTCATCCCCCCTTCTTCCTGGTACAGAGAAGGAGACACCTTTACAAATGGAGATTTCCCTTACAAATGTAAATGTCTGGCAAATAGAACTTTGATAAGAATGGGCCCAACCCCTCCCAGTCTATCATACCTAGAGTTATTCATGGTGACAGCCTGTCCCTGGGACAGGCTTTCCATCCCAAATCCCTTCAGACAGTTAGTGGGGGCAGGGAAGGTCAAAGCCTCCTTCAGTGCTTGATGTGGCCAATTCTCATCCCCACAGCGGCATGAGGACGGGGACTAATCCACAGTGGGTGGGCAGGGAGCCTTTGGAGAAGGTGGCATTCAAACTGAGAAGTGGATGGCTAGGAAGGACTGGATGAGTGAGGATCTTGAGGAAGGGCATTCCAGGCAGATGGAACAGCAAATGCAAAAACTCAGAGATGGAAAGTGTCTAAGAACAGCAGAAATTACTGCACAGAAGGACGAATACCATATGAGCATGCACGGAAAGTGGTGGGGCTCCAAAATGGTGGGTGTCAACTGAGTGCTTTTGGCTGCAAGTTAGGAGGGACTCAACTCAAAGTGGCTCTATAATATGGGGATGGATTATCCAACACAGCAAGAATCCAGCGATTAGGCAACCCCAGGACTGGCTACTTCAGTGCCTCTGTTCCAGGTGCCCCCACCCCAAGATTTCTGCCTCCTGCCTAGTCTTGTGATCTCATGGCCGCCTTTGGCTGCGAATGCTTGCATCCCGGAATCGTGGTCTCTCTGTTCCCTGTGACCCAAATGTAGACTGTGTCCCCTTGATCACCACAACGTTCAGGCTCCCAAGGCTGGTCTGTCTGTGCCCTTTTCTCCGAGGGTTTGGAGAAGCGAAGGGAGTTTACATCACAGCAAACGAACATCTTAAAACTGAATGTTCCTCCCTGTGTTTAAAGGTCCCTTTGTCCCCCTATCAGGTTGTTCTATCCTCCCTTCTCTTCTCTCCTCTCTCTCTATTCTTCCATCCTCAAATTCCTGTCCTTTTGTTATGCACAGCAGTTTAATCTTCTCTCTTGTTCCCTGTCCTCCTACCATCCCACTTGGTCTCACCTTCCACCTCTTTCCATAAGGGAAAGGCCATAGAATGACAAAGATGCAGAGCCCTGACGTCACTAAGCGTCTGAACCAGCAATGGCATCTGTCTTCTCTGAGCTCCTTTGCACCGAGGAAAGCATCCCGCGTTTGCATAAGCCTCAGTGGATAGGTTTGCGGTTACTTGAAGCTAAAAGCCCCCTCACCAATAGCACCTCTGAGTGGCATTTCCTAGAACAAAGGGTGTGAACAAAAGCCTGCAGGAGGTGCTCTCGGACCAGTTGGGAATATAATCTTTTTTTTTTCCATCCTGCTAACCACCAGAGTACTATTTTTAAAAACCCATACGCTCCCATGATATACACACATCCCATAAGCCTTTACAATTTGTGTCCCACCTTCAACGTCGTTGGTGAAACCAGGGAAGCTCAATTAGTTGCTCTTAAATGTAAGCAACACTGGGCTCCTGACTGTGTTTTTTGTTGTTCTTACAAAAGCTTTTTCTCGAGGTCCTTCCTAAAATTCTATTTTTCTTCAGGGCCATGATGACTGGGTGATGGATGTTGCCATTAGCAACAACAAGAAATGGATCCTGTCTGCTTCAAAGGTAAAAGTGGCCAACCTTTGAGTGACTTAAAATCTCTGTCATGTTTGTGAGAATTGGTGTTAGCAGAAGAGTCCCTGTCAAGTAGAATTCCTGAGCAGGCTCAGTCTGAGGCCACACCTGGCCGGGCCGTGCCCATCCAGGGAGCTGCCTGGGAACGTGGAAAGCAGGTCCTTCCGTCTGCTCATGTGGGGAGTTGCCAGGTATTTCTGTGTCTGCACCACTGACATTTGAACTTTGTTGGACCAAGGCCCTGTCCGGACTGGTGAGTGGTGGAATCAACAGGGAGCCTTGGAGGAAAGGCATCAGCTCATGGACAAGCAGCAGAGACCCCCCTGAGGTCCCAGGTGGGTCTTCCCTCCCCACCTCACTACATTCCGATGGGATTCTCATTCCAAAGGCACATAAGGGCCAGCCCAGGATATCCCGAGGGCTGTCCTCTGGGTGTGAGCACTAGAGAAGTGGGGTCCCATCTTTATTAGAGCCATGTCATTCTCTAGGCTGGGGATTTCTCGGTCTGTAAGACTGTGGGTAAGACTCTGCCTACACGGTCATGACTAACTTTTTAGAGAAGCAACCCAGGATACTGCCACACCCAACAAAAAAGCCATAATGATATAGTACATAATAAAAATTCTGTGCTTATGTGTTATTACTTTAACATAAAAATATCAAAAATGATTGTCAATTATATCTCAATAAAGCTGGAAAAAAAGTAAAAATACAGTACGAGGTATGAAAAATGAGTGTTTATTTGAAATTACATATTCTGTAGTTTTTACTTTTCTCTTACATGAGTGCTATCATTTAAACAAAACAACAGGACTAGTTAATAGCAACACTTAGTAGTAATTGACAGTAGAACTAATTAACAAATTGTTTAAGAAAATTATAAAAATATTTTATAATGTTTCTTTCTGTCCTCTGATACAGCAAATTGACTTTTTGAAAAAGCCTTTATTGGATATTTAAGTTTTGTAAGCTGTATTATTGTACATTCTTAAGATATATAAATGTAAGGCTTTTTTAAAAAGAGAATATAAATATAATCGGATTGATTAAACAGATGTTATTTATATTTATTTATGTATTTTTCCAGCTTTATTGAGATATAATTGACATATAACATTGCATAAATTCAAGGTGTACAGCATGTTAATTTGATACATTTATAGATTGCAAAATGATCACCACCATACTGTTAGCTAACATTTCCATCACGCCACATAATTCCCACTTCTTTTTTGTGGTGAGAACATTTAAGATTTATTCTTTTAGCAACTTTCAATTATATAATAAAGTATTATTAACTATAATCACCATGCTGTACAGCAGATCCCCAAAACTTATTCATCTTATAACTGGAAATTTATACCCTTTGACCAACATCTCCCCGTCTCCTCCACCCCCAGCCCCTGGTAACCACCACTCTACTCTCTGTTGCTATGAGTTCTGCTTTTTCAGATTCTACATGTGAGTGAAATCATGCAGTATTTGTCTTTCTCTGTCTGACTTCTTCCACTTAGCATTATGCCCTCAAGTTTTATCCATGTTGTTGAAAAGGGCAGGATTTCCTTCTTGTGGCTAAAGAGTATTCCATTGTGTGTATATATATCACATGTGCTTTATTCATTCATCCATTAGGGTGTTTCCATACCTTGGCTATTGTGAATGATGCTGCAATGAACGTGGGGGTGCAGAAATCTCTTCAAGAGCCTATTTTCTTTTTTTTTTTTTTTGGTAAGGAGGACTAGCCCTGAGTGAACATCCATTGCCAATCCTCTTTTTTTTTTCGCTGAGGAAGACCAACCCTGGGCTAACATCCGTGCCCATCTTCCTCTACTTTATATGGGACACTGCCACAGCATGGCTGACAAGCAGTGCGTCTGCCTGGCGCCTGGATCCGAACCCGCGAACCCCAGGCTGCCAAAGCGCGAACTTAACCGCTACACCACTGGGCTGGGCCGGCCCCCAAGATCCTATTTTCATTTCCTTTGGATATATACCCAGAAATGGGATGGCTGTATCATATGGTAGTTCTATTTTCAATTTTTTGAGGCACTTCCAATACCTTTTTCCACAGTGGCTGCACCAGTTTATAGTCTCACCAACAGTGCACAAGGGTTCCCTTTTCTCCATATCCTCACCAACACTTACCTCTTTTCTTTTTGATGATAGCCACTCTAACAGGTGTGAAGTGATATCTCATGGTGGTTTTGATTTACATTTCCTTGATGATTAGTGATGCTGAATACATTAGCATGTACCTGTTAGCCATTTGTATGTCTTCTTTGGAAAAATGTCTGTTTAGTTCCTCTGCACATTTTTTGTGTGTGTGAGGAAGACTAGCCCTGAGCTAACATCTGTTGCCAATCCTCCTCTTTTTTTTTTTTGCTGAGAAAGACTGGCCCTGGGCTAACATCCATGCCCATCTTCCTCAACTTTATATGGGACGCCGCCACAGCATGGCTTGACAAGCAGTGCGTCTGTTCTCGCCCGGGATCCGAATCTGTGAAACCCGAGGCTGCAGAAGCGGAGTGCATGAACCCAACCGCTACGCCACCGGGCCGGTCCCCCCCTGCCCATTTTTTAATTGGATTTTTTCCTGTTATGTTGTGAGAGTTCTTTATGCATTTTGGATATTATCCCCTTATCAGATATGTGATTTGCAAATATTTTTCTTATTCTGTAGATTGCTTTTTCATTTTGTTGATTGTTTCTTTTGCTATGCAGAAGCTTTTTAGTTTGATGTAGTCCCACTTAGTTTTGCTTTTGTTGCTTGTGCTTTTGGTGTCATCTTCAAAATGTTGTTGCCAAGACCAGTGTCAAGGAGCTTTTTCCCTATCTATGTTTTCTTCTAGGAGTTTTATGGTTTCAGATCTTATGTTTAAGTCTTTAATCCATTTTGAGTTAACTTTTGTGAGTGGTGTAAGATAGGGGTCCAGTTGCATTCTTCTGTATTTGGTTATTCAGTTTTACCAACACCATTTATTGAAGAGACTAACCTTTCTGCATTGAGTATTCTTGGCTCCCTTGTCAAGTATTAGTTGATCATATATGTGAGGGTTTATTTCTGGGCTCTCTGTTTTTGTGCCAGTACCATACTGTTTGGATTACTATAGCTTTGTAGTATAGTTTGAAATCAGGAAGTGTGATGCCTCCAGCTTTGCTCTTTCTCAAGATTGCTTTGGCTATTTGGTGTCTTCTGTGGTTCCATAGAAATTTTAGGATTTTTTTTTCTATTTCTGTGAAAAATGCCATTGGAATTTTGATAGGGATTGCATTGAATCTATAGATGGCTTTGGGTAGTATGGACATTTTAACAATATTAATTCTTCTGAGCCATGAACATGGGATTTATTTCCATTTGTTTGTGTATTCTTCAGTTTCTTTCATCAAAGTCTTGCAGTTTTCAGTGTACAGATCTTTCACCTCCTTGGTTAAATTTATTCCTAAGTTTTTTATTGTTTTTGATGCTATTGTGAATGAGATTGTTTTCTTTATTTCTTTTTAGATAGTTAGTTGTTAGCATATAGAAACGCAACTGATTTTTGTATGTTGATTTTGTACCCTGCAATTTTACTGAATTTGTTGATTACTTCTAACAGTTTTTTGGTGGAGTCTTTAGGATTTTCTATATATAAGATCACATCATCTTCAAACAAAGACAGTTTTACTTCTTCCTTTCTGATTTGCATGTCTTTTGTTATTGTTTTTTTCTTGCCTGATTGCTCTGGCTAGGACTCCTATGTTGAATAGGAGTGATGAGTGTGGGCACCCCCGTCATATTCCTACTCTTAGAGGAAAAGCTTTCAATCTTTCACTATTGAATATGGTGTTGGTTGTGGGTTTGTCATATATGGCCTTTATTATGTTGAAGTTTGTTCCTTCTATAGAAAATTTACTTAGGATTTTTATCATGAAGGGATATTGTGTTTTGTCAATTGCTTTTTCTGCATCTATTGAGATGATCATATGATTTTTATGTTTCATTTTATTAATATGGTCTGTCACATTTATTGATTTGCATATGTTGAATGATCCTTGCATCCTAGGGATAAATCCCACTTGATCATCGTGTATGGTCCTTTTAACATTATTTATATTTAATATAAAACAATAATAACCTCAGTTAATCAGGCCAGCATTACTCTGATGCCAAAGCCAGATAAAGACATCACAAGAAAAGAAAATTACAAGCCAATATCCCTTATGAATATGGATGCAAATTCCCTCAACAAAATATTAGCGAACAGAATCCAAAAGTACATCAAAAGTATTACTCACCATGACCATATGGGGTTTATCCCAGGAATATAAGGGTGATTCATCATAACAAAATCATCAATGTAATAAATCACATTAATAGAACAAAGGAAAACAAACATGATCATCCCAACTGACACAGAAAAGGCATTTGAAAAATCTAAAACCCTTTCATGAAAAAACTTTCAGAAAACTAGCAATAAAGGGAAATTCTTGACATGATAAAAGGTTATTTATGAAAAACCCACAGCTAATATCATAGTCACTGGTGAAAGACTAAAAGCTTTCTCCCTAAGATCGGAGCAAGACAAGGATGTTTGCTTTCACTGCTGCTATTCGACATTGTACTAGAGGTTCTAGCCAGAGCTATTAGACAAGAAAAATAAATAACAGGCATCCAAATTGGAAAGAAAAAATTACAACTATCGCTATCTGCAGATGGCATGATCGTTTATATAGAAAATCCCAAAGAATCCACAAGAAAGTTACGAGAGCTAATAAATGAATTCAACAAAGTTCAGGGTATAGGATCAACACATAAAAATCAGTTATGTTTCTGTACACCAGCAATGAACAATCTGAAAAGGAAATTAAGAAATCAATTCTATGTACAATAGCATATAAAAGAATACTTAGGAATAAATCTAACCAAGGAGATGAATGTTTGTACATGGAAAACTACAAAATATAGCTGAAAGAAATTAAAGAAGACCTAAATAAATGGAAAGATCCCCTCTGTTCATCGATAGGAAGGCTTAAAATTGTTAAGATGTCAGTACTACCCAAAGTGATCTACAGATTCAACGCAATCCCTATCAAAATACTAACAGCCTTTTTCACAGAAATGGAAAAGCCTATCTTCAACTTCATATGAATTGTAAGGGGCCCTGAATAGACAAAACAACCTTGAACAAGAAGAATAAAGTTGGAGGACTCACACTCCCCAACTTTGAAACTTACTACAAATCTGTAACAGTTAAAACAGGACAGAAATATAGATCAGTGAAAGAAATAGAATAGAAATGCCAGAAATAAACCCTCATGTATATGGTCAATTGATTTTCAACAGAGGTGCCAAGACCATTCAGTGGCGGAAAGGACAGTCTCTTCCACAAATGGTGCTCAAGAAACTGGATATCCACATATAAAAGAATGAAATTGGACCCTTACCTGACACCATATACAAATATTAACTCAAAGTGGATCAAAGACCTAAACTTAAGAGCTAAAACTATAAAACTCTTAAAGAAAACATTGGGGAAAATCTTCATGGCTTTGGATTAAGCAGTTATTTCATAGATGCAAAAACAAAAGCTAGGCAACAAAAGAAGAAAAAAGATAAATTGGACTTCATAAAAATTAAGAACTTTTTAATGTACAACATGATGACTATAGCTACAAGTGCTATATGATATATAGGAAAGTTGTTAAGAGAGTAAATCCTAGGAGTTCTCATCACAAGGAGAAAATTTTTTCCTTTTTTCTTTTCTTTTTATTGTATGTATATAAGAAGATGGATGTTAGCTGAACCTATTGTGGTAATCATTTTACAATATATGTAAATCAAACTGTCATGCCGTATGCCTTAAACTTACACAGCAATTATGTCAATTATTTCTCAATAAAACTGGAAAAAAAATTAAGAACCTTTGTGCATCAAAGAATACTGTGAAGAAAGTGAAAAGACAACCTACTGAATGGGAGAAAATATTTGCAAATCAGTTATCTGATAAGGGATTAATATCAAGAATATGTAAAGAACTCCTCAAACTCAACAACAAAAAACCAAACAACCCAATTCAAAAAAGGGCAAAGGTCTTACGTAGACATTTCTCCAAAGAAAGATATACAAATAGCCAATAAACACATGAAAAGATGCTCAACATCATTAGTCATTAGGGTAATGCAGATCAAAACCACAGTGAGATACCACATCACACTTATTAGGAAGGCTATAATAAAAAGGTGGAAAATAAGTGTTGGCAAGGATGTGGAGAAATTGGAACCCTCGTGCAATGCTGATAGGAATATAAAATGGTGCAGCTGTTGTGGAAAACAGTTTGGCAGTTTTTCAAAAGGATAGATGTAGAACTACCAGATGACCCAGCAATTCCACTTCTGGGTATATACCCAAAAGAATTGAAAGCAGGAACCCCAGGAGATACTTGTACATTCACGTTTGCAACAGCATTATTCACAATAACCAAAAGATGGAAGCAACCTAAGTGTCCACCGACAGATGAATGGATAAACAAAATGTGGTATATACATACAATGGAACATTATCTAGCCTTAAAAAGGGAGGAGATTCTGACACATGCTACAACATAGATGAACCTTGAGGACAGTATGCTAAGTGAAGTAAGCCAGTCACAAAAGGACGAATACTGTGTGATTCCACTTATATGAGGTACCTAGAGTAGTCCAGTTCATGGAGACAGAAAGTACAATGGTGGTTACCAAGGGCTTGCGGGAGGAGAGAAGGAGAGTATTGCTTACTGGGTACATAGTTTCTGTTGGGGATGATGAAAAAGTTTTGGGTATAGATAATGGTGATGGTGACAGAACATTGTGAATGTATTTCATGTCACTGAATTACACTTATGAATGGTTAAAATGATAAATGTGTATTTTACCACAACAAAAAAACCCAACGACATGTTTTTTTCTGTCCCATAATACAGTAGGATATTTTTATTTTTCTATTCCCTTTTCCAAGAATACTTCTCTGAACTGCCTTCAGCCTTTAGGACATCTTTCTTGTGTTTTATGTAGTGGTAAAACGGATACTGTCAAATGCAAAATTTACTTTGATGTGCAGCTCTGCTCTCCTCAAGCCCGCATTTCACTGATTTGTGGTGTCAGCCCAATGTCATGACATCAAGCTAAATATCCTCTCAACAAAAGCTGTCGAGCATAGAATATTTAGCATTTTACTTACTAGCAACAACAGGATTTTAGATTTGTAGGAATTAGTTTCCAGCTCTCCAAAAATGTCCAAACGTACTAATGTTTTAGTAGACCAGGTATTTGTCAATTAGGTCCTTTGCCATGTCAGCTTCATCATATAGGCTATATATGCCTAAAATGTCCATTATTTTTAAGCACGCTGAAGTACATTGGATGTCATCATAAGTTAAACCTCTCTTTCTCAGGCAAATGGTTTTAAAGCACAGAGGTAGTTTGAACTTGTGGTAATGAAGTTGGATTCCAAAGAAATTACAGTTTTAGTAAAGAAATTGAGAATTCCTGCTTAACTTGGCTGCCCTTCTCTGGTGATTTTTAAAGAGTACTGAAGCAGTCTTATTTCCAAAAAAATGAATCATTTTTTCACTGTATGAGTTTTTGTAACAACCTACAACTAACACACAGTCACTTCATCTTTTTTTTTTTGCTGAGGAAGATTCTCCCTGAGCTGACATCTGTGCCAATCTACTTCTATTTTGTATGTGGGTTGCCACCACAGCGTGGCAGATGAGTGGTGTAGGTCCATGCCTGGGAACCGAACCTGGGCCGCTGGAGCACAGAGTGCCGAACTTAACCACTAGGCCCCCGGGGCCGGCCTACTTCATCCTTTTTGAGTCTTGTTCTGGCCTCTTCAAAGGTCATCAAACAGTTTTGGAGAAACAGTATATAAATTTCTGTGTTATTGTAAGCCTTTTCTCCATTCTCATCCTCAATGTATTTCAAAATTAGAGGACATTCTTCTTGTGCCACACTTTAAAAACACACTTTTATGGCAGGCTAACATTTTAACATCTTCTCTATGGCCAGCAATGACAATAGCCGTTTTGTAGGCACATCACAGGAGGACATCTTCTTCCATTTCTATAAAGTGATCGTTTTTATTAAGTGCTTCTGCACATTTTGAGAAAGGGGAAAATGACTAAAACCTTTTGTTATGAAAGACCCAACATCACAGGTGAGCAAATCACACTCCTTTTTAGGATCATGGTGTACATGGTGCAGGCCATTTAGCTGGTAAGATCTTTTCCTTTACTTTGGTAAGAAGTTAATAGACTGGGTGGAATTTGCCAATATTTACATTTGCGCTGTGTTGAATATGTAGATAGATGAGCAGCATCTAGTCTGTATTTGGATAAGATGTCAACATGCTCGTGTTATCTGTTTTCTGCAGTTTCATTAAAATCTTCATAGAAATCAAGACGATAATTTGAAACTCCAGCTTTCGAATCAAAGTGTCTAAGAGCTAAAGGGAACTTTTTTTGTTGCCATAATTCAACAAATCACTTGATATACTGTAGAAAGTATGATTGTTGGTAAAATCTGACAGCTCTACACTGCAAGGGGCCAACACATGTTACCAAAACTTCCCCTTTTGTTCTCCCACAGGACTTTAGTTGTGACTGCTGAATCAGGATTACTCGGTGTATCTGTTTTGTATTGCTGCTATAATAAATCACCACAGACTTTACTGCTTAAATAACATAAATTTAAGATATTTAATATTGTAAGATATTCTGTAGGACAGAAGTACAACAAGGTCTCACTGGGCTAAAATCAAGGTGTCAACAGAACTGCATTCCCTTCTGGAGGCTCTAGGGGAGAATCCATTTCCTTGCTCTTTCCAGTTTCTAGAAGCCACCCACATTCCTTGGCTTGTGGCTCCTTCTTCTATCTTCAAAGCCAGCAACATTATGTCTCTCTGTGCCTCTCTTTCATAGGAACATATTCCTCTGACCGTCTCTTCCACTTTTAAGGACCTCTGTGATAACATTGGGCTCACCTGGATAGTCTGCTCCCCACTTTAAGATCAGCTGATTAGCACCATTAATTCCATCTGCAACCTAATTCCTCCTTCTCATGTAACCTAACAGATTCATGGGTTCTGGGGATTAGGACGTGGGCTTCTCTGCACTGAGAGCATTATTTGGCTGACCACATTCAGTTTCATAAGACTAATCAAGAGAATGAGAAAATGACAGATATTCATTTGAGTGGTATTCCCAAATTAATTCAGGGGTCACTATTTTTTGGGGGGGGGGGTGGTGAGGAGGCTTGGCCCTGAGCTAACATCTGTTGCCAATCTTCTCTTTTTACTTGAGGAAGATTGTCCCTGAGCTAACATCTGTGCCGGTCTTCCTCTATTTTGTATGTGGGATGCTGCCACAGCATAGCTTGATGAGCGGTGTGTAGGTCTGTGCCCAAGATCAGAACTTGTGAGCCCCGGGCTGCCGAAGTGGAGCTTGTGAATTTAACCGCTATGCCACCAGGCTGGCTGTCGGGGATCGCTATTTTCTAAGGAGCTCTGGTTTGGTTTTTTTTAATAGTTTTTTTAGAGCAGTTTTAGGTTTACAGAAAAATTGAGCAAATAATACAGAGAGTTCCCATATATCCCCTCCCCTACACAGTTTTCACTAATATTAATATCTTGAATTAAATGCAGTATATTTATTATAATTGATGAACCAATATTGATACATTATTATTAACTAAAGTCCACAGTTTAAGTTTCACTCTTTATGTTGTATGGGTTTAGCCAAACATGTGTCATGTATCCACCATTACAGTATCATGTAGAATAGTTTCACTGCCCTAAAACTCTCTGTGCCCCAGCTAGTCTCCCTTCCCTTTTTCCCCAGAACCCCTGGCAACCAGTGATCTTTTCACTCTCTCTATAGTTTTTCCTTTTCCAGAAGGTCATATGGTTGGAATTGTACAATATTTAGCCTTTTCAGATTAGCTTATTTCACTTAGTAATATATGTTTCCTCCATGTCTTTTCATGGCTTGCTAGCTCATTTCTCTTTATCGCTGAATAATATTCCATTGTTTGCATATATCAAGTTTGTTTACCCATTCTTTTATTGAGGGACATCTTGGTTGCTTCCAGTTTCGGGGTAATTATGAATAAAACTGCTATAAACACCTGTGTGTAGGTTATGTGCGGACATGAGTTTTCAAGACATTTGGATAAATACCAAAGAGCGTGATTGCTGGGTCATATGGTAAGACTATGTTTATCTTTGTAAGAAACTGCCACACTGTTCTTTTCATTTTTTTAAACAGCTTCATTTAGATATAATTCATTTACCGTACAATTCACTCATTTAAAGTGTACAATTCAATGGCTTTTATTGTATTCACAGAGTTGCACATCCATCACCACAATCAATTTTAGAACATTTCATTACCCCCACAAGAAACCCCACACCACTTAGCCATCACCCCCGACTTCCCATCCTTTTCAGCCCTAGGCAACCACTAATCTACTTTTCTTTTTAATAGACTGTTTTAGTTCTACTGATCACCTCTAAAATGAGGATATGAACACTCTACTTTTCCTCTTCCTCCTCCCATCCTCTGTCATCAGTACTTTTATATTGTTTACATTCTGTTCTGCACTAATAGTTAATACTCTCTGCTCTTGTCTATAGATTGAGTTTTTTTTCCCTTTTAAATAGACTATTTTTTAGAACAGTTTTAGGTACACAGCAAAATTGAATAAAAAGTACAGAGATTTCCTATATATCCCCTACCCCCATACATGTCTGGCCTCCCTCATGATCAACATCTCCCACCAGACGAAACATTTGGAACAACTGATGGACCTACACTGACACATCATTGTCACCTGGAGTCCATAGTTTACATGAGGGTTCACTTTTGGTGTTGCACATTTTATGAGTTTGGACAAATGTATAATGACGTGTATCTACCATTATAGTATCACGCAGAGTGGTTCCACTGCCCTAAATTCCTCTGTGCTCCACCTATTTATCCCTTCCTCCCCTCTAACCCTTAGCAACCACTGATATCTTTACTGTCTCCATACTTTTGCTTTTTCCAGAATGTCGTATAGTTGGATGAATACAGTATATGGCCTTTTCAGATTGGCTTCTTTCACTTTGTAATATGCACTTAAGCTTCCTCCCTGTCTTTTCATGGCTTGATAGCTCATTTCTTTTTAGTGCTGAGTAATATTCCATTGTCTAGATGTACCACAGTTTATCAATCCATTCATCTACTGAAGGACATCTTGGTTGTTTCCACATTTTGGCAGTTATGAATAAGGCTGCTGTAAATATCCATGTACAGCTTTCTGTGAGGACATAAGTTTTCAGCTCCTTTGGGTAAATATGGAGGAGTATGATTGCTGGATTACATGGTAAGAGTATGTTTGGTTTTGTAAGAAACTGCCACTGTCTTCCAAAGTGGCTGTACCATTTTGCATCCCCACCAGCAATGAATGAGAGTTCCTGTTGCTCTGCATCCTCATCAGCATTAGCTGTTGTCAGCGTTCCAGATTTTGGCCGTTCTAATAGGTGTGTAGTGGTATCTTGTTCTTTTAATTTGCGGCTCCTTGATGGACATATGCTGTGGAGCATCTTTTCATATGCTGATTTGCCACCTCTATATCTTCTTTGGCTCATTTTTTGTTTGTTTTCTTATTGTTGAGTTTTAAGAGTTCTTTGTATATTTTGGAAAAGCGTCCTGATAGACGTGTCTTTTGCAAATATTACCTCCCAGTCTGTGGCTTCTTTTTTTATTCTCTTGTGTCTTTCACAGAGCACAAAAACTTAACTTTTACAAAGTTTAGCTTATCAATTCTTGCTTTTATGGATCATGCCTTTGGTGTTACGTCTAAAAGTCATCGCCAAACTCAAGGTCATCTAGATTTTTTCCTATGTTAATTCTAGAAGTTTTCTAGTTTTGTGTTTTACATTTAGGTCTGTGATCCATTCTGAGTTAATTTTTTGTGAAGTCTGTAAGGTGTGTGTCTAGATTCAGTTTTTTGCATGTGGATGTCTAGTTGTTGCAGCACCAATTGTTAAAAAGACTATCATTTCTCCATTGTGTGTCCTTTGCTCCTTTGTCGAAGAGCAGTTGACTATTTCAGGGCTATCTATTGTGTTCCATTGATCTGTCTATTCTTTTGTCAATACCACACTGTCTTGATTACTGTAGCTTTATGGTGAGTCTTGAAATTGAATACTGTCAGTCTTCCAACTTTGTTCTTCTCTTTCATTATTTTTTTGGCTCTTCTGGATCTTTTGCCTCTCCATATAAACTTTAGAATCAGTTTGCCAATATCCACGAAGTGACTCACTGGGATTTTTATTGGGACTGCATTAAATCTATAGATCAAGTTGGGAAGAACTGACATCTTGATAATGCTGAGTCTTCCTATCCATTAGCATGGGATATCTTTCTGTTTATTTAGTTCTTAATTTTCTTCATCAGAGTTTTGTAGTTTTCCTCATACATCTTGCACATATTTTGTTAGATTTATACCTAAGTATTTCATTTTTGGGGGTGCTAATGTAAATGTTACTGTGTTTTTAATTAAAATTCCACTTGTTCATTTCTGATATACAGGAAAGTGATTGATTTTTATATATTAACCGTGTATCCTGCAACCCTGCTATGATCACTTATTAATTCCAAGAGTTGTTTGTTGATTCTTTCAGATTTTCAACATAGACCATCCTATCATCTATGAACAAAGACAGGTTTATTTTTTCTTTCCCAATCTGTATATGCTTTCTTTTCTTTTCTTGTCTTGTCTTATTGCATTACCTAGGACCACGAATCTACTTTTTGTTTCTATAAATTTGCCTACTCTGGACATTTCATATAAATGTAATTGTACATTTATGTGGCTTATTTCACTTAGCATAATGTTTTCAAGGGTTATTCATTTGTTTTTACTGTTGAATAATATTCCATCGTGTGGATATACCATATTTTTTTAATCCATTCATCAGTTGATGGAAATGGGATTGTTTCCACCTTTTGGCTATTGTGAATAATACTGCTACAAATCTTCATGAACAAGTTTTTGTTTGAAAACCTGTTTTTTATTCTTTTGGGTGTATACCCAGGAGTGGAACTGCTGGGTCCCATGGTAACTACATGTTTAACCATTTGAGGAATTGCCAGACTATTTTCCAAAATGCTGAACCCATTTACTTTCCCACCAGCAGTGTAGGAGGGCTCCAATTTCTCCACACTGTCACCAATCTTGTTATCACCTTTTCGATTGTAGTCATCCTAATGGTTGTGAAGTGGTATCTTGTAGTTTTGATTTGCATTCCCTGATAGCTAATGATGTGGAGCATCTTTTCATGTGCTTATTGGCCATTTATATAACTTCACTTTTTTGATGCATGTCCTTTGAAGCACAAAATTTTTAATTTTGATGGAGTCCAGTTTATCTCTTTTTTCTCTTGTTGCTTGTGCTTCTGGTGTCAGATCTAAGAAAGCACATCCTAATCCAGAGTCACAAAGATTAACCCCTGTTTTCTTCTAAGAGTTTTATAGTTTTAGCTCTCAGAGCCCTGTCAAAAATCAGTTGACCATAAATTTGAGGGTTTATTTCTGGACTCTCAGTTCTATTCCATTGATCAATGTGTCTGTCCTTATGTCTGTACTTCACTGTCTTGATAACTGTAGCTTTGTAGTAAGTTTTGAAATAGGGAAGTGTGAGTTCTCTAATGTTGTTCTTCTTGTTTAAGATTGTTTTGCCTATTCTGGGTCCCTTTAATTTCTATATGAATTTTAGGATCAGTTTGTCAATTTTTGCAAAGAAGTCAGCTAAGATTTTCACAAGCATTAAGTTGAAACTGTAGATCATTTGGGGAGTATTGTCATCCTAACAATATTAAATTTTCTGATTCATTGAACATAGGATGTCTTCCTATTTATTTACATCTTCCTTAGTCTCTTTCAACAAGATTTTTTAGTTTTCAGTTTATAAGTTTTGCACTCCTTTGTTAAATTTATTTCTAAGCATTTAATTCTTTTCGATGCTATTCTAAGTAGAACTGTTTATTTAATTGCATTTTCAGATTGTTCATTGCAAATATATAAAATACAATTGAGTTTTCTGTATTGGTTTTGAATCTTGCAACCGTGCTGAACTTGTTTATTAGTTCTAATAGCCTTTTAGTTGATTCCTTAGGATTTTCTACATACAAGGTCATGTAATCTTCAGGTAGAGACAGTTTTACTTCTTCTTTTCCGATCTGGATGACTTATATTTCATTTGCTTTCACATTGGTGTCTTTTTGGAAGATGAAAAAACTTTTGATTGATTTAAAAGCACCTGCCTATCTCATCCCAGACTTGTGAGGTTCAGTGTCCTCATGTGCTTCCACGTCCCCTTCTCCACCACGCACAATCCCAAAGTCTTTTCTGCATATTGTGTGGTATGCTTTGTTCTGGTTATTTCCCTCCTCATCTAGTTTCACATATCTGTCCATCTGTCATTAAACACAGTGGTTTAACCTCCTTTGTTGGTGATGTCTGGGTCAGGCTGGCATTGGTCTTGTAATTATTCTCCTTTTCATTATCTGAACTCTTAGAAAACATGATCACAATATTCACAATGTTAAAAATTCTTCTAGCACTATCTTTAAACAAAGCACGACTGTTAATCCACAGGTAAAATCAAAGGCAGGCTGTTCACACTCAAATTACAACACAGTTAAGTCGAATACTTCATCACACTACTCGAGTGATTCACTAATGGATTATCCAAACTGTGGAAAACGGTGAGAGCAGCGTGGGTGGGTCATCATACGGAAGGTGCGTCATCTGTGCATATCCATTTGGCATTAAATATAGTTTTGCTTTCAGCTCCTGTTTTGGGGGCTGCTATTGAGTTTTGTACTTTCCCCCCAAAACTTCCACACTCATCACTGAAAAATGAGACTTTGTGTACCCTGAAAAGCGTTTGCTGGAAAGTGGGACTTACAGCGCTAACCTGGGATGGTGCTGGAGAAGCCGGGCCCCTTGGTCACCCTCACTCTGCTCCTCTGCAGGCTGCGGTCCTCTACACGGAAGCGGGCTGTGGTGCACCTCCTGGGTCCTCCCAGCCTAACAAGCCCATTTTGTGACTGCTGGTTTGCTGTTTAACTTGTTTTAGGATAGGACCATGAGACTATGGAATATTGAAGAAATCGATGAAATTCCTCTGGTAATCGAGTACAAAAAGACCCTGGGCTTAAAGGTGAAACAGGTTGGTATTGGGTAAAATTAAGCCCAGTGAAGGCTTTCATTAGTTCCCTCTACAAATTAATTTCTTCTTTGAACAAACATTTACTGGGCAACTGGGGAGAAAACCATGTACAAACACTGAAATTGTTGCCCTGAGGGAGCTTAAATTCTAAAAGGGGAGACAAACAATGAATAAAGACATAAGAAAAATATGTAGTAAGTCACATGGTGATAATTTGGAGAAAAATAACAGGAAAGGGGAATGGGAGTGTGGGGGGCTGCAACATTTTAAAGGGTGGTCTGGATAGGTCTCTCTGAGAAGGTGACATCTGTTCACAACTTGAAGTGGTGATGGAGTGAGCCGTGCAGGTGTTTAGGGGAAGAACTTCCTGGCAGAGGGAACGGCCAGTGTGGAGACCCCGAGGCAGGAGTGAGCGGGTGTGTTTGAGGAGTGGAGTGAGTGAGGGAAGTGGGCCATGAGGCCCGAGGGAGCACTGGAGGAATGGCTGGGCACACGGCTGGACGCTGGGTGAGCCTCCTACACTCCGGCAGCAGACCCCGTTGCCAAGTGGCACCCCCAGTGCCCCAATTCCCATGGAAGGGGCTCAGGTGCCTGTTTCTCTGGTGGAAAGTCTGGTGGTGGGGTGGGCACATCTTCTGCTTCACCAGGTGCAGCCAGGGCTGGCCAGAGGCTCTCCCTGGGCAGTGGAAGCCTGCCCTTCTGGGGCTGCGGTGCAGACCCCTGCTGCCACCTTGAGGGGCTGAGGAGTCTATGCTGGACCCTCCCTCTTGGGAGTCCTTCTCACTTCAGAGTCCTGGAGCCGCCCTGGCTTCTCTCCCCTTAGAAGGTCTGGCTGGCAGCCACTGCCCCAGGGAACGGCTCATTTGGGAACAGCACAGCAGAGCAGGGAGGTGGGGGGGGGGGGCATCGTCTCTGTGGCCAGCTGGTCCTCATGGTCTTTGTGGCCATGTTGGCCCTTAGGCCCTGGAAGCTGACTAGCTACAGAGCAGTGCTTGCCCATGTCCTCCACCTGCCAGCAAGATCTGCCTCCTCTGAGCCCTGCTGTTCTAGGGTTGGGCCATGGGAAATTGTGCCAGAGAAAAAGGTAGGTAAAGGACCTAATTTCTTTCTTGCAAAAGAAAGAAAAGAAACAGACCTACCTGAAGCATAGCAAAGATGAGCCCTCCGCATTTGACTTGCTCTGAATCAATATGAGAAACCTCGGAGGCCAGATTTCCCAGAGGGCCTGCCCCGGCGGGGTTAGCCCCCCCCGCTCCTGCAGGCGCAGTGTCCTGGAGTGGGCACGGTGGCAAAGCCCAGGGCCTTGGGGTGCCAGGGCAGGGGCCTGCCACCTTGCAGGCTCGTCTCAGGGGACCGTGCTGTGGTGGGAACCCCTGAGGGACCTCTGCCCACAGCCTGAGAGGCCGCCCTGTGGTGTTGCTGGCTTGTTTGTGGGAAGCGGATGTGGCGAGTGGACTGTGCTCCTGTATCCACTGTTCTCTGTGCACTTGGGCCGGAAACAGGCTCAGAGATGGAGGAGGATGCTCAGCACCTTCCTCCTCTGGTTAAACTCCCTGCTTCGTTCAGAAGTCTTGCTGACTTGCTTCTCATGGTTCTGTAAGTTAGGTGTCCCCAGGATGTCAGGGAGTTAGGACATCCCCTCGGCCCCACAGGTCTGCCCTGCACAGAGCAGAGGACCAGGTCAGACACCCATCCCCTGTCTTCTCCACTGCTGAGTGGCTTGCCACTCCTGCCCCCAGGACCTCCATGGCAGGAGACATGAGCTGGCAGTAACTGCACAGCTTTTGGCGGGGGGAAGAGAGAGAGAAGCCTGTGCTCGTTCTCGCTCAGTGGCCTGCAGTTTCCACCCTTGTGGGGTCAGACCCCAGAGAGGAGAGGCGGCTCTTGCCCTGGCCCAGCCCAACGTCCCTGGATCAGGTGGGAGACTTCGAACTGCATGCCTTGATCCCTTCTGACCAGCGCCTCCTTTCCCCTCTTTTAAAATTTTTCATGTCAGTGCGAAGGATGTGACAGGCCTTTCTCCATCTACGACAGTGACATCTTTTCTGAAACAGTCACCAAATGTGTGTTCTGCCGAATGGATGCAAAAGCCTTGTCAGCAGAGGCCTCGTCGTCGTCGGAAAGGGAGGACTCACTGGCAAGTGGGGGCAGCCTGGACAAGGATGACTGATGGCCACTAGGCCCTTTGAGTGACTTGAGCACAGGCCACCTGTCATGTAGATTTGGGGGCCCTGCAGGGACCTTTCTCTCGCCTCTCCCCGGATGGGTGGGCCTGTTGGACTGAGGCAGAGTCAAGCCCTGGCTGCGCTCCCATCACCGTGCTGCCTCCTCAGCTCCACAGCACCCTTGGGGATTGACAGCTTTGTTTTTAGTTTTCATGCAGAATAAATCTAGATTTGTTTGGAAAACAAGTGTGCATGTGAATTCTAGATGCACTTTTGCTATTTCTAAGCTTTATGTCCTCGTGTTCATCCTGGCTCATTTCTGGAACACATTCTGGACTCCCATTCTGGACTCTGGAGCTGCCCTGTCAGCTGCACCAGCAGCCCTGAGGAAGGGCTTGTCAAATGAGTAGGAAGATGTGTGGGGCCCCCTCTGTGGAGGAGACTGTATAGGAGCAAGGCACTCTGGGTGCCTCCCTGGCCAGTGCTCGCAGGTGGCCACCTGCCCAGAGCTGAGGAAGATCAGGCTGGTGGTGGGCATTTCCATGACGGAATGTTTCCTGCTTTCCACCCCAGACTTTTCAATCTCCAGAATGCCCACGCATATGTACAGCCTTCTGCCTGCTTCCACAGCATATCCTACAACATAAGTCAATTACTTCAGAAAGAGGGAAGGTTTCAGTTAAACATGGAGGGCCCCCTTTTCCATTTGGTACGGCTCACATGATTTCTGTCAAATATCATTAGTATGCCCCTTGGTCTGTTTTTGAAGCTTACCCGCAGAACTAATTTATATGGTCAGTTGTCTAACATCCAATAATCCTGCCCATGGGCACCTTAACCTGGTAGTCACTATTGGAGCGCGTCTTGTACTTGGTGCCCCCTTCCTCAGTCACGGCCCCGGTGATCGCTCAGACTGGAGCTGGCTGGCCCGGTGTTTATCGATTTATTTACATGAATGATGTATGAACACATCGAAACGCCACTTCACACCCTCCCAGCAACCGGGCTCCCCTTGGAAGAGAAGTCCTGTTGCTAGTGGTCGCCGTCCTCCCGCACATGAGGACATGCAGATGTACCCTTCCCCACTGCTGCGGAGGGCGGCTGGGCTGCATATGCCAGCACTGCCCTCGGGGACGGGCACTTGGGTGTTTGCCGTTTCCTGCCATCACAAGTAATACCGGAGTGCACCCTCTCGCGCATCTGTTTTGCAGCGAGTTACATGTCTGTGGACGAGAATCTCCCACCGAACGGATTAGCAGTGTTTGGTTTTGTTGCTCAAAGGCCCTCTAACGAGTGTTGGGACGAGGCGGCTGATGTGTCTGAGCGAGGAGACCCAGAGGGGGCGAGCGAGAGGCCTGAGTGGGGAGGGCCCGGCCTGGCCCCGGCAGCAGAGGCCTCCCCGCTGACGGTGGCGGTGCTCCGAGGACGCGGCCTGGGCCCCTTGAAGCTCTCGATCCCCCGGGGCCTGCTCAGGGTCCCCATGCGCCCCCTGACTCTTCCCGGGCTCAGGGTCCGCAGGAGAAGCGGCCCAACGGAGGCCAGGGGTCCGGTCCCACATGCGGGCGGATGCGCCCCCGGGGCTGGCAGGACCACGGCCCCGAAGGTCAGGGTGCGGCCGAGGCGGCCGCCGGCCTCCCAGCTGAGGCCGCCAGCGCGAAGGGTCGTAGGCAGGGTCCCCGTGGGGCCCCGGCCGGGTGTGCGCCCGGAGCGGACGCCGGGGGACCGGGCGGGGGCCGCGCGGGCGGGGGCGGCCTCGCCGGACAGCCTGGGGGGCTTCCTGCGCCAGTTCTGGAGGGCAGAAGGCCCAGACCTTGCGCGAGCATCTGCCAAAGACGGGGCCACCCCGACTCGGGTGCGGCCACTACAGAGACCGGGAAGACTAGCCCGCCACGGCCACCGCGCACCGCCCGCGCCTCCGCCCTTTGCGTCCTACTGGTCCCCTCAGCCACTAGTGTGAGCCGGGCCCTGCACTGCGCATGCGCCTGCCGCGGACAAAACTTGTGCGCATGCACTCGGCCGATGGAGTAACTAGTGATGAGGCCCAGATTCTCGCGGTGTTATGCGGGCGGCGCCGTGGCTTAGTTGGTTAAAGCGCCTGTCTAGTAAACAGGAGATCCTGGGTTCGAATCCCAGCGGTGCCTCATCCCAGTGTCCCGTCTCAACTTTTATCGGTACCGATTTTTGCTCTGCGCCGGTGCCCAGCCCCCTCCTCGCTGTGCGGGTGGGAGGGTGCGGCCGAGAAGCCGTTTTAGCCGGCGCCCTGCCCGCGGAGGTGGGGGCGCGGGCCCGCCTTGGAGTCCGCCTCCGGGGTCTCCGCGAGCTGCGGGCGGCCTCGACGCGGGTTCCTGAGCAGAGGGCTCCGCTAAGACGGCGCAGGACTCCCCCGTGCCCGCGGCGCGCCGGGGGCCGTGGGAAGCACGCCGGCGGTGGCGGCCGCGGCCGGGGCGAGCGAGGGCGAGCCGGGGTCCCCTCCGGCGGTTCCCGGGAAGCGGCCGCCTGGGCGCCGTGCGCAGCGCCACCTGCGTTCGCTGTCACCGTTTCCGACTGGAGACGGGATTGGCGGGGTCAAGTGAGGCCCCAAGCCACGGCGCCGCGCCGGGAACAGCGGAGGGTGGCGTCCGGCCGGCGAGGCCCCCCGGCTGATGGAAGGGTGGAAACTCCGGGAGGGCGGGATCGGGGGGAGTCCTGTGCCGAGTGGAGAGCCGGCTTCTCCAGGGGCCAGGTGGAGGCTGAGCCCTAAGGCCGGGGCTGTGGCTGCTAATTTCAGGGGGCTGCGCAAGTAGACGGTGGTGGGGCCTGACCCAGAGCAGTTGCACCGGAGGCTCTGGGGGTGCGGTGAGGCATTGGAATTAAAAAAAAAAAAAAAAGATCCAGGAGTTTTCATATCAAACTCAACAAAATTCATGGGACAGCCCCAACGAGCTGCAGAAACTGCAGTGATGGCATTGGGATAGTCAAATTCACCTCCCCGGAAGCAGCTCTTCTCTCTGCCTCTCCCACGGGTCTGGGTTTGTTGTCTACTGTTTATTGTTTATTTTTCCTCTTCTTTTTGGGTGAATTCTTGCCCTTTGCAGCTTGGTTGTTTCTGATTGACATTGCAAAGGAAAACTTGTAGGGATACTTTGAGGCTTTGCAGTTCTGATGGGAGCATTTCCCCAATCCAATCAGGGATGAATTTATTGGCAATAGGGCTAGAGTCATTGTGGAGCCGTTCTTTGTTGTTTTTGTTTTCTGGCCCATCTTTACTGCTAGCCCGAGGTATACGGGGTCTGTTTTGAGCATTTACCTGTTAGGTGGCCAAAGGGAGATGTTGGTTGGGAGTGTGAGTCTGGGTCTTAGGGAGAGTCAGCTGGAGAAAAGCATTTGTGGGCCATGGGTCACACGTGCAGCAGATGACTTTGAAGCCACTGGATTGAGTGAGCACCCCTGGGCAGTGGGCAAAGCCAGAAAAGAGAAATAGGCCCAGGACTAAGTCCACCCCACTTCTGTTCTTTAAAAATGCCGTGCTATTCCTGCCTCAAGGCCTTTGCACTTGCTGTGCTTGGAATGCTGTTTCCTGGGCCCTTTGCAGGAATGGATCTTTTTCAGCTTCTGGTCTTCATTAAGTGTATCACCTCTTTGGGAGGCCTCGCCTCATGGTGCTCTGTACCAGAGTCCCTCTTATTCCCATCATCCTGCTTATTTCCTTTACAGCCTTTACATAGTCTAAAATCCTCTTATTTGTCTGTTGTCTGTTTCCTCAAGTAGAATCAAGTCCCAAGGGGTGGTGAGCCACATATGTCTATTTACTTCTGTGCCCCCAGCACCTAATGATGCTTAGAACAAAATAGGCATTGATGGACACATGACTTTTTAAAAATTTATCCTATTATCTTGATTGCATTATGCAATTTGAGATTTGGGGACAGCTAGTCCATCTTTTCAGATGCTGTAAGGCAGCAGTTCTCAAAATGTGGTTCACAGACCCCTAAGGGTCCCCAAGACTCTTTCAGGTGGTCAAATCTGTTTTCATAATTATACTAAGAAGTTAGGTTGCTTTTTTGCTGTGTTGACATTTGATTGATGTGCAAAAGCAAAGGGCAGAACTGCTGACACTTAGTGGGAATCAGGGCAGTGGCACCAAAGGACCCTAGTTGTCATTGTACTTACTCTTCACCAGCACACTTTCGCAGAAAAAAAAAAAAGCCAGTTTCGCTTAAGAATGTCCTCATGAAGCAGTACACATTATCAATTTTATTAAATCTTGACGCTAGTACACACCTTTTTAATACATTGTGTGAGGAAATGGGAAGTAGGCAGAAATGCCGAGTGCCGAGGTGCGGTGGTTGTTCTGAGAAGAACTCATGTGACTGTCTGAGTTGTGAGCCGAAGTGGCCACATTCACCGTTTTTATTTGAGAAAATAATCAACAGGCAAACTCTGCTTCTTCAGACTTGGGTACTTAACAGACATCTTGAAAGTGAATGAAGTGAGTCTGTCAATTCGAGGAAAACTATGGTATTTGTTGTCAATGATAAAATCCAAATTTCCAAGCGAAAACTGTAATTTTGGAAAAGTTGTATCCACCACCATGAGCTTGACAGCCTTCCAATATTTAAATACTTTCTGATGAGATTTGTGGTTATATTAATGGATAGTTTTTGATATTGTGTAATAAAATATGTCAGCATTTGAAGATATGCATAATTTGGTGAACCAATATTTTCCAAATGACTGCAGCATAGTCCGTTTAAAGAGCAAAATATGCCAGTATATTTTAATATAACAGCAATGAACAGTTCATCGGTGTCGTTTCAGGATCCACACTACTATTTATTCAGTTTTGGTCTAATGTGAAAGAAGAATATCCACACTTTTCTGGAAAAGGCTATTAAAATACTTCTCCCTTTTCCAACTGCATATCTGTTTGAGGACAGATTTTCTTCTTCTACTTCAACCAAATAACATATCACAACAGACTGAATGCAAGAGTAAATATGACAATCCAGCTGCCTTTTATTTAGCCCAACATAAAAGAGATGTGCAAAACCGTAAGACAATGCCATCCTTCTCACTCAATTTTGTTTTATTTTGTAAGTAGTTTCATAAAAATGTTATGTTAACATGCGATGGGTTGATTATTGTTATTTTAAAACGAACTAACAAATATTTGTAAGTTTTTCTCGGTTTTAATTTCTCATATCTCAAATATTGATAGATATATTCCAAATAAACAAAAGCTTATTTGAGATCCTCAGTAAGTTTTAGGAGTGCAAAGAGATCTCAAGATCACAAAGATTGAAAACCACGGTTTCGGGGCCTCAGAGGTCTCAAGAGAGGCAGGATAGGGGAGCATATTGGGGTGGGTGTGAGGGTTGTATGGATTCCCCTCAATGGAACTTCTTTGAATTGCCATGACTGGATTGGAATATAACGACAGCTCCATTTTCATTGATTGATGACTCCTTTGATAATGTTGAGTGAATTATCTTGATTAGATGACAGAATTATGATTTAAATAAAGGTTTAAAATTATACAATCATGCCAATAAACCCTCCTGATGAAAACTCAAATAAGAAATATATTGACCAAGGTGATGGACAAACAAAAATGTACAACTAAAACCCCACAGTGTTATAAACTATTAAGATATCAATTAAAAAAATGGTAAAAAAATATATATATTGACCAAAATATATGAGAAGAAGTATAGTGCAGTGGGTAAGAACACAGACTGGAACCAGGCCGCTTTGCCATGTACTAGCTGTGTATTTGTTGCCAATGATAAAATATTGGGCAGATTTCTCAACCTCTAGGTGACTCAGTTTCCACACTTGTAAAATGGGGATAATAATAATAAGTACCTCATTTGGTTGTCCTAAGGACTAAGTGAGTTATGTTCACTCTTAGGTCACCTAGAGAAAGTGCTACATAGGGGTTTACTATTCTGTTTAGGTCTTCAGTTGATTGGTTGAGGCCCACTCCACATTAGGGGGGGCAATGTGCTTTACTCAGTCCACCAATTCAAATGTTAACTTCATCCAGAAACACCCTCACAGTCACACCCAGAATAATGTTTGATCAAATGTCTGGGCACCCCGGTGGCCCAGTCAAGTTGACACATAAAATTAACCATCACCCCTGCCCCCCAAAAAACACTCCATAGCCTTTAACTCTGAGGGTTCTAATTTCTCTCCATCCTTGACAATGCCTGTTATTGTCTGTTGTATTAGAAGCAGCCTGATTAGTATGAAGTGGCATCTCACTGTGGTTTTGAGTTGCATTTTTCTAATGACTCGTGATGTTGTGCACCTTTTCATGTGCTTATTGGGCATTTGTAGATCTCTGGAGAAATGTCTATTCAGATCCTTTGCCCATTTTTAAAATTGGGTTATTTGTCTTTTTATGATTGCACTATAATAATTCTTTGTATATTCTAGATGTGAGTCCCTTATCAGATACATGAGTTGCAAATATTTTCTCCCATTCTGTGAGCTGTCTCTTCACTTTCTTCCTGCTGTCATTTGAAGTACCAAAAAATTGTAATTTTGATCAAGTCTAATTTATCTATTTTTTTCTTTTGTTGCTTATGCTTTTGGTGTCATATCTAAGATTCCATTGCTAAATCCAAGGTCACAAAGATTTACACGTATGTTTTCTTCTAAGGGTTTAAAAATTTTTGCTTTTACATTTAGGTCTCTGATCCGTTGTGAGTTAACTTTGTATATGATGTGAAGTAAGGGTCCAACTTCATTCTTTTGTGTGTGGTTATCCAGTCATCTCAGCACCATTTGTTGAAAATCAATTGACCATAAATATTGCCTCCCTAAGGGTCTTGGCAACCTTGTTGAAAATTAATTGACCATAAATATGAGAGCTTTATTTCTGAATTCTCCATCCTGTTCTGTTGATCTATATGTCCATCCTTATGCCAGTGCTACCTTGTCTTGATAACTGCAGGTTTGTAGTAAGTTTTGAAATTGGGAAGTGTAAGTCTTCCAACTTAATTCTTCTTCAAGACTGTTTTGGCTATTCTGGCTCCCTTGAATTTCCATATGAATTTTAGAATGTTTGTCATTTTCTGCAAAGAAGCCAGTTTGGATTTTGGTAGGGATTGCATTGAATAGGTAGATCATTTGGGGGAGTATTGTCTTCTTAACAATAGTAAGTCTTCTAGTCCATGAATATGGATGTCTTTCCCTTTATTCAGATCTTCTCTGATTTCTTTCAGCAATATTTTTTTAGTTTTCAGAGTGTAAGTTTTGTACTTCTTTTGTTAAATTTGTTCCTAAGTATTTTCTTCTTTTTGTTGTTATTGTAAATGGAATTGTTTTCTTAATTGCATTTTCAGATTGTTCATTGCAAATGTATAGAAATACAACTGATTTTGTATCTGAATCTTATATCCTGCAACCTTGCTAAACTCATTTATTAGTTCTCATAGTTTTTTAGTGAATTCCTTAGGATTTTCTATCTACAAATCATGTGTTCAGTGAATAGTTTTACTTTGTTTTTTCCGTTCTGGATGTCTTTTATTTCGTTTTCTTGCCTAATTGCTTTGGTAGAACCTTCAGTACAACATTGAATAGAAGTGGTGAGGGCACGTTTTCCTGATGTTGGGGGCAAAGCATCCAGTCTTTCACCATTAAGTATGATGTTAGCTGTGGATTTTTTCAGACGCCTTTTATCAGTTTGAAGTTCCCTTCTATTCCTAGTTTGTTGAGTGTGTTTATCATGAAAGGGTGTTGGGTTTTGTCAAATGCTTTTTCTTCATCTGTTGAGATAATGATGTGGTTTCTGTGTTTTATTCTACTGATATGGTGTATTGCATTAATTCATTTTTGGATGTAAAACCAACCTTGCATTCCGGGGGTACATCTAAGGTGCATGTGTTTTTAACATAAATGATCAACCAGTTCATCTTGGAAGTCTTTCCAGGTGGGTGCCCCCAGGTTCATTATATTCTCATTTACCACTCTCCCCAGTGTTCCTGGCTAGGCTGTGGCTGTTACATGAACCAGAGGACCCCTCCCTTGTTGGTGGGCATTGTGGTGGTGCGGGGTGGTCTCTGAATCTCACCACAATGGGCAAAGCTGAGATGGCACTCCCCTCACACACAGATTTCTTTGTGCACATGAGTTTTCCTAAGACAGAGTCGAGGGAGGACTGCTGAGTGTAGCGTGTACAGGCCACACTGATTTCCCTCCTCCCGCTATTCTAGAGTACCCACTCCTCCACACCCTGCCAGCACTGGACCCTGCCAACGTCAGGGACAGTTTTTCAAAATGCCATCTTGTTGTTTTAATGCCCATATCCCTTTCTTACAAGTGTAGTTGGGCATCCTTCTATGCATTTATTGGCCATTTGTATTCCTTCTGTGAATTCCCTGTTCATATCCTTTGCTCAGTATTTCAGTTGTGTTGCTTGTTTTCCTTACTGATTTGTAGGTGGAATTTATATTACATAAGAATCTTTTGCCTTTTATAGATGTCATCAATATTATCTCTCAGTCTGTCATTTGCCTTTTAACTTTGTTACAGAGTCTTTCATTTTTTCATTTATTTATGTCATCTTTCAAGTCTTTTGGTTAGTTTACAGTGTTCTTAATCTAGGTCTTGTGTATTTCTTACTGGGTTTATTTCTGGGTATGGTGAATGGGATAATTTTCCTATTATTTTTTAATTCATACACCCCTGCTATGTAGGAATGCCCTTAATGTTTGGATGTGGCTCTTTAAAGCAGTCTTCTTGCCTGACTCTCTTATTACTGCCAATAGTTTGTTAGATTTTTTGGACAGACTTCTACACAGCAAAAGCAGTGGACTTCAGATACTTACACCAATCTCACACTATGCAGAGTAAAACTGTATAGAGTTTAGGATTCCATTTATATGAAACTGGAGAAAATGTCAATTAATCTATAGGGACAGCAGATCGATGGTTGCCTGTGTGGTGGAGGGATTGAGAAGGGGCCCCAAACAACTTTTTGGGGTGATGAAAAATGCTCTTTATCTTGGTAGGGGTGTGGGTAGATATATATCAAAAGTCTTTAATTGTACACTTAAGATCTTTGCATTTTACGCATGAAAGTTAATCTCAGTTAAAATGTTAAGTTAATCAAAGTCATGCTGACAGCAATTGGATTCCCCCCCCACCCCCGCCCCGGTCTGCGCCCCCAGCTCCATGCAGATCTGACTCTTCTTGCCCATTGCCTGTGCCTCACCACAGGGCTGGGCCTCCATTTGGGGGTGCCCGGTCACCCTCTATTTCTACCTCCTGTGCAATTCCAGCCTAAGGGATTCCAGATAGAGGTTCATCTGAGCTAGGAGGGCGGAGATATACACACGCCCTTAGCTGCTTCCTGGGAAGGCTTTCACATTTAATGATAATCTGGAGAAGTGGCCTCAGCCTTCGGGAAGAACCCCCTACTGTGCTGGGTTCTCAGCCAGCGGAGACACACTCAGCCATCCATTCCCCTCACCCCACCCCTGCTCAATCATGTCGTTACTTTTATAAATCAAACTGTAATGTTGAATGTATTTGTACAAGTGATATTTAAGATTCACACATTTTCTTATAATTAATTATACTTTAATACAAAAAAAAACTCATCAAAATTTAACCCAAATTCAGCAAACATGGAGTGTCTACTAGGTGTACATGATTTACTACGTGCTCTGGGGGCTGTAAACGTGAGGCTAGAAGGTCTGGGGGCCAGATTCAGGCGGGTGGGGCGTTAAGATGGGAGCAAAGGGCAGGTGTAGGAATTAGCGTGGACTGGTTTCCAGCCTTCACGTTTTGGTTCCTCACCAGTCTGTGCCCCTGAGATACTCAATCACTTTGCTCCAAACTGAGAGGGGCTCCTTAGAAGGCTGTTGCAACTAGTTATTTTAAAAGATAAAATGGTACCAAGTCGGCCACCAGCTGTGCTTCTTCTGC
The DNA here is from genome assembly GCA_031878705.1 of Tapirus indicus. Taxonomy (NCBI): domain Eukaryota; kingdom Metazoa; phylum Chordata; class Mammalia; order Perissodactyla; family Tapiridae; genus Tapirus; species Tapirus indicus. The sequence continues at coordinate 4,418,838 of CM062926.1, forward strand.
TCTGGGCGGCAGATTACCTGGTGTGCCCGCGTGGATCTGGGACTGAGTTGCATAAAGGGTCTTGGGAATCTTGCTTTAAGGAGGATTCTGGAGCCTGGCTGATGCTCCAGGGAGCGAGTCTGCTGGTGAATGCCTCCACAGAGCTTCTGCAGGTCAGCCCCGGTGGCACACAGCCAAGGGTGGCCTCAGGCGTGGGGGTGGGCACCTCAGAGGGCTGCCAAGCAAGGGACTGAATCCCAAGGCTCTTTTTAAAGCACGATGGTAAAAGATTTTTGTTATAGTACAACTTATAGTACAAAACATATAATTATATGAACCTGTTTCATCAAACCAATATTTCTAGACCACATTTTCTAAGTTTATAAAATATCCTTATTATTGAGCTAAGAATTTATTCTGGATCACGGCATTTCAAAATGAGATTGGAGGCAAACAAATGAGAGACCTGCAATTATGATTATTATCGTCTTTATTCCTCACGTTCTGAAATGAACACATTTGTAATTAGCGTGTAGTAATCTATTAGCTACATTAACAGGTACAATTTCTCCCCATAATTTTGAGGTTATGCTGCATTTTTTATTCACAACCAACCACAACAGTATAGCATATACACGTTTATTGTTGCATCTTCTCATCTAAAATTTTTGTAACAACTTTTAAATAATAGTATAATTGTTTAAAACTATGTCTGCCGCCGAACTGCTAAGCATGCAACATGCTGGAATAGAACACGCGAATGCAGGTTCCAGTCCTTGACAAAGAGGCCAATGGATTCTGACAGATAAAGTGGGTGTAAACAAAGTGTGTCCTACCGGCTGGTTTGTTTCCTGGCATTTTCATCAGTGCCGTTTGGAGACGACGGGTCCAATCAATGGAGAGGGTGTCAAGGCACAGGGAGGGCAGCCGTGGGACCGACGCCCTGATAGTAAGGGAGGTGACCTCTCGGGTGGGAACAGGTGACCTGAAGCCGACACGCGCTCCTGAGCTCTGTGGCTGGTGCATGGGCCTGCGTGCTCCTTAGGACTCTTGCGACTGAGAAAAAGAGAGCATCATTGGCTCCTGACACTGGGAAGTCCAAGGGAGGCGCTGGCTCCTGCCTGGGGTGGCTCCCAGGTTTCTGTCTTCAGCACCCACTCATTCTCCAGCCCTTGGCTCTGCTCCCTTTGGGGTTGTCTCTGTTTCAGGCGGGAGGGGAGTTGGCTGCTGGTGGCTCCAGCCTGGCAGCCTGCTGCTCTACCAGCTCAGGGTAGAGAGCTTCCCGCTGCTCTGAAATCTTGGCTGAGCCCTGTGGGCCAGAGTTGGGCCTCAGGCCCTTCCTGGACGTGATCTCTGAGACCAGAGGCAGGAATATAAAATGTGCAGTGAGGGGCCGCCCGGTGGCGCAGCGGTTTAGTCCGCGCTTGGCAGCCCGGGGTTTGCGAGTTCGGATCCCGGGCGCCCGCCGAAGCACTGCCTGTCAGCCATGCCGTGGCGGCGTCCCATATAAAGTAGAGGAAGATGGGCACGGATGTTAGCCCAGGGCCAGTCTTCCTCAGCAAAAAGAGGAGGATTGGCAACAGATGTTAGCTCAGGGCTGGTCTTCCTCACAGAAAAAAAAAAAATAATAAAATAAAATAAAAAATAAAATGTGCAGTGATTGGCTTGGGTCTGGATCACAGGCCAGTCCCTGAGACTGAGGGGTGCGGGCTGATCAGCTCCACTCATCCCCTGGGCTGAGCACCAGGAGAGGCCGGACAACAGAGATGCTGTTACCAGGAGGGGAGGGAGGGCCGAGAGGGAGAAGCCCACTGTGTCTGCTTGTGGTCCTGCCCACACATGAGCATCTGCTCCTGAGTGACTCGAGAGACCCTCTGAAGGGCCCCTTGAAAATCTCCTCGACTGCTGAGTGCAAAACACCAGAGGAAGGAAGATGCATGCAGTGTGACAGTGTTTATTATGCTTAAAACAAAAACATAACCAAACTCAAATGGTGTATTTTCTATGGGTACACATATAGGTATGTCCAAAAATTTTTTTAGGATCAGAAAGGTAGATATTAAATTTATTTCAGTGATTACCTCTGGAAAGGTGGGGAGGAGACTGGGATGAGGCTTCAAGAGGGCTTTGGCTTTATATATACTGGACTAAATTTTAAAGTTTAATTAAAAAAATAATTTACATATAATAAAATTTACTCTTTGGTGTATAGTTTTGACAAATGCACAGAGTCATGTAACCATCACCGCAATTACTGTAAAGAACAGTTTCATCTCCCCAAACGTCTGCCCTGCAGTTAACCCCTCCACAAATCCCAGCCTCTGGAGACCACTGATGTACTCTCCCTCCTAGAGTTTGCCTGTTAAGAGACTGCCATATGAATGGACTCGTTCATATGTAGCCTTGGAGTCTGGTTTCTTTCATCCACGTTGCGCATGTGTATCACGAGTTTGTTCTTTGTTCTCTGCTGAGTGGAATTCCATTGTTTGGTTGTACCAGAGTTTGGTTATCTTGTTGAGGGAGATTTGGGTTATTTCCAGTTTTGGGCCATTATGAATAAAATTGCTACACATGTTCACATACGGACTTTTGTGTGAACATCAGTTTTCACTTCTCTGGGGTAAATACCTATGAGTGGAGTTGCTGGTCATAGTGTAGTGTGGGTTCATCTTTATAAGAAACTGCACACTGTTTTCATAACGCTTATGCCATTTTCAATTCCCACCAGAAATGTAGGAGAATTCAAGTCGCTCTGCAACGTCACCGACGCTTGGTATCGCCAATGTTTTCATTTGAGCCATTCTAATAAGTGTGCAGTGGTTTCTATTTGCAGTTTTACAAAATCTTTTTATTTTTAAATAATTTTAGACTTACAGAAGGGTTGCAAAAATAGCCTGGAGAGTTCCCATGTACTCTTTACTCAGCGCCCCTAATTTAACATGTTACATAATTGTGGTATGTTTATCATACAAAGAAATTAACACTGGTGGATACCGGTAACTAAACTACAGACTTTACTCAGATTTCCCTAGTTTTTCACTCCTGTCCATTTTTGGTTCCAGAATCCAGGCTGAGATGCCACATTGAACGTAGTCTTCCTGGCTCCTTACTGTCCCCCACTAGGTGACAGCTCCTCGGTCTTCATGACTTTGACACTTTTGAAGAGTACTGCTCAGGTATTTTGTGGAATGTCCCTCAATTTGGATTTATCTGATGTTTTCTCATAATTAGACTGAGATTATGGATTTTGGGGAGAATACCGTACAAGTTTTTGTTTTTTTTTTTTAGCACTTTATTATTTTCTAGCTCTGCCAGCTCATCTGTATACTCTCTGTCCCAGCCCTAGAATCAACCTCTTCCCCAAGTAACCCTGGTTTCTTATTTTAGAGAACCTTATATTAGAGTATTAGAAATCGGGATCTGGGTGCTGGGTGTGCTCATTGCTGCTGGGATGTCACTGCTTCTAGACCCTTTCAGCAGACAGAGCTAGGGAATTGTATGTGTGCACTCTAAACTTGCATACACATATCTGTGTCTCTGTCTGTCTGGGTACTTTCACAAATGAGTTCATGCCGATATCTCTGACTCCAACCCAGCACCACAGTGTTCATTCTAGCATTCTTCCTTGGTTTTTTGTAACTTCTTTCTCAGTCAATGAAAAACCTGTCTCTCTCATGATCTTCAATACATTTATTTATTTGTTCAACTCTTCTATACATGTAAAATAGTTTCAGAATTCATAGCCTGTATCTAGAGAAACAGATTTACCAATTAGAGCGCAGTTTATATACAGTTCTTTTTCTCTGTAGTCTTACGGTATCTAGTCAAGACACTGTCTTAGCTCCTTCCTTCCTCACCAGTTTCAGTGTGGTTAAGCCATCCATCTGTACACAGAGACATTTGTCACACTGTAAAGTCCATCTTGGATTCCCCTGACATTCTGGGTGATTTCTAAAAATCTGCATACAGTAAAATTCACTCTTTGTGGTGTACAGATCTATGGATTTTTGACAAATTACATGGACTGATTTTCCAGTGTTGAACCAGCCTTGTATTCCTGGGATAAACTTGATTTGGTTGTCATATAAAGTCATGCGTTGCTTAATGACGGGGATCCATTCTGAGAAATGCGTCATTAGGCGATTTCGTTGTTGTGTGAACATCATAGAGTGTACTTACACCAGCCTAGATGGTACAGCCTACTGCACACCGAGGCTACGTGGTACAAATCTTATAGGACCACCGTTGTATGTGTGGTCTGTCGTTGACCGAAACATTGTTATGCGGAGCATAACTGTATTATCCTTTCACTATGTTGCTGGATTGAATTTGCTAATCTTTTGTTGAGGAATTTTGTATCTATGTTCACTTGGCACATTGGTCTGTAGTTTTCTTGTAAAGCCTTTCTCTGGTTTTGGTATCAGGATAAATCTGGCCTCGTATAGTGAGTTGGGAAGTTTCCCTCCTGTTTTATTTTCCTGAAAAAGTTGAGTAGAATTGGTTTGATTTCTTCCTTCATTGTGTGGTAGAATTCAACAATGAAACCATCTGGGCATGAAGCTGTCTTTGTTGGAAGGTTTTCATTACAAATTCGATTTCTTTGATAGATATAGCACTATTTACTTTATATATTTCTTCTTCAGTGAGTTTTGGTGGCTTCTTATAAGGTTAAACATACATTTACCATACAATCCAGCAATCCTGCTCCTAGGTATTTACCCAGGTGAATTGAAAACTTGTGTTCACACCAAGACCTTTCATTTCAGAAGTTCAAGACCAGACCACCCTAGCCCTTGACCACAGCTGGACACCTGACCCAGGAAGGCCCACACAGGAGAGCACCTGGCGAGGCTGGGCTAATCAGAGCCATCCCATAGAATTTGGAACTTGGGTGTCTCTCCTGTAATGTTCAGACGGTGCTATCGGTGATGGTGGTGGTGGTGGGGGTCATGTTGTTGCAGGAAACAGAAGATAGCGGGGAAAAGAACAGAGCAGGCACAGGGAGAGGGGCTGGGACGAGAGATCCAAACCACACAGTTTGCTCCCAAGTTTCTCTCTGCATTCCTGTCTTGAGCTCTGGGACACATCCCAGGCCAGATCCCTTAGGAAAAGTTGAGTCAGGTTTTCATTATTTGCAGCTGGATGCGTAAATGTGTCTCCTTGGACAACTTACGTTTTCTTCTAGAGAGGAGAGTTTTTCCATATCACCTGTCACTTTCCCTCGATTGGCCTCTTCCTCCTTAGTCTAAGTGGTGGACCACTGTGGCCGAGCCAGGCCACGCTGCTCCTCACTTTCGTCTTTCATAGAGTGAGGGAGATCTTCTCTGACTTACTGCGTGCAGGGATCTTGCATGGAGAGGGTGCTCAAAGGACAGCTAGGACAAGGCTGTTGTAGGGAGGGACACCAAGACTTGCCTGAGAGCATCTGAATTTTGGGCAGAGATATATCCAGGAGTGACAATGATAATGGGGATGATGATTTGGGATTTTTGTCTCCCCAGGAGCAGAAAACAAACTTGTTGCCTAGAATGTGTCACAATTCTCTTGGGAGCTGTCATTATTATTGCTGTTCTCATCATCATTATTGTTACAACCAGACTTGACCGATCACCCGGAGTTCACGGCGGTTCTGGGTGTGCCCATGTTCTCCCTGCCTCCCGAGCTTGACCACTTCCTGGCTTCTCGTGGCCACATTTTAGATCAAATCAAATTACACTTTGGCTTTTGCTCTCAAAATTAAGGAAACTGGGGTTATTTTCTCCTCTTTATTTATAGAAATAAAAAAGAAACAAAGAAAAATGAAAGAACCTTATCTCTTGGTTTTCCAAGTGGCATAGAACATTATTTAAGTAAATAGTTGAATTAAGTTTTGGGATGGACATTTCTAATGCTTATTCTCTGGGGAAAAAAAATTACTCCCTTGTGTTTTGCACAATTTCCTTTATTGACAATATAGGGATTCTAGTGGAAGAAACCCCCCCCTGCCCCAAGGATCTCGGTGACCTCCTGCCTGCACACAGTTCACTGGGTGCCAGGGATGACGTCCAGTTGAATTTGGCTTCAGCTCCTGAGAGAATGTAAATTTGTATTTCCAATGCTAAATAGCTTGCTTTTTTTCTTTGTTTTCTGAGATTTAGGAGCTGGAAGGAGACCTATAAGCTTCTTGGCGCTGATCACTTCAGCTGCTGCGATGCTAACGATTCACATATTGAAAAACTAAAATATCCCGGAAACCTGCTGAAGGAGGAATTTCAAAGCATGTTCATTTTGTTGACAAATGTGCCCTTCTGAGAGGCTTAAGGAGGCACAATTTTATTTGGTCTTGTTCCTCAGGGTAGTACACATACCTCTATATTTCTGCATGCTTTTTTTTCCTCTAAAAATCGTAAAAGGTAGGAATAGGCAATTCACAAAGGAAGAAAGGCAAATGGCCAATAAACATACGAAAAGATGTTCAATCGAATAAATGCACATTGAAGCAGCGACATTTTTTCCTCCAGCCACGTAGGAAAATATTACACAGGCTGATGGTAGCCCCCAGAGTTGCGGAGAAAGCGAGCGCTTTTTATATCCCACCTTCTAGGCGCAATCTGGCGATGTGCGTCAGTGTTTAAACAGCTCCCTCCGGCTCAGAAACTCCACCTCCAGGCAGTCTTACAGACCCGACTGGATCCCTTTGTGAGGATGGAGACTGAGGCCATTTACTGAAGATTGCTCGGGAGAGAGACTGGAAACAACCTAATTTCCGCCGGCAGGAATGGGTTAGACGAATGACGGTGCGGCTCTCCGTGGGGCATGGGGCAGGCGCTGAGAACGAGGGTGCAGAACCTCATGTGGGATGTGGAAACACGTCGTTGGTGTACTGCCAAGTGAAAAAATGTTATGAAACAGTGCTTATTGTGATTCCACTTCTGTAAGAAATCTGTATGCGTGTTTAAAAACGTAGTCTGGCCAGTCACAAAGGGACGAATACTGCCTGGTTCCACTTATAGGAGGTACCTAGAGTCAAATTCACAGAGATAGAAGGTAGAATGGCGGTTGCCAGGGCCTGTGGGGAGGGAGGAAGGCGGAGCTGTTGTTTCATGGTCACAGAGTTTCAGTTTGGGTGGGAAAATGAAAAAGTTCCGGAGATGGATGGTGGTGATGATTGCACAACAGTGTGAAGGTACTTAATGCCCTTGAATTGTATCCTTAAAAATGGTTAAAATGGTAAATTTTATGTTATATATATTTTACCACAATACAATTTTTTTAAAGAGCAGCTGGAAGGATATTTGCCAAAATAACAATGTTATTCTCTGTGCGGTCTTGCTTTGTCTGTTTTCTTTACAATAAGCATACATTACTTTTACATTCTGTGAGCCCATCTTGGCCAGCCAGTGAGCTGTGGAATCATTGAATACCTCTGTTTTCACTTAAAATTTGAAAATGTTATTATGTAGACTTGGAACCTGCTCCCCACACCCTCCTTCAAGTGTTTCTGTCTGTCAGATTTTTCCTTAGAAGCAAATGTGTAATTCTTGCCCTACCTTACCCTTCTGCCCCCACCCCAAACTTTCCCACAAGAGAGGCTGAGGGGACAGACGATCCTGCCACACGGCCCAGTAGAACGTCAGTCTCGGCCCCTGCAGACTGCTCTTACCGACGGTGGGCACCACTGCCTGTTGTAGGCCCCAGGGGAATTTGTCAGGGAGGGAGAGAAATTAGGACATTCGGAGGTGGCTCATAGAACCCACGACAGTGAAGCTGGGCACCCGGTTGGCACTGGCAGAGCAAGGGGTGGTTTCAAGGACCAGCCACCAAACTCCTGTCCCCAACTTCCTGCCCCCAAATCCCGCCCCCACCCTCTCTGCTCTGGAACCAGGGCCTGAGAGGTGGTGATTGGCTAATCTTGGTCACGTGCCTGTCAATGCTTGCAGGGAGCAAGAGAGAGAGTGTTTATTAATAGACCTCTGGATTTCTCACAATGGCATTGGGCAGAGCATCCTTAAAAGGAAACTGAGGCATGGGAGCAGGAGGGGAGAACCACCAAAGCCCTGCACCTGTCCACTCAGCAGTTATCTTCCAGAGCTCAGGACCTTTGCACAAGCCGTTCCCTCTGCCTGCAACCACCTGTCTCCGAAACTTTGCCGGACCAGCTCCTTGTTATTCAAGTCTCAGCTTGAAGGCCACCTGTGCAGGCCTTGGCCACCCTGGTGCACCTCTCTGCCAGGCCACCTGAGGTCCCACCATCCTGATCCCGTGTTTATTTTCTCTAGTGCACTTCTCTTTACCTGGGGCTGCTACACTCACTTACTTCCCTGAATATTTATAGTCACCTCTCCATTAGTCGTTGTATTGCTCAGCTGGAGCTGCCATAACAAAATACCACAGATGGGGGTGCATAAACAATGGAAATTTTCTCCCCCACAGTTCTGGAGGCTGGAAGTCCAAGATCAAGGTGTGGGCAGGTGTGGTTTCTCCTGAGGCCTCTCTCCTCAGCTTGCAGACGGCTGCCTTCTCACTGTGTCCTCACACAAATTTCCTCTTCTTATAAGGACACCAGTCAGATTGGTTAGGGTCCATCCTCATGGTCTCAGTCTAACCTAATTACCTCTGGAAGACCCTGTCTCCAACTACAGTCACATTCTGAGGTACTGGGGTTAGGGCTTCAACACATGGATTTGGGGAGGACACAGTTCAGCCCCTAATAGTCCTCAAGCAGAGTCCTGCTCTCCTCCATCATTGCATTATTATTATGAAGGCTAAATATTGCCTGGTGCATGATGAGGGTTCAAATCTATTTGGAGAAAGAAAGAAGGGAAGGAAAGAAGGAAAGCAAGCAAGAAAGAAGGCATGTGGGGCACTGTGGAGTCAAGGTCTGACAGGTGTGCCCAGCTTGGTGATGGTGCTGTCCCCACCTCTTCCAAGACCACACAGTGACTATTGGTGGGATTCGGTTCGCTCAGAGCAAGCACAGGTGGGAGAGGGCCGTCCAAGATGGAGGCCATGATTTTTTGTAACCTAACCTTGGCAGTGACATCCATCTTTTTTTTTTTTTTTTTGGTGAGGAAGATTGGCCCTGGGCTAACATCCATGTCCGTCTTCCTCCATATGTGGGACGCTGCCAGAGCATGGCTTGATAGCCGGTGGGTATGTCCACGCCTGGATTCGAACCTGCGAACCCCGAGCTGCAAAAGCAGAGCACACGAACTTAACCACTACGCCACCAGGCCGGCCCAGGCAGTCACCGCGTTTGCTATTCATAGAAGAGAATCACTAGGTCCAGCCCACGCTCGACGGGAGGGAGGTCCATAAATACATGACTGCCGGGAGTCTGGGATCACTGGGGGACGTGGTGGACCACGAATACCCTGATGCCAAGCTAAGGGGAGAAGCCGAGTTGTGCATCCCCGTGACTCAGAAACCATCACATGTGTCAGCATCACTGGCAATCGCAAAACACTAAAATAGTCTGAACGTCCCTCGCTATGGAATGCATACAGAAGGCTGGCATTCTGTGTACAATAGAGTAACAATGAGAAAAAGTTAGAAGGAAATGTGTTAGTTTGGGTCCTTTGAGAAGCAGATGCTAAGATGGGATCAGATCTGTAAGATATTTACTGGGGGAAATGCCTGAATAATAAAGGGGAGGGAACCCGAGAAAGGGGGGGCAGCCTCCAGGCCTGATGCAGACATGACCCCTGTGACGGAAGAGCGGGTGGGAACAGGCTCGAATAGCGGCAGAATTTCAGGAAAGGTTTGGCCAGGCTGATGGGGAGTCCTTGAATCAACGCTGCCCAGTAGAGGAGTCCCCCATCGGCCAGCGGTGGGCTGGCCGCTGCAGCCCTGCCACGCTCAGCCGCTGGGCGGGGACAGCGTGCGGGAGGCGTGGCCTGGGAGCCCTGCATTTTCATGGCTTCCCGGTGAAGGAAGCAGATCTCCGCGTATCAATGTGGGTAAAATCTGAAGACATAACACTGAGTGAAAAAAGTTGTCAGAGGATGCAAGCAATATATTACCACTTATGTAAAAGTTTATAGCTCATAAAACAATGTGATACGTTGGTCATGAGAACATAATATGTAGTAAAAGTATAAAAACGAAGAAGAGGAAGGATTCGCAGGAACTCAGGCTGGGTTAGGGAGGGAGAATGGGGAAGGGCAGGATTCCCTGGAGGCAATGCCCGATTCCAGGGGATGCTGAGGGGGACTCCTTTCTACAGGTTCAGACTTATGGAATGGGAGATTGGAGACGCCATGAAAGAACGGTATTTGTGCAGGCAGCCTGAGCCACGCTGTGATCTGCTTCAACTCAAGACAGCAAACACCTGCTCATCGCCTGCCACATAGGTGTGAGCGGAGCTGCCCTGGATGATGGGGCTGTAAAAGGCATGTTAACACCTCTAGGAAGGAGCTGATCGCCTAAGGATGTGGACAGCCATGAAAATGAGCCTGTCAATTACAAGAGGATGATGTGTGCTGCCCCAGAAGCTGCAAGGGACAGAAGGAGCAGCGACGTGGAAGGGAGTGTTATCTCCCTCTAGGAGGGCAGAGAGGGGATAGCTGGCCTGGGTTCTGAAGACTGAATAGGAGTTTTCCTGGAGGGGGGCAGTCGGATAACGGCTAGTGTCTACCGGGCGCTTACTCTGTGTCAGGCGCTGCTGTAAGTGCGGGACAGGTATCAACACTTTAGTTCTCACCATGACCTAGTGAAGGCGGTCCTGTCGGGCCCCTGCTTACAGATGAGGAAGCCAAGGCTCACATGGGGAGTGAGTTGGGGAGTTGGCGAATCTCCCCAGGTTGACTCCAGAGTGTCTGTGTTTAATTGTGCCCGGTTTCCTGCTCCTGTGATGCTTGGGTGACTTCCAGTGACACCGGGAAGGTCTGGATCAGGACCGTCACATCCTGCAGTAAATGCCACTGAACCACAACACAAGGACGTTATTCTCTCTTCAATTCTGCTCCAGTGTTTCTCATTCGATTGAAGAGAAAGTCTCCATTTTGATGCTAGTGTGCCTGGAATGCTCTAGACTACTTCCTAAATCTCCCCAGTGGAGATGAACAGAAAGAGAGACAGACAGAGGAGACAGAGACACAGAGACACAGAGAGACAGCGATGCAGGCAACAAAATGTACGATGTTTTCTTTTGGTCATGCTTATATTTATGGCCAGAAATCTGGATTTACATTCAAGATAATGACACAAAATTACCTTTTCAAGCAGAAATCCTTAAGTAAAATGAAAATGAGCTGATTTCCATACAACCATTAAGCCCATAATAAAGGTTCGCTGTCCACTGTGGTGGAGGAGAGGCCCTCCGAGCCCTGGCCAGTGGGTAGCAAGGCTCTAGACCCCTGTGTCCCCTGGGGAGTCCTGGGAGCTGTGACAGGAGCCACCTGAAACCCCTCAGCAGGCTGCTTTCATCTCCCACACGTGCTGGAAGTGAGCGTGGCCTCCCCTCTCTGACCCACCCTGACCATGAAGGAGGCATTACTTGGGGACGTGAGGGCTTGTCCCAGTGGCTTCCCTGAGCCATCCCTCTAGCCTTGGGTATCCCAGCTCTGCACATGTGCCTCTGGCCTCAGGCTCTCTCAGCCTGTCCCCTTTATCCCCGTGGCAGCAACGGGGTTCAAAACAAGCCTTATCCGTTACCCCACCTCGGGTTCTGATGCACTTTGCTCCCTTAATAATTTAGTGAGGTGGACTGAACTGGATTGATTCTCCCCCAAATCAATACACAAATGATTACTGTTTCAGGGCCCTTCTGAGGGCTTCAGCAAGGCCGAGGGGAGCTTTTTGATTGAAAACTGGAACTGCACTCGTTGCTCAAAATTACTATGGAGAGGGTTATGTAAACCAGGGGGATGACCTGGCGCTAACATTTTTATTGCAATAAAAGCCTTTTTTTTTGAATGGTGCTTTTATGACATACTTGCCGTCACCTTTCCAGGTCTATAATTTTAAAATTACTGCTCTATACTGAAGGTGAAATGATTTCACTGCCACTGGCCTATTAAAGTTGTAAGAACCAGCTATGGCTTGGAGAGCGTCTATGGATGGATGTGCTTGGCCACACCGAGCCCATCACCGCAGATGTGCCTGCAGAGGTGGCAGTGGGCTGTGGCAGGCGGTGCCTGGGCGTCTCACACAGCGGAGCAGGGGCTCGGCTCCGAGCCTTGCTATCCCCCGCGTTCCTGGGAGACCAAGGCTCTAGAGGGGCAGAGACACTAGGAAGCCACACTAAGTCCAAAGCAGCAACCCAGAGTGGCTGCCTCAGTCCACAGAGTTCAGGTGGAAATGTTGTGGCAACCCTGAATTTTGCCAGTTTATTTTTAGTATTTTTTATTGTGTTAAAATACACATAACACAAAATTTATTATTTTAACCATTTTTAAGGGTGTGGTGCAGTGGCATTAAGTACATTCACACTGTTGTGTAACCATCGCCGCTGTCCATCTCCAGAACTCTTTCATTTTTCCAAACGGAAACTCTATACCTATTAAGAATAACTTCCCATTAGCCCCTCCCTCCAGCCCCTGGCAACCGCCCTTCTGCTTTCTGTGTCTATGAATTTGACTCCTCTAGGTACCTCATATAAGTGGAATCATACAGTATTTGTCCTTTCATGATTGACCTATTTCACTTAACACGATGTCCTCAAGGTTCATCCATGTTGTAGCATGTGTCAGGATATCCTTCCTTTTTAAGGCTGAATAATATTCCATTGAATGGATATACCACATTTTATCCATTCATCCATTGATGGACACTTGGGTTGCTTCCACCTTTTGGTTAGTATTGTGCATAATACTGCTATGAACATGGGCGTACAAATATCTCTTCCAGACTCTGCTTTCAATTCTTTTGAGTATATACCCAGAAGTGCGATTGCTGGGTCATATGGTAATTCTATGTTTAACCTTTTGAGAAACTGCCAGACTGTTTTCCGCAGCAGCTGCCCCATTTTACATTCCCATCAGCAATGCACAAGGGATCCAACTTCTCCATATTCTCACCAACACTTATTATTTTCTGTTGTGTTGTTTTTATAATAGCCATCCTAATGGATGTGAAATGGTTTTGATCTCATTGTGGTTTTGATATTTTGGTATTCTTAATTCAAATAAGCCTTAACTCCCTTCCTTTAAAGCTATTTTTTCTCTTTTACCTCCCTTTCCTGTCCATCCATCATCTTATTTCAAAGTTGTACAGCGTTAGCTACCATTCAGAAATCCTGCCGTCACAGGTTTTCATGTTAGTCTCTACCTAAATGGCTGAGATTCAAAAATGTCATTAGAGAAACATGGATTTTAATGTATATGAGAGCAAAATAGCCATTTAGAAGGCACGGTCCTGTGAGTCTCCTCTGCTGGGGTCCCAGGAGAGACCTTATAAAGCATCCATGGATGGTTTCTGCCCAAGGAGAGACTGGGTCAGAGATGCAGACAGAACGATCCTCTCCCCACCCACTCGAGTAAACAGCTGGCCTTGGGAGCTTGGAGTGCTCCTCTCCACGGGGGCCCTAGACGTGGGGGTCAGTCAGTACGTCCACATGTCGGAGGGGCTGCTCACAGGGCTGAGAGCGTCCCTCCAAATGCTCTCTGATCTGCCTCTTGGCTGTTCTCCTGGAAGAACAGAGGAAGAGTAGAAATTTGCTCTGGGAAGAGTGGAAACGTCCTGAGGCCAGAAGGAGTTGGGTGGAGAGGGTGGTCGGCAGGGTTAGTCCCGCAGGATCACAAAGCTTGGGCTAAAAACTTTGAAGTCTGTTCTGGAGCATTTTCTGCAGGGCCATGATCCACTTTGCGTGTTAAACATGGGAGTTGTTGATGGGAAGGCAGGGGGCCACGTAGGAGGCTTCTGTGGACATCCAAGAGAGAGGAGATGGTGGCTGGGACCAGGGAGGTGGCTGTGGTGATGGAGAGAAGCAGGCAGATTTGAGATAACGCCGTGGGAACTCGGTACCAGGACTGCATGATGGATCGGATGCGGGGGGATTGGAGTCGAGATTGTTGACGCAGTAAATGATGTGGCCACGAGCTGAGCTGGGCACAGCAGGGAAGGCACACACTGCGGAGCGGGAGGTGTCTGGTCTAGAGTTCAGTTTGAACAATGGAGGGTTTGCCCTCCTGGAGGGCACCTGCAGGAAACTGGTCCAGGTGGTCATAAGACCTTGTTTCAGTTTTACTTGCCAAAACCACTTTTGACTTTTGATTCTCAAATATAAATTCTAGCTATTTGAAATCAAAAAAGACAATTACCTTCCAGTTCGGCATCTGTGTAGTGTCCGGCAGCCAGGTGGGTAAGAGTGGGCTTGAGTTTGCATCTGCATGTGGGCGAATGATGGAGGGGATGGAGGCACTCTCCCGTGGCAGTGACTTCCTCTGTGTCCTGCGGGGGCCGCGGGGCATGTGGCCGGTGAGTGGGCAATGGCAGCGACCCTGTTGTTCTGGACAGGGATTTATGTGGGAGGCCTCTGTGCCCCTTCCCTCTCCCTCTGCCTGCCCTCTACTCCTCATTCCTGGAGGAGATTGCTGAAGGTCTCAGTGGCCCAGAGTCCGAATCCCACAAGACACGCATGAGAGACAGCAGCTTCGCTGCCTCCCAGCCAGGAGGGCCAGCTTCCCACGAGAACTTTAGTCCCCTGCCTGCCCCTCTGCCCTGCTGCTTCCTCGTCTGTCCCAGCCAGTCTGCAGCTTCTCGGGGTCTATTACTTGCATCAGCTTCTTTCCAGTACTAAATTCTCCACTAGTTGGAAGATTTGGGGTTTTGTTGGACAGAAACCCGGATACAACTGCAGTTGACCGGGTGTTTGTTAAAAAGTTCAGGGGCAGAGAGGACCAGGCGATTGCAGTCAGGATGTGGAGGCCTGCAGCAGCATCTGACCTGCCAGGAACTGCTTCAGAAGGGTTGAGACCAGTTGGGGGAGAGGACTGGGCCCGGGTTACACCTCCAGTAAGGGGGTGGAGGGAGGCAGGGCAGCAGCCTATAGAGGGCGCTAGACCACCGTGGGACTAGACTGGAAATGGGTGTCAGCCAAGGTCTCAGTATGGGCAGGGACTAGGTTTGTGCCAAAAAACTCAGTAATCAATAAATCATATTTTAAAAAATCAAAATACATGCAAGAAAATTCGTGATGAGCAAAACATCAAAAGGTTCAATAAAGATAGGTGGTGGTGGTTGTTAGTTTTATGACTGCACTATTGTGCGATGCAGTCAGTTTCCAATCAGCCTGAGGTTCTGGGGTAGGTCAGCTGTCCACTGCTGTGTGGGTTTGTGAGGGTCGGCAATGGGATGTGAACGGATTGGGCAATTTGGAGTTTAATATGTGGTCATGTTCTGTGATTGGAGAGCTTTTATTAACCTTTTCCATTTGGTTCAAAATATAGGAGGATATCTTGATTAAGCATCTATAGGGGCTTACAGTTTTCCTTTTGCCTCAGGCTCAACAGGACTGTCCATGACATTGGTCTCAACCTTGGATTCCTTATACATCTTGCAAAACTTACATTGAAGTGAAAAGCATCCTCAAGTGGAAACAAAACTGCAGACTCTTCCTACCAGTGTCCCTACTTCTGTCAAACATTTTTATGTACAAATGCCCATTACATGGGCAGTCAGCAGTCTGAGGAAATTCTGAAGCCAAATTATTGCAAACTAGTGCCCTTGACCATAAATGAGTCATTTGTCTTGTTATTTGATTTTTAAATCTTTTAATACTTCTCCTAAGAAGTCTGCTTTGGAAAAATCACCAAAGGAATTAGAAGAGAGAGAACAAGAAAACCCAGAAAAAGTAAAAGACGTTTTTTTCCGTTTTTAAAATTAAAATCCGGTTAGCCTGCACAGTGAAAGTGAGTTAGTGAGTTACAGAGTAGTCCACAACTTTCACTAATATAACACCAGTTTCTCTCTACCTTCTCCCTTAAAAGGAGAATTTCAAAGAGGGGGGTGGAACTGAAAAGGGGTCCTGAGATTCAGCTCAGGGTGGGTGGGCAGGCCATACCAAGCCTCCATGTCAGGGAATCTTTGGGGACCTCTGATTTCCCGTCAGTCTCAAGGAATGAGGGTTGACCCTGCTTGACCCTAAATGGCCTCCTCAACCCTTCTCCATGTCTCCTCTGGTTTCCGCCTCCTCTGGACCCAGCCCCTGGTTGACAGCTCTCCCAGACGGCTGCCCCAGGCCTGAAAGTCAGGCCTCCTCTCCATTTCCCAGTGTTTGTAGGGATGACCCGGTGGGCTCAGGGATCCCTGGGGTGGGTGGGTTTCCAGAGGCCTCTTAGAGTGTTCACAGAGGGATTCATCTTAGGGATGTGACAGGACCACTGGACTGTGGTAAACGAGGGGGGCAGGTGGGAGGGGCAGGAACACCTCACGCAGAGGACAGGCCTTGGCCCAGTGCCACCACGGGCTGTCCTGCCCTCAGGTCCCCTAAGTAACTCTGGGTAGCTCCTTTCTCTGCCACCTTTTACTAGTCCTCTCCTCCCCTCCTCTCCCCAGCACAGCCAGTCTCCGAAAGGCACCAGTCCGTGGGCCCGGGAGGAGGCCAGGCGAGCGCTGAGCGGGGCCCCGGGCGCTTGGCCCGCCTCAAGGGCCAGAGGGCGCGGACTGGACAGGGGCCGCGGGCACGGAGCTGTCCAGCACCCGAGGCGGGGCGCGCGCCCCCGGCCGGCCCCCGCTGCCTCCGCCCGCCCTGCCAGCGCCACTGCGGCTCGGCGGGTGCGTCACGTGGCTGGCGCGGCGCGGCCTCCAGGCTCCGGGCGGGCGAGGGGCCGGGCGGGAGGACCGACAGACTCACGGACGCACGACCGGCGGCACCCGGCGGGCGGGCTGCGCGTGGCGCGGGGTGGCCTGGGGGCGCCGGGGCCGGGCGGGCTGCGCGCCGCGGGGCATGGGCGCGCCGGGGGCCCCCGGGCACAGGCCGGCCGCGGCGAGGCGCCCGGGGCGCGGGGGCAGCGGCGGGCGGGGGTCTTCCCTGGCTGCCGCCGCTGAGCGCCCGCGGGGCCCGTGACGCCGCGGCCGATGTGGCCCCGCGCGCTGCGGGCCTGCACCTCCGCCTCACAAAGACGCCGCCGGAGCCGCAGCCCGCACCCGGCCCGCCGCCGCCGCGGGAGCCCGAGCCCGAGCCGGAGCCGGAGCCGGGGGGCAGGAGGCGGCGCCCGCGGGGCCCCGGCATGGAGAAGCGGGCGGCCGCGGGGCCGGAGGGGGCGCCGGGCGCCCGGGCGCAGCTCGCCGTAGTCTGCCTGGGTGAGTGGGCCGCGCAGGCCCGGCGGGGTCGGGGTCCCCCGCTCGCTGCTCCGCGCCGCGCCCTGCCCGGACCCCCGCCGCCGCGCTCCTCCCCCTGCAGCCCGGCTTCCCGGAGTGAGCACTGCGGGAGCCCCGGCCGAGGCCGCGGAGAGGGCGCCCCCGGCACCCCGGTCTTAGTTCGGCCTGGGAGGGCGACTCTGGCAGCGGAGCCCCGGCTCCTGGCCGGCTCGGAATAGCGCCTGGAGCCCGGGGCCAGCCGTGCGCAGGGCGGCCCGCTCGTGCGGCGGCGGGGGTGGCAGGACAACGGCTTTCCGCCTGGCCTGCCCGCGCTTAGCCCGGTGGCGATCAGGGCCTCCGGAGCTGCGGACAAAGGCAGGGCCGGCTGCCCCGTGAAGAAGAGGAACTGTTTCCTGCCCGGAGTTGGGGCGGGCGCGAGCCGGAGCCGGAGCCGGGACTCAGGATGGCAGGACGCGGCGGCCAGGAGGACTCCTGTCTTCCCTTTGTGTCTTCCCAGAGCCAGCGGGGCAGGCCTCTTCAGTCCCGGGCGGTGTGTTTGGGGAGGCCCAGGGACCTGGCCAGGCCCCTCACCTGGGCAGGAGGGGCGCCTACCCTACCCAGGAGTTTTCTGCCCATCTTTCCAGGGCCCTGTGTGGAGGAGAGGGGAAGGAAGGAGTTAAGTCTTCAACTCACATGGCTCTTTTATTTACCATAATAAAGGAGGGAGGCCATTATCTGAGCTGGGGGTCACTAGGGGACACCCTCTGGTGTCACCAGTGAAGGTTCTGTAATGCCATAGGTTTGCTGAAGCCACTGAAATGACAAAGAATAAAGAAACTTGTCCATTTTAGGCTGCACCCTCCCCAGCTCTCCAAGAATCAGGGAGCTGGGGGAAGGCCCCTGCCTCAGCTGTGTGAGCTGGTCTGAATAAGGGACGTGACCCCAGAGTGCCCACTCCCCAGTCTGCTAGTGGTCATGGGCTCTGGCCTCTGAGCTGCTGGGGACTGGGCTTCCCAGGTGAGCAGGGAAGGGGGACATGCCCTTTGGCTTCTCCAAGGTCCTCCCTGCCCAGATGTGGCATGGGCTCTGCCCAGCAGAGCCTGGGTGTCCTGAGAGGGGGCAGTTCTGACCCCCGCAGAGATGCTGTCTGCCGCCCTTGGCTTCCTGATGTTGGAGGAAGGGGGCACCCTGCACTCCTGGAAGAGGGCTCTGCCCATAGCCCCCTCCTGGTCCCGTAACCCCTGTAGGAAAGCAGTAGGTGGAGGCAAAGGACAAATGCCATGGCCGTGGGTACTTGAGGGGTGGGTGGCAGGAGACTTTGTTGCCTCCCTTCTCAAGGTCAGCACGGCCCAGTGAGGAGGAAGGACCCTGAACCCTGCTCGCTGTGCGTGCCTGTCACACGGGTAATCAGAACGGCTTCCCTCCTCCCTGGTGGTGGATGAGGCGGCTGGCAAGTCTCCTCAGAGGAAGCCCTTCAAGGTTGTAGGAGCCCCCTTGACAGGCAGGGCCCCCACCCGGCTGGGCCAAGGCCACTCTCTGATGGGTGGTCCAGGCCTGAGGTTCTCAAGCTCGACAGGAAACAGAAATACCCCCCCGCCAAGTGAGTTGGAGTTCCCAGGCGTGGGGAGCGGCAGGCGTGGTCTGGTGCAGGCTTGCACTCTGCTCTTCTCGGCTGTGGGTGCGGGGGTCCTGAGACCCTCTGGGGCCCTCGCTTCTGCCCATCCCAGCAGGACCGGGGTGGCAGTGGAAGTCCCTGAGGCAGCACTCTGGGCCTGCCCTATGAGATGAAGAGAACCGGCCTGGAGTTTGGGCTGTGTTGTCCTGTGCCCCCGCAAGGGCTGCTGCTGGCCCAGGGCAGGTGCCTGGGCCCCAAGAGCCACCCCCCCCATGAGTCCCCTTTGTGTCTCCCACAGTGAACATCGTCCTCACTGGGCGGCTCAGCAGTGCGGTTCCTGCCTTAGGTGAGTAAGACGCTTCTCCCCTTTCCCCTCCTCCCTGTCCCTCTGGTTCAGTGACCTCTGAGCCACCTGAAGGCCTGGCCACCCCTGAGGTCACCTGGCCTCTTTCAGTCTCAGTCCTTGTGCATCTTTTCTCTTCACAAGGAACTGTTTGTCCTCGGGCGAGCTTGTATCTCCCTGAGTCTCAGTCTCCTTTTCTGTAAAATGGGTGCAATAATAGGACCGACCTCAAAGCCTGCTCATTAGGGTTGAATGGGCGAATGAAGCAAGGTACTCAGTGTGACGTTGGCACGTGGTGGCTTAATATCAATAGCAAACTGTCACAGGCCCCGTACAATTGACAGATTGTGCCTCCTGTAGGCTGTGGGGGTCCCCGAGGGCCACGGGGAGCCATAAGATGCCTGCCTGCTTTAAAATGATACCCGGGGTTTAATTTATAAAGTTATGACTGAGTGACAGGATGGAGAGACCAATGCCATTGATGGAAGAATTTGTTATTCACGTGTCTTCAGAGGAGACTTGCTACACCACACGGGGCCACAGGGGGACTACCAGGTTTGGCCAGGCAGACGCAGGAGCGAGGGGAAGGCCTGGGTCAGAGCCTTTACCGGGGTTTCTGGGGGAAAGGCAAGGTGGGACAGGGGAAACAACTTAGGATTGGCTGGTGTGAATAATCCCGGCTGCTTTGGGCTATAGGGATGGTCCCTAGTTGCCTGGTACCTGGCCCTAGGATGACCTAGGGCAGGGGAAATACTGGGTTTTGTGTGAGCCAGGTAAGAAGGTGGGTGGGGGCTCAGCGGGGCTGCCCGGGAAAGACCAGTTCCAGGTAAGCTGGTGTGAGGAGAGAGCAGCAGTTGGCTGACAGTTTTCCCTGTGATTAGCGGATGCCACATAGACATAGAGAATCTCAGACACGGTTAGAACCACCCCTGCATCCTGCCTGTCACAGTGGTCCGTCCGTCCACTGGCCATCTTTTTGCTCAGGCCTAATGCCGTGCACAGCTCAGACTGTCAGGAGCTGGAGGGGGCAGCCGAGGCCATCAGTGTTTGCTCTCTGCTGAGGGCGCTGCCAGGGGTTGGCGAATGCATAAGCCCAGGCCCCGTGGCCGCTGGTGCCACCAGGAGACATCTGAGAAGGGAATCAGGGAGCTGGGGACGATGTGCTGTCCCCAGTCTGGGGGTCTCTGACTTGTTTGCTGTCTGCTGTGCTGCATGGAGGGGCAGGAGGTACTGCAATTTCTAGTTCTGTTCAGGGCCCAGCTTGCAGCAGAAACCCACGGAAGCTGGCTTGGGGAGAGGGATCTCTGTCGGCCGAGGTCACCGGGATGGGGAGGCCCAGGGTCCATAGAAGCTGCTTTCACAGGCGATCTTGCAGATGCGGCCTCTCAGTCTTCCTCCCGGTTCTCACCAGCTCCTGCTCCCTCAGCCCAGCCTCCTCTGCTGACTCCGCTGGCGCAGGGCCCTGCCTTGCTCAGCACTGAGTCGGCCCCAGCCCTGCCTGGAGTCCTGGCCCTTGTAACTAACTACCCAGTCTCTCCACTCCAATTTCCAGGAGAAGACTGACTGGCCCCACCTGGGTCAGCTGTCTGTGGCCATGGTGGAGAGTGGTGGGGAGAGGGCATGGGGGTCACGTCTTGTAAATGGGAGCCCCGGGCCAGCCCTCCTGCTGGTGTGGTGGGTGGGCATGTTGCCCCTAACATCTCTGCCACATCCATGGGCCCCAGGCTTAGAGAAGTGATGCTCCAGGGATAAGGACCACTCGTAGAGCCAGGGAGAGAACGACAACTATCCAGGTCCACACATCTGGTTGCTCTTAGCTATCGAGACCTCGGGCCCCAGTGGGGTCCACGTTGCCCAACTCCAGGGGCCACCAGTGACATCAAGGTGGCTGAGCATGGCACCCCCAGTGTCCGGAGCTGCATGCACAGCCCGTGTGGCCACAGGTGGTGGTCTGGGGCCCTAGCTCTCTTGGAGTCTAGCTCTAATCCCTCCTGCATTGCTAAGAGAAGTGGAGACCAGCTTCTAGCTGCCTGGGGTGCCCCCTACCCAAGACCCCATGACTGCATTTTCAGGGTTTTCTGGGCTATTCCTACTGTGAGGAGCCTGGACCATAACTGTTCCCCCTGCCCCTGTCCCAGCTCAGACACTCCTGGGGGCCCAGCTGGGCTGCTCAGGGACCTCACAGGTTTTGTCCCTCAGGCCCTGTCCTGCCCCAGGTTGTCACGCACTGACTGGGTCAGTTGACCCACCTCCCGCATCCTGGACTCTGGACTCTGTGGCCCCCATGACCTGGGGGGTGAGCCTGGGCGGGGTCTTCAGGCTGCTGTCCACTCACCTGGCAGCTTCCCCCGAGTGCATGGGGTAGGGCTCCCGGCTCCCCGTCGTCCGGTTACACCAGGCAAGCTGTCCGGAGTATTGATTGCCTCTGGAAACCGGATCTGCAAATTGTGCTTCATCAGCCTTGCTCAAGCCCTCTTAGGAGTGACTGACGACTCTTTGGACCAGGAAAGAAGGGCTGGTCTACAAGTGCTCAGTCATCCCTTGCCCACTAGAGCAGGCTACCTTGGCTCCCCGGGGCCAAGGGAATGTTTAGGTCACCCCCAGTTAAAGCTCAGGCAGTGCTCTCTGTCCGCAAACACCCCTAAAACCCTCTCTCCTGCATCAGTATCTTCCAAAACAATCCTCCCAGCTCCCCTCACTGCCCGCTCATCATCACACCCTGTCACAACCCTCACCTTCCCTGGGGCACAGCCCCCCCCCCAGCCCCCATCACGTGATGTCTGCCCAGAGACTGCTGCTTTCCTCAGATTTCCCAGCCGACCACTGAGACAAGTGGCACTCACTGGCTCCATTTTACTGATGGACAAGCTGAGGCCCAGG
Organism: Tapirus indicus; assembly: GCA_031878705.1. NCBI lineage: Eukaryota > Metazoa > Chordata > Mammalia > Perissodactyla > Tapiridae > Tapirus > Tapirus indicus. The sequence continues at coordinate 4,440,875 of CM062926.1, forward strand.
ATGAGGGGTGTCTGGCAGTGTCAGCCCCCAGACTGGATTCATGAGGCCCTTTCCCTCTCCTGGGCCTGGGTCCTGGGTGGTGCTGGGCTGGTGTGAGGCCTGCTATCACAGAGAGGCCTGGGGCTGGTTGTCTGAGCTGGTGGCGCCCTCCAGGCCCACGGCCAAGCAGTGCCCAGTCAAGAGGCCCTGCACAGAGCTCCCGGCTCCCTGCATGGACCCTGCCTCCCCCCTCTCCGTGTTCACTCTGCATGGGCCAGGCTACAGAAACCACAGTCTTGGCAGCCCCCTCTGGAGAAGTGCAAACAGTAACCGGGTGACACTGCTGCCCCCGATGTGGGGGTTTCTGGGGCAGCTGTGGGGGCGCTCAGGGATGAGGCTGTTTGGGGGGGACGTGTTGTCGGGGGCTTTGTGGAGAGGCAGAGCTGGGCTGGCAGCTGTCCTGTCATCTGCCCCTGACTTGCCTGGTGGTCTGGGGAGACAGGCCTGCCGATCTCTGAAAGACGGGCCAGACAGAGGTCCCTGCGGGCCTGGCTTCCCGCAGCCAGTGTGGGTGAGAGGCCTGGCCTCTGAGGACTCCGTCCCCTGGGGAAGGCTTCTGGGTGGAGGTAGGTATTGCTTTGCCCCCAGCCCTGTCCTGCGGGCTGAGGGAACAAGGGGTGGTCCCCACCCTGGCTGGCGGAGCCTCCTGACTCCTAGTGTAACGTGTACTTTAGACTCGACATGGGGGACGATGCGCCCCGGCTGCGCAGGGCCCTCCCTGCCTGTGAACCCCCTGTCCCGCACCCTCCGGGAGGAGAAGCCTCCTCTGGTTTCATAACCCACACTCCCTGGTCATCCCCAGGTCAGCACCCAGGGCCCCTGTGAGGTGCACAAAGCCAGCGGCCTCACCTGTCAGAGGGAACATGTTGCTTGAGCCCTGGCTGCCACTGTTTGTTTAGTCCTCCCCGTCCCGGGCTGCAAGCAGAGCACATCCCTCCGGTTTTATGGGCGAGAAATCTGAGGCTCGGGGAGGCTGGCCTCCCAGGCCGCGAGGGAGTGCTCAGTGGAGAGGCCTGGCTGGCACCCAGATGACCCGATGACTGCTGGGCTCTGATGGTGACCCGGGGCGGCTGCCTTGCTTTGGGGTCAAGGGTGGGTGTTTCTCTTCCAGTCCTCTGACGCTCTTGTGAGCTGTTGCTGGGGGTTACTGCCTGCCTGTTAGTCACAGTGTTGGGTCACCTGGACCCCCACGGGCACGGAGGGTTTCCCTCTCCTTCTGCAGCCGTGCTCTGTGGGGTCTGCAGAGTCTTGTTGACGGCAAGCACAGAGACCCCTGCTTCTGGGGCAACAGTGGAGGTGCCAGGCAGTGGGAGAGTGAGGAGGTGGTGTCACTGGGCTTGGGAAAAGGCTCATCATTTGTTTCCCTGAGCCTCAGTTTCTCCATCTGTATAAGGGGCCCCGCCTGCAGCACAGGCTGTTGTGAGGATGAGACGAAGCCGTGGGGTGAAGGGTTGGAGGGATCGTGACGGGTGGGCGCAGCCAAGTGCAGGGGCCTTGCCTGGTCCTGGGAAGCCAGGGCACACCGGGCAGCCTTGGGGGAAGAGGCCTGAGGGGCGGGGCGTGGTGGCGCTCCTCACTCACGCTGGCTGGCGTGATGCTCCCTCCGCACTCGTCCTTGACACGGCTCACGCTTCACGCATGCATTGGCTCAGGGCCCGCAGTGAGGCTGGGCCCACCAGAGGACCAGGGTGGATCCTGACTCTGCCACTCACTGTCTGTGTGGCCATGGGCAGGTCACTCATCCTCTCTGAGCCTTAGCTTCCTCATCTGGTTGCAACATCTACTTCCAGTGGCTTCCCACTTATGCTCAGGATAAAACCCAAATTTCCAACAGAGTGTGATCAGCCCCAGCCTGCCTTTCCAGCGGTCTGGACACTGGCCCGTCCCCCCAGGCCTGTTTTATGATCTTCACTCCACCCAGAGCATCTGCATAAAGTCTGTCTGCTCCCCTGCATGCTGCAAGTCCCGAAGAGTGGGGCTTTTCCCTGCCTTAGTGGGCCTAGTACTTGCACTTGGCACATAGTAGGTCCTCAGTAAATAAGTGTTGGGTGGGCAAAGCCCCTCCCCTCCCGGGGCTGAGGTCTGTATTTGGCAAGTCCGAGGGAGGGCAGGCAGGGAAACATGGCGGGATGGTCTGTGCAGGGCTGACGGGCCTAGGGGTGCAGAATTCTCCACTGAGCTGAGGCCCCGTGGCCAAGAGGCTGCATCTCGGAGGTGCCAAGGGAGTTGTTGGTGGGTTTGCTCCCAGCCCTGCGGGACCGGGCTTAGGACCCAGGCTCTGGGCACAGGGTGGGCTGCTCCGAGACCATGTGGGTTCTCCTTGGTCCCCCATGCACACCACTTCCATGAAGCCTCCAGTTGTGGCCTTGCCCTTGGCCATGGCCCCTGGCTGGCCTTGATCCCACCCTGGGGAAAGCATGTGCTCAAGCCGTGAGGGGCTCTAGTGCCCCCCTCCCTCATGCCACTTCCCACCCAAAGGTGAGGCCGGCACGTCTCAGCCTCGTCTCCCGACAGCCGCCTGCAGTGGGAAGCTGGAGCAGCACACAGAGCGGCGCGGAGTCATCTACAGCCCGGCCTGGCCCCTCAACTACCCACCTGGCACCAACTGCAGCTGGTACATCCAGGGCGACCGTGGGGACATGATCACCATCAGGTATGGGGGCCCCGGGGATGGCAGAGGGAATCTAGGTGGGTCTACACGTTCTGAGTGTGTGTGTGTGTATGTGATGATGCGTGAGCACCTGTGGCAAGCACATGCATGAGCAGGTGTGTGAGCACACGTGTGCTTGTGTGTGGGCATGAGCCCACGTCTGAGCAGGTATAAAGGACACGTGCGATGTGTGCCTGTGTGAGCATGTGTCTGAGCAGTGTGGAGGGCACATATGTCAGCAGATGTATGTGTGTGCAAGTACACGTGTAGAGCATGTGTGTGAGTCTACATGTGAACGTGTGAGTCGTAAGCATGTGAGTGCATGTGAGCACGTGTGTGCCCAGCTCCCTGGGTCTCTGTGGGCCTCTGTGGCTGGCTGCCTGGAGCTGGGCCTGTCCTGCCATGAGCCTCTCTCATGGGCTGTGGGGGCTGCTGGGGAGGGGAGCCCTGGGGACTGGTGGGCACGGTCCGGCTGTCTCTGAGGTGGCAGAGGTGTCCTGTCTGTCCTGGAGGGTGGCTTGAGGCCAGGCTGGCACTGAGCCCAGAGCAGGGTGTCCCCTGGGCCCTTGGGGCAGTCTTGGCAGGAGAGAGAACCAGGCCGGGGCCCAGGTGCTCGAGCTGCGGGGACGTGCAGAGGGAAGTGGGCGAGGCGACTAGGTGGTGGAACTGAGGCTGGCCCCCTGGCCGGGGCTGGCCATAGGGATATTTGGCTGGGAATCACTCTCCCAAATGCCAAAGCCCAGAGGTCCACAGTCACTCCACAGCTCCAAAGCCCAGGATGTGACGGGCACCACCAGGGTCTGCCCTGGTGTCTGTATTTCCCTGTGGCCATGGGGCCATGGCTCTCAGGCACTCTTTCTTCAAAGACTCCACCTTTCCTGGCAGCTTTTAGAGCACTCCATGGCCTTGTGGGCTGCTCATCCGACAGCCTGGGCCAGGGGTCCAGGGCCAGTGTTTCTCCCCAGGTGACAAACTGTCACCCAGCCCCAGCCCAGGCCAGGCCCCTCTTAGTGCACAGGCCTGTGAGTTTGTGCTGGATCTGCCCCAGCAGACCCAGCGTGGGAGGGACCTGGACCCTTAGACCTCCCTCCTTAAAGGGAGAGTATCAGGGGAGGGAATTGCCCATGATGGGGCTCCTGACTCCCCCTCCACTTTGGCTTTGGGATGAGGATGCTGTGTGTGCTGATGGAAGGCAGAAAGGGACAGGGTGGGGCCTTAACACACCTCCAATGGGGCTGCCCCTGGGCGGTGGCAGGGGTCCCACCGAGTGGCTGGGAGAGCAGCATCAGGAAGTTTGGAAGACAAGGGCTGGGTGGGGCTGGCCGTCCTTGCCATGAGCTCAGGTCTGACTGTTCCCTGCTGGTCCTTGGCCACGTGGGTGCTGCCTGCCCACCCATGTCTGCTGTCCTGTCTGCCCTTGCAGCTTCCGCAACTTTGACGTGGAGGAGTCTCACCAGTGCTCCTTGGACTGGCTCATGCTGGGCCCAGCGGCCCCGCCCCGCCAGGAGGCCTTCCGGCTCTGTGGCTCCGCCATCCCACCCGCCTTCATCTCTGCCCGGGACCACGTCTGGATCTTCTTCCACTCTGACATCTCCAGCTCCGGCCAGGCCCAGGGCTTCCGTCTCTCATACATCCGAGGTGAGGAGGTGACGCCGGCAGCAGGGCGGGGCGGGCCACCACAGAGCACTCAGTGCCTGCATGTGGACTCCCAGGCCGGGGCAGCGCCTCCACCAGCCTGCTCCCTACAGGGTCTCCCTCAGCAGCCCCATCAGCGGGAGCACAGTGGTGGCACTGCGACTGGTCCTGTTGCTGCCCCAGAGCCTCTGGAGGGCACTGACCCCACTTCACAGACTTGGCTAGAGTGGAGGGCTCGCCCCTTGCCCCGGCCCAGGTCAGGGACTGAGGCCACCCTGGCATTCCAGGGGTTTCTGCCCCTCAGGTGGCCATGGAGAGGCCAGGGGCCCTTCTCCTAGGGTCCTGCCTCTTCCCGGACCCTGCAGAGGTCCTGCTGGGATGGAGGAACCACCCTGCCCACTTCTGGCCCCAGGCCCTGAGCTGGAGGGAGGCTCTGCTCTCCTCTGACCGTCTCCCCCTGCTCTTCACCCCGCAGGGAAGCTGGGCCAGGCGTCCTGCCAGGCGGACGAGTTCCACTGCGACAACGGCAAGTGCCTGCCCGGCCCGTGGCAGTGCAACACCGTGGATGAGTGTGGCGATGGCTCCGATGAGGGCAACTGCTCCGCGCCAGCCTCCGAGCTGCCGGGCAGCCTGTGCCCCGGGGGCACCTTCCCCTGCAGCGGGGCGCGCTCCACGCGCTGCCTGCCCGTCGAGCGGCGCTGTGACGGCTCGCAGGACTGCGGCGACGGCTCCGACGAGGCTGGCTGTCCTGACCTGGCGTGTGGCCGGCGGCTGGGCAGCTTCTACGGCTCCTTCGCCTCCCCAGACCTGTTTGGAGCGGCCCGTGGGCCCTCGGACCTCCACTGCACGTGGCTGGTGGACACGCAGGACCCACGGCGCGTGCTGCTGCAGCTGGAGCTGCGGCTGGGCTACGACGACTACGTGCAGGTGTACGAGGGCCTGGGCGAGCGTGGGGACCGCCTGCTGCAGACGCTATCCTACCGCAGCAACCACCGGCCCGTGAGCCTCGAGGCCGCCCAGGGCCGCCTCACCGTGGCCTACCATGCCCGGGCCCGCAGCGCTGGCCACGGCTTCAATGCCACCTACCAGGTCAAGGGCTACTGCCTCCCGTGGGAGCAGCCGTGCGGGAGCAGCAGCGAGGGCGACGCGGGTGACCCGGGCGAGCAGGGCTGCTTCTCGGAGCCCCAGCGTTGTGATGGCTGGTGGCACTGCGCCAGCGGCCGCGATGAGCAGGGCTGTCCTGCCTGCCCGCCTGACCAGTACCCCTGCGAGGGTGGCAGCGGCCTGTGCTACGCGCCTGCCGACCGCTGCAACAACCAGAAGAGCTGCCCTGACGGTGCCGACGAGAAGAACTGCTACTCCTGCCAGCCCGGCACCTTCCACTGCGGCACCAACCTGTGCATCTTTGAGACGTGGCGCTGTGACGGCCAGGAGGACTGCCAGGACGGCAGCGACGAGCACGGCTGCCTGGCGGCCGTGCCCCGCAAGGTCATCACAGCCGCCCTCATCGGCAGCCTCGTCTGCGGCCTGCTGCTTGTCATCGCCCTGGGCTGCGCCTTCAAGCTCTACTCGCTGCGCACGCAGGAGTACAGGTGGGCGGGTGGCCACATTGCCGCCTGGTGTCTGGGGTCGCTCGCCGGAGCCTTAGTTTCTTCATCTCCCTGGAGAGAGGCCCTGGGCTCACCGTTCCCACAGCTGTGGGTTTGTAAACGGGGACTCGGGCCGTACACACGGGGACTTCTCTTGTGCATAGCAGGGTCTGGGCATCTCAGAATGTCCGATGGAGGGGCAGGGCCCATGTCCTGCTGTGGAGCCCCCGGGGGGGCGGGAGCAGTGGGATCCTAGCCGGCTCTGCCATACTGCCCGTCTGTGCATTGCTTCCAGGGCCTTCGAGACCCAGATGACGCGCCTAGAAGCCGAGTTTGTGCGGCGCGAGGCTCCTCCATCCTACGGGCAGCTCATCGCGCAGGGCCTCATTCCACCGGTGGAGGACTTCCCCGTCTACAGTGCTTCCCAGGTGAGCGCCAGAGGGCGTGAGGCCCCCCGGGCCCGGGCTCCCGGCCAGACCTCAGAGAACCCCTGAGACAGGGAGGCCAAGGGGCCAGGGTGGACAGTGAGCGGCCAGGCTGGTCCAGGGGTCGAGGGAGGCGGGAGGTGAGGCCTGGGCTGGGTGACACCGGGGCCACGGCCTGGTGGGGGGACAAGTTGGTCTCTTGGGGTCTCGAGCCCCTTGGGGGTCGTGCTGACCTCTGCCCCCTCAGCTGCCGCCCCGCCCTCCAGGCCTCGGTGCTACAGAACCTTCGCACGGCCATGCGGCGGCAGATGCGCCGGCACGCCTCCCGCCGCGGGCCCTCCCGCCGCCGCCTCGGCCGCCTGTGGAACCGGCTCTTTCACCGGCCACGGGCACCACGCGGCCACATCCCTCTGCTGACCGCTGCGCGGACCTCACGAACGGTGCTGGGCGACGGGCTCCTCCAGCCAGCACCGGGGGCCGCCCGGGACCCTCCAGCACCCCTTATGGACACAGGCAGCCCCGGAGCAGCTGGGGATGGGCCCCCCAGTGCCCCCTGCCATGCACCAGAGGTGGGACCTTCCGTGCCACCCCCCTTGGGCCTGCAGGACCCAGAGTGCAGGCCAGTGGACAAGGACAGAAAGGCCTGCAGAGACCCTCTGGTGGACAGCCCTGCCCCCATGGACACCCCTCGGGAGCCCTGCTTGGCCCAGGACCCTCACCCTCCGGCCCCCACTGGCAGCAGCACCCTAGGCCCCCACCCACCAGAGCCACTGGGTGTCTGCAGGAGCCCCCCGCCACCCTGCTCCCCAACATTGGAGGCCAGTGACGACGAGGCCCTGCTGGTGTGCTGACCTGCCAGAGCCGCTGGTGACCGCCACAGCCCCGCTTTGTAACCAGGGAATATACAGTCGTTCCTACCCTGCCTCCGCGTCCTTCTTTTTTGCGGAGAGGCCCACCCAGAAGCCCAGCCAGCTTGCTGCGTCGGCAGCCCCTCACCCCCGTTGAGCGTGGCGGGTGGGGGCTGTGGGGGCTGGACCGGGGGAGGAGGGCAGGGTGACGAGCCCCTCTGTGGGCACATCCACACAGGCCCCCTGGGGTCCCACTTCTACCTCCCTACTCCATTCTGGGAATCCATTTCCAGAGAAGCGGGGGGCCAGGGCAGGCTCTCTGGAGTGTTTTCTGTGGCTTCTCACTTCATTCATCTCGTGGGGCTGTGCCCTGACTGAACAGGGCCGTGGGTACGTGGACTTGTTCCATGGTGGGCGCTTTGCCGGCACTGAGCCCTCCTCCATCCTCCCAGCAGGCCCCGGAGGAGCTGCGCTAGGAGGCTTCTGCCCCCCTCCTCATGCCTGCAGTGTCAGCATGGACCTGGCCAGGCTGACGCCCTTTGCCCTCTGGCTGAGGGGTCCATCTCCTGGGCACAAGGGTGGGTCTGGGAATGTGGGCCTGGGCTAGAGGCAGCCCGTGAGTCTCTTGCAGGCCCTGAGGCCCCTGGGTGATGCTGCTCGATGCTTTCTTGCGAGACAGAGGCCGAGGCACCAACTGACAGTGGCCAAGTGCATCCTGTCCTGTCTCGGGGCCTCGGTCTCCCCACCTGTAAACCAGGGTGAGGCCGTGGGTTCCAAGTCCTGATGCTCGTTCCGTGGGGATTTATGGGAAGTGAGGCACTTTGGGTGGGAATCCCTGGACTCGCCCCGGGGTGGGGGCGTTGAGCCTCAGGCTGGTGTGGCGGGGCCTAGGGAGGGGTACACCCAGCCGCATCCCAATCCTGATGTCCCTTTGGGGCCAGAGTGGCTCTGGGTCCCACGAGGGAGGGAGGGAGTGCCTGGCTGGAGCGGCAGAGCCTCCCCCAGGGCGAGCCCCGCACAGGCCCCTGCCGAGCGATGCCCAGGACTCACCCGAGACCAGCGCCCCTCCAGCCCTGTTTTATTCATAGACCTTTCCAGGAAAAGCTAGCAGGGCGGCGCTGACAGGGAGCCCAGTCCACATCTTCAGGGCTTCCTTACCACAGGCCTCTAAGAGTCGGATCTCTTTTTTTCCAGGACAAAAAAAAACTTTTTTGCAAAAACACCTCCTCAATAAACAACATGTAAACAGAAACAGCTGCTTCAGGCTCCACAAATGTCTCATTGTGTCTTCAAGGGCTTGTCTGTGACGGGCAGTGGGGAGGCCTGGCAGGGGCCGTTTTCCTCTTCCTCGGGGGCGCCCTGGGGGTAGACCACGAAACACAGCTCCTGGCCCCAGCGTGTCATTGATTCTGAGGACAGACAGACAGACAGACAGATGGACCTTGGGGTCTGACCCTGGGAGCAGGGGTTCTCAGGGAGCTGCTTCCTCTGCAGGGGGGTCCTGGACACTTGGGCCACATCGTGGGGAGGCATTCAGTGGTGTTGGCTCCTGTGTTGCCACCATAGCTGCTGGGAGACCCCGCTCTTAGTGAGCTCCCAAGGGGGTCCCATCTCCAGGCCCCACCACCTCGGGGAGGCTGCCGGCTCACCTGTGAGTCTGTGTACACACTTTGGTTTGTGTCTCCAGAACACTCCCAGGAAGAAGATGGGCACCCCTGTGAGGATGATGATGACGCCGACCCCACACACCATGGGCTCCGAGATGAAGCTGAAGACCAGCAGGAACGCCCAGAAGACCAAGTACGCGACCGGGACGAGGAGGTTCACCTGGGGAGAGTGAGGGGCAGTGCCAACGGCCCTCCTGCCCCACCACCCCAGGGGGATGGGGAGCTTCCCACCCTGTCCTGGGAGCTGATGCCTGAGAGACCCCCTGCTGGCAGCAGCCCAATGTCTGGAAGCCAACTCATGGATGGCCAGTTGGCTAAATGGCTGAGGATTTATCAAAGTTTCAGTGGCTCTGAGCTCCGCACAGCGACCGTCTGTGACCCTGCCACTTGCGCTGGGCCCAAGGTCAAGTATGTTTCAGTGTTTCACATTTTGAGCCCTGAGCACTCTTCAGCTTGAGGATTTGCATGCCAACGGGAGGACTTGTCTTTTAGCTCACTTTAGGGTCTTCAGTTTCTGTGTGGGCTCGGGGACTCCCGTGTGAGCGTGAGCGTGTCTTAGCCTCATGTTCCCGTCTGTAAACTGGGAGTATTCAAAGGCCCGCCCTCAGGGGGGTGTCATGAGGACCCAACTCATCAGTGCACACATAGCCCTGAGCAGGGCCAGCAGGCGGCAGACCCTGGAATCCTTGTCGCCGTCACCCATCGCCTGCCTCGGTGCCCACGCCGGAGAAGGGGCGGCTCCGACAGCTCCAGCCCGGGGGCCAGCCCGCGCTCCCGGGGCCTCACCTTGATGGGCCTGTGGAGCCCCGGCCGCCTCCAGCGCAGCACGAGCAGGCCCAGGATGGTGACTCCGTAGCAGAGGTAGTTGATGAAGGACACGTAGTTGATGAGCGTGTACGTGTCCCCCACGAGCATGATGACCGCCGTGGCACCACACTGGGAGAGGACTGGGCTGAGTGCGCCTGTCCCCTGCCAGCCCTGCAGGCTGCCCTGGGCCTGCCGGCTCAGACCAGGAGGTTGGGAGCCCCGGCCCTGCCCACTCCCTCTGCGGGCTGCCCACCCGGGCCAGGGCTGACCCCCACCATTACCCACACGGCTGGGTGGCCCCGGCTCCCCACCCTGCCAGCTCAGGTCCCCCAACTTACACAGACAAGGAGGGCGGGGATAGGGGTGCACTGTCTGACATGGATCATGGCCAGCAGGCTGGGCAGGTGCCCCTCTCGGGCTCCAGAGAAGCACAGTCTGGGGGGTGGGGACAGAGATGGGTTGCGGCCAGGAGCCCGGCCTTGGGCCTCTCCGCCAGCTAGATCCCGGACCTCAGCTCTAGACCTGATGTCCCTCTTGAGTTGTCACCTCTGACCCCCTGCTGTAGGCCCCAGCAGCCCCATTAGGCAGTTCTTCCCCTCATCTGGCCTGCCTCCCTCTTGCTTTCTGTCCCTCATCGTTGGGATCAGACATCTGTTACTAGGGAGTCCATCGTCCCAGCCTCAAGCGGGCCCCACCTGGCAGGATTTCACTTCCTCTGGTCCCCGGCACTGCTCGTGTGCCCAGGCACCTGCCTGGCCTCACCTTGACCACCCTCTCCCCAGTCCGGTCACCTGGAGGAGGTGAACAGGTAGCCATTGATCCCTCCGAAAGTGGAAAGTGCCACGGAGACGGGCATGACCCAAGAAAAGTAGCCCAGCAGCTTCTCCCCGAAGGTCTGAGTGAGCACAGAAAAAAGGTGGTGCATGAAGCCGGGCGGGGGCCGGGCAGGAGCAGGGACCAAGCAGGGCCCCACTTACCACGGCCACCGCGTTAGAGGCCAGCAGCTCCTGAGGGGACATGGCCGTGAAGTAGGCGACGTTGGTGAAGGCGTACACGAAGGTCACCAGCGGGATGGAGATGAAGATGGCGCGAGGTAGGTTCCTGGGGGCAGTGGTGGAGTGCGCCAGCGTCAGTCCTCGGGGGGCTGGCGCACGGGGCCCAGGGGCAAGGGGGGTGGGTGGCCAGGGGACCCAGCAATGGGAGCAGCTTTGAGTCTCCATCTCCTGCACCTGCTGGGGGCCCTGGTGCAGGGAAGGGGACAGCGCTGCTGTCTGTCCCCCTGCCCCGCTCCAGCCTGGGCACAAGCTGGTGGGAGGAAGGGCACATGGTGGAGGGGCCACATGGTGCCCTGTTTGCAAACAGCCAAAATCAGCCTTGAAAATCCCAAAAGTGCCCTGAGATCCCAGTCCACAGAACTAGGGGCCCCCTGGGACTCCCCACCAGCCCCAGCCCCAGCCCCAGCTGCAACTCTTCACTGTTGGGACCCCTGGCTGAGCATCAGATGGAGTCATCGGCTTCATTTGTAGGGACCATGTTGTGTGCACATGTATAATTTTTGGCCAAATGCAAATAGCTGGATCCATTTACAGCAGGACAGTGACACTCAGTGTTTCTGAGGCCCGGTAAGGGGCTGTGACTCGTCCACAGCCATACAGAGCGGAGCCAGGGTGGAACACAAGCGTCCTGGCTGGTTTTCCAGAGCTACGCCTATGAGGCGGTGGCATGGTCAGGCAGGTGACCAGACCGAGCCACAGGTGACAATGTGTCTGCGCAGGGAGGCCGCCTCTCCCACCATCATGCTCTGCCTCTTCCCAGGGCCTGGCCAGGAGCCCCACTCACTTTCGAGGGTCAACCAGCTCCTCAGTGACATAGTTGAGGAAGTTCCATCCGCTGAAGGCAAAGGAGCCCTGGAGGAAGGCCAGGGCCAGGTGACCCACGGAGGGTGTCATCCAGAAGTCGAAGGCATTGCTGGGTCTCAGCTCCTCGAAGTGTCCTGGGGGTCCAGAGGTCAAGGTCAGCGTTACCTCCCCAGCCCTGTGCCCAGCCCCCACCCCAGCCCTACCTTGGAAGATCTGAAGAAAGCCCACGCCAATGATGAGTGACAGGGCCAGCAGCTTCCCGCCAGTGAAGACGTCCTGGATGCGTGTGGCCCAGCGCACGCTGGAGCTGTTCACCCACGTCAGGAGCACTGCGGAGGAGGGGCGGGCGGGTAGGTGGGCAGGAGGGTGGCATCCTCTGCAGCAGCCAGAGTGCCAGGAGTCCAACCCCCAGGCCCGCCTCGCAGGGCTGGCAGCTGGAGGGACCCCCCACAGCCCTCCCAGGGGAGCAGGGTGGGGCCCAGCAGTCTGGCTGCTCTGGGGACAGAGGCCCAGCCCAGGCCCTAGGCGGGCACTCACTCAGGCAGGCCATGGAGAGCGCACGGGAGGCCGCGGCTGGGGGGACACAGTTGGGGAACACCGGCTGCAGCACGTAGTTAGAGAAGGTCATGGAGATGACGGCCAGGCTGGTGGGGTACATGATGAGGACGGCGCTCCAGAGCAGCAGGAAGCTGGAATGAGCGAGGGCCCCGTGGCACAGGCAGCCGGTGCCCCCAGCCACTGGGTGTGTGGAGCAGAGCGGTGCTGCACCCTGGGCTCTGGGACCCAAGGGCTGGTGTAGGTGCCAGATGCCGGCTTCGGTCCAGGGGGCAGGGCTGACCTTGTTGAGGCCCCTGCTCTATTTGTGGACTGTTTCAACAGAGATAGCATTCAGCACAAACAGCCCTGAGCTGCCCTTGGGCAGGTGTCGAGAAGGACCTGGGAACCAACCACCTTTCTAATGGCCACCTAGCCCCTGGATACACGCTGTTTCCTGAGCTGGGGTGGGCTGTCCCAGGACCTCCGGTCACGGCTCCCGCAGCGGCTCTCAGCAGAGCCCTGGCGGGGATGCCCCGAGGGACTGGACCTTACATAGAGCCCTGGCTGGAGGTAGGGAGTAATTTATGTCCCTTCTGCCAGAACCTCGCCTCTGCAGGGTGCCCTCGTGGGAATGGGGACTCTGCTTGCATCCAGGGGAGGGCCTGTCCGTTGGGGTGGTCCTAACCCCTGTCCAGCTCTCAAGGGTGGGGACCACCTCACCCAGGGACACCATCGACCTCTGGGGCACCAAGTTCGGTGGCTTCCTCTTGGTCCTCACCTTTCTCTGTAGCCCTGCTTCCTACCCGTTGCTTTGCACCACCCCCTCCCCAACCCATTGGCTTCTGGGACATCCTGGCTCCGTGGCCCTCCTCCCCTGCTGAGTGCTCCCCTCTGCCCCCCTTCGATGCTGGATGCCCCTGGTGTAGCGTCTTGCCCCTCCTTCTTCCCTGGTGTCCTCTACTGCCACACAGCACAATTCTGCTTTCTTGGGTCCCCAGCCCCTTTGAGGTCCCTCTCCCCAGAGAAGAGCGCCCATGGACTCAGGGGTGTGCACGCCCTGCCGGGGCCCCATCTAAGGCTACCCTGGCAAAGGCACCTCACCACGGCCCTCAGAACCAAGCTTTGTATATTTCCGCCTAGACTTTTCCTCTGAGCTCCAGACCCCCACCTAAGACCTGACTGTGCATTTCCCCAGACCTGCCACAGACCCCATCAACGTGGCGAGCTCCACCCTGAGAGCTCCCCCTCCCCATGCCAGGACCTGCCATGTATGGGGCCTCTCCAGTGGGAAGAAGGGTGTCGCCCCTGCTGCACCCACCTCTCCCTCATGCCACACTGCCTACCACGTCCTCCCTATTTAGGCTCCTAAGTGATTCTGGAATCTTCCTGTACCTTTGTTCCAGCCCTCTGCCTGGCTCAGCTGGATGACTGCAATAGCTTTGATCCCCCTCTGCCCCCAGGCTGCCCCATCCCTTCCAAGCCCCGGATCCAGCATGGATCCGACCCGGCCTCTGGCCACGGCAGACAGCTGCCTGAGCTCACCCCAGCCACCACTGTCGCTCCATGCTCCCCCTCCGCACCCTTCCTCCAAGCCTGGGTGCAAACGTGACTTGTCCCTGGGAGCCTTCCCGGGATGGTGGGCACCCCATTCTCTTGGCTGTTGGGCCGCTGCCTCTCACACACGACCCCCCAAAGCAAGGATCCTCTAGGTCTTTATCACGTTTGAGGGGCTGTTCCCTTCTGCACTGTGAGCAACTTGAGGACAAGGATGGATCTTTTTATCACTGCATCCTCGGCCCTCAGCACACAGTAGGTGCTCAGCTAGTGTTCACCAGTGAGTAAAGGAATGTCAGGAAGCTATTTAAAGGGGAGCTCTTGTAGGGCATGGATAGGAACATCGTGCCCCCCACTCCTGCACATGGGTTTACTAAAATCACAGCCATCCTTGCCTGGATGCTGGTTCTGTCTACAGGTTTCGGATAGTAAGTGCTTCCCCACCCATAAGCACCCAGGTGGGGAGTGGGGCTTAGAGGGAGTTCCATTTAAAAGGAAACACAGAGAGGTTAAGAGTGTCCAGCTGGAGTGGGGTGAGCATTGGTCCCTCCCACCCTGGTCTTGGAAGGCTGCCTAACAACCCCACCCCTTCCCTCCATCCACCCCCAAGACCTCCCTGTGATGTGAGAAGCAGAAGAGGAAACCGAGGTCCAGGACCCTTTGGCCATCTGCTCCGGAGAGGCTATCCCCCTGTCGTTGGTGCCCCACACTCACCCAGCCAGGCCCCCGAAGATCTCGGTGACATAGGCGTAGTCCCCGCCAGACTTGGGGATGGCGACTCCCAGCTCCGCGTAGCAGAGGGAGCCCAGGGCAGTGACACCCCCACCGAGGACCCAGACGAAGAGGGCCAGCCCCACAGAGCCCGAGTGCTCCAGGACCCCCTTGGGGGAGATGAAGATGCCCGAGCCGATGATGTTCCCTGCGTGGGATAGATGGGGAGGGATCAGGTCTGGGGCCCCCTCAGCAGCCCAGCCTTCTCTGTGGGGCTCCAGATGCTGCAGTGAGGAAGGGAGCCGGGCTGCTCCCTGGAGGAGGAGAGAGGAGGTGGGCCCTGAGGCATGTGGATGCCACTGGGCCCCTCAGACCTGGCAAGTCCCACTCTGGGCTCGTCCTCTCCCTGTCCCCATTTGTTGGCATGGGGAGTGGTACCTTGTCCACCCAGCCAGGCTCCCCTTGCGGAGATAGGTCCTGTTCTGAGTTCCCCTGCCCCCCACTTACCCTATGAGGTGGACCAAGCTCAAGAGAGGGGGCTCGGCCACCCGCATGATGGCAGAGTGGCAGCCACCCCTGTGCATCCCCATAGGGCCCAGTCTTGTCAGCCTCCAGCCACCTGTCCTCCTTCCAACCTGCTGGCCACAGCTGGCCTGCTAAAGCAAGACCTTGACCATGATGCTCTCCTGCCACTTTCCCATTGGCCCAAGTCCAAACTCAGGGAGTGGCACCTCCTCCATGAAGCCCTCCTTGACCACGCCGGTTTGGGCTCCTCTTCCCATCTCACAGCCCCGTGGTCCCCCAGACTCTGCCCTGTACTTCATTTCTTTATCTTCCATCCCCCTCTTCCCTCCACCTGCTTCCTGGACTCCTCCCTGACCTAGGACCTGGGCTGCGAACACAGACTCTGAAGAGACCTTGTTTCCGGGCACTGTGAAATGTTTCAGGTCCTGGGCAAGGGCCAGGGGCTGAGACACGACCTGCTGCATTTTCAGGGCTGGGGGTTGGTCAGCAGCCATCACGGAAGGAATGGCCGGCTGGCAGAGCCTCTTGGCTCAGCCTGGGGTCTGGACACAGACTGCGTCTCCACTTGGGACAGCCCACTGGCTGCAAACAGGGGTCACTGCTCTAAGCCCAGGACAACAATGGGAAACCCCGCTGGGGCTCAGGAGGCCTGGGGACCTCTCCCGGTCAGGTCACCTCTGGAGTCCTGTCCTTACAGTGGGGTTGTTGTAAAGACTCCATGAGATACTGTACGGGAAGGCCTCAGCCCATCCACAGCCGAATCCAGGTGTACTTTACATCCCCGTTTGCACGATTCTGTGTGTGCTGTCTGCAACCTCGCCTACTCTCCTCGGTCCCCCAGCACACAGTAGGTGCTCAATACATATCTGCTGAGTAAACTGATGGATGAGGAAACGGCCCGATGCCCAGAGTGGCACCAATGCCCTGACACACAGAACTGATTTCCTCATCTGTGAAGTGGGGACAGTGGTCTCCACAGGGCCCTTCTGGGCAGGGGGTTGGGGGGGGGACTGGGAGGAGGAGCAGAGGAGGTGGCTGGCTTCTGAGGCTCAGATGCAAGTGGAATCTGCTGGGGTCACGGAAGGCCTGCCCTGCCCCTGGGGCCGACTCTGGGTCTTGGAAGGATGGGCGTGGGGGCGGGGTGCTCCGTTGACTCATGGTCTGGGAGTGGAATAATAGGAAGTGCTCAGAAGGCCAAGCTGTGGTCCGCAGAGCAGTCCCAGGATGAGCAAGACTGAGTGCCCACTTGGCCCTGAGCTCCCTGGCAGTTAGGGCAAAGAGGGCAATATTCTGGGTTGCCTGGGTCTCATCATCTGTGGAAACAAATCAGGTCACATCACTGGTGATTTGCACTAGGGCTTGCCCAAGAGGAAATGATCCCAGAACCCACAGCCCACACGAATCAAAAAGCAACACTGCTGGGACCCGGGGCTCAACCCCTGAACAAGATTGCCCTGCCGGTCAGGGCCCTGGGGGAGTGCACGTCCATCAGGGCACAGCCTGCCTGCTCCACCTGCCAGGTCCTCAGGCGGGTCTGGACGAGGACACAGCCGTGGCCGCCAATCTGCATGCGTTCCTTGTCTACGGTGCTCCCCCACCCCCACCCCCAGCCGACACAGATTTCTAGTCTGGATGGCCACGATGCCCTACTTGGTTTTCCAGTCACATCCCAGGAGCCCTAAATACATCCAGATAAGGACGAAGGAATTCCTGTCCCATAGTCCCCAGAGGTGAGCTGTGCCCTCAGCCTGCTTCCAGGGGCAGAAGGGCCACCTCCCTCATCCACCATGGGGGTCCAGGGCCTGGGTGGGCTGTTGGGTTTCTAAAAGGCCTTTGAGTTCGCTCTATCCAGCAGCAGAGCCTCTGTTCTCGGGACCTGGTGGAGTGGGATTTGCCAAAGCCAGTGAGGTTGGAAGCCAGCGGGGGCTGGGTGGCCTTGGAAGGAGCTGGGGGCATCCAGGGTGCCGAGCCACCCACCTTGTGGGGACCCCACCACTCTACACAATTGAGCCTGGCAGGGCCTCAAGGGCATAGCCATTGGGGAAGCCACACCCGGCACCTCATCCTCTGAGGCTGGGGTCTGAAAGGGACATGTCACTAGCCTGTGCCCAGTAGCTGCAGACTCTGATGCTGGGATCTGGGGGGTGGGTACTATTGTTTTGAGCACACGGCCTCAGGCTACAGTGCAAGACTTCTCGCCCATGTGGCTCAAAGGAACACACGTGCCAGCTGGTGTCTCTGAGGCCCTTGGGGGCCTCTCCCTCTGGGCCTGGACAACCTCCAGCATCTGCCCTACTTCTGTGCTGGAAGGTGGCAGAAAACCCCATCGAGGTCCACTGGCTGCTTTTGGCACCATGTGGGCTGGGTGGGGCTCTGCAAGGAGCAACAGGGGCCGTGGGTTTGGGTGAGCAGCAGAGGGCAAGGAGGAGGAGGGAGGACAGTGAGGACAGGGTCACTTGAATGATTATAGGAGGTGTGGAGAAGGGACCTCAGAGCTGTAGGGGTGCCTGCCCAGCCCTCCTGGTGGTGGTGGGCTCAGGCCTCCCTTCTCAGTCCTCATGCTCAGGCCCGGCAGAATGAACTGCCCGATGTGGGGACAGCAGTGGACAAGCCCACTTGGGGGATCGTGCTCTGGAGGAAGAGAAGCAGCAGGAACCAGGGAACGTGGGATGGGCCGGAGATGCTGCTGAGCACCCAGTCAGGCGTCAGACTGGCGGTGGGCTGGAGAGACGCGGGTTCCGAGGCCTCCACGTTCCTAGCCACCCAACGGGACGGCTTCTCTGTGGTCCCTGCAGGTCCTTGGCGGGGTTGAAGCTCCCAGGCAGGTGGGCGAGGATGGGACTCCCCCGTCCAGGAGCCCCCTCTCTGGTCTCCTCCCGCCCCTCTTCCCTAGGCCCGAGCCGGGTGGCTTTTATCACATTAAGATGTTTGGCCTGATGGGGCTTACCCGGCTCCACAGAGGAAAGAAGAAAGGGCCATTGTTCCCCGGCTGCTGCGGTGTCGCTGACCTATTTCTGGGAGGCAGCGGCCGACTGTGGAGGTCGCAGGGGTGGACCGTGGAGGTCGTGCGGGTGGAAGGAGCCAGCTGCCCTCAGTGTGTGTGGGGGGAATGTGCAGAGTCTGATCTGGGGAGGGGGCAAGGAGGTCCTGTCAGGCCGGGCCGCTGGCACCACCTCTCATCCCTAGAAACTTTCAGGAGTTGGCCGTGTGACCTCAGGCCAGTGCTGCTCTTCTGTGCCTCAGTTTCCCCTTCTGCCTGGTAGGGCCACTGGGGTAGGGGGTGGCAGAGGGCTGGTCCAACCCTGGCTTTGGCAGAGGCACTGAGCAGGTGGACACGTCCTGCACGTCTCAGGGCCCAAGGAAACACAGTCTGCTCAGGGCCCCTTGTCCCCACTGTGGCAGGTCTCTCTCCAGCTCACTGGCCTCCCAGAAGCAACACCGCCCCCAGGAAGCCCTCCCTGACCTCCCACCTTGACCCCTATAACCTGGACCCTGCCCCACTCCCATGGTACCTGGAAGTGATTCCTTAATTTGCCACCCTGGGTGGATCCTGGCTTCCCAGAGGGTCAGTGCCCTGGCCTGCTGAGATGAGAGGCCTGAGCCCCCGAAAGGACAGGGAGCCCATGGGGCCTAGGGCAACTTACACGCACCTTGTCTATCCCTGCCTCTTTGTGAGCATGGCCATGAGGGGGCCCACTCCTGTCACACTGGCCCGCTGGCCCAACAGAGAGCAGCTCTGGGGCTTGTGGGCCTGATCAGGGGCTGGCCGTGGGCCAGACCTCCTTCACTTGCCCTGGGCAGAGTCCTAACACCTCCCCATTAGGATATGATCCATGAGGCCATGGAAAGAACTTCAAATTCCCATCGGTAGGTCCCAAGTTTCTTGAAGCCACAGGCAGGGCGTTTACTAGTTGAGAACCCCCAGACGTGGGTTCGAATACCAGATCCCTCAGGGTGGGGGGCGTGGACAAGGTACTTCACCTCTCTGAGCCTACTTCTCTGTAAAATGGGGAGAAGAAGCAGGGATGTGGGCAGGCTCCCACCCCGCCTGGCACATTGGAAGCCCCAGGAAGGGCTATTGTCATCCACCTGGAGACACCCCAGGCCACCCAATCTGGCCTTTGGAGACCTGATTCCCAGGGGACCTCAGTACCCTGGGGTCAGCAGCCAGAGCCCTGCTTTGGGGGCTCCGTGGTCACCTCGGGTGAAGCCTGTGCCTCCAAGCACGTGAGTGTCCTTATGGTGACATGTGTCAGGCACCCCTCCAGGGGGACAGAAGGGCCCACTGAGGTCTTGATAGAACTCCAGGGAGGTGAGTGGGGATGTTTCCCGGACATGCTTGGAATTGCCAATTGACTGGCATGCACCTCTGACCTAACCCAGTTTCCATTTGAGAGAGGGATGAGCAGACATGGGGAGCTCTCTCCCTGGCTCACTCAGCCCAGCCTGGCCGCGCCTAGCCAGCCTCGCCTGCGCCTGTCTCCAGACTATCTTGTCACGGTCACCAACGAGCTCCACGCTGCTGGGTCCAGCAGTCCAACCCCAGGCGCCATCTTACTAGCCTCATCAGCAGCATCTGGCAGTTTGATCCTTTCCTCCTCGCTCAGCTTCCTGGCCTTCCTCCCGCCTCGCTGGCTGTTCCTTCTGGACTCCTCTGCTGGTCGCTTCCTCTCTCTCCTGACTTCTAGACGTTGGGTGCCTGGGGCTCAGTCCTGGGGCCTCTGCCCTTTCCCTTGGAGACCTCATCCAGGCCCCCAGCTTCTGCTGGAACTCTCAAATTTATCTCCTCAGCATGGACCACTCCACTAAACTAAACCTGTATGTCCAACTAATTACTCAATAAACAGACATCTCAAATTTCACATGTTCACAGTGGGATTCTTGACATTCACCCCTTCCCCCAGACCTGCTCCTCTCGCAGTCTTCCCGGATCAATAAACGGCAAACCGTGCTCCCAGAAGCTCAGTCCCAGACCTCATGTCACCCAACTCCTCTTTCTCCCACACCTCGCGTCCAGGTCCTCACAAATCCTTTGGCTCTATCTTCCAGACATACCCAGGCCTGAGTCTCCTCTCAGCATCACCCTGCTCTGAGCCACATTTGTCTTTCACCCAGGTGACTCAAGTCCCCTCCTGACCAGGCTCCCTGCTTCTGCCCCTGATGCCCATAGCCTCTTCTCCATAATGAGCCCCATCCCATGCCATCCCATCTCATCCCATCCCATCCCCACCCCACCCCATCCCACTCCACCCCACCCCACCCCATCCCACTCCACCCCACCCCACCCCATCCCACCCAACCCCACCCCACCCCATCCCACTCCACCCCACCCCACCCCATCCCACTCCACCCCACCCCACCCCATCCCACCCCATCCCATCCCATCTTATCCTACCCCACCCCATCCCACCCCACCCCACCCCATCCCACTCCACCCCACCCCACCCCATCCCACCCCATCCCATCCCATCTTATCCCACCCCATCCCATCTCATCCCATCCCAACCCATCTCATCCCACCCCATCTCATCCCATCCCAACCCATCTCATCCCACCCCATCTCATCCCACCACATCCCATCCCATCCCATCCCATCCCATCCCATCTCCTGCCATGCCATTCCATCCCATCCCTCTTCTGCTCAAAGCCCTCCCAGGGCTCCCATGTCACAAAGAGAAAAAGGCAAAGTCCTTACTGTGGCCTACAAGACCCAGACTAACTGGACCCCATCCCACTCCTGACACCTCTCCTACCTACAACCCTCCCTCCTGCCTTAATTGTCTCTCTGGAGCACTTGTTACCCCGTCAGCTGAACATTCAGTGTGTTTATCTTGCTTGCTCTTTGACTTCCCTGCTGGGACGTCAGCTCCAGGAGGACAGGGATTCTGTCTGTCTTGTTCCCTGTTGTGTCTCCAGCGCCTAGAACAGTGCTCGGCCCTGTTCAGTACCTAATTGTTGAATAGATGAGTGAGTGTGTCCAGTGCTGGCAGGCCCCCAGGGGTGGCCCAGGGCACACCAACGGCATCTGACCCTGGCTGGCCGCAGCCTCAGGTCCTTAGTTTCCTCATCTGTAAATTGGGGCTGTGGTGAGGCACACACAAGCTCCTGCGTGGTTTATGTCTCCTCAGGGTCCCGGGGGGGAGGGGCTGGGGTTCTGGAGAGGGCCATCCTCTGAGCAGCCCAGCCCCCTCCAGCCCTGGGGACAACAGAGAGGGAGCTGGCCATGGCTGAATGAGCAGGGACTGGCTCCTCAGGAGACAGGTTCATGAAGCAGACCCTGAGTCCCTGAGCATATTTGAGCCCGACCCACAAGCACCTGCATGGGCTGCATGGATACTTGAGTCAAAGGGAGAGAGTGGAGGACAGGACAGCCTGGTCAGCAGACCCAGGGTGATTCCCTCTCTGCTGGACCTGGGCACGTCCCTTCCCTGGGTGTGGGTTGGGAGAGGGAGCTGGCTGAAATCCTTGAGTCAGGACTAGAGACCCTGTACATACCGCCCTGGGAGGGGCTGGGGGCATCAGAGGAGATTCCTCTGTCCACCTGTTTGTTCATCCACCCACAGCAGAGTGCAGAGTTCAGTGAATCCTGGTTGGATGAGCTCCCAGCTCACTCCCCAACCTTCCCCATCAAGGGCTCTGAATCGGCCCCAATTTTGCTCAGCACCAGAACAGTGTGAAGAAGGGCACTGGATTGGGAGATGAGCCCAAACCTGGTTCCACATCCCGAGTCCACCACTTGCAGCAGCGTCATTTAACTTCCAACCTCAGTTTCTACATCTGTAAAATGGGTATAAAAATTCCCATCTTGCAAGGGAGGCAAGAGAATCAAATGAGATAAAAGGAGAACACGTTTTCACAGCGTCATAAGAAGTGTTTTTCTGATTAGATATTGGATGCGGCCATGTCTTGCTCAGCCCCTGCCCCATAGCTCATGTTCTGCCAGGCTGGCCTGTTCCCTTCCCGTCATGCTTGCTGCGGCCAGCAGGTGCTGTCCTAAACACATTCTAGGCGGAGTCTTATTCCAGCCCAAAGCCCTTCTGTTCCTTCCATTCCTGACAGTCCCACTCCTCAGCCTGGGACAGGGCAGAGGGTACAAGGGGAGAGAATTATAGGATCTTCCAGGAGGTTCCATTTGGAAGTCTTGGAGATAACAAGTTCAGTAGCTGGTAACAAACAAGAAAGACTATGGAGTAGGATATAAAGTTCTCAAGACCTTTAAAGCTAAAATATGACACTTTGCAGATATTTTTGATTTTGACCAGCCTCCCCAGCGCAGGAAGGTGGGGTAAGATGTGGAAGGTGGGCCGCCCAGAACAGTGTCTGGGGAGAGGGTGGGGCCCTTCGGGGCACGAGGTGGGGAGGGCAGTGCAGACTCTGACTCAGCCCAACCTGCCTCCCCCTTCATCTCCTGTCCCCCTCTGGTCTGAGTTGAGTCTCGCCTGTCTGTCTCCTGCCCAGTCCAGCCTCCTGCAGGCCTCCAAAGCTCCCCAAGCAGGGGTGTTGGACCACCACCGAGTGTCCTGGGCTGGGGTCAGGTCATCTGGGCTCTGTTCCTGAGTCTCCCACCCTTGGCCAAGTCACCCCTCACCCCGGCTCAGCCTTCAAGGTCTAGAGGCCAAGAGGCAGTGGACCTGGAACAGCAAGAACGGATGAAAGATGGCGGAGCTGAAGGGCAGAGCTGGGCTGGATGGGAAATTCTTACAGGGTCTGTCCTGGAGAAGGGGCACAATGGCAGAGTTAGCCTCCTCTACTCCCACCACCACCACCAGGGCCCTCTTTTGAGAGGCCAGCAGCCTCTGCCTGAGCTGAGGGGGATAGGATATGGGGAGGAGGCAAAGTAGGAACACAGCTCAAAGATGCTGGGCTTAGCTGAGGCAGCCCAGGGTGAGCTGTGTCTCTCCCTGCATCTGTCTGGCACCAGGTGTAACTGGCTCCAGGCATGGTCAGCTTCTTGACCCCAAGGCCCATCCATGATGCATGGGCTTCCCCTTCCTGGGGGCACAGCTCCGGGAGAGGGTGTGGGCCAGGGCAAAGCTCTAACCAGTACCCTGGCCAAATCCCTGGAACCAGCCCCTTCTCCCAGCAGACAGTCAAGCAGGGGTACTCAAGCCCAAGGTCTCAGGGCCAGATCAGGACCAGCTCCTGGAAGATAGCATTCTAGGGGCAAGTGGCTGAGACAGGGAGCTACCTGCACAAGGGCTGTGTTCTGGAGCAACTCTCAGGGTGAGTACAAGGGATGGCCAAGAGCCAGACCCTAGACCTGGCCCAGGAACTCCTTGTGTGGGAGCAGAGGAAGACAAGGTGAAGACCCCGGGGTCTGCCCCCCTGAGCCCCCAACTTTCTCCATCTCCAGGGGTCTGAGGATAGGTGGGCAGTGGATGCACAAGCAGCTCCCACTGGCTGGGGAGGGGAAGACCAGGCAGGCAGTAGAGCAAGAGCAGTCATGACCCCGTCATTCATCCCTCCAGCCTATGTTTCCCAGGACACAGGGGACAGAACAGACCCCTCCAAGGAGGGCCTCTGAGGCACCCGCTATGGACACAGGCACAAGTCTGGGTTAGCCAGTTCCTGAGGAGTCCGTGTTCATGACTTGGGACAGAAAGAGGAAAATCCCACCACTATTCTCCCTGTCCCTTGAGCCCTCGGCCTACCCAGAAGTCCCCACATGGGGACAGGACACATGAACCCATTCTCAGATGAGGGAGCTGGGGCCAGAGAGCCAGTTGATGAGAGTGCCTGTCGCGATCCCAGCCCAGGGAGCAGCTGGCTTTTCTGCCGCCCGGTTGGCCCACTCCAACACCGGTCCCCCACTCACTGGACCCCCCTTCCCCCAGGGTCCTGCTGCCAAACCCGCTAGTAATTATATACCCTGAACCTATTTTCCCTCTGGGCTGGCTCTACCCCTCCAGTCTACCCACATTCCCTCCTGCTTTTGAAGACTAAGTCACCCCCACTGTACGGCACCTGGACCCTGCACACAGTAGAGTTTCGGCTTGAGCCACAGCCCAGAACTTGGGGACTCAGCTGGGGTCAGCCCGCCCAGCCCTCCTGCGTGCAAGGCTCCTGCACTCAAGGAAGGACCATAGTCATCTCCATTTCATAGATGAGAAAACTGAGGTCAGTGTCTTGCCGAAGCTCCGCGGCAAAGTAAAGGCAGGAGGAGGATTGCAGCGGTGGATGGGACCTGCACCTTCCTCAGGCGCAAAAGTTGGGAGCGCCGGGCAGGTGGGGACAAGAAGCCCTGCAGCCGCTATGTGAAGGGAGACACCACAGGCGCCCGAGCATCCCCTCACCCATGGTCGCATCGTCGCAGACCGGTGGTAGGAGCGCCCGGAGAGAGGGGCGCCCCTTGTTCCGAGCGGCTGTGCGCCCCAAACCCCCCCGCTCGCTTCGGACCCAGCTCACCGATGATGATGGTGCAGGCGCTCACCAGCCCGATCTCCTTCTTGAGCGCCACCCGCTCCGAGGCGCCGGGGCCGGGGCCCGGGCCCGGGGAGGGCGAGGGTGCAGGGCCGGGATTCCCGCGCCTGCTCGGCTGCTGCGTATGGCCGGCCATGTCACTGTCCCGCCGCGTCCCCGTTCCCTGCGCTGCCGGGTCTGTCCGACCGGCTGCCGCTCCGTCGGTCCGTCCGTCTGTCGGTGCGCGCGCCGCCCTGGCAGCCCGGACAGCGCCCACAGGCGGGCGCATGCGCTGGCGCGGGGCCCGGGCCCTGGGCCGGGGGTGGCGGGGCCAGGGAGGGGCGGAAGGAGGGCCGGCCGGCAGCCCCCTCCCTCCCTTTCCTTAAAGGGGACTCCCCCCGCGACCCCACCTGCCAATCCTGGCCTAGGAAGGAAGGAGAGGACTTGGGGCAGATCGAGGAAGAACTTCCTAGTTGAGCGAAGGAAGGGACCCTCCGGCTGCCTGAGTTACCTCCATTCGTGGGGTGGGCGTGGGGGAGCAGAGCTCAAAGACAAGACTGTCCCTGCCCTCAGGAAGACTGAGGAAGCTGGCAAAAATAATAGCTGTCTGTGCATTGGGACCTACTGTGTGCCAGCGCTTCCATACTCCTTAATCCCGGCACGGCCCCGAGGGCGTGTGTGCCGGGAGAAGGGTGGAGGTTGGGTCCATTCCACAGGGGGAAGCAGAGATAGGTTAGGACGATCACAGAGCAAGTGGCAGGGCCGACGCAAACCTTTCCTGATGCCTCCTCGGCTTCCAGACGGGGACGGTGGGATGTGAGCTATAGCTACAGGAGGCGCGGGGCGGCGTCCAGGAACCCCTCTGAGGGGTCAGGAGACCCTAAACACCTATCATCAAAAGTCTGGGGAGACAGCGTGGTGGGGGGGAAAGACCCTGGAGCCCCTAACCCTCATCCAGAGGGGACCCATCGCCTTCTGGGAGTCCTGGAAGGAGTTCCGCCCAACCTCCCCTACCCCTACCCCCACCTCCCGCCGCGGCCGGGCTCCGGGCTGCCCCCGGCGGGTTCCATCGGCAGACGCCTGGCCACAGGTCAAAGTCGAGGCTCAGTGGGCTAGAACTCGGGTCTTTGGCAAGGACCCAGCGCAGTCCAGCCCGGCTCCGGGGGATACCGAGAAGGGGGCTGTGGCCGCAGGAGGAGGTCAGGCGTGCAGGGCCCCGGAGGAGGCTGCCTCCTCCCGGGAGCTGTCCGGACTGTGCAGCCCCGGCCCGCGGAGCAGACAGGAGGGGGCCGCGTCGGGGGCCACCGGGGCGGCGGGCGGGGCGAGCCTGGCACGGTGCGGCGGGCGGCGGAACAGCCTTTGTCCTTTCCTGGCGGCCGCCGCGCCGCGCCGTCCCCTGCATGTGGATGAGGCCGCGCCGGGCGCCCCGTCTTTCTCCCCGGCCTCTCTCGGGGGCCCCCGCCGGGTCCGACGGCCGCGGGGCGGACCGGGGGCGGACCGGGGGTGGGGCGGGGCTGGGCCCGGTCCCGGGCTGCGGGCGGAGCGTCGAGGTGCCAGCGTGGCGGTGCAGGGGCTTGGCGGACGAGGAGGGACCTTCGGAGCTGGGGGCGGGATGACCCTGGGTGGACGTGCCGCGGGGACGCGGAGTGGGGAGGCCCCCGTCGGAGTCCGGCATTCTTGGCGCCCTCCGCCTCCAGCCCCAGAGACGCGGTCAGCGCCCGCTCCCTTAAAGGAGCCTCGCGCAGGCTGGGGAGCCGGGCTGATTGGAAGCGGCAGGAGCCCCTGATTGTCGCGAGTGGTTGGGGGCTGGGGTCTCGACCTGCTGGTTTGACTCCCTCCCCCGCCCTCTCCGTTTGCCTTTGCCGCTCTAGGGTCTGCTGGGAGAGGGTCCAGCCGCGGCCAGTGCGCTCCAGGGTTGAGGTGAGCCTCAGGGGCCGGGAGCCTGGGGTTTTGGAAGGTGAGCCTCCGTGGCACCTGAAAAGTGCAGAGTGTGCTTGAGCAGAAGGGGTGATTCTAGGGCACTGCACGGGAAGGAATTTGTATGTTGTTGGCCAGGCCCACAACTCAGGAGGTCATTTTAGCGGAATTGGACTAGAACCTGCAAACCCCATGGGAACAAAAGGTTGGTAAGATTGGTTTACCATCCAGGAGTCAGTCAGTACGACTCCCCACATTAACAGAGAAAAACAAGAAAAACTATAGGATCTTCTCAATAGATTCAGAAAACCATCATCCATGATGTAAACAAACAAACAAAAAAACTCTTAGCAATTTAGACACAGAAGAGAACTTCCTCAATCTGATAAAGGTATCTACCCAAACCCAAACCCGCCAAGAAACAAAAAACAGCAAACAAACCCCCTCTAGCTAACGTGGTGCATTATGGTGAAATGTTGAATGCTGTTCCTCCGAGACTGGAAAGGAGAAGGAACGTTAGCCCTCATCGATTCCATGCAACACTGTGCTGGGTCCTAGCCAGTGCAATAGGGCAAGAAAAAGAAGTGAAAAGGCACACCCTTTAATGACCAAAATCCAGAACACTGACACCACCAAATGCTGGCGAGGATATGGAGCAACAGGAACTCTCGTGCATTGCTGCTGGGAGTGCAAACTGGAAGACGGTTTGGCAATTTCTTACAAAACTAAAATACTCTTACCATACAATCCAGCAATCATGTTCCTTGGTATTTTCCTAAAGGAGCTGAAAACTTATATCTACACAAAAACCTTGCACATGGATGTTTATAGCATCTTTATTCATTATTGCCAAAACTTGGAAGTAACCAAGATGTCCTTCAGTAGGTGAATGGATAAATAAACTGTGGTACATCCACACAATGGAATAACATTCAGCACTAAAAGACATGAGCTAGGGGCCGGCCCACTGGCAAAGCGGTTAAGTTCCTGTGTTCTGCTTTGGTAGCCTGGGGTTCGTCGGTTCGGATCCTGGGCGTGGACCTACTCACCCCTCATCAAGCCATGCTGAGGTGACGTCCCACGTAGAAGAGCTACAACTCTACAACTATGATACACAACGATGTACTGGGATTTTGGGGAGAAAAAAGAAAAAGTGAAAAGAGGAAGATTGGTGACAGATGTTAGTGCACGGCCAATCTTCAGAAAAAAAAAATACATGCATTCCCATTTAAAAAATAAAAAGACATGAGCTATGAAGCATGAAAAGACATGGAGAAAACTTAAATGCACATTACTAAGTGAAAGAAGCCAGTCTGAAAAGAAGTAAAAAGGTATGAAGATAGGAAAGAAGACGTAAAATTGTCAGTTACATATGACATGTTGGGTAGAAAATCCAAAAAAAAAATTATGTCAACCTAATGTTAATTAGCTAATTTAGCAAAGTCACTGGATACAAGTTCAATATATGAAAACTAATTGTATTTCTATATACCAACAACCAATGATGAGAAAATGAAATTTATAATAGCATAAAAGTAAAATACCTAAAATAAAATAAATCTAGTGAATTATGTGTACAATTTCTACAACAGAAAACTATAAAAAGTTACTGAGAGAAATTGTAAAAGATATAAATTAATTGAGGGCTATATCCTGTTCATGGATTGGCATTTAAGATGTTGGTTTTCTCCATGGGCCAGCCCTGATGGCTTAGTGGTTAAAGTTCTGCGCTCTCACCACTTTGGCGGCCAGGGTTCAGTTCCTGGTCGTGGAACCACACCACTAGCCTGTCAGTAGCCATGCTGTGGCAGTGGCTCTCATAGAAGAACTAGAATGACTTACAACTAAGATATATACCCTGCACTGGGGCTTTGGGGAGAGAAAAAAAGAAGAGAGGAAGATTAGCAACAGGTGTTAGCTCAGGGGGAATCTTTCCCTGCACACACACACACAAAAAGATGTTGGTTTTCTCCAAACTGATCTGTAGGATTCACTATAGATCCAAGGCTCTCACAATCAAAGTCCCAAAGGGTTTTGCTGTGGTTTGCTTGGATTTTTTTTCCCGTGAAACTTGACAAGATGATTCTAAAATACATATGTAGATGAATGAAGCTGGAGGACTTATGCTAGGTTAGGAAGACAGTGTAGTGTTGGTGCAAAGATCAACAAATCAACCAGTGGAACAAAACAGAAAATGCAGAAACAGACCCATCCACCTGTGGCCTCATGGTTTATCACCACAAAGTCGACATCGCAGAGAAAGGACAGACTTTTCAATAAATGGTGCTGGATCAATTGAGTATCCATATTGGAAAGAAAAAAAGACTCTTCATCTCTACTTTCCACCATACCCTAAAACCAACTCCACGGGCGTACATGTGAAATAAGGTAAATGTGCATGTGAAAGGTAAAACAACAAAGCTGCTAGAAGAAGCCTTAGGGGAGAAAATAGATTCATTTTCTTAAACAGGAAAAGAAAAGCACTATCGGTAAAAAAGTGACAAATTGGATTCCATTAAGATGAGACACTTCTGTTAATCAAAAGGCAAGGTTAAGAGAGGGAAAAGTAAGCCACATGTGAGAGAAGTTATTTCAATACGTATATCTGATAAAGGACTTGGCTCTAAAAAATACGAAAACCACTACAAATCAATAGGAAAAAGATTTTAATAGGTGCTTCACAAAAGAGGATGTCCAAATGGCTGGTAAACTCCTGAACAGGTGTTCAACCCCATTAGTCACCAGGGAAATGCAAATTAAAACCACAATGAGATACCACTACACATCCACCAGAATGCTTAAAATTAGACGCCAGTGCTGGCAAGGATGTGGGGCAACCTGGGACTCTCACGCTGCTGGAGGGAATGTGCGTTGGTACCACCAGTTTGGAAAACCATTTGGCAGTCTCTCTAAATCCCTTTGGCCCAGCATCTCCATTCTGTATCAGACACCTGTTAGGTACCACGTCAGATCCTTGTTGTGGAGGCCTTGGCACCTCCCATCATTCCCCAGGGCTTCTCTGCTACCCCTGAGGTAGGAGATGATGAGGGACCAGCATGGCACCCACGAACTTGTAACCAAAAATGTAGGGGGGTTAACACATTTGGACCTATTCTTTGACATTGGCAGATGGGAGCCAGTGGGTGAGTTCTTCCTCGTTTCTCATTCCAGACGGACTGTCACGAATCACATTCGTCATAAAGCCTCTTGTGAGAGGAGCCTACAGGCCCAGCGATGAGATGCTTCTGGTGCCAAGTGGTGGCCAGCTCAGCTGTCTTGCCTTCCCTGCCCCACTCCCTTTCGCCTCACTTTTTATTCCCTGCAATTGCACCCCTTAATTAAGAAGTACCACCTAAGCTTTGGTCTCAGACTCTTTCTGGAGAGCCCAGGCTACAATACACTCCCAGGTATATACCCAACAGAAATAAATATATGAATGCACTAGAAGACATCTAGAATTTTATTCCTAGCAGCACTCTTCATAGTAGCCCTGGAAACCCAGACAACCATTAACAGTAGGATGGGTAAATGCATCAGAGTACGTTCAAATTCTGGAGTCCTGTCCTGCAAAGGAAATGAACCACGCCATGACGTGGATAAATCTCCTAGACATAATGTTGAGCAAAAGATGCTGGATGTGATGTTGCATTCTGGGATGATTCCATTTACATGAAGTGCTAAAATAAGCGAATTAATGTACAATGCTAAAAGTCAAGATAGAGGTGACCCTTGGAGGTAGGGACTGCAGAGGGGCACAAGAGGGGCTCTGGGGTGCTGGTCATGTTCCACTGCTTCATCTGGGTGCTGGTTGTACAAGTGTGTTCAGTTTGTGAAAACTCATCAAGCAGAACACTTATGATTTGTGCAATTTTTTGTATGTCGATTACACTGACTTCAACAAGAATAGGACATTAAACATGTCCTGGGCAGGGTCCCTGGGATCGGCATGGGGTGTCTCTGGGCCTCCTGTTTCCCCACCTGCTCCTCACAGGCATGGAACCTTCTCAGCGCCCCCACACTCATTCCAGCCTCAGCCCTTCTCCCCTTCTTACCTGCAAGTCCAGCCCAGGTGTCCACTCAGGCAGCCTCAGTGTCTCCGTGCTTTCCACCATCCCGATCCCAAACTACTCCCTGTCCAAGTTTCAAGCACCTCTTTGTTGGTGGTTCTTGAGGACCCCTCTCGGCTTCTGTCTCATGGGGTTCTCAGCCCTGGACACTGTCGCTGCCCCTTCTTGCCTTCTCTCTCCTCCTCTGCACCCTCCCTGGGCACTCCCTACTCGTGTCCAGCCCTAACACTCCCATGGCAGGAGGACAAATGAAGGCTCCACACACCACATGCTTAAATATGTAGAAGTTACAAATGACACTCTGCCACGACCCAGCCCTCATTTACACTCTGGCCTTGCAGCCCATTCCCCGGGTGCATGCTCTCCCCGGGCCAGTCCTGACGGCCACTGACAACTGAGGTGGGGCAGAGTGGAAGCTAGGGCAGTGCCCAAGACTCCTGGGCATGAACACATATCCGGGATGGAAGCTGGCCTGGTCACCCTTTCCTCCACCTCACTTTTCCTGGGATTTCCAGGTCACTCTAATCCCCTCTCCAAATGTCACTATGGGACAGGGAGTGGAGGAAGCACAGTTACTGGGAAACTGGGCTGCCTGGACACTCTCCTTCGTGATCTAGGGCAGCCAACTCTAAATGAAAGCATCATCTCCTTTTCTGGTTTCCAGGGCAGAGGCTGTGACCGCACCCCCGGAGTGCACACACATGCTTGCTGCTCTTAGCCCACTGTCCTCTGGCCTGGAAGGCCCTTGTATTACACACATCCCTCTCCCACAATTCACCTTTGTTCAATTAGTTATCAAACTTTAATGTTTTACGAGACTCACATTTAAAAAAAAACTTTATATTTGGTGCTGGTGACATTCTGGCTCTCCATGGTGTGGGTGTCCATGGCAGGGACCGCTTTACCCAGGTCTAAGGGCCCAGCCTACACATTCAGAGCTTCTAGAATGATCACATGACGGGTGCATCATCACGCAGAGTCCTCTCCCACTTCCCTGTGCAATTGAAACCCAGATCCCAGTGTCCACTCCCCGAGCTCCCACTACCCCCACTTTGGCCCTTTGCCACCGCATACCACGAGCCCCTCCACCCACCGCTCTCCACCACCACCCTTTCCTTGAGGCTGACACAGCTTCTTTGCCACCCCAGGACTTGTCCAAAGTGCAAATCTCACTGCCTCCCCCATCCTGAACTGTCGTTGCTCAGTGCAGCCATGGGGGTTAAGATTGGCCCCACAGCGGTGTTTCAGTCGGGAGGCCATTTACTTACTGTCCAAACTGGGGCACTTTTTAAAAAGAAAAATTTTTTTTGTGTGTGAGGAAGATTAGCCCTGAGCTAACGTCGTTGCCAATCCTCCTCTTTTTGCTGAGGAAGATTGGCCCTGGGCTAACATCTGTG